>JAUMJJ010000236.1:2400000-3000000 GCA_033556795.1 Tapera naevia | reverse complement strand
GATTTCAAGAATGAGGAAACTTTTCTTAGAAATGTAGCACTGGAATACTAGATGCTCCAGAAAAGTGCTCTAATCCACATGCTATTGATTGCTGTATGCTTTCATTCATTTACATAACCTTACATCCCAGGGCTAAGAAATCTTTCCTACATGCTATCTATAAAATGAATATGTGTTTCTGAAATATTACCATTCGGGAAATTATATTCTCCACAGCATACAGATCTCTTTTGTGAAAAATCTTGGCTATCTTGAATTGCTAAGACTGCATGCTTTTTGTGGTTTTGAAAACAAAGATGCAGTACAGGGCTTACTGCTCTATTTGCTTCTGTAAAATGCATCTTGTAAGCTATGGACTAGAACCTGACTGTTAACTAAGCATATATAGAGAAGTACAATACTGACTTCTTAGTTTATGTCCCTGATACATCTGAAATAGGAATGAATTTTCATATATATATACATGTTTATAAAACTGCATATATATTTATAGTTTTATAGTTTGAGGTATTGTGAAGAAACATTTGCAAAATAACCGTGAACCTGGATGACTATCTCTCATTCCTCTATGTTGCTATGTATTCTTGAATAGAGTAAGAGGACTTGCACTTTTTCTTATTTGGTTGATACAAACAAATTTATGGCCCGAAAAAAATCCATATAATCATAGAACTACTTGGGCTGGAAGGGACATTAAGGATGATTTACCTCCAATCCTCCTGCCATGGGCAGGGGCACCTTCCACTAGGTCAGTTTGCTCAAAGCGTCATCCAACCTGTTCTTGAAAACCTCCAGAGATGGAGAATCCACAACTTTGGGCAACACAGGGCAATCTGTGTCAGTGCCTCACTACCTTCACCGTAAAAATAATTGTTCCTAATATATAGTCTAATCTACCCTCTCTAATCTTAAAACTCTTGCCTCTCATCCTAAATCTACTCTGACTGATAAAGAGCCCCACCTCAACCTTCCTGTAGGTTCTCCGTAAGTACTGGAAGGCTTCTATAAGGTGTCCCTGGAACCTTCACTTCTCTAGGCTGAACAACTCCAACTCTTTCAATCTGTCCTCATAAAAGACGTGCTCCAGCCCTCCTATGGACTCATCAGATCCATGTTTTCCTGTGCTTCGGGGATACAGAACTGCGAATGGTAATCCAAGTGAGGTCTCATGAAACCAGAATAGAGGGGCAGAATCACCTCCCTCAACCTGCAAGTCACACTTGTTAGAAGGCTGCCAAATTTGTCAGGCACAACTTGCCCTGTGCTTACTGTCACCATTCACCTCCCTACTTCCCATGTGCCTCAGTAGAGTCTCCAGAACTTGACAGGCACAGATGTGATACTGACTGGCCTGTAGTTCCCCAGGATCTCCTTTTTTTTCCTTTTTTAAAAATGGGGATTATGTTTTCCCGTTTCCAGTCATAAATTTCCATTGCAACTTCCAGTTGCAAGTTCACTGGACTGCCATGACTTCTCAGATTTGATTGGTACTGGGGTGCAACAATGCAAATGCATCTCATCAGGTTCTATGGACTTGTGCACCTTCAGGTTCCTTAGATTGGTCTCAAACCTGATCTTCTCCTACAGTTGGTAGTTCCTTAATCTCCAGTCCCTGCACTTATCTTCTGCATCATGGGTGGTGTGGCCTGAGCTCTTAGCAGTGCAGAATGAGGCAAAAACTCATTGAGTACCTCAACCTTCTCCATATCCTGGGCAACCAAGTCTCCCATTTCTTTCCAGAGAGGGCCCACATTCTCCCTAGCCCTGATTTTGCCACTGACATATCGATAGAAGCTTTCTTTGTTGTCCTTGACATTTCTGGCCAGGTCTAAATCTATCTGGGCTGTGGCTTTCATAACCTGATTCCTGGCAGCTCAAACGATTTCTCTGTATTCCTCCCAAGCCACCTGCCCTTGCGTCCCCTCTTTGTAGGTTTTCTATAGGAGTTGAAAATGGTCCAGGTGTTCCTTTTTAAATCCATGCAGGTCTTCCGGCCTTTTTGCCTGAATTTCTCTTTGTTGGTCTACAAACTCCTGAGCTTTGAGGAGGTGATCCTTGAATACTACCCACCTTTCTTGGCCCCCCATACCCTCCATGGCTTTATCCCATGACACCCTACAAAGGACATCCTTAAAGAGGTGAAAGTCTGCTCTCCTGGAGTCCAGGGAAGTGAACTTGCTGCATTCCCTCCTCGCCTCCCTAAGGACCTGGAAACCACCATTTCATGGTTACTGCAGCCAAGGTTTCTTTTGAACTTCCCATTCTCCACCAGCCATTCTTTGCTGGTGAGAACAAATCCTGCATAGTACCTCTCCTAGATGATTCTTTCATCATTGCAGAAGGAAATTGTGATCAACGCATTCCAGAAGCCTCCTAGATAGCTTGTGCCCTGCTATGTTGCCCTTCCAACAGATATCAGCATGGTAGAAGTCTCTCATGAGGACCAGATCTTATGAATGTGAGGCTTCTTATGTCTGTCTATAGAGGACCTCATCTGCTCCTCCTCCCTGGTGTGGTGGCCGGTAGCAGACCCTCATTGTAACGTCGCCTGTCTTCTTTTAATCCTGAGCCATGGTCTCTTGGTTGTCTCTTCATCCACTCCCAGGTGGAGCTCCATGCACTCCAAGTGGTTAGTGACACGGGGGGTAAACCCCCTCCTTGTCTCCCATGATTGGTCTCCCTAAGGGGCCTGTATTTCTCCATCCCAACTTTCAATCATAAGATCCCACCCTATCACGTCTCTGTGATGTCAATAATAACCCTGCAGGCATGCACACATCTCTAACTCCTCTTTTATTCCCCATGAAATGTACATTTGCATAGAAATGCTTCAGTTCCCTCAGATTCTTTCTGTTTCTCTTCTGGTGCTCTCCCTCTGACATGTGTTCCTTCTGCAGGTCTGGGCATCTGTTACTGGCAGTGTCAGGCTGGGATGGATTTAGGTTTTACTTCCCCAGTAACTTTAGTTTAAAACCCTACTCACCAGCCTTGCAAACCTATGACTAAAGATTCTTTTCCCCTTTTCCAACAAATACACCCCATGAGCCATTAGTACACTAGATTTCTCGAAGTGAGAAACTGAACTCACTCAAAGTGAGTCACATGTTCTATGAAGCCAAACCTCTGGCATAGTATCACCAGTTCTGCAATCATTTGTTGATTTGCCAGACTCAACTGGTCTTTTCAAATCCTATCCTTTTAGCCATGAGTATTGGTGAAAATATTACGTGCACTCCAGGGTCCCTTACTGCTGCTCCCAGGGCTTTGTAATCTCTCTTGACACCCCTCAGACTACCACAGGCTATATAACTCGTGTGCATGTGAAACAACAGTAGTAGGTAGTAGTCAATGGGTTGTACAGGGCTTTGTAAGCCTCTCATTGACAGCCTTGATACCAAATCGCTGGTAAGCAACACCTCTCTCTGGAGAGTGGGTCAGATCAGGGAATGGGTGCCTCCATACCTCTCAGAAGAATCTACAAAATCTACAATAATGCTACAATTACCTGTCAACTTTTCTTAAATAATTTTCTCCTAGTATTATTTTTCCAGACCTATTTCCTATCTGGTGGTTTTTTTTCACTTTTCTTCTTCTCGTATCAGATTTAACATATGTCATTTAAATAGTTTATAGGTTAATGAAAGTCATTTATCTACGAAGATTCTCCAAAATGGCTTAATGATGAATCTCAGATGCTGATGCACTCTTGAAATTATTAAATCAAATGTAATTTTTACTTCTGAGCATCAAAGGAAAAAAGAAGCAAACCGAAGTATTTTGGAGAGAAGATTAGATCATGTCATTGACAGACAGCTTTCTGCATGCCTAACATAAGTGAAATTAAACAGACGCCCACAGAAAGGCTGAGGAATTAAAAAATACAAAGAATTGTAATACTTCTGACTTTTTGCAAACAATTTTGTTCATGGGTTAGCTATCTGCAATTGGTGTTAATCCAGAGGTTGTTTAAGTACTTATCCTATGCCATGTATAATCCTTATTCATTCTGTAAATATCCCTCAAGAAAATTAACCGATTTTTCTCCAGCCTCAGCATTTCTTTACTTGTATGACAAAAACATTAAATTCTTATCTCAGTTCACAGGCATTCTAGCTTGATGGCTCAGGACATTTATAGTATGTATGTTCTGATACCTGCTGAGCATTATGAAACAAGCTTTATGAGCTATGGCACTAAAAACTCTCATGCTCAGAGTATAAAGTTGGAAAAGAAACAAAGTGAAATGATGATTTATCAAAGTATGTTAGTATACTGTTTTGTATAAAATGTCCTCTTAGTTAAGATGTAACTGGCTTTAGAAACTTTAACTAGCTATGGCAAAAAGAGTCATACTGCTATTGTGCTCTCATGTATTTTACAGTTGGTACTTTTAATCATATTAAATACATGATCTTGAAGGATTTCTTCAATGAGTGCCTTCTTCCTGAGATGAATATTTGTCAGAATGGCAGCCAATAAGTGATGTCAAGAAATATCTACACCTAAAGTTAAAACTATGAGTCTGAAAATTTAAACCAGAGAGAAAGAATATAACAGAACTACACCTCCTACCTATTTAGAGCCGAGATTTTGGCTGTGGGCTATCTTTGTGACATTTTTAATGTTCCATCAAGCTGCTGAACATTACAGGCAACTATAAAAACAGTAACCCAATGATCCTTAAAACAGCAGTACCTTCAGTTATAGTAAAGGATCAAATCATGCTGCTGTTGTGTCCCTACCTGCACCAAAATGCTATTCACAAAGTTGCTTGACAGCTTCAACACAGGAACCAAATCTCATAATTAATTTCCTTAAGCTTAAATACTACTCATCTTCTGTGCATGAACTTACTGCATACTTAAGTGTATTCAGTGGTGAATTCTTGAAGAGCAATACATGGAAGTTCATGCAGAGTTTTCGGTGTTCCTTACACTTATTTCATGCCATTTCAAAAGTTAATTTAATTTCATGTTTGCATCCATTTCAAATGCTTACTTTTCACACACATTTTAAATTCTTTTCTCCTTTTTTTTTTTTCTTTTCTGAATGACAATTTGCTATGCACTGTACAGGTCTACAGAACTTTCATGGTTTAGCACCAACCCAGATAATTTTCAGCCCCTAAAATTGTGCAGTTAGGATTCTAAATTCCACCCCTTTAGCCCCGGGCAAAAAGAGAAGAAAATGAGAGGAAAAGGGCTTGTAGATTGGAAACTAAAACTACAGCTTTGATGAAATAATAGTAATAATGATTAAATATTTAGAAAATAATGAAACGTATACAAATAACTGAGATCGCGCACACACCCCTGACCTAAAATATTTTACAATATAATGAAATTCATAAACTGAAAGAATACTATTTTCATGCTGTATTTTACTTCAATTTGATATCCATGCGCAATTACTATGATTAGGTTTGAAATCCTAAAAAACAGGTCTTTTCATTATGTTGCTCAATACTTAAAATAAAATGCCTGTCGCTCAGTCTTCCTAGATAATCCAAAAATACACTGTCCATTTTTCTGTTCTCTCATAAAAATATATAAATAAGATTGAAATAATGATACTACTATCTTGAAAGTTAAGAGAGTATTAACATATCTGAAAATGTGTCTTAAGCTGTTCTGAGACATTCCAGATTTTTTTCCACCTTTTGATTTACAACAATAACACTCCCAGAGTTCTGTCTGCAACTTTCCTTTGAACTGTATGTATATTATCATGCCATTGGAGATTCCTAATGAAAATATGTCACTATAATTGACCAAAAATATAGTAATAATAAAAAAGAAAGATTTGTTTGCCTTCATTTTGTGTGTGTGTGTTATTTAGCTGCTCCTTAAATTATTCCTTTCAGCAGATGTCCTCACCACAATTTTGAACCTGAATCAGTTTATCTATGTCTTAATGTCAAACAATTTACATGTAAAGATAAGCCTTCTATCAGCCTGTATTTTCTCAAATTTCTATTAACAGCTAAAATGCTGAAACCCAACATATTTGTGCCAAAAAATTGTATTATTGGAACACATGGGAATTAAGCAGAGTAAAAATATACCTTGTGTTTCTTAAGATATGAGTTTAATATAGCAAGGAGTACAGTCTGTGCTTGACATACATCTTTTGTTTATTACTTTGTGTGAGTCTAGAAACATCTTGTAAAAAAATGCTTCAACTCATATGATTGGATTTTGTTTTCAAGTAATCTTAAGGTACAAGTTCTTTACACAGTTCTTTGTTCAGCTTTTATTTAACTACATTATCATGATTCAAAGAAAAAAACCCTGTTTTTACTCAACATCAGCCTTTCACAATATTTTTCCCTTGATGGAATGCTTCTGTGATGTGCTGATTTCTGTTCAATTTCCTACAATATTGAACAAGTAACCTGCAGATTTTACAGCAATAGGGAAGTATTCGCTCTAGTAGAGGTGCTATGTTACCTTACTTCCTTCACACACATATAGCTAACTCTTTTGGTGTTCATCTTAAGACATACAATAGCTGTTTATGAATCATGTATGTTATGAGTTGAACTATGTTTTAGAAAGGACTTCCATGACACACCTTATGTCATGGTAATTGATCAAGTGTATCAAAACTGCGATAATACGGGGTAAATCCTGCGATCATGGAACAAATATTAAATAAGTTGATATTCAAGGTAGTAAATACATAGTGAACTTTTTAAAATTTAATTTATATTTTATAAAGACATGTGATCAGTAAGCCTGTGTATGACTTTTCCTATTTAATAACTCAGTAACAAAAATATTTTTCTAAGTACATCATTAAGTACATACCATGCCAAATTACAAAATTCTTTCTAGACAAGAGCATGATTTAATGTTCTAATAACAGTAAATTAGGATGCAAGTATTCTCAAAAGTACCTTCTGGTAGATGGATATAAATGGTCCTGAAAATATGAAAACTTAACTAGGAAAAATCTACGGCAATTATTACATCATGCTTGCAGATTACAGTTTGATTGAACGAGATCTTCTTGCTTTAAAAGTTGAATTAGATTCAGGTTTTAATACAAACAATACCAAGCTTATCATATGCTAACTTTAAAATAAACAATCAAACAAATGACTAGTAATTAATAATAATTTAAAAAATAAAACAAACCTGTCCAATTATTTTAATTCGTGATGACATCTACGGCTAATATTGTATTGATTATCAACTAGGAATGCCTTTTCACATATAATCAGGGAAAAAAATGATTGTTTAAAATTTAAGCATTTTCAAGATGTACATGTTGCATGCATGATTTTTATATTTCGTATCTACTTAGAAATATGGTCATACCAATGAGTGAGATCTATCACACCATCAAGATCTCATACTACAAGATTTCAACATACTTTCAGTTGTTGCGGTCACACAGCTATAAAACATTAGCTTTCCAATGGATGCATCCTGCTTTGAATATTTCTAGACAGTTTTAAGTACTGGGTAATACAGTTAGACTTAGGTAAGAGTTTCAGTAAATTTACTAAAGTAAATTGCTGTCTCTTAACCAGTTGAAGTTCTAAACCTTATTAATGTGAAACTTTTTTTGTATCTAAATAATTCCTAACTCTTGAGGACTGTATGTATAAATATTGGATATAAAAGGTGGCCTATTGCATGTTCTAGATAAATTACTGTTATAAGTGAAACAGAAGCTGTAAATTGTGTAGAAAGCACCATAGAATGATATCTGTCATAAGAAATTTGATGAGAAAATATTTTTTAAAAACAACATCCCACTGAAGAGTTTCTGCTTCTTGCAAAGCTGAGATTTCTATACTCTTCAAGAAAGTAGTTAATTAAAATCAGATTTGCATCACCATTATGATCATTGTGGATCATCTGATGCATTTAGGTCTTCAGAATAACTTGTACAATGACAAGGTTGCTAATTCACTTTTAGTTACGAACTACCTTGTGGCTGGTGAGTTAAATAACTATCAAGGAAAAGATGGTTTACTACTCAGTAACATATCTTCCGGCTATCCAACATTTCTCTAGCCATGTGGGAAAAATTAATCTGACATTTGCCAGTTGTTTTTTTCTTCATGGTCCACTGCCAACTGGCTGTCATTTTCTCAGTCGCATTGGAACAGGAAACAAGGTTTTTGATGTAAATACATACCCACTTCTACTAGTAATTTGCCCCAGGAATAAACTAATTGCTGCCATAAAACATTGTTTGCACCTTAACCAGAATTCATTTATGAATCTTGAGAGAGAGGGATGTAAGATTGTGCCAGCTGGTCTTTTGGCTTTGACTAGCCTACTAATAGATAGCTGCCAATTAGCTGTTCATACTGAAACAGTTAAGAACAAAAAAGTTTACTGACATGTTAATTAGATTCAGCATCTATTACTCTTTCTGATCACTCTTTGCTTCATGGAACTTCGGCACTCTAGTTGGAAAAGAATCAATACATCTTGTCATCTGTGTCTTTGTCAACAGACTTTTACCGTTTATTAGGTGCTGTCCAACCTAGTTAGGTCTTAAATGATATCTCTCATAATATTTTCCTTATGAATTTAATCAAAATTGAACAGCTACTATTTTTTAATTTTTGTTTTGATTTGTTTTGTTCTGGTTCTGCTTGCTTGGGATTTTTTTGTTTGTTTTGTTTTAAATTTTTCTTCACAGTTAGCCTAAATGTTCCCTCTGTTCATTTATTCTCTTGCCTTATACTCCATCTTCACGGCCTTGGTTTTCCTTTTCCATCCACTGTCCTTCACAGTAAGGTACAAACTTCTGTATTCCATTAAGTAATGCAGCTGCAGTTTCTCCTTCCTCCTACTGCCAAATAATTACACCGTCTCTCATCAATACATGTGCATGTAAAGCAGTTCTTACATATAGATATCAGCACCTTTATGAATCATTGTTATTAGTTTTGGCTCAGGAACTTAATATGTGCCTGTTCTCCAACTTACCAGATTTATTCTGATTGTAGTAGAAGCTCTAATTTGCAATAGATTAAATAATAAATTTGACTTCAGGTTTGCAAAATGAAAAACACAAGACATTCCCTGACAAGATAAGACATCAGAATTATCAGCCATTTGATGCCATGTAATGAATTAGAAAGGATTCTCTTTCTAAAAATTCTGTAACTTTTGGATTGCCAGGCACTAGGATCCTATCTGGTTCTTGGTGTTATATAATCTTTTAAAGGTCTGAAATTGTATTATACAATTTGCTTTATGTTGAGTGGCCATCTGAGCTGACTCTCAGGTGCTTAATAAATAACAGAACAGTTCTGCTG
Organism: Tapera naevia; assembly: GCA_033556795.1. Classification (NCBI taxonomy): domain Eukaryota; kingdom Metazoa; phylum Chordata; class Aves; order Cuculiformes; family Neomorphidae; genus Tapera; species Tapera naevia. Next base: position 2,990,714 of record JAUMJJ010000236.1, on the reverse strand, counting down.
TCGCGATTACAAGGTCAGAATTGTAAACCCTTGAGTGGTAGAAAACAACCACTTAGTATTTCTGATTTTGTTGACAAAGCATTCCCCAGAGACCTGCCATCTTGCAAGCAGAATTGTGCAGTTTAATCAATATATATTCTTTCAGAATGTTTTGGAGGTTTTTAGAAGCAAGAAAGAGGAAGACGTTTTACAGGGTAATATGTTTTGTTGCAATTAATTTGAACAGAAAGGGAGGCTGGTGTTTCACAAAGGATTATACCAATTCAAATCAACTATTCTCAGAAGGTCAAGATAACCACCTGAAATATTACGTGCATTTCTGATGATATTTGTTCAGGAAAGATTAATTAAGTTTGAAATAGGTCATGAAAAAGGCTTTCGGTGTAATTGAGGGAATTGGCAGTCTTTATAAAAATCTGCCTAGTCTGACCTGAATATCTAGTAAAATGGATCTAAAAAGAGAGAGTAGATCTTTATTAATGTGTCTGTGAAGGAAAGATAGGATGAACATGATGTAGAGAACAATGGTAATGGACATTCTACAAACTAGAATGTATTAAAAAGTTATGAGTAAATTTAATCTTGAAATTAAAAATTACTAATAATTGTTAGTAGGAATCTTGAAAAGAACAACAGGAACCTAATATACTTGTTAAGAGAAGTCTATGAAGCATTTTGGAACAAGTTGGTGTTTGTGTGGAAGAACTCTATAGAAAGTAGCATAGAGTCTTACCAAGTTGTAATTGCCTGCAAGATCATGGAATAGTTGCTGTTGGAAAGGGTCTCTAGAGGTCATCTTGTCTAATGAGTCTGCTCAAGCAGGCTTGCCCAGAGCATGCTGCCTTAGAATATGTCCAGAAGGCTTTTGAAGAATTCAAAGGCTGGGACTCCACAAGCTCTCTGGGCAACCTGTTCCTGTGCTCAGACATCACCACAGTAAAAATACATTTCCTTATGTTCACTAGAAACCTTGCGTTCTTCATTTTGCCCCTTCTTGTCCTGCTTTTGGTCATCATTGGAAAGAACTTGACTCCACCTTCTTTACACCTTCCTTTCATATATTTGTACGCATTCATTAGATCCCTTCAAAACTAGAGGTATGGTTCTTATTGACAGTTATTGACTAATCAGTCATCGAGCTCTACAAAGAATACTACAAAGTTCAAGTTTCTGATATCCTAAACCATACTCATATAAAATATGAGGTATGAGGTCTGACACAAACCCCCTAATACTAACCCTATAACTTGGGAACCAAAATGGGAGGGGGGGACACAGAGATGTTTACAGAACTTGTTCTAACCTGTCACAGTGACTCGGTATGAATGGAGCCCTTTTTTTACACAGGGTCAGAAAACATTGGTGTGAAGGAGTGAACAGAGAGTCAACATCAATTTTTTTGTGAATCAGAAGAAATCCGTGACGGAAGCTTTTCAATTATTCTGTCACAATATTTCTACATCTTTTCAAAGACCAAGTTATTGCTCGAAGAAACCAATGTTTGTTAACAGAAGATGTGAAAACAAAACAGAGATCTTCAACGGCTTTTCAGAAATGATGTGTAGAATTGCTTTGAACATTGGCAACATCGTATACAGAGATGCGTCAACTCAGAAGGGTGCTACTCTGAAGATGATAGTAGTTTATTGTCGTAATTTGCTAAATAAAAAGAATTATAAGTACAGTCTCATTTTATTTTGTTGGACCTTGTACAAAGGGTAAGATGCCTGTTCATTGTCCATTTCCATGGGCACAGGGAGTGCAGCCTCCTGCTTCTCAGTCTCTGTTTTGGAACAGAAAATCTCTCAACTTTCCTGCTAATGTTCAAATGTTCCTCTGTCTGAAAAAAAAAAAAAAGAAACATTTATATGTTTCTGTGAACATATATGTATATTTATTTATTTTACACATGCACATGTACACATGATACGCACATACATAAAAATATAACTGTATAAATGTACATAAATGTATATAAGATTTTATACTTGTGTATGTATACATATCTATGTACATAAATATATCAAGTATCTATATATTCTATCTATGTATCTGCTTTTTCTTTCCCAGGATCCTAAGTAATAGATGTCAGGGTAAGGCAAATGAGGATATTTTCGCTATAAAAGGGAATAGTTGACTTTCTGGCTTTAATACCTGAGACAGTTTACCTGAGATAAACGGTTATATTATGCAGCATGCACCTTTTACAAAAATTTCTATTGAAATTTACTTTTGCTGTCTACCATTTTGATATGTAAAGTTGTGTTTGGATACTTTTACTCTATTTTTATATGTGGGTTCAAATCTCACCAGCTTGTTTGTAAAATTGCCTTGATAAACATTCATGTTCTAACACCTCTCATGAAGTCATCCTATTTATGTTCAGCCTTTTTCTCTTCACTGTTCTAAGTAATTGTTTTGTGGCCTACTGAATTACAGTTCCAGTTTCTGATAAATAGCAGTCTCAAAACTTAGAAAAATATAAACTCACCACAGATAAGCACAGTATCAATAGGGTTCTCTGCTCAATCAGTTCCATAAAAAAGCTCAAAAGTGACTTACTCCATGGCTTATCTCATAATGCTCTTGTTTTCTCTTCAAATGTGGGCAACATATCCACCTGTCAGAGCATGGAAGTTTCCTGTCATGAGAATGTCTCAAATCTAATCTATTCTATTACAATATCAATTCTTTCTATTTCCTTCTTCAGTATTATCATGACTAAGAGAATTAATTAAAAATACATTCAAGCCCTAAAAGCCTTTAAGATACATCATCTATTACATACAAAATATCTATATTTTTCAGATAAAACCATGCTATTTTTGCATTTCCTTATACAAAGTATCTACTCCTAGTGCCAGATAATCCTGGTTCAGAGCCATGTTTTAGGTTTTTATTTCTCTGCAATTGAAACAAAAAATTCAGACAGGTACCTCACAAAGCAAAACACTTCTCAGAGCTTCTGGATGCAAAGCATCATATTCCTTGCACTCACTATACTTTTCTCTTGAGAAGAAGTGCAGTTCCTGAGGGGCATATGCGGTAAGTGAGCATTATCACAGTTATAATTTTAGCTGTACTGGCACACTACTCACCAATGCAGGGGACACATTTCAATAGCTTGTGTTGTCTACCCAAAGTTCTTCCATGAGAATGCAACTCTTCATAATACAACTCGGCAAATGAAATTAATAGCAATCAAGAGCACACTTCCAAAATAATTTTCAGTGTTAATGAATCTAGATCAGAATGCCTGTAAAGCTTTATTTTTGGTTTTGAGCACTGTATTGACATAAAGATTTAAATTGTATTCTCAGTGGTCCCATTAACATTTTGACTTTTAACTGTAGAGCAGATGAGGCATCATTCTAGTATAATGTGCATTAGAATTTTGAAGCTCCAAATCTTGTGCAATTTAGGAAGAAAATCAAAACCAAATTCTTTTATTTATTTGGATTGATACATCTCTTTACACTAATTAAAGGTATTCAGACCATTCTGAATAGAAGTATTAAAGAAATGATTTCTGAGATGAAAGCTGCATATGTAATTTTTATACATAAGAAAAGAATTAAACTCAAGAAATTAAAATACCTAATATACAGTAAAAACATAATATAAAATATAATTATGAAGATATTATGAAAACTAATGGCTAGTTAAATGTAAATGAAGCACCATATAGGATAAATAACTGAACAAAGCAAGCTGTTTGAATTTTCACTCTAGATCATAGATGAAAATTATTCTGGAAATGCAATCTATATTTACACAAAGCACTATGACACATTTTTGTCTTATGTTAAAGGCATGTGAAGATGTTCCTGAGAAACATTTTTTAGTGCACTTTAATTTTCTCTCCAATACATCATTAGAGTATAACTAAGTTCTACAGGTACCTAATTTTGTATTTTAGTTATTTATATATTTTTTGTACAAAGAAACATTATCCACTTGTCCTATAATTTATTAGGGACATGCCGCTCTTCTTGGAATTCTGGAGAAATTCAAGTGTGTGGAGTTTCATATTTTAACTCTTGCATTTGACCTTTACCTACTGGAGATTGTATTCTGTATTCTCTCTTTTTTTTTTTCTTTCGAGGAAGATGGGGGCTTTTAGTGACTTTTCACTGTGCTGTTTTTTCTGCTGAATGTTAAAAACACTTTAGTGGCAGTGCATGGTTAGATTGATTTTCAATTTGTACTGCTGAGCTTCTCAGCTAGTAATACTGCAGTGTCATATTCTGCAATGAGGTCCCAAAACAATTACAGAAGGTTGTGAAATAAATGTAACACCCTCTAGTATATATCCAGTCGTGGTATCTCAGCCATGTGTGTAGTCTGTTGTCTTAGAAGCAGAATTCACTTCCTACAGAACAACACAAATTCTGATTTATTCACATTTAAGTAAGATACAGATACAGATACAATAAGATTAATATGGCATGATCTTACTGAATGTACAATGATACATTTTACATGGGATATCTATTGCAACAGAGAATTCTCTGAAAGTTTCTCAAAAGCCTAGATGGTGAAACAACCTCTTGGGGTAAGCAATTTGATTCAGATCGTGTTTGAAAATTGAAAATTAGTCTCAATTATTAATGTGCCTGCATTTTCTATGTTAAAGCAAAAAAAGGAAGAGTTTTGGGGAGGGAAGGCATAGGTATTATGGTACTTCATAATCAGATTTGACAACCACAAGGATCGCTTAACATGTAACTTTTTTTTTTTTAAATTCCTGGTCAGTTAGGAAACAGACAGGTAAGTGTTGCTTTGGCATGCCAAATCCACCTAAGTAGATATTCAGCAGTGACTTAGACTCATTTCCAAAAAACTTATCATGTAATCTCAAATACCTACTGTACAATTTAGACTCCAGTAGGTAGATAAACCTCCATCCAGTGACTCTCTTCATCTCTCACTGCGGGATGGAGGGAGAGAATTGGAAGGGTAAAAATGAGAAAAACTCAGGGGTAGGAATGAAGGTAGTTTAATAAGTAAAGGAAAGAGAAGAAGGGGAAAAAAAAAAAGTTATGCAAAGACATTCACCTCCCATCAGCAGACTGATGTCCAGATAGTCTGCAAGAAATGGTTACTTTAGAAAAACTGACTCCAGTTTAATTGCTGAGCATGATGTTATATAGTACGGAATTTTTTTTTGGTCAATTGGCATCAGCTGTCACAATCTCTTTTCCATTCCCCATCTACCTGCTGAGGGGCAGCATGAGATACAGAGAAGGCCTTGATGCTATGCAAGCACGTTCAGCAATAGCTAAAATACAGACCTTTTACCATTACTGCTTTGGTCAATAACCCAAAACGGTGCACTATATCATAGAATCATAGATTGATCTTAGTTGGAAGGGGCCCAAAATTACCATCAAGTCCGACTCTTACCCCTACATAAGACACTCCCAACATCCACACCGTCTGACTGAGGGCATTGTCCAAATGCTTCTTGAGTGCTGGCAGACTCTTTACATTGACTGTTTCTATGAAAAAAATTAACTCCATCCCAGTGAAACTCAGTACTCTCAGGACAACATCACATTGAGGATGGAGAAAGCAGTGACTAAAGATGAATATTTAAACAATAATGTGTGTGTGCATATGAACACTTGTGCATGACTATATTCAATTATTCTTCTTAGTCCATTATCTGTCTTTAATAAACACAAAAATATTGCTTGAAAGAGGCCTGCAGTTAGAATAGGATGTAAACATCTGAAAGTATATATATAACCTGGAGATTTAAATATGTATTTGAAAAGTCTTACAGCTGCCTTCCTAACTGCTCTCTAGCTTTGGATTAGACAATTCAGCGCACTAGTTAGGAAGAGAAAGAAAGGCAAGGTGTACAGGAAGTTCTTCAATTAATAAGCTTAAATATTGTTCTAGTTACGGCAACAGCAATTCCCAGAAGTCATTACTTTGGCCCAGAACTGTTTTATCACTCTATTTAGTCCCTAACCAAATCGTCCTAGAAACAGCACAGTGCCTCTGTGGTCAATGTTCGCTGATCACTTCCTATGTTCTGTTGAGAATAGGAGCAGAGCTACAGCATTAAATCTTCCCTACTCCTATCTCTATGACTTGTTTCTGGAGGAAACAAGATTTAACAATCCTTGTAGATATGTTGTTCACAGGGACATATTTCTATATGTCCTTGTGAAGGGATACATCTAATCGTCTGTATTTACAACCTTCTTGCTGGTCTGGAGAGAAGATAAAGCGTCTATAAGCAACAGTCACTTCAATTTTAGATGCTATAGGACTGACCCTTTATTTGGAGTGAACAGATCAAAGGTCAGAAGGATGTTAGGATTTGTCAAGGAAGCAAAGAAATAAGTATCTAATTTATACAGTAACTTTGCCTGTAATCTTTACTGACTTATTGCTGTCTTCCTTAAATTTCTTCCAATAATGTCACAAAATATCACGAATCTGTTATAAAGATAATTATTAAAACTGGTGCAGAGAATACTGGAATGAGAAAGTGAAAACCACAGTTACTTATTTTTGAAAAAAAAATCTGACAGTGAGAGATTTTTGGAAGTAAGTAATCAGTGCATATGTGTTAGTAGTGAGAAAAGGAAACATTCTTAAGAAGGAGGACTAAGAAACTGTAAAATTAATATGAATATTGGAATATTCTTAAAAGCATCTTGATAAACTATTATAACCTATGTCCATTATAATCTATATCTGCCTGTGTAGCAGAAGAGTTGGAGTGCATGGAACTAGCAGTTGGAAATGACACAGTTGAGAGCCTCTGGGTAAGGATTAAGGGGCAGGCAATTAAAACGGATGTCGTTGTGGCAGTCTGCTATAGGCCACCCAACAACGATGATACCACTGATAAGTTGTTCTTTAAGGAACTAAGAGAAGCCTCTAAGTCCTCTGCCCTTGTGCTCATGGGGGACTTCAATCTGCCAGATATCGAGTGGAAGCACCATACTGCTAGAACAAGCAAGTCAAGAAGATTCTTGAATTCCCTGGATGATAATTTCCTAATACTGGTGCTGAGGGATCCAACCAGAAAAGGTGCCTTCCTTGATTCATTGCTGGTCAACAGGGAAGGTCTGATGGGTGATGTGATGATTGGAGGCTGCCTTGGTCATAGGGACCATGAAGCGGTCAAGTTTAACATACATGGCAACAGGAGGAAAGCTGTCAACAAGTCCTCAACTCTCGACCTGGGAAAAACAGACTTCAGGTTGCTCAGGGAGCAGCTTAACGAGGTCTACTGGGAAAAAGATTTTGATGTTGCTGGGGTCTGTCAGTGCTGGTCTCTGTTTAAGTATGCCTCCAAAGGGCACAGGACCAGGCAATCTCGAAATGCCAGAAGTCAAGCAGGTGAGGCAGAAGCCCAGACTGGTTGAGTAGGGATCTTCTACTCAAACTGAGGTGTAAGAAGATGGTATATAGCTGTGGAAACAAGGGCAAGTGACATGAGACGGTTACAGGGATGTTATTCGCCACTATAGGCAAGAAGTTCATGCAGTCAAAGCTCAATTAGAGTTGAAGCTGGCCAGCATAGTGAAGGATAATAAAAAGGGCCTTTTCAAATATACTGACAGTAAAAGGGAGACTAGAAACAGCATTGGCCTGTTACTTGATTAGCATGGCACCTCATTAACAGCAACTTAGGTAAAGCAGAGACTTCAAATGCTTTTCTTGCATCAATGTTCAATAAAAGCTTTGGGCTTGGGCCCCTCCAGAGACTTGAGCTGGAAGATCATGACTGGGCAAATAATCTCCCAAATACCCCTGAATTTGTGCAGGATCTGCTGCTCCAGCTGGATCCCTAGAAGTCGATGGGGCTTGATGGGGTTCTTCTAAGGGTACTTCAAGAGCTGACCGATGTCATGGCAAGACCTCTCAATGATGTTTCAGCACTCTTGGGAATGTGGAGAGGTACCAGCTGATTGGAAACTGGCAGGTGTTGTTCCAATCTTCAAGAAGGGCAGCAGGGATGACAGCAGTAACTATAGGCCTGTCAGTCTCGATCCAATGCCTGGTAAGATTATGGAGAAGATAATTCTGGGAGTTACCAAAAAATATCTGAAAGACAACGCAGTCATTGGTCCCAGCCAGCATGATTTTATAAAGGGAAGGTCCTGCCTGACAAATATCCTTCTACAACAAGGTTACCCACCTGGTCAACCAGGGAAAACTGGTCGGTGTCATTTTCCTGGATTTCAGCAAAGCCTTTTATACTGTCTCTCACAGTGTTCTTATAAGCAAAACGTCCAGAATGCAGTTGGATAAATACCTAATACAATGGATGCACAATTGGCTGGTGGGTCGAGCTCAAAGGGTCATAGTAAATGGAGTTACATCAGGCTGGCACCCAGTCACTAGTGGGGTCCCACAGGGATCCATCCTGGGGCCGGTTCTCTTCAATATCTTCAGTATCTTCGTAAATGATCTGGACTAAGGACTTGAAGGTTTATTGAGTAAGTTTGCTTGATGATACAAAAATGGAGGGAACTGTTGACACTCTTGAGGGCAAAGAGATCCTGTAGAGGGATCTGGAAAGATTGGAGAGCTGGACAGTCAGCAACAGCATGGAATTTAACAAGGGTAAGTACCAGATTCTACACCTGAGACACAGCAACCCTGGATACACATGTAGACTGGTGTTTGAGGGGCTGGATAACAGCCCTGTGGAAAGGGACCTGGGGGTTCTGGTCGATGGCAAGTTGAACATGAGGCAACATGTGCCCTGGCAGCCAGGGCCAACGGTGTCCTGGGGTGAATCCAACACAACATTGCCAGCCAGTCGAGGGAGGTGATTGTTCCGCTGTACTCTGCACTGCTACAGTGCCACATTGAGTACTGGGTGCAGTTTTGGTCACAACAGTATAAAAAGGACATCAAACTACTGGAGACTGTCCAGAGGAGGCCACAAGGCTGGTGAAGGGTTTAGAGGGGATGTTGTATGAGGAGCGACTGAAGTCACTTGATCTGTTCAGCCTGGAGGAGACTGAGATGGGCTCTTGTAGCTGTTTACTGCCTTCTCACAAGGGAGGGAGGTGCTAATCTCTTCTCTCTTCTGACCTATGATAAGACTCGAGGGAATGGCAGCAAGATGTGCTGGGTTGGTTTAGGCTGGATATTAGGAAGAGGTTCTTCACCCAGCTGGTGGTGCAGCACTGCACTGGCACAGCTCCCCAGGGAAGCAGTCGTGGCACTGAGTCTGCCAGTGTTCAAGGAGCATTTGGACAATGCCCTCGGTCACACAGTGTGAATGTTAGGAGTGACCCATGTAGGGATAAGAGTTGGACTCAATGATCCTTTTGGGTCCCTTCCAACTTGGGTAATTCTATGGTTTTAAAAATTCCTACAGAACACAAAATTATCTTGCTCCTACATGATACTCATTATAATGTTGAATGTGGACTTTATTTTCTATTATGTCTTATACCACCAAAAGTAGCTGCTACAGTCTTTGCTTAAATTGCCAGAAGATGTTTAACATGATGCCCAGATAATGAACTTGGAAAATCAAACATATAGAGAAGAAGACAGCTGTAAGCTTGCATATAGATTGAAGTGGCTAAATGTGAAATTATGATATCCTTTTGAAGCACTCAATTTGAAAACTGCCCTTCATGCTAAGGCGATGTAAACAAAATCGATCTAACAGAAACCCCAGATGTGGAGAAATGAGCAGAGATAGGGTAAACAGGCTGCTCCTGAGAAAACCTTTAACCTTTGTTTTTCAGAAGTATTTTTTTCATTGTCAAAAGCAGGAGCTAATGAGGATTTAATACTGGAGTTTTTTACTCCAGTCTAAATTGTTTCTGTATGGCTAATACACAAAAATTTATTTCAGGTGAAATGCAACATAGTAGTTTTTACTGAAGTTTTATGGATTAGGATTGCCCATAATGAGATCTTTCTCTAACAAGATTTATTATGAGTTCACACATGGTGTGCAAGCAAAGCTTTATACTGTAAAATGTATGATTCATGAAAGAACTTTTGTTATCCAAGCAATTTTTCTGTAATGAAGTTGTAAAGCATAAGATGTTTTTTCATTATCATAGCCATTATATATATTTGAGTCTCAAAATGTTGCCTATCTGGCTTCAATATGGACTTTCCAGTAAATAATCTTCACCTAAACAAATCATCTGAGACTAATACCAGAGTTATACTGAATGTGAGCTAGAGTAATTACAGTATAATACAATATTTGTTGGCAAGGCATGGTTGTGGTGTGCAATAAAATAAGACTAACTGACTCTGCTATGATGTCATAAAATTTTTGTATTGGGAAGAGGTTTGAAAACACATAAATTTCAAATCCAAACCAGTGATATTCCACTATTAAAATCCATCATTTTACACCGTATGGTCTTGAGCCATTGACTAATAAATTAAAACTCATAGCTATGAACAGCTAAATGTCTTCTACAGTAACATATACTACATTGTTATAATTGGTCCCAAGTAATCTGCTAAGTTTTGGCAAATATGCCTAAACCCACTAGGTCATTCACCACATGGCAAAAAATACACATGCATTAAAAAAATCTTACAGAATGAACGAATATTGTTGAGACAGACACTTCAACACCAAGTGATGCACCATGTACAGATTAAGGGAGAGGTATTGGAAGAAGGAGGAGCATATTTTGAGGTTTTCATTGCCTCATAAATATACATAAAAGAAAATTTATGAGAAATAACAACGTAAGTTTCTCTTCAGGACAGAATGCTACCTACAGACAGTATCCATAAAAGACAAATACTCTATAAAATATAAATATAATACTCTAATTCACAATAGGTCATAAAGTGCTAGTACTAATGCATCTGAAACTATGAATTTTCTGGGACTGAGCAGTTGCAGGAATTCCAGCATGTGTAAAAAAGGCATCCTTCCCAAGTATAAAACAAAATGGTTGCCAGGTAGGACAGTATTACCCACCCAGCTGATAGAAAAATGAGTAATGGATTGGAAAGATTCTTTCAACTTTAATGTAAGAACATGACTACATTTAGGAAATAAAAAAAGTCTGAATGCTAATGACTATGTTCTCTCTAACTACTCCATAATGTATCTGCAGCAACGGGACTTGCAGTTTGCAGTGTCACGAACAACAGTATCTATGTTCAACAAAAAAAAGGATTAAAAGTTACTGAGAAGGTATATTTGAAACAACATTAATCTTGTAACTCTAGTTCAATGCTATTTGATTTTCCATAGCAGAAAGAATAAGTGTCTTCATTCAATGGATCTGACTTACCGTATATAACTAACATTAATGACATTGTTTCTATAACTTGACACAGCAAATATTTTTAAACAATAACTTGGAAGACCAAGATCTTATATTATCCAGCCTGTCCAGATCACTCCGTAGAGCCTTTCTAACTTCAAGCAAATCAACACTTCTGCACAACTCCCTGCCATCTCTGAACTTACTGAGGGTGAAGTCGATCCCGCTTGTCTGGATCACTGATAAAGACACTAAACAGAAATGGCCCCTGTGCTGAGCCCTGGGGAGTACCACCTGTGATGGGCTGCCAACTAGATTTAATTCCATTCATCAGAATTCTTTGGGCCCAGGTTTTCACCCAGCAAAGAGTACACCTGTCCAAGCCATGATCTGCCAGTTTGTCCAGTAAAATGCTGTGGGAAATGATGTTCTAAGGGACTAGGACAAGCTGGAGAAATGGGCGTGTGTGAACTTCATGAGGTTCAACAAGGTCAAGTGCAAGTCTACAGTTGGGTCAAGGTAATCCGTGGCTTCAATACAGGATGGGGGACAATGTGATTGAGAGCAGCCCTGAAGAGAAGGACTTGGGGTTGCTGACTTATTAGAAGCTCGACATAAGCCAGCAATGTGCGCTCGCAATCCAAGAAGGCCAACCATATCCTGGGCTGCATCAAAAGAAACATGGCCAGCCAGACAAGGGAGGTGATTCTGCCCCTCTATTGTGCTCTTGAGAAACCCCACCTGTAGTATTGTGTCCAGTTGTGGAATCCCCAACATAAGAAGGACATAGAACTGTTGGAAGGGTTCCAGATGAGGGCTATGAAAATGATCAGAGGGTTGCAGCATCTCTGCTATGAGGACAGGCTGAGAGAGTTGGAGTTGTTCAGCCTGGAGAAGAAAAAGCTCTAGGGAGAACTCATAGTGGCCTCCCAGTAGCTGTAGGAGCTACAGGAAAGCTGGGGAAGGACTTTTTACAAAGGTAAGCAGTGATAGGAGGAGTGGGAATGGCCTTTAATTGGAAGAAGAAAGATTGAGATTAGACATTAGGAAGAAATTCTTCATGCTGAGGGTGATAAGGCACTGGAATAGGTTGCCCAGGGAAGCTGTGGATGCCTCCTCCCTGAAGGTGTTCAGGGCCAGGTTGGATTGGTCTTGAACAGCCTGGTCTGGTGGGAGGTGTCCCTGCACATGGCAGAGAGGGTGGAACTGTGTGTTCTTTAAAGTCTCTTCCACCCAAACCTTTCTATGATTACAATCTTTCCCAAACCCATGCTGACTGGGCCTGAGCCTCTAGTTTTTCTACACATGCTTTATTATATCACTCAAGATAATCTGCTTCACAACCTTTCCTGACACTAAGGTCAGACTGACAGGCCTGGATCCTAGATTCAGTTCCCTGGATCCTCCCTCTGGCCTTTCCTATAGATCACTACCGCATTTGCTAATCTTCAGTCAACTGGGACCTGCCAGTTTAGCTAGGAATGTTGATGAATGACGGAAAGTGGCTTGGTGAGCACGTCCACCAGCTCTTTCATACCCTCAGGTGGATCTCATCCAGTCCCATAGACCTGTGTTTTTCTAGGTGGTGTAGCAGGTGTAGTATTCCTTCTCATCTTCCTTTTTCTAGGCACGCTAACAATTCACAGAGAGTATTTGTCCACTTTCAGGACTTTACTGACAACTGTCAGTCCAGCTCCCCCCGGAATATGTATTAAAAGAAAAAATCTGGACTACGAGACGAAGCATATCGGTATCATGTAATACTAGAAGTCAGAAAACAATTTAGAGATTCAGTGTTACAAATGTAATCATATGGTAATCCACGTGGTTTATATTCAACTCTAAATGCATAGCTTTCTATAAAATAATCCATGTCTTGTGGGATTGTAGACTGAAACTCAAAAATTTAACTCTGTGCTAATTTAAGGACAATATAACACACACTAGAAACTAAGACTGCATGTTGCTGCAGTTTTCATTTTTTATCAGTAACCTGTTCAAGGAGCAACATAATAAAAGTTCACTTTCTAAAAATCTAGTGGAATAAATTTTAATGTGATACATATCCTGGCTTTACTATTTTAATTGTTTTAATATTTTACAACAAATCTCATTCTTCTCAGAAATCAAAATATATTTGAAAGATTGCCAAATCTTTCTCCAGTGTTTCACCTTTTTTGAACTTTTATGGCAAAGCTGTAATTGTGAAACACTGAAAAAAAAATACCTGTAGAACTTCTATAAAACATCTGTTGTTCTTTTATAAAACACCTGCTGTTTTTTACAAAAGAGTCCATCAAGTGCTATAAATGTATATTTGAAGAATTCTGGATTTTATTAAGATACCTTTTTGATACACAGATAACTGCCAAGCCCTGCACTTGGATCACAACAACCTTATGTTACACTATATGTTTGGAGAAAGCTGTCTGGTGGAAAAGGACCAGGGAGTCCAGCTGTATATGAGTCAGTGGACTTGGGCAGTGTTAGGTTGACAGTTGGACTTCACGCTCTTAAAGGTCTTTTACAACCTAAATAATTCTATGACTCTGATTACTCAAAATTATATTTCTTAGTTTGAAGTAAACTGAATTTCATACAGATTCTACAAACTTCAAAATTCCATTTACAATGTACTGAAATCAGAACGGAGCAACAGTTCCTGTCGCTCAAGCTACTTTATGAATTTAAGTATATGCACTGGGTGGATATTTCTAGAAAGAAAAGTAATTGAAACTACTGAATCAGCTTTGATTCAAATACTGAATAAGGCTTTCTTATTTCTATTACTACTGTCTAATTGCTTTTATTTTAATATACATTGAGCCTGAGGTGTGTGACAGGTTTAATACTCCTTGGACTATGTCCTCCAACCCTACCTTCCATAAGTGAAATGGACCAATAACCAATTATGAAAATATTACCTAAGCGGAAACTGCACCACAACTCATCTATCTAATTTCCAAATCTAGTCAAAGTTTTTTTGACAGTATCAGAATGAAGTTCTCCTTTTTCCTAAAGTATACATAATCTTCTCTTAAGAAATCTATTTATTTAGAAATTTGTTTTTTAGAAATTTATTTCCTTAAAATGTTTGTTTCTATGTTGTTCCAAAATGTGTGGCTTTCACCGAACTCTGTTTACAATAAGAGAAGAGGATGATGAAGTTGATGGTAGCATAGCAGTTTTCTAAATTAAATGTATAGATATTTTATTACCTGTGGGTCTCTACCATAAATCTTTTAACAGTTTACCAGAATGTAGGCATCGGTATGCAGGCCTTTTAGTAGAATAAATATAGTTAAATTTAGGATTCTATCTCTGATTGTGACATTTCCTTTTGAACAATTTAAAAACAATTGCTACTTATATAAGGTTTTCATTTTTATTTGTGAATTTATTTTTTGCTGTTTTAATTTATAACTGTTTTGCACAATGTCCTGGAGGCTTACAGTACATGAACTGGTTAAGTACTATTTCAGCAAGGTTTTTAATTTAATTAGAACTCTAGCAGTCATTAAGTGTTATTGAATACCTCTTTGACATTTCTTTAAGGAACTTTCTGAATTTGCGTAGAACGTTATATATGGAATATCTTTACCCTTACAGACCATCTCATTTTACTCTTTCTGTATTGAATAACACCACAATGAACAAACTTTCTATAGACTGAATTTTCACTTCAATTGAAGATTCACCCCTTCAAAGATGCAACCCTTTCTCAGATCACTGTCTGTTTTTTCTGTATTTTCCCTGAAATTGTATGGTTAAAATGAAAAACAACATTTCTCTCGGGTGACCAGTGGCAGAACCAGAGGGCATGGACTTAAGCTTCGTCAGGGAAAGTTTAGACTTGATGTGAGGAAAAAATTCTTCACTGAAAGGGTGATTGGCCATTGGAATGGGCTGCCCAGGGAGGTGGTGGAGTCACCTACCCTGGAGGTGTTTAAAGGGAGACTGGATGAGGCACTGAGTGCCATGGTCTAGATGATGGTTGGTGTTAGTGTTAGGTTATAGGTTGGACTTGATGATCTCAGAGGTCCTTTCCAACCTTGTGATACTGTGATACTGTGATACTGTGATACTGTGATTCAGCATAAAGAGGTAACTGGTGACTTATACAAGCTTAATATCATAGAATATAGAACTCAAACAAACAGTTACTAAGGGAATTGATATTAACTATTAATTCTGGCTTCCCAGTTCTTCAGTACTTTTTAGTGCACTCTGCTTCTCCTCTACAGTTATTATTTTATAATATATAATATAGAATATAGAATATGCAATATATAATATACAGTGTATAATATAATATATATCATATATTACACATTGCATATTGTATAAATGGATATATTTATAATATATATTTAAAAATTAAAAACCAACCATATATTCTTATTGCATTTCAAATTTGCCATGTTTCGTTATATCATGATACATATCAAGGTGTTTTTTTCCTTATTTGGTTGCTTTTTCCTTGTTTTCTCTTTTTCATGTTATTCAATAGTTACCCAATTTTTATGCAGTCTATTAAGTAGACAGGTAGATAGTTCAGGTATTTAAGGGCTTCTGTGTGTCTGCATTTGTCACAGTGCGCATTTCTTTAGAACTTTAGAATATTTGTGCAAATGTTCAGTATCTGAGAACAAGGGGAATATTACTTAACTCCTCACGCTGCACGCTGTGTGTTTGTATCTGTATTTTTTGCAGCCTCAAAGCTGCACAAAAAGTGTCCTGTGCTCCCTTCTTAATATGTTTCTCAGACATTTGGAAACCTGCAATGAAAAATGTACATTTACAAAATCTGTGAGGTTGATTTCTCTAAGCATTTAGCACTTTAAATTCCACAAAAAAAATAACATGAAATTCTAATTATGATGTGATGAAGTTGCATAAGCATTATGATTACAGTAAACTCTAAATGAAATAAAGTGGGCTGTTTCTTGAAATAAACATGAGATCCTTCTCATGCTGAAATACAGTATTTTACTTTAGCATAAATTATTCCAATCTAATTGCAGAGCAAAAGAGTATTTTTTTATGTTTAGAAATCATCCTTAAAGATTACTTTTAGCTAAAAACACCTAAGCTCTCTTCCTGAAGAGAAAAATGATAAAGAGCTCTTTTTATTTGTCTTGTGTGGTTGTTCTGATTTGTCTCTATTAAACCAGGATAGGAGCTGATTCAAAGAAGCATTCCTTTCCTCAAACTCTGTCTTGATCTGTTTAGACAGCCCTTCTAGAAAACTGGTATTTATTTCCCTTATTTATTTCTTGCAAAGTTTACAGCATGCAATTAATACATGTGTAATTGTGTCATCATCTGGTTTAACAAGTTATAATGGCAAAGGCAGGCTTTATTGCATAAGCCTCAAAGCTATTCTACTATTATACAGTATTACTTTCAACAGTCAAGATGCTCTAACATTTAAGTGCTAGGTGGCATACAACTGTTCAGTCTACCAATTGCTCGACTTGTTCTCAGTAAAGAGTTTGTTGTTGTGATGCCAGGGCAAGAAAAAGTCTACATTACATTTTGCTTGGCTGATTAACCTGAATAATACAAAGGTAAATTGAGATTCACTACGACATGCCAACATTTAACTATTTGTTATTCTTTGTTGTATATCCATCAGCTAAACAACAGTATTCTGCTTCTTTGCCCACAGCATAAGTAACCTATTTCATGGAGTCAGCGCATTGCTTACTGCGTGTGAGCGTATGTTTCCTTCCACAAAAAGACTTGGACATTTTCTTTAGATTTCTCAGCTTGTGCAGAGCACTCAAAGCACAGTCACACAAGTGATCTGGAATTCAGCTGAAAATGAAGAGAATGATGTATTTTCCCAGTCTCTAAAATCTGTTCTTCTACAAAAATCATTTAAGAGTGAATTCGAGGGTGAAATTTTCTCTGGAGTTTGAAATTTGTGACAAAGTAAAACCTCTTCTCAGGGTGTCCAGTTCCACCACACTCAAGACTTCTTTACTTTCTCTCCTAACCACGGCTCTTACTTGGATTGTGAATCTGTGTTGTTCTGATTTGACTTTCAAATTTCCATTTCCCCTTTAAGGAAAAACTAATCTATTCAAATTTTTCTTTTTATTGCAATACTAGCCCATAAACTTATTTTCTGTTTTCAATTTTACAATATTAATTGTTAACTGTTGATTATAAAAGTTGTGGGGAGATTATTTTGAAGGATATTGAAAAGTGTAATAAAGTTTTATGTTTTATTGAAGATCAAAATTAAGTTTTGCACATGAAATTTCTACATAAATTATTCATAGAAGACCATAATAAATGAATAATTCAAGTAGCACCTTTAATAAGATGCTAAAAAAAAACCCTCTGTAGCAGCCTATCATTGCTTTAATGATCTAGAAGCAGATTGAGTCTGAAAAGCAAAGAACGTCTGCTGAAAGTCAAGTTAGCAGACAATTATTAAACCGCTCAACACAATTGAACTGCTATCAATATTATTTATATCCATAAACACACAGTGCATTATGTCATATAATGCTTATGAAATGTCAATAGGATGGAATATGAACAATGAAATTCTTAAAGAAAATAGAGTGCTAATTATAAGCTGTTACTAGCACTGGGGGAAAAAAACCCAAAAAAACAAACCATGAATTATAAGCTTTTGAGGCCTAGTATTAAGGGATAATGGAACTTTGTATACTAGAACATAACAGACAATCTTTATTTCTATTAATAAACATATTTAATTTCTCACAATTGAAAAAATATGCTTTCTTTGTACCTTAGCCCTTATGCCAGATATTGGAAGTATTTTAATATCATCATTAAATCTTTCATAAATAGTTAGGAATGAAAGAGCACTTGAAATTTCTTCTAAAAAACCACCTTGCTCATGGAACAGACTGCTAAACATGGTAGATACTTGTCTGTAACTTTGCTGCTTCCTTTAATATTGAGTATTCTTGTATCTTTTTAAAAATATGTCCCAGATTTTAGTAATTGTACTACAAGATTCTGCCTGACATCAGTTTGATATTCCTCCTAAGTAAATCGAAACATACTTTCTCTTCCTGGAATAGAAAAAAAAGAAAAATATTTCTTTCCTCTGTGCTGAGGTTTGTTTGGTCGTTTCTTATTTTTTGTTCGGAGGAGATGTTTGTTTATTTTTGTTGCCTAATAAAGACTGCTATGTCCCATCTCCTGTTAATTTTAAACTGAAATTTGTTAACCCATTGACCTTGACAAATTGCAAACTTCTGAGATCCACCTGTGTTGTTCCCCGTTTCTTAATCATTCTGAAGGAAAGTATGTTGTTACCTAGTTGCACTTTCTACTTAGTGCATGCTCCAGATATTGTCTGGTTTACTTTCTTTTTCGTTTAAATAGTCACGAGGAACTTAATTGTACAGAGTAGTGCACAGATGTAGCACATTTCTTTCCTTCTGAATGTCCATATTTTCATAGTGTTTTTGAGTGAATGATCAAATCATGTAATGAAAATGCTTACTGTATATATCTGTATTAATAACTCAGTATGAACGAAGTTGAGAAATTCCAGAAAAATAGCTGCTTGATTGACAAAATGCTCAAATTCCTTTCACTAGTTGAGAACTACTCTTCAGATACCTATTATAGCTGCTATCTCAAGATTTTTTTGAAAGAGTAGATACTAAAAGAAAAGTTTTATGGAAGTTTTTACTGCACACCAACGGGACTATTTTCAGTTTACCATCTGTCACTGAATAGAAGGCTCGTACTATTAACATTGAGGTCTTGAAACTTCTTTCTGCAAGACAAATACATTTTAACCTGTGCAGTACTTTTTATGAAATGTTCCAGCAGTTCCATGGAGAACAGTGCATCATATGACAATAATTTCATAAAAATTGACGTAGAAGATTTCTCAATGTCTGTCCTCCTTTATAGCAAAGTAGAAATATTATTTGCAGGTAGCAGTCTGTGCTGACCTGAAACCGCTGGCTGTTGTGGGTTTTTTTTCCTTCTTTATGACTTTTGACTCTCAAAACTACCTACTTTATTTAAAAAAATATATTAAATTTAATGATAGTACTACTAATTAAGTAATATTACTGTTCATAAAATCACAGGAGGAAGTCTAAAGAAATCTTTAAAAAAAGGAGTAAAATAGTACTACAGACATTGACGGAGAGTCATTATTATATAACAGTCAAAGCTGCCATAATGAGATTCCTAAATAGCATTTGTTAGGTAGGAACAGACATTCAGCAAACTGAAGTTTAATTGCAAGGTCTAAAATGTATACAGAGCTTCCTTTAATTCCACAGTTTAAAGATTCCTTTGGCTGCTGGGCTTCTGGGAAATAAAAATAAAAAATGAAAGGTATAAGATATGAACTTGAGAAGCTGATTTATAAAGGGTAATGGGAAGAAAAGAGAAAGTAAAAATAACTAGTCAAGAAATTTACAAAACCTTTCTTTTTGTTGTGTTTCATTTTATGGAAGTGAAATTAAAAACCCAGTACTCCGCAGAAAATCAGTAACTTCTCACAGTCAAGTTCTTTTCACAGATGGTTCAGGGATAACACAAACACCAGCTCTTGTATTGGTTCTCACTCAAGTGCTGTTTAGGAATCTTGTTTTCATAACTGTAATTGGCAAATGAGTATCTTTTTTTTGAAACTAATCTTTCACCATGTGTCCCTAACACAAATTTTATTCTAGTTCTTCGCTGCTTCAACCATTGAATGACCTTCCTCATAAATTTTCTTGCCTCAAAGTTTAATTCGTTCCTGTTTCTACTTTTCTATCAGAAGTATTTCAAACTAATGACATGCTACATATTTAATTGCTTCACCTTTAATTCTTCTTCTGGCTTTTAAATGTTATTTGCATCATGTCCACATGACCCTATTATGCATCTTCTGTATATTGTATGGCAAAACAAACACAAAGGCATCATACAGTCAGGATGTTTTTTTCATTTTATCTAACCACTGTTAGGATAGAACTCGGAAAAGATCCCCTAACATTTAAGTGGTAACTACCTGGAAGCAACTTAGCACTAAAGGAAAGGCTTTCATTCAGGTAGTGCTCATTTCAGGTTAGCTTTGATGTATAGTGATTTTACTACAACCTTTATCTTGTCACAGCTTTCTCTCCAACCCTACTCTGAATAGTTGCTCTGTCTTATAATTACTGGCAATTTTGAGCAGACTTCGCAGATGAAAGTGAATATTTTTGCTTTGGAAATAACTGAAATAGTCTTTCAAATACTGTCCTGAACCTGTGATGTATATAGTATTGTTATTGCGTGACAGTATAATACAAGAGAATTAGTAAAGCTGAAAGAAGACGTAAGGAAAATACAGAAAAACTATGAATGACTGTCTAGAAGGTCAAGAAAAGGAGAAAGCGCGGGGCTAGAAAATCACTGGGAGGGGAAATGACATATAATGTACTTTGAGCGATGAAAAAGGATAGCAGACGCTATCATCTGCTCACAGACTAAGATATTTGAGGTTGTTCAACCTAGAGAAGAGAAGGCTCTGGGAAGACTTTATAGCAGACTTCCAGTACTTAAAGGCGGGCTACAGGAAAGATTGGGATGAGTTCTTCATCAGGGAGTGCAGTGACAAAATGAGGGGTAATGGTTTTAAGAAGCTAGATATAGATTAGAGATTAGGAAGAAATGTTTTACTGAGACGGCAATGAGGCTCTGGGATAGGTTGCTCAGAGAAGTCCTGGATGCCCCATCCCTAAGGTGTTCATGACCAGGATGAATGAGGCTATGAGCACTGTGATCCAGCAGAAAGTGTCTCTGCCAATGGCAAAGAGGTTGGAAGTGCAAGGTTTTAAGGACCCTTCTAACTCAAACCATTCTATAATTCTATGCTTATATACCTTTATATGATTCTATACTGAGGGAGAACAATGAAGCATTGCTGAATAAGTGTTAAAAGGAGTCAACTAAGTGAACCCAGGTATATCTTTAAGACTTATTGAGGTACTGGGAAATGGTTAGCTGTGAGTTTAAGAATTTTTTTCCTAAATAGAGAATTAGACAGGTCTTCACATTATGTACCTCTCTAGGGATATTTTTGGAAAATTATGGAGTAGATAATACTGGGTACAATCATGCGGCAGCTACAGAACGGCCAAGAGATCAGGCCCAGCCAGCATGGGTTTAGGAGGGGTAGGTCCTGCCTGACCAACCTGATCTCCTTTTATGACCATGTGACTCACCTGGTGGATGAGAGGAAGGCTGTGGATGTGGTATACCTGGACTTTAGCAAGGCCTTTGACAATATCTCCCACAGTAGACTCCTAGGGAAGCTGGCAGCCCGTGGCTTAGATGGGAACACTCTGTGCTGGGTTAGGAATTGGCTGGATGGCTGAGCCCAGAGAGTGGTGGTGAATGGTGTCTCACCCAGTTGGCGGCCGGTCACCAGTGGTGTCCCCCAGAGATCGGAATTGGGTCCAGTCCTCTTTAATTCCTGTATTGATGATCTGGATGAGGGGATTGAGTCCATCATCAGCAAGTTTGCAGATGGTACCAAGCTGGGAGGAAGGGTTGATCTGTTACAGGGTAGGATGGCCCTACAGAGGGACCTCGACAGACTGGAGAGATGGACCAATTTTAATGGGATGATGTTTAATAAGTCCAAATCTCAGGTACTTCATTTTGGACACAACAATCCCATGCAGAGTTATAGACTGGGGACAGAGTGGCTGGAGAGTAGTCAGGCAGAAAGGGACCTGGGAGTGCTGGTTGACAGGAAGCTCAACATGAGCCAGCAGTGTGCCCAGGTGGCCAAGAAAGTTTAGGCTTGATGTGAGGAAAAAATTCTTCACTGAAAGGGTGATTGGCCATTGGAATGTGCTGCCAAGGGAGGTGGTGGAGTCACCGACCCTGGAAGTGTTTAAGGGGAGACTGGATGAGGCACTGAGTGCCATGGTTTAGATGATGGTTTGGTGTTAGTGTTGGTGTTGGTGTTGGTGATGGGTTATATGTTGGACTCCATGATCTCAGAGGTCCTTTCCAACCTTATGATACTGTGAAACTGTGAAATGAGAACCTGTCTATGGATGCAGATTTAAAGTACTTTATGCACTTAAATACTGCTTTTGGTTTGGGTTCCATTCTTTCTTTGGAATTTAGATCAGCATGTTTGGACCTGTTGAAGTTACAGAATAATTTACTGTGCACATAATCACTTTCAAATAAAGTAAGTACTCTGTGTTGTGGATCAAGTCGCCTTAACTAGCTAGACTTTGCTAAACAGTGTAATTTCTCTCCTGAAATTTTAGGTTCTGGTTAAGGTGATGAGGTTATTTCTTCTGAACTCTTTTTTTCATGTATTCTGTTCCTTTTTCCTTATGTCTGTATCTCTTTTTCTTTCCTATAATGCTCCCATTAGCGCTCCTATCAGTGCTCCCATCAGTATACAACTTGAATTAGCTGTCCAGTGAAGCTACAATGAGCGCTCAGTTTAGAAAAGCAGGAATAAACCAACCTATATGATTTTTGCTACCTTGGAGGTTGTGGATGAAAAAGGATAAAGACATTTGTAAACGCTTTATTTAAGAACTGTTTCTGAGGCATTTAGGAATTAGATCAACAGTAGGCTACTGTATTATGATGAGGCAGAGGAAGAAATACACAGCTGAGGTAACCCAGAGAAGCTCAATGTTTCAAAAAAGAAAAAAAAACATGCTCATGCTATGTAGTAACTTAGCAAATGTGAAATGTAATGGATGTTTGCCCAAGGTATCCTTAAAAAATTGTATTACCAACGGTGTTTTCAACAAGGACTAGAGGCTACAAGTTAATGGCCATACAGTCAGTGTACAAGCAACAGTAGCAGGAAGGAATGGTGAAGGAAAGGGACTTATTCCAATGCTTAAACTCCTGCCTTCAGGCTCTCACATGGACTATATTATCCAACAGTACTCTGAGACTTTAAACGTTGCAGAAAACAAAACTGAAAGATGTGATTTATTTAAAATAATAGGTAAATATTTGGAAGGTTATATGAATACGGGAAAGAATGACTGCTGAGTTTTGAGATTGTCAAATTTATTTCATTCTATTATTTCTATTAACATACATGTTTTCCTGAAAGTTTGTGCCGCTCCTTGTTTCTTTCATAGCAAATGAGCATTGTCATTTGTCTTGTCTCTGTGATGATGTGTAATGTATAATAAAATCATGTTAACAATATGCTTTTCTGAGACCGTCTTAAAGAAGCACACGCAAATAATAAAAATACGCAGGCCTTTGCAATGATTTAACAGAGGGCAATGTTTGATTTCCATCACTTCAAAAGAGAGAAAAAAAAAGAGCTGAAAGATTGCCCCACAATATGCCACTTCGCGAGAAATCTACAGGGGAACTAATTAATTTTGGTCCCTACTCAGCAAGAGTGACATGGAACTAAAATACAAGATATTAATGACATTAATTTCTTATAGCAGTTTAGTATGCCTTTCAGCCTGTATAATTTGCATCGCTCCCTCTGTAAGGGCAATGAGTATAATGTGTAAAAACATTTGAAATATCTTTATTTGCCACATGTGTTAATTACAGTCAATTTATGTGATATCATGTATTTTCTGTCATAAATTTAGCATCATGACTTGGCAGGCAAAGAAGTAACTACCTGAAAGGCCATGTTACCATTCTTTTACTGTGGTTTTCTCTACTGCTGCTTCCTCTGTAATCAGAAATGGTTCAATTTCACAGGAAGGAAAAATATAACATCCACATGGGTCTTATATTCTCTTGATGACTAAAATCTTTGCTAGAAACCAGAAGTACAAAAATTATCTCTGTAGTTAAAATAGTTGGCTTAATTTCTCCTTTTTCTTTGTTTCTGTTTTGCTCAGAACAAGTTGCTTGGGGACAACTTTCATAAGGTCCCATTCAGTATACACTTGTCATTCTACAGAGAAAAAATTCAGGCTGTGATTTACCACGCCTCTCCACTGGGATTTGAAAGTTTCATTCTATATTCAAGTACACTAAGACACTTGATTTTTTTTTCCCCTGATATTGATCTGTCTTTCCTGTTGGAACAAAATTCTCAGAAATCCTCAAATTTCAGGCTTTGGAGCTGGGAGAGTTAAGACCTGCAATGTTTCAAAGTTATAAAAACCCCATAGATACTTCCTGGACAATTAGCTCTGTAGTTAGTCGTGGTCAAAAGGCAAGCTACCCTTGTGAAATGAACACCAGTCATGATGTCTGGTAAGATCATAAGTGTAGGGACCCTCTATGTTGATTTCAGGAGGCTGATTACAGGATGAAAATGACCATTTTATGTTTTAATAAGTTCTCAAAATTTCAACATATTAATTTTTTTTAGGATTTCTAGTTTGGATAAATAATCAAAAATTTTTGTTCTAATTTACTTGGGAACAATCTTTCACAAAAGGAGACCTTTCTTTTGTCCAGCCATAGAGATGACCACTCTCATTTTTTAAGTATTTGAGAATTCTGCAACAGGAGCACAGAGGACATCGTGGGATATCATGGCACCTTAAGAATGTTTTTCTCAAAACAATTCATAAGAACTTTCCTTTTTTTAAGGGCCTGAACACCTTGGAAACACATTTTATTAAATGTCATGAAGACCACCTTTGTAGGAATCCTCTAGTATATCTTGGTTTTACTTTCAGTAATGATCATTGATAATGCATTTCCCAGCTCACTTTTTAAAAAAGAACATCAGAAAAATTTCCATTGGAAATGGTTTTATTTCTCCTTTCCGTCTATCTTTCCATTAGTTATTCATATTAGATAATGTTTAGCTACCAGAGGAAAATAATTATTATTAGACAGTTAAACCTGTCAGTAAATAAAAGAGATGATTTCCTTCAAACATGAGTTTGTCTCAGAGGTATTTCTTTTTGATGAACTCCCACTGAGGGACAAATAGGACTAGATAAAGAGAGCTATGTATAATAAACTGAGTACTGGAAATGGAAGGAAGAAAAAATAGACAAGTTGAGCCTTAAGTGAAAACAGGAATTTTTTTTGGCAATCATGGCGTGTAATATTTGAAGTGAATAGCTCTGCAAGACATAAAAATCACAGATGCAAGAGCAAACCTCAAAGCTAAAATTTAAATAGATTCTTGTTGAACTATTGGGAAGATAAGATTGTGTCTGTGCCTATCCTCTTTAAAGAGAGGATTTTTTTGCTTGCTTCTTGGGGTTTTTTTTTCCCATTAAACTGTAAACTGATTTTTTTAAACATGAGTTTTTTGCTAGTCAGATTTGAAAGTAATGTTACAGCTTTATAAAAAAGGAAATAAACCCCCAAACTTACTCAATTTGAATGGTAAATTTGAATAATGGCGTTCTTTAATCTAGGTTTTTATGTTCCTCACATGTAAACTGGTCACATATCTCCTTTTTATGTTTCCATAAGCTTTCTAAGAAGATAGTAAACAAATAAAATATACTAACAGTATAAATATTGAAAATGTTGTACTGATAATTACCACTAAAATGTTCATGGAAAGTGGATAACGCAATATTTATATTACATTTTGAAGAATATGTACTACATATGGCAAACAATACTAAATGAGACAAAATCAGGTACTAAATATGTGCTTATTAAATCAGCACATATTAGCCCAATTACTGATGAAGCAGAACGTCACAAAGAATTGTAGATTAGGAAAATTATAATTTATATGATAAAGGCTGTTCACAAGGCCTCCAAATTAATTAAAATTTCACTCCATGATAGTAATGTTTAATATGATTTATAAGTTTTGGTTTTACATTTTAATACAACTTACATTACAAACCCAATTATTTTATGGAGGAGTCATATTAGGTAGAAATTCTTTCCAAAATTCAAAAGGATTAGGAAATCTATGGCCTGTAATTAATTTGGAATGTTTTAATTTCTTTCACAAGACTCAACTACAGTGCAGCAAAAGTGAAAATTACGTATTTGCACAGTTTCTTTCTGATTAGGTGCTCCCAGTACTGTATGTAATGAGGCCATAAATTTAACGTATCAGAACATGTTGACTAGAAGTATTACATCTTAGGTCTTTTCTGTCACATCCTTTAAACTCCTCTTGAGCTGTTTAGTCTAGTACTAACTTCTCATAGTACCATAATAAAGTTGCCTGACTGATAAGGAAAAAGAATTTGTTTGGTAATTGTTACATCAGAAGGACAGGATGTCATAAAGAGGGACCTGGGCAAACTGGGAGAATTGGGCTTATGTGAACCTTGCCGCAATAGTATTTATAAATCTTTCTAAGTCAAACAGAAAGAGTTCTAGAATTGCTGTTTCTCTTTTGGATAAGAAACTATGCCCAATGAGCTAATCCAGTTCTTCTAAAAAAACATTCAAACAATGCAGTGTAAAGGCAAAATCAGTACATCTGTAGCATAATTGTTTATACGTGTATACCAATACGAAGTAGTACTTAAGAATGTTCTTTGATACATTACTGGTCTTGGCAAACTTGCTGTGTGCATTTCTGGATGATAAGAAGGAACAAACTGATGAAAGTCAGCTCAGATGTGCCACATATTTCAGCTCTTTGATATGACTTTTTATCTTTGAATATCAAAATGTTGTGGTGAGCCAATATACACTTCCCAGTTGGTCTGTTAATTACCCAGACATTGCAGAGCTGCTACTTTTTCCCTCACAGAGTAAATTCCCATAATAAAACCTTTTCAGAGTTGCTGACTCGCACACAATGTTAGTTAATCCTGCAGACATGGGGGAACACTCCGTTTTCCTGAGCTTACTGGAATAAAACAGTTTTGCTATTTTTCATACAACTGCTGGTGTTCAAGAGAATAGTATAAATACCTCTTTGTGGGTTCAGTGTACAGGTCACAGAGCAGTCACAAACCTCTGTTCCATGTAATTTTAGAAAATTATATTCATGCTGCTATCAGAAGCCTTAATTTAGCCAATGTTATTTCAACCAGGGACGTAGAAACTACTTTGTTTTTTCAAAAGGGAGAAGCCATCCTACCAGAGATTTCAAGTCACTGGCTCCCAAAAAAGGATTGTGTAAGAAGATGAAAATTTGAAAAAGCTTGTAGGAGAACTTGTATGATAGCAAACCAGCATTTTTATGTAAAATTAAGTCACAAGAACACTTATCCAGTATATTCTTCAGAAATGTCTCAAGGAAGACATATAGGCTGAGAAGATTGTCTTTTCCATTTCTGTCATGAAAGTGGGAAAAAAAGTATGGTATTCATATACATAATATTTTACAATTGAGGAACATTTCTTTAAATACAACTGCAAGTATGAAAGCATGTAATGTCATGTAATGCAACATGGTAAGCACTGACAGAGTGGAAAAACTTAGGAAGTAAAATAAGTACGTTAGAAAATATCAATTCTTTAGTTGCATTTTTGTAAGCATTACAATATAGTGTGAATTAAGTTCTAACAGAACATATAAAGCAACTTTTATTTCTTAAAAAACATATCTGTTTCCTGCTCTGAAACAACAACGAAAAAATGCAATTGTAATATAACACAGGTGTCCATGCTTGATTTCTTCATTGGAGAATACATGTTCTTCTTCAATGGTATAACTGAACATGAAGAAATTTCGTGACCAAGCTTATAGAAATAACAATTCCTTAGCTGTAGGCTAAGGATTTATTCAGTAATTTCTTTTATATCTGTAAGAGATATAATTCTCTTTTTCATTTATTGTACCCTGCAATCTTTGTGTTGTGGTTTTGAGCCCCAGCTGGCAACGAAGAGCCACTCAGTCATCCCACCTGTTTCTGAGTCCCACTGCAGAGGTGAATCAAAAAAAACAAAGGCAAAGCTTGTGGGTTGGGATAAGGACAGGGAGGGGTCAAAACCCAATTACTATTATGAGAAAAAACCCTCAAGTTTGGGAAAAAAAACGATCTAATTTATTATCAATCAAATCTGACTAAGATGCTGTGAAACAAAAAAAGTAATCCCCACAAAAAATGCTAGTCCATTCTTGACAAGTTTGAATTTTCCTTCTGACGTTCTCTGCCTCCTAACCCCTACACAGTGCAAAGGGATGGGAAATGTGTGTTGAAGTCAGTCCATCACATCCGGTCTTTGCTGCTCCTTCCTTTTAAGGCTCCTTCTCATCCTCTTTTTCCATTTGAGTGTGGGGTCTCTCCCAACAGAGACAGTCTTACATGCACCTCCTCCAACATGAGTCCTTCCTGCCAGCTGCAGTCCTCCATGTCCTGCTCCAGTAAAGGTTTCCATGAGGTCACAGCCTCTTTTAGGCACCTCCATCTGCTCCACTGTGGGCTCCTCCACAGGCTGTGAAGGTGTATATCCACTGGACCTCCTTATGAATTACAGACGACAGCCTGCTCAACGACAGTCTCCTCGACTGGCTGTAGGGGAATCTCTGCTCGGGCATTTGATGCACTTTATCACTCTCCTCCACTGACCTTCATGTTCTCTGCAGTGCTATTTTTGTCTTATCTGATGTCTGCAGGGCTGTTTCTCCCACATCTTACTTCTCTCTTTGCTGCTGTGCCAGGCCAGACCGGTCAACGGAGCCCCGGCAGCTGGGCTGCAGATGATTGGCCTGCAGATGTTGCACTGCTCAGGGCTCCCATCATCTATATTCTCTTCTCTTACAATATCAGCAGTAATAAAAAGCATTTTAAATTATAACCTACTGCGACTAAGTGCCTTTCTTACTGGGACCATAATGAACCAGATCCTGCAAGTGCAAAACACCCACTAGATCAAAGAATAAACTGCTTTTCAGAA
Source organism: Tapera naevia (assembly GCA_033556795.1). NCBI lineage: Eukaryota > Metazoa > Chordata > Aves > Cuculiformes > Neomorphidae > Tapera > Tapera naevia. The sequence goes on along the minus strand of JAUMJJ010000236.1, from coordinate 2,961,720 downwards.
CATCTATTTTTTTTAATCCCATTTTCTTCTAAGTTTAAAGGTCTCATCAACTCATATATAAAAATCCTCTGTCAGTTTCAACTTCTTCTACAGTTATCATTTTTGTCTTCTGATAATATTTACCCTATTGTTTTTCTCCTTCTACTGAAGTGTCAATTGAGACATGTCATTCCTTCCCATTTCTTTTTATCCTGATTTTTTTAGGGTGGAAAATTACAAGAAATCTACTATATATCGTTACTTCATAAGGGCATGGGTACTAAAAAGCCTGTAAAATTTATTCTTGTTCGGCAAATGAAATTGTATAACCTTTTTTTCATCTTCTGTCTGGTTTATTAACATCTTACTGTTAGTCTACGAAGGTCTTCAGCAGAAGCTATCAACCAGAGTATGTGCTCTGGATAACTAAAGACTTTTGTTTTTTTTTCACTGGCAGCAATAGCAAAATTTGATCTTCCAGGTATCTGCTATTCCTATCACCTGTACTGTCTAAATTTTCAAAAGCATGAGACAATGTCTGTCTTGTGCAGCTAGACAGGCATTCTTCTAACATACTTTTTCAGTCTTCTGCTGTTCTTTCTTTTCCCTAATGAAGACCAATCACTACAATTTTTTTCCAGAATAGAAATATATTATTTTACTTGTTATAAAACAGTGTACATAACTGTTTGATGCTGGCAGTTTAGGGCTCAGGTAGTTTATAGCACAGTGTAGGAAAGAAATTAATTTATCAAAAGTAAAGGAGAAAACAGACAAGTTATAAATTACTAAGATATTAGGCAGCAAAGTACCCCACACTTTTAATATTGCTTGATTTCAGTGGTGTTAGATGTTGCACATTGTATCTTCCCAGAGGAAAAAAAATTTGTTTCAGATGAGCTCTCATATATACTTGAAGACAGCAATGCATTAATGTAATGAATATCGTATTATTATAAAGGGAATATGCCATTGCCATGTGCTGTTTGAACTGTTTTATTAAAAAAAAATAGCAAAAAGAGATTTATGATCTTAAACTATGGTAGCTAATATTCCAGTAGTAGGTGTTCTTTTAACTTTTCCAGTCTGCCTTCATTTTCTGAAATTCAGAAGATCCTTCGTACTCTGATTGCACCCAAAGAAGATCTTTAGATGATGACACATTGATTTTGTCTGAAAATCAGCTATGCTTTGAAGAATCATTTCAGAAAAAGTAATATTTCATATGAGGCATTCTAAGTAGAAGTGTTCTTCATTATGTACATACTAGTTAAACTGAAACTTGAGATCACTCATGAGTTTACTTGTTTTGTAAGTTTTAAGAATGATCATGATTGTATTTGTGGAGAGGTAGTCTTCAGTATCCAGAAAGTACTTAAGTTTTGTAGAAGAACTTAGGAAGCTGTCCTATAATCAAGTTGTTCACTACACAAAAGATTACATGTTATAATACTGTACTGTTATTTGAATGTTAGAATGGGATGTGGTACAGAAGAAATATCAGCTAATTGGAAGAACTTGTTTATTCTGCTCCAGGTGAGGATGATACTCACATTAATACTTTTCACTCTGTGATTCTTTTGTATACAGAGGCTACTGACCTAGGTTCTGTTTATAATTGAATAAGGGAATGTCTTACAAATAATGGAATGTTTATTAAATGTGAATACAAATTTGATGGATTTAGGTACTTGCCTCTTCTACCTATTTAGGATAAATACTAGTGATATTTGAAATTTTTTCAACTATCACAAACACACCCTACTATATACAACAAAATAAAAATCACTAATATTTAAATAAATGCTTGTTTTCATTATGCTTCCACTACAGACTATATTTGCTGAAAGTTCACAAAGCACCTGGCAATAGCAAATTTAGCTGGAAGGGCAGGAATTTAAGATTTCGATTGTGCAAACATGTTTGTTTGTCTCCTCGGATATGCCAACAGCGACATTTCCAGTTCTTTTAACAAAGAATACTATCTCGACTCTTATGAGGTCTTGTTCAAAAGTACAGTCAGTAAGCCTAAAGCTTTGCACAGTCTGCGAAACTAGAAGTCGGAGGGTTATCCAACACAGTTGAATTCAGCTTTCAGCATGCTGAAGAGAATTGATGACATTGTGTTACCTAAGGGCCAAAAGTCTGGCAGCCTAGCATTTTGTGAACCTGACGAAGACTTGTACAGTGGACTGAAAGCACGCAAAATAAATTCTGTGATGTTGGAATACTTTCACAAGGATATTTTTCACCTTTTGATGTAGGCATTTATTAAAATTCACAATCTTTGAAAGCAGAAATGTCTGAGTCGTTTAGCTTAGCACTTTTCTTCTATTTATTCTTATTCTGCCAAAATATATATTAAAATTATTTTTAATTACTAAAATAAAAACCCCCATTTTTTTCAATCTTTGTCAAGATATAATAATAATTTCCAATTGAATGTATGCAATTCTGCAAACTTTGAGTAGGTTCATTGAGCTAACTCAAAGACGGTTTTTGAGGACAAGAGTCCTGTCAAGGACGGAGTACGAAAAAAGAAACCATTAGTATTCTTCAGAAAATGAGCTGGAGGCATTTTTGGTGGGTTTGGAGGTTTGTTTACATCCCTTACTACTGTCTTTTGACATAATACAAAACCACAGAAATGGTTCATTTAGACCTGATCACATAACACAAAAACATTTGGAGGAAAGGTAGGATCCCGGCACAGTTACAAATAACATTAAAAGAATCCACAGCAGTAATGACAAATTCTTATCAACATCATTTTTTTGTTGACCTAGTCAACATTGCCTGTGTTATCACCTAGCTCTTTTATCCTTAATTATGAAGAATTTGGTTCTGAAGAATTAAACTTACACTGAAGAATTTCTTGGACTCTGGTAAGCTTACTTCATTCAGATGTTGTCATAAAGTCTGAGAGGAAACTCACGTTGTGGTCTTCGTGAGCAATAGCTGTTTTGGTGGCTATTTGACTTTGAGCCAATAGACTTTATACATCCCTTTTTCTTCTCCATTGCCCATTTAGACATTTTACTTTCTGTAGGAAGTCTTCAAAACTTTAAAAATTAAATAGATACATATCCCTCATCATCTTATTCCACTCCATTACCTTCTTATTATCATACTAATTGATTACTTGTTGGGTGCGTTACTGAAGCAGAGCATGATAATAGTTCATCTCCTTCTTTCACACAGGATGAAAATTAGGACAATAAAGTGTATTTCATGAATCACAATAATTCTTTAAAGAGATAGTGAAATTTGCTGGCCTCTTTGGCCTTCATGGAGATTGATTTTATCTACTGTTCCACACAACAGAGAAAAATTTTGCAAAGACAACAGAAGTTCTCTTACCAAATTAATGAATTTTTACAATATTTTTCAAAAATATATTTAAGAAGTCACTTGGCATTGTATGATGAGTCAATATTTCCTGTACAGTCAGTCCTTGGTACTTTTGATGAGGCAACATCTAGATGCCAGTTAGTGTAGGCTTCATTACACTAGACCTTTCCCTTATGTGGGCTACCGGCACTGAAAATACACTTGGTTCATTCATTAGTTTCACAAAAATCAAAAAATGTTATCCCTTAAGAGTAAGGTTTGGTCAAATGCAGATACAGCATCCATGACTTAATGTGCTTTATGCATACTTACTAACAACCAGCATTCTTTGTTTGCATTTATAGATAACTATTCATTAAAAGCATGTCAGCCATCAACTGAAAGAGTTAACCCACTCTTTCAATTAACATAGTTCTATGACTTACTTCTTACGATCTAAGAAATTTCTTTAAAAATATAATAGATCAAAATGCACTTGTAAACTTTCTTCATCCACTAGTTTATTCACTGACCCCGTGAAATTACTGGACATTTTAACATCTGTTTTCAGAATGTATTTACAGACTTTTCTCCACCAGTTTTTGACCAGAGACTGTAAGATATTTTAATTTGTGTTAACAAAACTTGTGCTTAATTACCAATATAACTAACCTTAAAGAATTATATATTAAATTCTACTATAAAGAATAGAAAATAATTATACAAGTGCTAGAATATATGCATATATTTTACTACAAAAAATATGCTTGCAACATATGTCAACAAAAGAAAAGTAGACTTCAGATGAAGATGTACTTTATCTCCCATATTAATTTCTTTTGGACCAACTAGTGAAAAACTATCATTTTTCTGTAGCATGTGCTTCTTCACCTATCTGGATTTTTGTGTTTCCCATTTTATGATTACACACGATCTTATCATTTATTCTGGGTCCTGAGTTGAACCTTTTAGAGTATTTCCAATTTTGAGAGATTTGTTAGAGTGTGTACTTCAACCTGGGAATCATCAAAAATCTCTTTTAACAAGTTATAGGTTTTTGAAATTCAGTTTAAATTGTGATAAAATCTTGACTTTAACCATAAAAATACCAAGGAAGAAGCTTACATTACAGTATACATCTTCAACAGGTGGTATTCAATTTGATTATGGGTTCAAACTTTCAGAATGATGAGTCTTCTGGAGGATTTTTTTTCTGCGTATTTTTTACTCTAGCATTGTTCATTAAGATATATGCAACCTGTATAAAGCATAGGATCAAGGAATATTCCCCCTCTCTATCTCAACACCAAAGGTAGCAGCAAGCTTGAAACCTATCTATTTATCGTATCTTATAGTTAGGTCTCCCACCAGTAATAATCACTTTGGTGATTGGCTGTGACCACTGACCATACTTCTAGCAGATACTTTGCATTCCAGTGCAATAATTGCCAGTTACTGCAATGCTGAAATGAAAAGAAATATATTTGATTCTTAACACAGCAGGATGAAAAATGCAAGCCGTTTCAGTGATGTGGTAAATTTATTTTCCTTTGAAATTCCTGGAAACACACGATTTTAGCCTGGACGTGATTCTCAAATATACAGACTGAAGACCAGGTAAACAAAAATTGTTCCCTCCAAGAAGATAATTACAATACTTGTTTCTATGGAAAATACTAGCTTTATCAGTTTTAACAGCTGTTAGCAGCTAAAAGCTGGGACTGGTTTTATTCTCTCAAAGTATATACATAAATATGTTCAAGATTTATATTTATAATTATCTTATGTTTAGGTGTATTTCCTGGTGTTTCCTCTCACTTTTCACCTAATGGGGCTTAAAATTAAGTGACTTCTTCTGTTGTCACTTGGAGTACATGAGAGGATATATGTGGTTGCCTTTGGTCTGTCTTTGCTATTCATTGCCTTCATGGAGCAGACAAAATGTGAAACTTAAATTAAAATTATGTAATTTAAATCACCATACAAGTTTTAAGGATTTTGCAATACCTTTTTGCCTAAAATATACAGTTTGAAAACACAGAGGAAAAGAAAGAACCTAACAAGATATAGTTTCTTATTATCTAAAATAAGGAAAAGAAAGTAGTAACCCACTATTTTTATTGTAGTTCTAGCTAAAATACTAAATCAGATACCAGTAACTTAAAAATACATTTGATGCATGTTTTTGTTCTTGCAAAATCATTGCTATTTCAGGATTCAAGTAGTGATTTGTCTTCTAAGATTCACTACCCATGGAAAAATGAAAACTTGAACTAAAATTTCAGATGCAGTATCTATTATCAAAGATGCTCAGTAGCAGAGTGATCATAATATCAGAAATTTATTAGAGATTCTGTTAGTTTTCATTGTCCTGTGAATTGCTGCAACGTGGTACGATAACTCAGAATACTTCAACTTCCTTAAAATTGATGTAGATAAATACACATCGATATGTTGGCTGCTTCCTATTTGCCTGCCAAGAGCTTTATTGTTCAGTCTTTCAGTTATTTGTGATCAGGTTGAATACTATGCCTGCCCTCTTTCCATATGTTATCTATATCTGTAATTTCAACAGAGGACAAGGCACTCAGGCTAAGATTTTTGTTAAAGGATTGTTTTTTCTAGGGTATTTTTTCTCTAGCGGGAAAGGTGCAACTCCCCTCACCTAGCAATTTTCTTTTTTTGTAGACCTGAGAACTATGGTGAAACAGACTTGTTTTAAAGAACATCAGACGTTTATGGTGAGAAAAAACAATAACTAAAGAAGGAAAACTTAAAGAATGCAAGTAAAGAACAGGAGCACAGAACTTCAAACTATGGTTAGAAAAGAGAAATACATGGAGAAGTAAGAATCATAGTGGAGAAAAATTCTAACGATCCAGAGTAAAAGAAGTATTATTTAGTATTTTCAGAAATTTAAAATAAAGACAAAAAAAGTCTGACCTTGTTTAAAGAGCAAAGTTTTGGCTTGGACTAATAAGAAATAAGTGTATACTGGATTTATTGACAAGTTCTCATGAATAGATATGATATTTCATCCTCTCAAAAGCTGACTGACTCATGGAGCAAAGTTTTACTGATCTTGTCTGGGTCCATTTTTTTTCAAATTCCACTGGTGTCCATGAAAACAGAATCATCATATTTCATCCCTTTAAGTGGAAATCATCACATATAAATAAACAGAATCTTGTTTTGATTAGAAGTTTGATTAGAAGTTTACTAATTTGGATGCATGAAAAACACAAGTACTTTATCAATGCATATGTTATGTTGACCCATCATATCTGGAATTATGTGTTATTTGTTCTTCCACATTTTTGTACCTGTTTTTGCCTTTTCGGATGTTCACTCTTTCTATTTTATGTTCACTAGCATATTTCCCAGGTATGTAAATGGAAAAAAAAGAGTCTCAGACTTTTCAATTTTGAAAGGTAAACTATCACCATATACAGAAATATTGATCATGTTGTCACTATCTAAGTTCCCTTTTATAACTCCCTTAACTTCTGAAGATGACACATAATGAAGAAAATGATAAGATGTTTCTGAGATAAATTAAAAAAAATATAATGGAAGATAAAAATAAATCGTTCAACCAAGATGACACTATTGAAATAATACTGGTTGATAATATTTTCTTGCCCACCTTTTCCTCTCCCATCCTTCCTTTGTTATTTCATTAGCTTCCCAGCTTCCAGAGTTGCTCTTCTTTTTGATTCTCTCTGTCCTTCCAATACCACATTATCATTTCCCTTGACTTGGCTAATTTGACTACCTGAAATTACTGGTTTGCCTTCCTTATGAAACTTGTCCCTGACTCTTTATTCTGTCTTTATTCTGTCTTTAATTCCAACAAGGTGATCATAGAATCACAGAATCATTGAATTACCTGAGTTGGAAGGGACTCAAAAAGACCATCGAGTCCAACTCTTATCCCCACATAAGACGCTTCCAACATTCACACCGTGTGACAGAGGGCATTGCCCAAATGCTTCTCAAATGCTAGCAGACTTGGTGTCATGACTGCTTCCCTGGGGAGCTGTGCCAGTGCTTCACCACCCACTGAGTGAAGAACCTCTTCCTAATATCCAATCTAAAACCCCTCTGGCACATCTTCTTGTCATTACTTCTAGTCCTAACATAAGTTGCAAGAGTGAAGAGATCAGCAGCTGTTTCACTTCCTTCCCTTGTGAGAAGGCAGTAAACAGCTATGAGACCCCTTTACAGCTATGAGATCCGCTCATGTGGTGGTGCTCATCACCGAATCATAGAATATTAGAATGGTTTGCATTGGAAGGGACCTTGAAGATTGTCCAGTTCCAATCCCCCTGCCATGGGCAGGGGCACCTCTAAGCAGACCAGACTACTCAAGAGCCCATACAACCTGGCCTTGAACACTCAGCCTACTTGTGGTTCCTGAGGACCATACCAAAAATGCTTGTCTGAGGTGCGAACAGATTCAAGATCTGCTCCTTATGGTTGCAGATCTTAAGGATCAGGTGGAAAGATTGAGAAGTATTCGTGAAAGTGAAAGGGAGATAGACTGGTGGAGTAGAACCCTCTCTCCTCCCAGTAATCCTCCCCAGGAGGCTGAGGAATGCCATATTCCTCATCAACAGGACAAGGTGAGTGACCTGGTTGGTGAGGAGGACTGGGAGCAGGTTTGCTCTCGTGGGGGTTATAGACCTCCCTTTCAGATGCCACCTTTCCAGCTGCCCCTACAAAACAGGTTTGGGGTACTGGAATTTGATGCTCAGGTGGAGGATGCTCAGGTGGAGGATAGTATTACAGAGAACTCACCTGAGGAGGCTGTTAACTTCACATTGCCCATCAAACAGGTCAGGACCTCAAGTAAGAAAAAGAAAAGGAGGGTCATTGTAGTGAGAGACTCCCTTCTGAAAGGGATGGAGGGCCCTATTTGTAGCTTGGACCCAACTCATAGGGAAGTCTGCTGCCTTCCCCAAGCCCGGGTAGGCGACATCGCCAAGAGACTCCTGGACCTAATTAAACCCTCTGATTATTACCCGCTTCTGGTGGTACAGGCTGGTGGGGATGAGCTAGCGAAAAGAGGGTCAAGGGTAGTTAAGAAGGAATTCCAGGAGCTGGGACGGTCAATAGATAGGGCAGGAGCACAGGTGGTGTTCTGCTCGGTTCATCCGGTGGCAGGGATGTATACAGATAGGAACAAGAGAATACATGCAGTTAATAAATGGCATAGGGACTGGTGCCGGCAGAGGAATTTTGGGTTCTTTGATCATGGGGAAACCTTTATGGCACCTGGCCTGCTTGACCCAGATGGGTCTTGTCTAACTCCGAAGGGTAAGAGAATTCTATCTCAGGAGTTGGCAGGGCTTGTAGAGAGGGCTTTAAACTAGGCATGAAGGGGGAGGGGGGAGTTACTAGGCTCACCAATGATGTTCCTGTGAAGGATGAGCCATCTCAAAGGGTGTTGTCAGTAACCCAACTGAAGTGCATGTACACAAACGCACGCAGTATGGGAAACAAACAGGAGGAGCTAGAAGTCCTGGTCCAGCGGGAGAGCTATGATATAGTTGCTATCACGGAAACGTGGTGGAACGACTGTCATAACTGGAGTGCTGCCATGGAAGGCTACAGGCTCTTCAGGAGAGATAGGCGTGAGAAGAGGGGTGGAGGGGTAGCCTTCTACACTAGGGAAACCCTAGATGCTGTTGAAGTCGAGATCAGTGATGACCAGATTGAGTGTCTATGGGTAAGAGTCAGAGGGCCAGTCAGGTCTGACGTCCTGGTTGGAGTGTGTTACAGACCACCTGACCAGGTGGAGGACTTGGATCTTCTATTGTTTAAGCAGCTGGAGGCTGCCTCTAGATCGGCTGCCCTTGTTCTTTTAGGAGACTTTAACCTTCCGGATATTTGCTGGGAATTTAACACTGCAGAGAGGAGGCAGTCCAGGAGGTTCTTAGAGTGTATTGAGGACTGTTTTCTGTCACAGCTGGTGAGTGAGCCCACCAGAGGTGAGGCTTTACTTGACCTGCTGTTTACGAACAAAGAAGGGCTGGTGGGTGATGTTACTGTCGGAGGCTGTCTGGGGTGTAGTGATCATGAGATAATTGAGTTCTCTGTAAACAATGTAGTAAGAAAAGCCAGGAACAGAACATCGATGCTGGACTTTCGGTGGGCAGATTTTGGATTATTTAAGGAACTGGTCAGGAAAGTACCCTGGGAAATAGCTCTTAGTGGCAAGAGGGTCCAGGAAGGCTGGATGCACTTCAAGAATGAAATCTTGAAGGCGCAGGAGCGGGCTGTCCCCATGTGTTGTAAGAAGAGATGTAGGGGCAGACGGCCGGCCTGGATGAGTAGGGAGCTTCTGAAGGAACTAAGTAAGAAAAAGAGGATGTATCGTCGATGGAAAGAAGGGAACGTAAGCCATGTCATGTTCAAAGATGTTGTTAAGTCGTGTAGGAGGAAAATCAGGGAAGCAAAAGCCCAGCTGGAGCTCAAATTGGCCACTTCCGTTAAGGATAATAAGAAGAGTTTTTATAAATGTATCAATGGTAGAAAGAAGGGCGGCAGCGACCTCCACTCCTTGTTGGATGTGGAGGGAAATATAGTAACCAAAGATGCAGAGAAGGCTGAGGTACTTAATGCCTTCTTTGCCTCAGTTTTTAACAGCAAGGATGTCAGCTCGCTTGACAGTTGGCCCTCTGAAGTGGTTGATGGGGACAGGGTGAAATATGGCCCTCCTGCAATCCATGAGGAGGAGGTTAGAGACCTGCTGAGCCGCTTGGACCCTCATAAGTCTATGGGGCCGGATGGGATCCATCCTAGGGTGCTGAGAGAGCTGGCGGATGAGCTTGCTAAGCCGCTCTCCATCATCTTTCAGCAGTCATGGCTCACTGGAGAGGTCCCGGAAGATTGGAATTTGGCCAATGTGACGCCCATCCACAAGAAGGGCCGTAAGGATGACCCAGGTAATTACAGACCTTTTCAGCCTGACCTCGGTCCCAGGTAAAATCATGGAACAGATAATCCTGGGTGATATCATGTGGCACTTGCAGAACGGTCAAGAGATCAGGCTCAGCCAGCATGGGTTTAAGAGGGGTAGGTCCTGCCTGACCAACCTGATCTCCTTTTATGACCATGAGACTCGCCTGGTGGATGAGAGGAAGGCTGTGGATGTGGTATACCTGGACTTTAGCAAGGCCTTTGACACTATCTCCCACAGTAGACTCCTAGGGAAGCTGGCAGCCCGTGGCTTAGATGGGAGCACTCTGTCCTGGGTTAGGAATTGGCTGGATGGCCGAGCCCAGAGAGTGGTGGTGAATGGTGTTTCATCCAGTTGGCGGCCGGTCACCAGTGGTGTCCCTCAGGGATCGGTGTTGGGTCCCGTCCTGTTTAATATCTTTATTGATGATCTGGATGAGGGGATTGAGTCCATCATCAAGGGACCTGGACAGACTGGACAAATGGGCTGATTCTAATGGGATGATGTTTAATAAGTCCAAATCTCAGGTACTTCATTTTGGACACAACAATCCCATGCAGAGCTACAGACTGGGGACAGAGTGGCTGGAGAGGAGTCAGGCAGAAAGGGACCTGGGAGTGCTGGTTGACACGAAGCTCAACATGAGCCAGCAGTGTGCCCAGGTGGCCAAGAAGGCCAATGGCATTCTGGCCTGCATCAGGAATAGTGTAGTGAGCAGGACCAGAGACGTTATGGTCCCCCTGTACTCGGCACTGGTCAGGCCTCATCTTGAATATTGTGTCCAGCTCTGGGCCCTCCAGTTTGGGAAAGATGTTAGGATACTGGAATGTGTTCAGAGGAGGGCAACGAAGATGGTGAGGGGGCTGGAGCACAAGCCCTATGAGGAGCGACTGAGGGAGTTGGGGCTGTTTAGTCTAGAGAAGAGGAGGCTCAGGGGAGACCTCATTGCTCTCTACAACTACCTAAAAGGAGGTTGTAGTCGGGCAGGGATTGGTCTCTTCTCTCAGGTGACCAGTGACAGAACTAGAGGACATGGATTTAAGCTTCGTCAGGGAAAGTTTAGACTTGATTTGAGGAAAAGGTTCTTCACTGAAAGGGTTATTGGCCATTGGAATACGCTGCCCAGGGAGGTGGTGGAGTCACCGACCCTGGAGGTGTTTAAGGGGAGACTGGATGAGGCACTTAGTGCCATGGTTTAGATGATGGGTTGGTGTTAGTGTAGGGTTATAGGTTGGACTTGATGATCTCAGAGGTCCTTTCCAACCTTGTTATACTGTGATACTGTGACACTGTGATACTTCCAGGGAGGGGGCATCCACAACATCCCTGAGCAGCCTGTGTCAGTGTCTCACAAACTTCCTTGAACTTCACTGAGATTTCACTCCATTTTTATCTTGACATCCTATCTTACTTTTTCCATTTTAAACTTCTTACATTATCTCCTTGTCTAGTTTCCTCCAGTTCTTTTTATTGTTCCTCCAGTTTGTCTTTTAAGAGTGGCAAAAGATTCTGTCCTTTTCCTCTTTTGTTTCTTAATACATTTTGTAATCTTTTCAAAGTAACATTTCCTCCCTCCTCTGGAATTATCATTTGCTAATTATATCTTATCTCTTTTTTTCCACTCTGACCTTTCATTTTTATTGCATGCTGTCTGGAATCATGGGAGGAGTGGTCAAGTTCTGTTCCTACGTGTAAAGTACCATACCTCAGGTTCACTGTGAGTCTAAAGTCTCAGCAAGTCTTGGCTGAGTTTCTTCTGATAGCTTTGGGCTCCTTCTGAATGACTATATTATCAGGTTTGCTCAAGACTTTCTCTCTTCACAGGGAGGAAGAGCTCTCCATACATTGAAAACTGGGCTCTGGGGTCCGTCCAAGCTGCTAGAGTAAGGAACCAAGTGGTAAAAAAAGCACCAGGAGGTAAAAAAGGAGTTGAAGGGTCCTTTCAACCAATATTTCCAAGGCATGATAAATACTCTTCAGTTCTTATTCTTAAATAAACACTAACAAAACATGGTTATTAAGTAGTTTAAGTTCCAATTCTGAGAGCTTCAAAACAAAGTAATTTATTATAAGAAGTCATTTTTTCCAGAAATAGAAAGATAAATTTATGTAAACAGACGATATGATTTAATCACTTAAAGAATCTGGCCAGACTGATAATTTTTCAACGGAACTAATCATTACACAAGATTTGGGAACAAAGTACTACTTAAGTGGGTAGGAGGCCTTTACAAGCTGCAACTTTCTATGCACATCTGGTGTGAAATAAATGTCTTTTATGGACCGAATACAAGCTGTATTTAGTGTTATTTGACAAGATTATTTGACCAGCTCTATGCTAAATATCCATCATCCCAAAAAAGGAAAATAAAAACAACAGCCCATCTATATTTTCAAGGATTTAATTGGGATAATTTCCCTAATTTACCAAAGGCTGGCAGACACCCTTTGTACAATCTGGCCACGCAATTTTAGGATCAATTATGTTACCTAAATGCCTCACCGTGAATTACACTCTTGCCTCTGCAGAGGAAAACTACTGGAAAACTAGGGAGAACTATAAGACAAATGGAGTGATGAACTGGTCTAAAAATAACACAAAAGGAAATCATGACAATTTGGCATTATCTTGAATCGTTTTCCTTAGAAAGCTGGAGTGCTGCCAACTGAGACCCACAATGACTTAAACACACAGAAATTGTGAAACATTCTATGTCCTCTCAAAACAACCTATATTTTTAGATCCAAAGAGAAGCTGATCTACATATAAATTTAAATTTCCTCATTTGTTCTTGAAAATGAAAGCTACTACAAACCTGCAAACATTATTTGTGACATGCTGAGGCTTATACATTTGTCAGGTTAACCTCTTCCTACTAGGAGATGATATTTTTACTTATGATAGAAAACAATGCATGTAATAACTATGCTTTATGTTATTCTACACTTATAAGGCACTTTACATATTATTATTTGTAAGTGGGTTGAATTGGGTTCATGGGTGAATTCTGCCAAAACCCACGAATTAACCTGGTTTTAATAAACCAAACTTTTGCGTACATTAATAGCTGTCATTTTATGAAAATTTCAGATATCCTGTAATTCTTATGGCTACAGCTAGCCTCTAAAGCCTTTTATGTCAAATGACTATCAGGACTAGGAGCACTCTCGCTATTACTTTTGTAGGTATAACACTTCAGAGTGAGTAATCTTGTAACATAAAACTGGTGAGAGAAATCCTGAAATGCCTATAAGGCTAAATATGTTATACTTAATATCGTTGGGTTTTCGACTGCTGTTAAACATGTATATGTGTAGAAATATTTCAGCAGATATGTACATATTCTACAAAAAATCGTGGCCATTAGTTAAAACCCTGTAACTGGAGTCTCTTAACATTCTACCTAGCAAATTTGATGGGGTTATTACATTTTATATATTCAATATATGAACAAGCCTTTAAATAGAGGAGCATTTTTTAAAGGAAGTTTTGTTTTCTACCTGAAAAAGTTGTGAGTTATGAATTTCAATATCTGGAAAGAGGATTGTTTATTGTGCTATAAAATATATATATGTTTTATTTTCAAGGCCCATTACATTAGGCAGGAGAATGCAACTAGTCTTGTAGTATCTCCATCTGTAGACAGCAGAGTTTATTTCTTTATTATTTTTTAAAAAGCTATAAATCTCAGGAAATCATACAAAAATACTTCATAAAGGGTTTTAAACAGAACACTTGCAACAACAATAAGCTTCAATAGGGTGCATCAGTTTCCTGTAATCCGGACTTCTAATGACGTGAATGTACTAATGTAAATTTCATATAAAGTTATTCCTCAGTCTGAGATTCATAGCACAAAATCCTCAGAGTTATTCACAATTTACGGTTGACTATTATGATTAGTTTTCTATTTTTTTCCTTGACTTATTCAGTAAAACAGAAGCAGATTCTTGGAGATTCTCCTGCAAGAATAGATTGAAAACCACAATATTATTACTTAAAACTAGTCAAAGATTAAAAGAGAGTGTCTTTTTGTCTTTATCTGTATGTGATTGAAGTATGTTCAGTTTAAATTAAAAAAAAGAGAAAGGAAAAAAATAAGAAAGCAATGAAAGTAATGAGGAACACTTAATTTTTAGTTGTTTCAAACATCCTAAGTAAACGTGTGATAAATACATTTTGTTTTGTAAGTTTGGCTTTACAGTGTCACAATGATGTCTTCAAAAAAGTGGCCCTAAGAAATTACTTTGTTATTTCCATGGAAAAGTTTTTGCTTTAACATTTGTGTCTAAGGTTCTTGATCCTTTGCAGAAAAAAAATAAAATGAACACAATTAAGTAATTTACTTTTGAATTCTACTTAAATGGGACACAAAAACTGACCCCAGGGAGTATAAAAAGTTACTCATAAATCTCTAATAATTGTCTTCTCTGGAAGATACTGAAGTGGATTGATCTTGCTTAAAAAAAATGGCTTTTATGGGCCTTCCTTAACAACAGAGATCAGGATCCATGGAAATATTCCATATCTTCCTTGAATGCAACACAACATACAAATAAGGTGCAGATAATAGAGTACGCTCTCTTCTTCTTCCGGCAAGGCTGGGGAGCAGAAGGTCCCTGTGTTGGTCCTCTCTACTGCTGAGTCTTTGGAAAATTTTTTAACTGGTCAGATTTAGCTGCCCAGCTCTCCACAAGGGAGGTGGTAAGATTTCATTAATTCTTTACTTTGTTAGTTACTGGGTGTTATAGTTGCATGCCAGGTGTTATATAGCTCCTTTTTGTCCTTTTTCCCATTTCCCTTCCCCTCTTCCCTTGCTGTTCTGCATGTCCTTGCTTTGTAGTTTTTTTTGTATTTAGAAAAATACATAAATACATATATTTACTGTGATTTTGGTTTCTTCTATAGTTTTTTTGTTTTCTTTGAAAGGGGGGAAACTTTGGGATAAAGGCAGACTGAGCGGGTGGAGAGCTTGGGAAAGCTATCTCAAACCAGCTCAATACAGAGGAAAAAAAAAAGAGAGAAAGGAAAAGAAGTACCAGAAGACAGTTTATCTGTCTCAAGGTTCTCAGGTTCAGTTTGGTTTGAAACACCTCTTAAGTTCGGATAATAAGACGTAACAAATCCAGAGATATTTTGTATAGAAGAATAGTAAACCTCAGATTGCTTTCTTCTGTTACAAATGTCAAATGAAATCCACTGAGAAGTGGTAGTCATCTTAGTCAATCCTATTCTAGGATTTTCAAGCATCTAGTGCATCAACTTTAGTTAACATACATTCAAAGCCAAATACTATACACTAGACTTTATCACAGTTACAACAATTTCATTTTTTTTCATTAAACTAGAGGAGAAACCATATTTAATTATACTATATGTTATATCTTAACTTCTGCTGCTTTTGGCAAGCCATTAGTCTGGGTTAGAGTTTATTTGTTGACTTAAAATACATTCCTCTGTGCAGAATAGTCTTGTATGTTCAAAAATACTAGAAGAGCATTTCCATAGTGACATGCCAAAAATGTCTATTCCAAATGCTGGCAGTTTAAAAAGTTGCAATGGGCCTGCAACTTTAGGAAAGGAACTGAACAGTATCCATGAAAATCTTTTCTGCCATTGTGCTTAAATCATTCTAAATTGTAGCAAATATTTCCTACCAAAATATGAGAACAGATACTTGAATTTATAATGCTTATAAGAACATTCAGGAAGTACTTGACTTATAGGCAAAGTTCACAACTTTTCCATGCTAAGTTGACTTTATCTATTTAATGTTAGACTTTCATATCTCATTTTGATTGTGCCACATGTTGGAAGGTGGCGGGGGTTCCATGTAAGCAGCAGTTGAACATGGGTCGGTTGGTCCTAAGCAATAGGCAAATGCCGTTATGAAAGGAAGGGTGATGACTTTAATTGCCCTCAGCTGATCAAAAGGGAGTCAGGTTCAGATCTGGAGTGGCAGGTTCAGTCAGTGCTTGTTTTTTTCTGTTGCACTAGAAGAAAGAAAAGAAGAGCTTTATTCAACAACTGCAGTAGAAGCTACTGTTGGTGTTATGCTGTTGTAGGAAAAGTTTCCGTGTCCATTTCAAATAACGACAGTAATTACCTGTCCTGATTTCAATTGAGATAGTTTTCTTGCTAGTAGCTGGTATGTGCTGTATTTTGGGTTTAAGATGAGCATAATATTACTAACACTCTGGCATTTTAATTGTTGTCAAGCAGTGCTTACACTATGTCAAGGACTTTTCAGCTTCTCACCCTTCGCTGCCAATGAGGAGGCTGGAGGTGCATAAAATCCTGGAAGGGAACCCTACAAGAACAGCTGACCCAAACTGGCCAGCCTGGCCCCTGCCTGAGGACAGGATGGGGCAATCAGTTGCTGATAAGCAATTATTCATATAGATCACTTGCTTTCTTGATTATTTTTCTCTTTTTGTTATTTTCCTTTTCATTACTATTGTTGTTATATTATTATTTCAGCTATTAAATTGTTCTTATCTCAATCTATAGGTTTTCTCACTTCTGCTCTTCCAGTTCTCTCCCCTGTCCCACCAAGAGTGAGTGGGACGTTGTGTAAGTAGTTGTGTGGTGCTTAATTGACAGCAGGGGTTAAACCTCATGACCAAAGAAAGAAGCAACCTGTCAAAAATGAGAGCTCTGCATGTAAGAAGTCTGCTTAAAGATGAGAATTGTAATGCTACAGTGACGTGATACCTTATGGAATTCCTGCAACATGTCCAACATATTAAAACCCAGGAGAAATACAGATTGAGTTGTGAAGCGGCTCTTACAGGGACTGGAGAAGAGTATACCTGTACCACAGAGATTCATATCTGGGTTATCATCTGAATGACAGACTCATGTTGATGTTTCATTGGCTTTGTAAAATTCTGCAGATGTGGAAAAGTCAGACACATGTAAGCTATGATTAAAAAGGAGCAAAAGCTTTGTAGGCATCAAGTCTAAAGATAGTCTGTTCAGAAAGATGATTTTTTGTCACTGCATTTTCAATGTGTAGTATATATTACCTTGTAAAGTGCATTATAAACTTTTAGTCTAAGGGAGAGATAATGGTTCCTATTTTAATTAAGATTTCATTAATCCGATAATTTTTAATATAAAAATATTGAGTCTGTATCTACCCGCACATACTGTAGATTAGATGTAATGATTTAAAATGTAGTAGAATGAAAAAAAATGTGGGAGAAGTATTTCTATATTAGGAAAATATGTGTCCAGTCTAATTTTGTGCCCCATAAACAACTGCTGATAAGATAAAAGGAGGAAAAAAAGCAAAGAGTTTTAACTAAGATAAAACATTAAAGCAGTAACAGGCATATAATTAGAGCATAATTGCAATTATCTATGTGTCAGTTATGTGAAAATTCACATTATCTGAAATAAATCTACATTTTCCTCACATTCAGGAAAGAACTTGGTGTTGCTTCATGTAACATTGAATTTAGGTAACTGATGTATGTATGAGCCTGCAGAAGAACTCATGAGCAGTTTGTATGTAACCTGAAAGCTCTTCCTGCGTGCAGGTTTTGGCATCTAAAATGTTAAGTACTTAAAGATCACCGTAAACATTTTTAAAAGTCAATAGAGGAGATAAATAACTGCCTACCATACTCACAATAGGCCAGATAAAGTGTGTTAGGTTTGTACTGATGTTGATACATTCAGTTGCACACTTTGCAACTTCTTACGGGTTTTGAGTTTAAACTAGGCTTATTATATGTGTCTGGGTAGAGTATAATGCAATGACTATGAGCACAGTTGACTTGCAGCAGTATTATAGAATTCAAGCAAGGCCAGTTTTGTTTGAATTGTTTTATTGTTGACTACTACATGTCAGACTTGTCTGCGACCTTGAAATAGGTTCAACCTCTATCCAGTGCTACACTAGTTAGAAGAGGCTGTGGCAGACCTTCCAGTTGTGGCAGACGTTCCAGCTGTGGTAGACGTTGCAGTTGTGGCAACCTCATGGTGGCATAGCATTGTTAGTTCTACCATTTACCTTTCATTTCAAAGTCTGAAAAGTTGTTCTTATTATTACAGATATTTTAAATTACAATGATAATTTCAATAGCGAAGTCAAACAGAACAGTACACTCTAAAAAGAGAAAAAAAATCCCTCTGTAAGCATGTAAAGGAATTTTGGCAGATCAAATATTTCATAAATCATACCAGCCTTACAGAAATTCTGAAATATTAAGATTGAGAATGACTCTCGCTTAGTACCTCGTCAGGCCTTAGTCTCCTTTGCTGCTTCTATAAACTATTATAAAATATGGTGCATTAGAGCTATCAGAATGTTCATATATTTGGTATAAAACTTCCTTTAGGCTTTCTTGACTTCATTGTTATCAAACCAGGAAATAGTGAAAATGTAATTAGAATGTATAAAAATTAAAAGAACTACACAGACCCCCTGACTACGCAAAAAGAACTTCACAGTAATGACTCTTTTAACAGGGTTACAGTGAAACTGGGATAAAAATTTATACCAAAACAAAATCAAAATCAGAATTTTCTTTTGTAAAACATTTCAAGCTGGAAAAAATTCAACAAAATTAACTACTGGATTTTGAATCCCAGGTAAAATAATCAAGGAAAATGACAAGAGTATCAAAAGTGGAAGAGAGAGAGAGAGCGTTGAAGTGTGAGTAAAGGAAACAAGACAGTAATGGGCTAGGGAATTGAGTAAAAATAAGAATTCTAGACAATGAAAACTACACCTTCCTCAAGTTTTACAGTTTGTTTTGATGACTAGAACTAAGTTAAAAAGTTTAATCCAGCTTATGTAAGTACGTATCATATCTGAACATCTTTTATTGCAAAAGTGTGCAAATATATAAAAAGTAAGTATATTTTACAACATTTTCAGTATTTCTTGGATTTTTTTACACATTTTTCAACTATTTCCTTAATAGAAAACTTCCAAAATTATATCAGACTATTACCCAATTTTCTTACCGCTAGTAGAAGTGCTGCGGTTAGTGGGAGTTCTGAGCTGTGTTTTGGGTGAATTTTTACCTTTGAGTAACAGGTCATTGCCACTGAAAAGGTTATTTTTACATGTTTTGTTCCTCCCTAGGGGAATGAAGTGCTCACTGTCAAGCAATGAAACGGTACATTTCAATCTCTGTTATGAATTCATATCTCTGTCGTTCATTGGAAAAACAAATTTTAGCAAGTTTTATTTCTAGGTTTGGTAGATGCTGAAATGCAACTCTGTGTTTCTTGAACCATTAATAAATAAAGTACTTCTTTCAATGATAACAGAAACTGTGACATCAGAGGGTGCTTTATCTTCATTATGAGCAAAAGGATTCAAACAATTTCATCAGATTCTTTTACTCATTAATCATTTCCCACTTCACTGTAGAAACTGCCTGTGAGAAGACACAAGATTTCTTTTCTTTAGGAAGCTGAGTTCAGACAGCCACTAAAGGAAACTTACTGAGGTGCAGATTTAAGGATTACTGATGATTAGCAATATTTAATGAATGCTTGTGTAAATTATTTTCCACATTGTATAAATTATATCCACATTGCACAGCAAAAGAAGTGGAAGAAACAGTTACGGAGAATGCTTCATTACTCTCCTCCAAGGTGGACTTGTTCAGAACCATTGTAAGCAGCATTAAAAGAACCTCAAAAACTCCAGAGTCTATTTTTAGCTTACATGAGGTATAAAAGCCAGTGAATCTGAGAAGAAGTACTTCAATCTCAAAACTCTAGCTTAGAGTTTTATGTCATTTGGGACTTATATATTATTCAAAATCACAAAATTTGAAAGATATTAGGAAATTCTACATTATTTACATCTCCTTGGGAATGTGAAGCTTTTACATACCATCTTAACACTGTAAAGGCATTTTAATCTGTGGCATTAACCTTTTACCTCACCTCATGGCTAGAATTATAATTACATGAAGATATGCAATTAACCAGATTTCCTAACTTCCCACAGCAAAAATAACTTTGGTTTTGCTCATTCCAAAGCTTCTGCTGAAATCTTTAAATACCTTCAAATACCTTCAGTATGTGCTTCAGTAAAAAAAAAAAAAAAAAAACTTAAGTGAAAGCCAGAGACATTTTAGAGTGCTACATATTAACAAAAAAATGTTAGGAAAGTTTTAGTGAAAGACTTTCAAAACACCTTAAGGTTTAACTGACAATGCCGCTTTCTTACTTTTGTAATTACATCGGAGAAACATGATGACATTTCAGTATAATTTTGTGCTTTATTTTTAGTTTTACATCTTTAAAGGTAAATGAGATAAGAATGGCCTCATCTGGTAGTAGTCAGTTCCATTTCCACCTAGCTGGTGCAAAAATGACTGCTGGATGAAAATCTAGCTCATAATTTATTTTAGGAATGTCTTTTCTTTGTACTGTTATGATTTTTGCTTAGACATAGTCTAGGCAATACTCTGTGGGCTGCATATAAAGTGTAAGATTGTCATAGGATGTCCATTCTCTCCAGCAAAGTGACTAGTCAGGACTCACAGACTGAAAATGAAATACCTCCACTTTTGACATACAGCCCTGGTTAGAATCAATCTGCTTCAGTACAGGGAGAGTTGGAGTGGCCCTGTCAGTAGTTGCACTGATCTATTCACACAGATAGTGTGGTAGCAGCCTGTTGTGTTACAATCTCAGACACGCTGCCCGCCAGCAGGAACGTTGTAGCATACGCAGTCAAGAAGCTGTGGCTTGCGTGCACTGCAGAGGGAATTGAGGTCTAGGCTCACATGGACCACACTGAATCACTCTCATGAACAAGGTGAGAAGATGGGATGGAAACACGGCCGTAAACATAGCTGAGTGAATCAGCACATGCCTAGATGAGGTGGGTGAGTTCAACAGCTCTGTTCATAGACTGGAAGAGGGAGGAGACAGCAAGACTATTAAAATGGTGAAAGATACAAAGATTGGAAAAAGCAATATATACCAGGAATATATATCAGGAGTATAGTAAAATTGTGTGTTGAATAAAAAAAAATATTCAGCTTAGAAACTGTAAAGTAATATAACAAAATACCAAGGAAATACAGGTCGTCATGTTAAAAAACCTGGAAAAAACTGATACCAGAAGAGGTGTGGGGTATTTAGGTAATGGTGAAATAGTTTGATTATTGCATTTATGAATCTGAAGATTACAAATAAAGTTCTGATATTTTTTGTCCTCCATAAGTTAACCAAATTTTTTTTCCAGTTTAAACTCATTTGTCTTTCCATTTGTAAATAACCATTCAAATTGCAACACTAATCTTTAACAGGAACAAAATTCGAGCCTTTTCTCTATTGCAACTTACAGGAAAATTATACTTAACCTATGCTCCCTTCAGGACTGGTAGGAAAAGAAGAAATCTAATTTCTTTTCACCCTCCTCCATCAGTTCCCTGTCCCTTTTGACATCTTCTTAACCTGTTTGAATCAGTGCATGATATATTGTTCATGTTTCACAATATGAGAAGGCTGGATTTCTAGCATCTGGGATGGAGGGTAAGAAAACACTTACAACCACATAACTTTTTTTCACACAGGATTAAAAATGATCATCTGGACCCAGTAATGCTTCAAGTCTGGGTAGTTCAGTAAGAATTATTTTTTAAACACAAGAATAAAATACTATTACTTCAGCTTGCCAAAACCAAGCATTGCATCACAGAGCTGGAAGTAAAGTCTTAGATTAGATGTAAAAAGAGGATGGAATATCATTAAATTACTCAGACCTTGCACCAGAAAATAAGAGATCAAAATGTGTTTGAAAAGCCAAACTTGAGATATACAACTAAAAACTTAACAGCATGTTTTTTCAATGGCAGTGAAGAAGTACAAGGTTTTCTTAACAGAAATTACTTCTTTAGAGCATTTTTATATGTGAATTTTAATATATTAATGCATAGTTTAAAAATATTTACTGCAGAATCATTTTCTTTTGTGCAAAATATTCTGCAATTTCCTGTGTATCGGGGACAATTACAGTGATTTAAGCATATATACAATGTTTTGATAAGTAATCTTTAATTATTCAATGAGAGAATTTAAATAGTAATTTTTAAAGTTTAAATTTGGTTTTTTTACATATAACAAAATTTTATAAAGTAGGAGCTGTGCTGTAACTGTGTATTATATTACTCAGAGAAAAGTATTTTTGCATACTTTTCTTAGAGATTTATAGTAAGTATTTGTAGAACTTACTGGAGACATAAGACTTGCATTCTTTATCACATGGATTTTCATCATGCTTCCTATTTGTCAAATACATCAGCAGGTGGAAGTTTCAGGAACTTATTTATGAATTTTGTAGTCATATATTAAATATAAATGGATGCTTGTTAACATTAGCTTTAGATTACTTGAACTGTTTTGTCTTTCAAAGAATTCATTCTTCAAGGGAGATTTGGTAGGAACAAATGACTACCTCTAATGAAGAGTCTTTATTTCAGTTAAATCATACTATTAAAGAACTTGCATGACAAATTCAGATTGTCTTTTTCTACCAAGTTGCCTTTATAAAAAGAGAAAATTTGTTAACTGGAAAACAAACAAAACCCCACACCACCTCCCAGGAGGAAAATCTTATTTTATTTTAAAACCAAGGCTTTCATTTGGATTTTTTTTTCTTTCATACCCTTTACGTCAACTTGAATGATCTAAATGCACTGGTCTCAGAAGTACTGAATGTCTATAGTTCAATAATACCTGAGAGATGCTGAGCATTTTTGAAAATCTACTTGTAAACTAGATTCCAGCTTCTTTGTTTAAAAATCTTGCGATTGTCAATTAATGTGGTTCACTTTACCTATTGAATCCAGATTTTTTTGGTGGAAACTAGTATTCTTGGGTTACAAGTAAGACTGTTGATTTGCCTCCTTTTCCCCTCATTTTTCATTGGTCTGCTAATTGCAAATATTTTTTCCTAGTATCTCCTTATTGGATATTTTTTTTGTCCTTCCTCATGTCCTTGTCCTTAGCTGCTGCATTATAACACATCTGTTCTGTCTTCATTTTCAACACAACTTGAGAAATTCCTTTTAGCATAGCTCTATAGGAAGGAAATCATTGATCATTGTTGACACTTACTATAAATTTGGTTTTCCTACTTGATATTTTCCTGTGGTACTTATTATCCAGACATTTAGAAAACTTTTTATAAATTTAGCAGTTTTCCAGCTTTATGCTCATATATAAAGATGATCATAGCAAGTCCAGTAGAAGATTGGTCTTGGCCTTTATATGTTCATTAACTGACTTCATGCTGGAGAAAGCAACTCCTATCATTTCCTTTTAGATATTCCCACTGGTTTCCGTGTTACTGGCAGAATTATATAAATAGGTTAATTCTGTATAACCTTTTCCCTTCTAATAAACCGTTCACATTTGTAATTCCCAGAAGGTATTTTTATATCTATTTTTTCACAGTTGACGAGAAATCCATCAGCACTATGCAAACGTTTTCTGCTTGCACATTGTTTGAACAAATAAAACTACTTTGTCAGCAAAATCTCAATCTAATTTTATTGTTGCCAAGATTAATACTGTTGTCTTTGTGCCTATCTGTTAATTCAGGTGTATTCTTTTACTTCAACCGCAATTACTGAAGATTAAAAATTATTTAGAGGATTATTAGGCAAGAGAGTCTGGGACAGGACCATTTTCTGAGAAATCTGAATGTGCTTTGCACAGTGATCACTTAACAAGGAAAAAAAGCTCCTAGGAAACTAATTCGAATTTACTTCTATCATCTATTGCTTTTATAACACAGCTACATGTGTTATGCTTGCCATGTAAATCGAATCCACTTCCAGTCCATAGATTTTTTTTAAGTACTAATTCCCAGTAGACTGTTCCCAGGACTAATAAATAAACTGACAAGAAACGAAGAAAGAGACATACAAAAGGATCCCTCAGATGCGCACTTAGCGTACGAAAATTTAAGTGACTGGAAAGCATAAATATACCTACAGCAGCCTAGATGACATGAGGCATTTTGCTATTCAGGACCAAGTATGTACATTTGCTGAACTTCAGCCAAAAGCCAAAGTTTTTCTGTTTGGCTTGCCACTTAAAAGGAGGAACCAGGTAAGACTTTTAAGAAACTCTTAAGTAAAAGTGTTAAGGATACCTGAAAGGGAAGAAAAATTATACATGCTTTGGGCCACTTTACAAAAAGAGGGAAAAAAGGAAAGGATTACTGAGGATGTGTACTGGAATAATTTAGAATACCACTTAGAGCATCTGAATAGGATGATTTTACTTATCACTGTTAACAAAAGAAAAATTATAAAATGATAGAATTTTATCATATTTATCAATTTAATGTGTATGAAAAAAGATGTTTTAAAATATTTTTTTAAGAATTTATGATGAGTAAATCTAAGAATCTAACACTAATATTCTGTCATGTTGATCTTGGTGTGATCACTTACGTTAGTTTCAGTAAGCATATAATATAATATTTTTTATTTTAACTTTTGCTACGTACTTTTAATATTTACTTACAGATATTGGATGTGTACAATCATTCAAGTTGACATTGCAAATGTTGTTTGGAAATGTCATATGGAAGGCAGATTCTTAGATTTTTTTTGTTTGTTGGTTTTGTTTTTTAAAGGTTGAAAGAAAAATGTGCCTTTGATATATTGGGAAGGAGAAATTTTCTCATAATATGATTTGTAGTCTCTCTACACCCTTTGAATGCAGTAGGACAACCAAAAATCTTAATTTAGGGACAGATTATGAACAACACTGTCTGCCTGCCTATTTAATGTGGGGATCATTATCCCTATATGTCATAGACGTAACTCTTAAACCTTTATTATTGCTGTTTTCTTTTGGAAATGTGCTGGTACTACAAGAGTAAAATAACAAAAATACCTCCTTTCACGGAATGTTTTGTTCATTGAACTTGTTGAGAATTACCTCCTGAAAACTGGATGAGAACCTGGATCCTTTAAAAAATGCTAAATATAATGATCTATGAAAAGCTCTTGTCTCAAATGAAAGGACTGCTTATTCCACTGTCTGGATTATCTAAATTTCCTGTTTTGCTAACTATAAATAATTGATTTGTTATTAATATCTATTCCTTTAGGACTACCACTACAAAATCTCTTTGCTATTGGGTAGTTACCACCTCTTCTAATTATCCTAAGAAGAACTCTTCTCTTTCCCAAATGAACATTATTTCTTTTTGATTAATTATTTCTGGTGGGAAATCACATCTGGAATAGAAGAACTAAGAAAATGGTGCAGAAGACATAGTGAATACTATCCCAGATAAAAACTTTCATGAGTTTGTAGTCAGTCATTTCTCTCCTGCACTGTCAGTTCTATGTATTTAGTTTCGTAAAGATAAATTGGTTAGCCAACTAAAACAGAAATGAGACGTAGTCACAGAATCATAGAATGGTTTGAGTTGGAAGGCATCATAAAGATCATCCAGTTCCAACCCTCCTGCCAAGGGCAGGGACACCTCCCTCTAGACCAGGTTGCTCAGGACCCCATCCAACATGACCTTCAATGCCTCCAGGGAGAGGACATCCACAGCTTCCCTGGGCAACCTGTTTCACCTTATTGTTAAGAATTTCTTCCTGATGTCTAATCCCAATCTTTTTCTTTCCAATTTAAAGCCATTCCCAGTCATGTTACCATTTTGTAAGAAGTCCCTCCACGGCTTTATTGTAGGCCTTCTTCACGTACTGAGAGGTCTCCCCACAACCATCTCTTCTCCAGGCTGAACAACCCCAATTCTCTCAGCCTGTCCCCATAGCAGAGGTGCTCCAGCCTTCTGATCATCTTCATAGCCTTCATCTGGACTGCTTCCAACATTTTCATATCCTTCCTGCGTTGGAGATTCCAGAACTGGACACAATGCTCCAGATGATGTCTCACAGTATCACAGTATCACAGTATCACAAGGTTGGAAAGGACCTCTGAGATCATCAAGTCCAACCTAAAATTTCAAGTCCAACCTAAAAAAAATCTCATGAAAGTACAGTCAGGCAGAATCACCTCCCTCACCCTGCTGACCACTCTGCTTTTGATTCAGCCCAGGACATGGTTGGCCTTCAGGGCTGTGAGTGCACATTGCCGGCTCATGTCAAACTTCTCATTAATCAGCATACCCAAGTCCTTCTCCGGAGGTTGCTCTCAGTCACATCATCTTCCATCCTGTATTGAAACCACAGATTGTTCCAACCCAGGTGTAGGACCTTGCACTTGGCCTTGTTGAACTTTGTGACATTCACACACATCCATTTCTCCAGCTTGTCCAGGTCCCTCTGGATGACATCACATCTTTCTGGTGTGACCACTGCCCCACTCAGCTTGATGTTATCCACAAATTCAACCCAGGTGTCTATATCACTAACAAAAATATTAAACACTAGTCCCAGTATCGACCCCTAAAGGACAACATTTTTCACATGACTCCATCTGGGCATTGAGTGCTGGTTGACAGGAGGCTCAACATGAGCCAGCAGTGTGCCCAGGTGGCTAAGAAAGCCAATAGCATTCTGGCCTTCATCAGGAATAGTGTGGTGAGCAGGACCAGAGAAGTTATCGTCCCCCTGTACTCGGCACTGGTCAGGCCTCATCTTGAATACTCTGTACAGTACTGGGCCCTCCAGTTTGGGAAAGATGTCAGGATGCTGGAATGTGTTCAGAGGAGGGCAACGAAGATGGTGAAGGGGCTGGAGCACAAGCCCTATGAGGAGCGACTGAGGGAGTTTGGGCTGTTTAGTCTGAAGAAGAGGAGGCTCAGGGGAGACCTCATTGCTCTCTACAACTACCTAAAAGGAGGGGTTGGTCTCTTCTCTCAGGTGACCAGTGACAGAACTAGAGGGCATGGATTCAAGCTTCATCAGGGAAAGTTCAGACTTGATGTGAGGAAAAAGTTCTTCACTGAAAGGGTGATTGGCCATTGGAATGTGCTGCCCAGGGAGGTGGTGGAGTCGCAGACCCTGGAAGTGTTTAAGGGGAGATTGGATGAGGCACTTAGTGCCATGGTTTAAATGATGGGTTGGTGTTAGCGTTGGTGTTGGTGTTAGTGTTGGGTTATAGGTTGGACTTGATGATCTCAGAGGTCCTTTCCAACATTATGATACTGTGATACTGTGATACTACCCTCTGAATGCGACCATCCAACCAATTTCTTATTCACCCAACATTCCACCTATCAAATCCATTCCTCTGCAATTTAGAGAGAAGGATGTTTTTGGGGGGCCACGTCAAAGGCTTTTCAGAAATCCAGAGAGATGACATCCATTGCTTTTCCCATATCCACTGATGCAGTCACTCCATCATAGAAAGCCACTAGGTTGGTCAGGCAGGACTTATCCTTGGAGGAGCAATGCTGACTGTCTGGAATCACTTCCCTCTCCTCCATGTGCTATAGCACAGCTTCTAAGACGATCTGTTCCATGAATAGTCCTCGTATGAATGACTTGTAGTCTTAAAATCTGTCTGCAGAAAGAAGAGGAAAAATATAAAAACCCTCATAGTTTATTGACAATCTATTAACCCGTTGTTGGTTTACTCAAATAGGTTTTTTTGAATGTGATCTTCAATGTAAAGTATATCTGTTCATCCTTCAACTTGAGAACAGATACATTTAAATAGTAAAAGGATAAAGCTTGAAAAAATCTGCATTTTCATCATAGTTTTTTGCTTATTACTTTTCAAAACAGTTAATAACAGTTTAAGGATTAGCAAAGCTGAAATGACTTGTCAAGAAGAAAGAAAAAATTAAAGCAGTTTACTTATGTGGCATCAAAAGTTGTAGATAATGAGGAGTTTGCACTTGATTGATATGAGACATGTTATACATTTTAAGTCACAAAAGTGTTCCAATCACACCCGAGTATGAGGAACATAATTAATAACAATCACAAATTGTTATTAAGAATTTTCTTTAAAACTCTAATGTAGTTTTGATTATTTCAGGAAAAACTCTTTTAAATTAGTACATACATTGCAAAAGATAAAGCCTTGGATAAATTATTTAAGAAAATTAATAGGCTGTTTCAGAACATTGCTGCTAATTGTTTTAACAGCTAAATATCACCATATCTCGTTAATTATTTTTCTAAGATATTGGTTTACTTATATATCCGAACATATCAAAAGGAGTAGCTGTAAAGCACAATATAGTAAAAGAAACCACTTTCTTTTCTCTTAAAAGTTATGTGGGTCTAGCTTTAGAATACACAGACAACTTCTGCTCCAATATTTATATCCTATAGGACCTACCTTTCATAAACTCTTGACTGGGCCTAGTCACTTGATTGTCCTGTGTGTGCTGTATTAGCACTCAAGATGATCTGCTCCATGAACTTTCCCGGTACCAATGTCAGACTGACAGGCCTGTAGTTCCCCAAATCCTCCCTGCGACCCTTTTTTACAAGTAGGTGTAACATTTGCTAGTTTCCAGTCCAGCGACACTTCCCCAGTCAGCCAGGACTGCTGGTAGATGAGGGAAAGGAGTTTGGAGAGATTCTCTGTCAGCTCCCTTAATAGCCTTGGGTGGATCCCATTCAACCCCTTAGACTTGTGAATGTCCCTGGAAGTGTTCAAGGGGAGATCGGGTGAGGCTTTGAGTAACATACTCTAGCGGAGATATTACTGTCCATGGCAATGGGGGTTGGAAATAGATGATTTTTAAGGTACTTTCCAACCTAAACCATTCGATGACTCTTATGATTCTATGAAGTTATTTTCAGTAAGATTTAAAATACCTGGATCAGAAGAACTCGAGGACAGAAAGACACCAAAACAGAGAATTCATTGTTTCAGAAAAGACTTGTTGTGTTTCTTCAGGAATTTCAATTTTTCTCTCTCATCTCTGTCTGTTATTTGTTTGTCAGTAGTAAGTTGCTTTGCTAGCCCTTGCTTATTGTAGGTTTACCCCACTTTTTTTGAGTGGGGGAGGGAGAGGGAAGTATTTGTTCCATTAAAAACACTCACAATGTGCAGAAGAAATGTACTAGGTAAAAACTATCTAGAAATGTTTTACTGAAAATGTGCATTAATTCTGCCAAAAAAAAAATTTATGACGCTTTATAGATAGTCTAGTGCTTCCTCTTCAGGAGAAAGAATGGATTTCTTTCTCTTTTATACTTTAGAATTCTCAAACTCCAATTTGTACTTATAGATAAAATGCAGAGAAAATTTTAGTATGTCTGGTTTTCCTCTTTTTTGTTCTGTTTCGCTTTTCAGTTGCATTTTAATTGTTTCATATTGGGGAAAAATAACCAAAAGAAAGATTCTGAAAAGTCAACATCAGAATATTGGTTGTATTATGGAGTACTGAAACATTCTGGATATTGCATAATGCAGTGCAGACCCAGGCTTTGAGATTACCTCAAAAACATGCTACAAGTAAATTTGCTGCGTAAAGCTCAGCATGACATCATTCAGCATGCCATTTATCATTTTGTTGGTGGTGTCTCTGAGTAATGCTCCAGTATGAGAAAACAGATATCTGTGTTCTCCATGCTCCCATGTTTTCACCAATTGCTGTGTTTTGTGGGCTGCTGGAGGTGACATGCTGCACAGAAATGTTACCTGATGTAGTGCTGTATTATTATATATCACTAACAAAAGGTCACCACCTAGAACATAAATAATGATCATTTATTACCCTTTACCAGATAGAGAAAGATTTAAGTTTACTGGTTGTTAAATGAGGTTACTTTTGCACTCAACATTTCACATGTTTTAGAAGATAGATAAAATCATTTAGGTTGGAAAAAAATCTTTAAGAGCATCAAGTCCAACCATAAAGTCCTTCAGCTAAATCCCCTGAAACCCAGTGTGTTCAGTGTTTTATTCCTATACCTACCCCTGTTGCTTCCTGGGGATATTTAGAGGGCAATAAGGTGGAGCCGAACCAGCAGCTGCTATCAATCACCCACTAGTGCCTCATCTTGTCTAAGCAGGGTGCGATTTCTCCTGATTTAGACAATTACCAAGGGATTTTGTTAGAGAAACTTTGGGTGCAGCTAAGGTGAGAATGTTGTTTGAAAGTATTTGAGAGCAGAGGCAGCTCTCTAATGTGTGTCTGTACATAATTTTGATTATAATAAATAACAACGGACAAGATAGGAAGACAGAAAGCAAAATAACATAAACATGACTATAGATGAGATAAAAGTTTTGACAAGCGGAAGGGTACAGTATTCAAACAACAGAAAATACAAGAAGGTGCCACTAAATAAATAAATATAAGTAAATATGAGACCATATAATTCATAACATTTAAATTTTTAAAATATTATGCATATAGACAGCAGATATATTTCTTGGGATTTAGAAAAATAACAGATATACTCTTTGGCAACAATGTCTTTTAGGCAACTGAATCAGAACTTTTTCCCTTTGGCTCATAATAGTCAGTTACATCTATGTCGTAAACTCTAAAGTATAATTGCAAGAAGATGTGGAAACAAACTATATTTTTCCAGGAAAATTTTAACTGTTTCCTGTTGAACATTTTCAACTATCAGAATATATAACTTTCTCTGGTCCTTTAAATGACCCTCCCCTCCAATAGTAAATGGTTATCCTTGTGAATGGTAATAGATCCAAATTTATAAGCATCTTTCTTTGACCATTGCATGGAAAGTCTCATGTAATTCATTTCAGTAGGTTTTTTTCACTGTACACTAAGATATCTGCGCCATTGAAATATACCTCTTAAATAAAGAAGTAACACAATAATCTTAGGGTTTTTTTTTCTTATTTTTTGTACATTACAAGCATTAATAACTGCTGAATTATTTTTTGTGTGCATTTATTTTCTGTGGTTTTCTTCTATGTAGTTTCATTTATTTACCAAGGGCTTTTGATTTTTACGCTATTTATTAGTAGTTCATTTTAAGATGCAAATCAGGACTTCTTTATAATTCTTTGGAAATTATTTTGTTTCAAAAATCTTCTAGTTGGGTGATTTGTTTAATTTGTTTTCTTTACTACATATTTAATTCATTATTTTTGTATTATTTATGTTCATTCAAGTAAGGTGAGAAAACTAAGTCCCATGCGCAACTACTAAAATCGTGTCAGAAAAACTATCTGTATAATATTTAATTCACCTGTTCACTCTAACTATAAATCAGCATGGCTAGGGTTTCATTTTGTTTATTTTTTATCTGATCTGAAAAAAAATAATTGATCCAGAACACAGAAATTATCTGATCTGTTTTTTCAGTTGTCCACAATGACATGCCAACATTCTTACCTATTCTGAATTTGAGATAACAATTAGAATCAATGACTATTAAAGAGAAAAGAGTAATTACAGTACTTCTTATTGATGCATCCAAATCAGACAAATAATAGTACACAGATGTTAACAATTCACAAAAACCTTTATACATTACATTTCTTGAAACACATATTCTAGAAAATTCCTGTCCATTTTCTATGGTTTAGAAAAATGGAAAAATGATCAATGCTATAGCATTAATTCATATAATCACAGAGTCATAGAATGGTTTGGTTCAGAAGGGTCCTTAAAGATCATAGGTAGAGACATCTCCACTTGGGAGTCAAGTGGAAAGGGACTTGGGAGTGATGGATAGAGAGAAAACCCAACTTGAGCCAGCAGTGTACCCAAGAGACCAAAAAAGCCGATGGTATCCTGGTCTGCATCAGGAATGGGGTGGCCAGCAGGGCTAGAGAAGTTATCATCCCCTTATACTTCACGCTGGTCAGGCCACACTTTGAGTACTGTGTCCAGTTCTGGGCCCGTCAGTTTAAGAGAGACGTTGAGATGCTGTAGTGTGTCCAGAGGAGAGTAACAAAGATGGTGAAGGGGCTGGAGCACAAGCCCTATGAAGAGTGACTGAGGGAGCTGGGTGTTGGAGAATGGTTGCGGGAGCGTGGACATGGCTCAAAGGAGGAGCTCTGTGAATCGGCTCTGGCAAAAGTCAACTGAGCTGGGCTGTGATAAAAAGTACTGAGGATTTTGCATAGTGAAGCAAAAAGCCTCCCTCAGGGGAGGCTGTGTTAAGTTAGTGATTATAGGGCTTTTGGAGCCAAACTAAAGATTATAAGACAAGTGTACGTAAAGGGAAATGATTCTTAGACAAGCCAATGATTATTAGATAAAGTAGACATAACTTAAGTAGACATGGGCTATGGTGTAATCGTGAATGAGCTTCGCAATAAACCAGAACTTGCTCTACCACTCATATTGAGTCTATTGCATGGTTCTCCTCGCTCATTGCAAGCGGCGCCTGGACAGGTATTCCCAAGCCCTCTTCTTCACCGGACAGCGAGATCGGAGAAGCACTGGTAGGCAGCAACTAGGGAGCAGAAGATCAGCGGAAGTCTCCACGACACACTTGATCCGTGTTTGAACCCAGGGAGCAGAAGATCGGATGGACCTGTCCTGCTCCGTGCCGGGAACTTATGATGCCTAGAAGTGATCGCCGCAACGCACCTGATCCGTGCTTGAACCCAGGGAGCAGAAGACCGGATGGACCTGTCCTGCTCTGTGCCCGGAACCTATGACAACTGGAAGGGTTCGCCGCGACGCACCTGATCGGATGGACCTGTCCTGATCCGTGCTCGAAACCTACTACAACTGGAAGGGTTCGCCGCGACGCGCCTGATCTGTGCTTGAACCCAGGGAGCAGAACACTGCATGGACCTGTCCTGATCCATGTTTGAAACCTAGGATGAGTAGGAGGGTTCGCCGTCCGAATCGAAGCTACCCAGGAAAAAGGCTGCATTTTTACTGGACCAGATAATTTAAGAGGGGTCCACAGAGCGCGCAATGGAAAAAAAAGGTATCTTTCGAACTTTTTAAATGCTTTTTAGAAAAGCGGGGAGTAGGTCAATTAAAAGACTTAGCTGGGCTAATCACATTTGGAAAAGCGAAAGGATATTTTAGCAACCCTGAAAGTTTGTTTGAAGGAGAAGAGTGGCAGTCATATGGAAATTGTTTGTGGAATTTAGTAATTGATGATGATAAAACAGCAAAAAATTAATGAAAAGTTGGAGAGATGTTACTAACTGTAGAAATAAGTATAAAGCTGAAAAGCGTATAGCTGCAGCTGCCTCTGATCGGCTTCAGCAGTCTGATCCTGACGCTGGACGCTTCACAGCAGCAGGTGATTATTTTTCACCTCCACCTTAGGGGATTCCTGTTCCTGTCCTCCGTAGGCCTGCTCAAGCCCCTCCTGATACACCCAAGGAGGAGGTCTGTCCCTCTGCTCCACCAGAAGAGCAGTAGGATGGAGAAGATTCAGATAATGAGACAGAAGCAGTAAATAATGATCAAACTGTTCAAAAGAACAGTCTTGTAGATCCTACACAAGTTCAGTCGCAGCTGCGTGTTGTACAAATAAATTGGGGAAAAATAGCAAAAGAAGCTGCTGAACAAAAGGATTTTGAAATATTAGATCAAATTAACCCGCAAGCTTTCCCAGTGATATATCAAGTAGATAATGCAGGAAATATGACTGGTATACATGATGCTCTCGACTGGAAAATACTAAATCAATTACGAAGTACAGTAAATGAGTTGGGAGTGCATAGTGAACCTGCAAGACAAATGTTAAACTATATTTGGGGTATCGGGATGTTATGTCCAGAAGATGTTGAGAATATAAAGAGGCTTATCTTAAAATAATCTCAACAATTACTTTGCAAGCCCACTGGCAAAGACTCTGTGAAATGTCTGCTGGTGCCCCCCGACCCCCAAATGATCGCTTAGCTGGAGTAACAGTGGAACAATTGATGGGTATAGGTCCTTTTGCCTCTGTTGAAATGCAGATGCAAACAGGCCCGGATGTGTTGTTAGAATCTATGAGGTTGGCTCGAGAGGCTTTGCAAAGAGTCAAAATTGCACCAACTACTCCCTCATACATGTCAATAAGGCAAGGGAAAGATGAGTCTTTTGCGTCCTTTGTAGACAGAGTCACGGAAGCTATCAATAATACAGATATGCCAGAATTTATGAAAGGACCGCTGTTAAAACAGTGTGTATTTGAGAATTGTAATAATTTTACAAAGGGCATCCTTGTAAATTTGCCTATGGATGTTACCATAGAAACTATGTTAGAACGAATGAGTAGAGTGCCTGTGGGATCACAAGCTATGTTAGTGGAAGCAATCAAAGAGATAGGAAACAATTTAGTTAAGACACAAGTACAGGCATTTGCAGATCTTGCACCCCTGAAGCCTCCAGATCTGTATCAAACCAAGACGCCTGCTCGAAAACAATACAAGTGTTTCCGTTGTGGACGCTTGGGACATATGCGTCATCAATGTCGGGAGCTGGACATGTGGTGCCAGAATTGCCAAATGAACACTCATAATACTTTAGCCTGTCGCTGTTCGGGAAACAGAAGACTGAGCGCCAGGAGCCGCAGTGGGCCGACACAAATGACGGCTAAACCAATAGCGACTCCAGTTACTGGCAGCCCCATGACAGCCCCCAATCCGTCATTCAACGACAATCAACAACCAAACTTCAACCCGCAAACAACCTTTGACCAGCAACCAGGGGAGTATTGGATTGTACTTGGCAACAACAATAAATGTAACATTAATCGATAATCAACCATGAAAGATCGCTACAGGAATTAAAGGACCTATAATCATTAATGGACAACCTCATGGAGCATTGTTAATAAGACTATCCTCTAGTGGGCTTAAAGGACTTATTATTTTACCAGGAATTATTGATTGCGATTATATGGGAGAAATTTGTATTGTTTTACAAACGAACTTTCCACCAATTCATATTCCAAAAGGAAGTCGAACAATCTTGTAATCGCAGTAGAAAAAATCGAACGGTTCCCAGTGTGGAAATACCTTGGATGGAACATTACGGACTCACAAGTGCGGCCACAAAAATTAGTCATTCACTCAGAAATACGCACTCTAAACGATATACAGAAATTATTAGGAGACTTACAATGGCTACGCCCAATAGCAGGAATTATGAATGACGAATTGGAAGTTTTACGTCCCTTGTTAAAGGGAACGGATCCCTCTACCATTGTTACATTATCTGAATCACAAAAAACAAAAATTCAAGAACTCATATTGCAGATCATGCAGTTGATCGCATTGACCCAGAATTGCCAGTGGACCTTACCATTTTATATGGACTCAAGAACTTTATCGGTGCACTTACACAGTACAAAAAGAAAAAGGGGGAGACTGCGAGAGTATTAGAATGGATCTTCACTAGCCTACAACCAAAAACAACAATCCAAGAAAAAACAAAAAAATTTAGCAGAATTAATTCGCAAAGGAAGAACACGAGTCCTACAAATTGCTGGATGAGAACCAAATGTTGTGTATTTACCAATTCGCAGAGAAGATCTTGAATGGTGGCTACAAAATTCACAGGATTTACAATTGAGCCTATTAAGTGAGGCCCTAAACATCAAAGTAGAGGCTTTGAAAGCACCTTTGTTGAAATGGATTAGTAATAAGGATTGGATAAAGCGGCCAAAACGTAGCCAACGGCCTCTAGTAGATGCTATTACGGTTTATACAGATGCCAGAAAAAAGTCGCGGACAGCAACAGCAACATGGCATGAGGACGGTCAGTGGAGACATCAAATCCTCCAAGCCGAGAAAGGTGATTCCTTACAAACATTAGAATTAGCTGCGGTTGTTTGGTCCTTTTTACAAGGGATGAACGAGGAATTAAATGTAGTAACTGACTCAATGTATGTAGCAGATATTGTAAATCGCATTGAAGATCCTTGAATCAAAGAAATGCAGAACTTACAATTGTTTGAACTGTTATGACAGCTTCAATCAGCCATACAACAACGCACATCATCTTATTGTATTATACATATTAGAAGCCATATGTGGGCTGAAGGGCTTGGAGAAGGGAATGCACATGCCGATCAGCTTGTGTCTGTAACTGTCCCAATGGATGAATTCGTGAAAGCACAAGAGGCGCATAGTGCTTTCCACCAAAATGCACGAGGATTACACCAACAATTTAATATCACCATGGAAGAAGCCAAAGGGATTGTACGGTCCTGTACTACCTGTAGCCACCATAGACCTGGTCTCGGAATTGGTGTGAATCCCCGAGGTCTTGAAGCTAGAGAATTGTGGCAAATGGATGTTACCCATGTAAATGAGTTTGGCAGATTGAAATACGTGCATGTCACAATAGACACCTATAGTAAATTTATATGGGCCACTGCACAAACTGGAGAACGAGCACTCCATGTAATACAACATTTGATGAGTTGTTTTGCTGTTATGGGAGTGCCACAAACAATTAAAACAGATAATGGCCCTGCATATATGAGTGCAAAGATGAGACGTTTTTGTCAAACATGGGGAGTGCATCATGTTACTGGTATTCCAAATTCGCCCCTATTATTGAAAGGCCACATCAAACACTGAAAAAATATTTGCAAAACTTCAATGACATTGTAGACGTACAAGAAAGACTTGTTAAAACTTTGTTTGTATTAAATCATTTATGTATTTTTACAGATAAACACGAGCCACCAGCTTGGGTACATAGCTATCCAAAAGAGCATAAGGACATTAGACCAGTTTTTGTTATGTATAGAGAACCAGAAACCAGTCTGTGGAAGGGCCCCGCAGAAGTAAGATATATGGGAAGAGGTTATATGTGTGTTCTTACCCCTACAGGTCTGAAGTGGATCCCCAGCCACTGGACCAAAGCTGTTGTTGATAATAATCAGCATGCCAACGCTGATCTCAGTAGTGCCAGTGCCCAGTCGTGTGAGCTTATGGGTAGCATGGGCAAATAAGACTGGAACACAAGATTTTTGTTTAAGCTTGGCTACAGCAACTGAACCCTTTAAGACATGTTTGATAGGCTTTTCTGAAATTATAGTACAGGATTTTCATGGTTGGACATCAAAGACAATTAAGTGTAACAATGTGACTGTTGCAAACTGTTCTGTACAATTGATAAATGCCTTAAATCACCCTTTGCCTTGGGACCCCCAAGAAGTTGATCTCTTGGGGTCAGAACAAGTGGGAAATACAACCGACAATGTAACTACTCAAACATGTCTCATGTTTGGAGACATTCGTACTATTTCACATATTGACGCAAATTACCCACTTGTCAATAGCTTTGGCTGGACTGTTGTCTCACCTCTTATAAACAATTTTGGCACAGACCAGTATTGTGGACGTCTTAATGAAAAAACAGCACTTGGTGCCTATGGACAGAGTTATAATGGAACCAACAATGTACTATGGAACAATAAAACGGCCAAGGCTCTTCCACCTGGATATTTTTTGATCTGTGGGGATCGAGCCTGGCCTGGCATTCCCAGCAAAGCCTTTGGAGGCCCTTGCTATTTAGGCAAATTGACCTTGCTTACAGTCAGCCGAAGAAATTGGGTAAATACTACCACAACAGCACATAGACAAAAAAAGTCTGTTCATCAATTACAAGCAACTTGTGATGATAATGTAAAATTATGGTAACACACAGCCAACATATTTGCGTCTTTAGTGCCTGGAGTGGGTACCGCACAAACACTGAGGCAACTCGAAAGCCTAGCATGTTGGTCAGTGAAACAAGCCAACGTGACCACCAAAGTTTTGGCAGAAATGGCTCAAGACACAGCTAGTCTATGTCATGCAATACTGCAAAATCGAGCAGCCATCGATTTTTTGTTACTAGCACAAGGACATGGATGCAAAGATATTGAAGGAATGTGTTTCAATCTCTCTGATCATTTTGCCTCAATGCACAGCCAATTAAGGTGGTTACGTGAACACACAAAACTCATTACCGAAAATGACAATCCTTTTGATAATTAGCTTGAGTCTCTACTTGGAGGATTGTCTCCCTGGTTGTTATCACTGATCAAAGAGGGATTACGTTGGTTTTTGATTTTAATAGCAATTGTAGTTGCAGTGAAAATAGTTCATCATTGTATTCTAAATAATGTCATAAAGAATCATAATGCTTTGCTGGCCCAAAAAAAAAAGGGGGAATTGTTGGAGAATGGTTGCAGGAGCGTGGACATGGCTCAAAGGAGGAGCTCTGTCAATTAGCTCTGGCAAAAATCAACTGAGCTGGGCTGTGATAAAAAGTACTGAGGATTTTGTTGAGTCACGCTACAAGGAGGGAGGCTGTGAGAAAATCCCCAAGATAAGGTCAAGAAGACCTTGTAACAGAAAAACAACTTAGGGAAGCAGGCCAGAGTGAGACCAGGACCCGAGCATATAGCAGTAGCTGCAAGTAGGAGGAACAAGTAGGAGAAGAAAGTAGGAGGAACATGCTAATGTAACCTTAGAGCTTTGAAGAGGGGCATGATGGTATAACTTTTAGCGTTGTTAGTGATTATAGGGCTTTTGGAGCCAAACTGAAGATTATAAGACAAGTGTATGTAAGGGGAAATGATTCTTAGACAAGCCAATGATTATTAGATTAAGTAGACATACTTAAGTAGACATGGGCTATGGTGTAATCGTGAATGAGCTTTGCAATAAACCAGAACTTGCTCTACCACTCATATTGAGTCTATTGCATGGTTCTCCTTGCTCATCGCAGCTGGGGTTGTTTAGTCTGGAGAATAGGAATCTCAGGGGAGACCTTATTGCTCTCTATAACTACCAAAAAGGAGGTCATAGGCAGGCAGGGGTTGGTCTCCTCTCAGACGACCAGTGACATAACAAGAGGACATGGTCTCAAGCTTAGTCAGGGTAGGTTTAGGCTTGATATTAGGAAAAAAATTTTCACTGAAAGGGTTAATGGCCATTAGAATGCACTGCGCAGGGAGGTGGTAGAGTCATCGTCCTTGGAGATGTTTAAAAGTAGATTGGATGAGCCACTTTGTGCCATGCTTTAGGTGACGAGTAAATGTTGGTGTTGGGTCATAGGTTGGACTTGATGATCTCAAAAGTCTATTCCAATCTTATGACACTGTAGTACTAGGATACACGAGACTAGGTCACTCAAAGCCTCACCTATCCGGCCCTCAAACACTTCTAATCTAAATCTAAGTCCTTTCATCTTGAGACCTCCAGACCTTGTCCTATCACTGCACTCCCTGATAAAGAGCTGCTCCCCATCTTTCCTGTAGCCCCTCTTTAAGTGCTGAAAGGCTACTGTAAGTTTTCCCAGAGCCTTTTCCTCTATAGGCTATACAAGTCCAACTCTCTCAGCCTTTCCTTGTATGGAAGGTGCTCCAGTCCTCTGGACTCACTCTAGTAGATCCATGTCCTTCCTGTGCTAAGGACTCCAGAACTGAACGCGGTGCTCCAAATGAGGTCTTATGTGAGCAGAGTAGATGGGGAGAATCACCTCCCTTGACCTGCAGGTTACACTTGTTTTCATGCAGCCCAGGATTCAGTTGACTTTCTGGGCTGAAAGTGCACATTGCTGGTTCATGTTGAGCTTATTCATCAGCACCCCAAAGTCTTCCTCTTCAGGGCTACTCTCAGTCCATTCTCTGTCTAGCCTATATTTGTTCTTAGGATTGCCCTGACCAAGGTGCAGGACCTTGCGCTTTGTCTTGTTGAACTTCATGAGGTTAGCACAGGCACAGCTCTCAACCCTGTCATGGTCCCTCTGGATGGCATCATGATCCCTCTGGATGGCATCCCTTCCCTCCAGTGTGCTGACTGCGCCATACAGCTTGGTGTGGTTGGAAAACTTGCTGAGGGTGCCCTCAATTCCACTATCCATGTCTGTGACAAGGATGTTAAACAGCACTGGTCCCAATACCGACCCCTGTGGAACACCACTCGTCACCTATCTCCACTTGGAAATTGAGCCATTGATCACAACCCTTTCAGTGCAAAAATCCAGCCAATTCCTTATCCACTTAGTTGTCCATATGTCAAATCCATACCTCTCCAGGTTAGAGGCAAAGATATCATGTGGGACAGTGTTAACTGCCTTGCACAAGTCCAGAAAGATGATGCAAGTTACTCTTCCTTTCTCATCAATACTGTAACCCAATCATAGAAGGCCACCCAATATGTCAGGCAAAACTTGCCCTTTGGGAAGCCATGTTGGCTGTCACCAGTCTCCTTATTTTCTGAGTCCTTCAGCAGAGTCTCCAGGTGCATCTGCTCCATGATCTTTCCAGGCACAGAAGTAAGAGTGTAGTTCCCCAGCTGTTCTTCTTCATCTTTTCTAAAAATGGGGGTCATTTTTCCCCTTTTCCAGACAACAAGAACCTCACTGGGCTGCCATGACTTCTCAAATATGGTACACGGTTTTATAGGATCTTCATCTACCCATTCCCTCAAGACTTGTGGATGCATCTCATCAGGTCCCATGAAA
This sequence comes from Tapera naevia, assembly GCA_033556795.1. Taxonomy (NCBI): domain Eukaryota; kingdom Metazoa; phylum Chordata; class Aves; order Cuculiformes; family Neomorphidae; genus Tapera; species Tapera naevia. The sequence continues at coordinate 2,921,148 of JAUMJJ010000236.1, read as the reverse complement.
TTGTGTACCTTGAGGTTCTTTAGATGGTCTTGATCCTGATACTCTCCTATAGTGGCAGCTTCTTCATTCTCTCAGTCCTTACCTTTGCGTTCTGCACCTTGGGTGCTGTGGCTTGTTTTCTGAAGATATACAGTAATTGATACTCTTCCCTTCCATCAAACCACAATCAATTTTTTTTCTTGATATACGAACACGAAAATTAATCAACTAGGTTAACTCTGTCTAGCAGATAAATCCCATACCAATGTCCAATTTCTGTCAGTGGCCTTTTTAATGAAGACTTGTACAAAACAATGCAAGCAGTACCTTAGCATACTCTCAAAGTCTGCATGGATATAAATTGAAAGATTAGAACTATTGCGGAAACACGTATTCACATTCAAATTTTAGCCATTTTATTTCGTACAAAAGTGCAATAAAACAGCTCCTTATGTCAAGTATTTATTCAGTGAATAACTTCTTTAAGCACAGTTTTTTCCGTTTCAATGAATTTTTTATTTCTGTGTCCCTATTTTCACTGCTGTCTAGCTCTAATCTTTTATGATACAAGGCCTATTTTCCACAAGAAAATATTATGCTTTAGCCTAAAAATAAATATACCTCAGTTCTCCGCATCAGTTTTTGATAAACGTATGACTTTAATAAATGTAAATACAGTTCAAATTTATATCAGTGTCTTCTAAAAAGCGTTTAATCATACCAGAGTAGAGTGCTATGACCACTGAATTTTTAGATAATGTAATATACTCAGAAGTATATATACATACAGTATTCAAGAACACTGTAGAAGTCATAAACCCATTACAAGAACCAAACAGTCTGCTCTGTGACTAAAAAAATTAAGACTAAAACTAAAAAAATGGGGAAAAAAAATCAATTGCTCTTAGCTGACTTGAGATTTTTGACATTTATACTATCATACATCATTGGATGACATTCTTGTTGGATAACCTGAGACACCAATAACACTATTTCCCAAAACCCTTGTATTCATGATATACTTGTATCATCACTATTATACCTGTGATGAGAATGATTTATTTTTTTCAATCCCCTAGCTCTAGAAAAAGATCCAAAGTTATTTGTATAGACTCCAGCACTTCAGAAAAAATATCTTTTTTGGATTATATGACAAAGATATTAAAAAATCTATTATATTTTTGAATAAAAATGAAATAATGTAACTTTAATTTAATTGATTTTTTCAGCAGAAATTATTGGAATAATTCAACTTGATAAATACATAAAGGATTTAAAATGTGGTCTCTAAAAAAGTGCCCTAAAAATTCTGCTAAGAAAACCCTGAATAGTTTATTATGAGTTTATATGATCTTGAATTTTAAAAATAGGTAAAAGGTTTGAAATTTCTCTATACTCATTTCTGGAGTATATTCAAGTTTCAAGTAGACATAAATATATATATTATTTTGCAGTCTTTTCTTTTACTTGTAATATGAAACATAGTCCTGTTGTCTACAGAAATCTCCAAGTACTTCATCCTGGAACAATGGATCAATCTGCATACAGAAACACTGAAAGCTTCATTTCAGCTACGTGTTTGTGTTTGACTGTTTCAAAATCATCCTCATTATATGCCTGTTCATTGGAAAGGTGTCACTCAACAGCTGATTCCTCAAGAAAGTTGACAGATGTCTACTTTGAAATACCTGCTGGATGGCCAATGCATCAGCAAGATGTTAAATTATGTTGTCATCTGGAGAGAAGCACTGAGCTGCTAAACTAGCTGAAAATGCTGGCTGCCTAGTGACCTTTGCATAGAAATAGTGCCTCTACCCATAAACATTTTAAGGTCATGGGATTTATTCCAGTTCCTCACAAAGGCTGACATTTTGCAAAAGCCAGGAGCAACTTTGTACCAATTTTTGTTACCAAGGAAATATCTCCCTTTGGTATCCATTAGTATGGGTCAAGCTAATTCAGTCTGTAAAGCCATGGAGACTGGATAAAGTTTCAGAGCAAAAGGATTTTTATTGTTGCAGTTAGTGAGTTGTACTTTTTCTCTCATTTTGTTTCATTTAGCTGCTCATGAGATTTAAACTTTGAATACTTTTATAAATAATTTTCCCCAAAATACAATGGCACACAGAAAATGAACAGCAACAATCTTTCCTCGCCGATCTCTTACCCATCTGCAGTTTGTGTGAATTCCCTCCAGCTTGTGCATCAACAGTTACAGGAACACTGTGGTTTCCTGATGCTTTCAGATCTGTACCTTGATGCATCAGAATGGAGGGCCTGGAGGGCCCTCTTCTTGTTGCACCCCGTCTTCCAGAGAGATAAAAACTACAGCTGTTAAGAAAGAAAAGAAGGGTAATTTTAGTTAGTGACTACGTTTTGAGGGAAACTGAGGGTCCTATATGTAGGCCAACCCCAACCCAAAAGGAGGTTTGTTGTCTTCCTGGGGCCAGGGTGAGTGACATTGCTAAGAGACTTCCTGAGCTAATTCAGACCTCAGATTATTATCCACTGTTGGTAATGTAGGCTGGCAGTGATGATATTAATAGAAGAAGTGCCAGGATAATCAAAAAGGTTTTCAGGGCACTGGGTAGATCAGTCCGTGGGACAGGTGCACAGGTAGTATTTGCCTTGGTTTCTGTAATGGCTGGAATGAACAGGGAGATGCATGAGGAGAGAATTAGGAAAGCCTACCTTATCAATAGGTGGCTAAAGTGCTGGTGCCACTGTCAAAATTTTGGTTTTTTTGATCATGGGGCAAACTCCATATTACCTGGTCTTCTTAAATCAGATGGGCTTCATCTGTCTAGGCAGGGCAAAAGGGCTGTTGCCCACAAGTTAGCAGGGCTCATCAGGAGAGCTTTAAACTAGGTCTGAAGAGGGAGGGGATAAATTTCAGGCTCTCCACAGTTCAGCCCAGGAGTGAAAAGACTGAAAAGTAAAATCAGCAGCCCAGCTGAAGTGCATGTACACTAATGCATGCAGTCTGGGCAATAAACAGGAGGAGCTGGAAGCCATCATGCAGCAGGAAAGCTATGACGTAATTGCCATTACAGATACGTGGTGGGACGACTCGCATGACTGGAGTGCTGTCATAAGTGGCTGCAAGCCCTTCAGAAAGGACAGGCAGGGTAGAAGAGGTGGAGAGGTGGCTCTGTATGTTAGAGTCTCTTGACTCTGTGGAATTTGAGGTCACCAACGATAGAATTGAGTGCTTGAGGACCCGAATCAGGGGAAAGGACAACAAGACTGACATCCTGGTAGGAGTGTGTTATACACTACCCAACCAGGATGATGAAGGGGACGAATTACACTACAAGTAGCTGGTAGATGTCTCAAAATCGCAAGCCCTTGTTCTTATGGGCGACTTCAACCTGCCGGATATCTGCTGGGAGCTCAACACAGCAGAGAAGAGGCAGTCTAGGAGATTCCTAGAGTGTATAGAGGATAATTTCCTGCTCCAGCAGGTAAATGAACCTACCAGGAGTGGGGCCCCGCTAGATCTGCTGTTTACAAACAGAGAGGGGCTGGTGGGAGAGGTAGTGGTCGGAGGCCAACTGGGGCACAGTGACCATGAAATAATACAGTTTTCAATATTCAGGGATGCAAGGACGACGACCAACCAAACCTCCATGCTGGACTTCCAGAGGGCAGATTTTGACCTATTCAGAAGACTGGTCCAGAGCACACCCTGGGACACGCTCCTCAAAAACATGAGTACAGAAGGGATGGATGTGCTTCAAGCAAAAGTCTTGTGTGCACAGTAACAGGTTATATCAATTAGCCCAAAGGCAAGCCGGAGGGGAAGACGACCACCTTGGTTGAATAGGGAGATATTGAAGGAAATCAGAGATAAAAAGAGAGCCTACCGACTGTAGAAGGCAGGGCTGACTATTCAGGAAGAGTATAGGACTATAGTTAGATCCTGCAGAAGGAAAATCAGAAACAAAAGCGCAATTTGAAATTAATTTGGCTACTTCTGTTAAGGATAACAAAAAGCGCTTCTACAAATACATTAATAACAAAAGGAAGGGCAAGGAAAACCTCCATTCTTCGTTGAACTTGAGGGGGAACATATTTACTAGGGATGAGGAGAAGGCTGATTTACTCAACACCTACTTTGCCTCAGCCTTCACCTGTAGGAGGGGTGGCCCTCACGATAACTGGCTTCCAGAGCTCACAGATAGAGACAGGAAACCAAATGGCTCCGCTGTGATCCAGGAGGAAACAGCCTATGAATTACTGAGCCACCGGGATCCACATAAATCTATGGGACCTGATGGAATCCATCCAAGGGTGATGAGGGACTTGGCAGAAGAGCTTGCCGAGGCACTCTCCATCATCTGCCAACAGTCCTGGCTCTCTGGGGAGGTCCCAGATGATTGGAAAATGTCATGCCAATCCACAAAAAGGGCTGCAAGGAGGACCCGGGCAACTGTAGGCCTGTCAGCCTGACCTCAGTGCCTGGCACGGATATGGAACAGACCATCCTGAGTGCAATCACACAGCACCTTTAGGATAGACATGGGATCCGACCCAGCCAGCATGGCTTTGTGAGGGGCAGGTCCTGTCTGACCAACCTGATTTCCTTTTATGATCAGATAACCCGCCTGGTGGATGGACGGAAGCCTGTGGATGTAGTCTATCTGGACTTGAGCAAAGCCTTTGACACTGTCTCCCATAGCATACTCCTGGATAAACTGGTAGCCCATGGCTTGGACAGGTGAACTCTCAGCTGCGTTAAGAGCTGGCTGAGTGGCCGGGCCCAGAAAGTGCTGCATCCAGCTGGCAGCCGGTCACCAGCGGTGTCCCCAAGGGTTCAGTGTTGGGTCCAGTTCTGTTTAACATCTTCATCGATGATTTAGTTGAGGGGATTGAGTCCATCATAAGTAAATTTGCAGATGACACCAAGTTGGGAGGGAGTGTCGATCTGCCGGAAGGCAGGAGGGCTCTGCAGAGGGACCTTGATAGGCTGGAGAGATGGGCTGAATCTAACAGGATGAAGTTCAACAAGGCCAAGTGCCGGGCCCTGCACTTTGGCCACAACAACCCCATGCAGCGCTACAGGCTGAGGACAGAGTGGCTGGAGAGTAGTCAGGTGGAAAGGGACCTGGAAGTACTGATTGACAGGAGGCTAAACATGAGCCAGTAGCGTGCCCAGGTGGGCAAGAAGGCCAACGGTATCCTAACCTGTATCAAGAATAGTGTGGCCAGCGGGATGAGGGAAGTGTTCCTTCCCCTGTACTCAGCATTGATGAGGCCACACCTTGAGTATTGTGTTCAGTTCTGGGCCCCTCAGTTCAAGAGGGATATTGAGGTGCTGGAGCAGGTCCAGAGAAGAGCAACAAAACTGGTGAAGGGACTTGAGCACAAGTCATATGATGAGAGGCTGAGGGAGCTGGGACTGTGTAGCCTGGAGAAGAGGAGGCTCAGGGGTGACCTCATCACTCTCTAAAACTATCTGAAAGGAGGTTGTAGTCAGGTGGGCGTTGGTCTCTTCTCCCAGGCAGCCAGCAACAGAACAAGAGGGCACGAGCTTAGACTCTGCCAGGGAAGGTTTAGGCTGGATATCAGGAAAAAGTTCTTCACAGAACGAGTAATCAGGCATTGGAATGGCCTGCCCAGAGAGGTGGTGGATTCACCATCCCTGGAGGTTTTAAAAATAAGACTGGATGTGGCACTTAGTGCCATGATCTAGTAATCATGATAGTGTTGGATTAAGGGTTGGACTTGATGACCTTGGAGGTCTCTTCCAACCCAGATAATTCTGATTCTATTATTCTAATATTATGACTTTGCCTATAATTTTTTATGACTCAAAAGAAACATTTGTGTAAAGACTCTGAACACAGCTAAAGAATGTTGAGTTGTGTGTATACTTAGCCAAAAGAAAATGTTGCTGGAAAAAAAGGGTGAGAAGATTATAAATTGTACAGAAAATAAACACTGTTTGTTATTTTTTCACATTTTTCCTATTTGGTAAATAATGTACAAGCTATTATCAGTGGAAAATAATGTTGAAATGACAACCCAGGAGAGGTGGGGAAAAAAGCCAGTATTTTGATTTGTCAAAATCAAAATTAAGTTACGAACATAAACTCAAAACACCAACAAATTACTTGTTGACATATACAAATAAACAGAATCATATGCACACACATTTGTATGCAGTGTTGCATATTTGAAATCACTCTGTGGTAAATTACATGAGAGTATATGACTTAAATATCTGTAAAAATTTGTCTTCAATATGTATGAGAGCCTAAGACAAAACCTTCCCTTTTCTGTTATTTTTTCTCATTTTAGCCCTTCTTTTCCCTTTCCATTTCTCAGCAATCTACATTTTAGTTATTAGGCCAAATAATATGATAAATTCCATAGAACTCAATACATTTAGAATTATTCTAAAGAGTCTGACTCTGACTTTCATACTGTCTCTGAATTTTGTAATCTTATGAATCGAACTGTGAAGCATATAATAAAGTTCTACAGTTGTAGGTTCATGTAGGATGCTTTATAGCTCGTTTTGTAAACCTGAATATTAAATGGTAGATTAATGTCATTGAATATCCCGGGATTAATGTATCTAATATTCATAAAGACCTGATACAAACAAAACTGTATTAGTCCATGTGACACTGAATGCCAAGAAGAAGTTTTGACCCTCAGGGATGCAACCAATGTAATTAAAATTAATATGTTAGGTCACTGCATATACTCAGCATTGTTGACACACGGATTGAGATCACCTTTAAGCTTAATAAAAAAAAAATATGAAGAGCCTCTTCGATATAAACATTGAAACTCTTTATAATAAATCTCAGCCCAGTTTTTTGCTCTGCAGAGTCCCTTCAAATACTTGAATACTTGAACCTGGAGATTTATGTTGATACATTTTTAATACAGATTTCACTAATAACCTAGCTCTATTCCCTGTGAAAGGTACTACTTTATCATTTCTCAAAATGGAAATGTGGTTGTAATATATCATCCTCACATTTTGTCAGCTAAATCCACTTGCACTTCAATATTCTTTCTTTGTATATTTTCTGCATTTCTGGGTAAATTGTCATATAATAGTTCATGGTCCAGAAAAGTCAAGTATTCTTGGAAGTAGTTGTAGAATACTGGTTATAGAATACTAAGTCTTTAAGGCACATACCTGTTCATTAAGCTTAAATTTAGTCAACCTTCAGGCTACATGAAAGTAGAAGAAATCTTAAAGTGTAACTTCCTAAAAGTTCTTCCTAAAAGACCAGGAGACAAGTGAATCATCAGCAACCGGAAGATCAATAGTCACTCAATGGAAATAGTACATGCAGAACTTGAAGAATTTATATAAATATTTGGCTAAGAATAGAGAGAACATTTCAATTAAGGGAAAGATAAAATACGCATAAGCCAAGGGTTTTTTTTCTGCTAAAAGGGACCTAGATTTGTGGTAGACTTAGAAACAGAGTTCAGAAACAGCATTTCCCAAGAAAGCTAGGAATAATTCCATAAATCTTCATGCCTGACAGAATATGGAGGCAGATCTTCTTTATGGAGGCAGATCTTCTTTGTCCTGTCTTTTACCTTATTTGAGGGCACAATAGTGGGCTGTCAGAAAAGAGCTGGGGACTGACATTTGAGAAAAAAAAATGGCTGCCGACTGAAGACTTTCATAGTTTTTGTTGTTGAGTATTAAAAATGAGAGACATTTTCAACAACTAAAATGAAAATCCATCTGTTTTAGTAACATGATCTTCTCTTAATTCCATTTTTACCAGCATGAAAGAAAAATAAAATTGAAGGGACAAAGGAGGTTTATAAGGAAAGATCAAGTTAAATCTAGTGCAAATATTCTGTGGTACTGTAGAGAACAAAAAACAATAGATCATTTATTTGCGTGAGGTAAACTGAGGCATATCAGTTGGATATATAGATCCCCTCCTGTGAAGTTAGACATCAGAGACTCCAGACTACAACTAAAAATGGCAGAGTAGTCTTCCAACTGTTTTCCAAGGAGTGGGTGTATACTTGAAAGTATTGTGTGCATGTTCCGGAAGTTCAGATATTTCCCTGTCTTTGGCTGTAATAGTCATATGGTGTATTTCATATTACCTCAGGTTTAAGATAATGGTTTTGTTCTTGGCACAGTGAAATGAAAATAATGAATGATTCTCAGTGGGTCAGAATTAGCAACTAAAATTTAAATATTTCTTGTCTACATTTAAATGAGTTCTATATGTTTTAATGGGATACTGAAATTAAACAATGGAAAAGAATCTTGGTAGTAGGTAATTTCACTTTATTAATAAAAAATCTGATTGTTTGTAATGTAGCAACCTAATATTTGAAAATTTAAAATATCCTGGCGTTACAGTTATTGATCTTTTAATATCAGTTCTAGAAAGACAGTCAAATGCTAGTAAGCACAGGCATTATTATTGATACAATATTAAAAGGTTGTGTAACTTAGAACTTATCTCCAAATGATTTCAGAATTTCACATTGACATCAGACACTGCCATTGTTTCTAGCTTCCTTTAAATTAAGTTAAAATAAAGAACACACAGAACCATTAACCTGCTAAATATGTGATGTTATTTTTGAAAATGTCACATAATTTTCTTTAGTATAGTTGTATGTTCCTGAATATTTTCCAATTGCCTAGCTTCTTATCAACAGCAGATGAACATCTTTTCAAAAATTACAGTAGAAAATACAGTTTCAATATTGTAATAAATAAGATAACTGTGGTGGAAAGAACTATTAAAACATGAAATATTTTTTGAAAGCTCAATTGTAATTTTTGTAGTGTAGGAAACGAAAAATACTGCAAGGAAGAAAACACTACTAGACTTTAAGAACTAGGAATGTTCTAACTGATGTTATAGTGTTCCAGGAAACAGGGAGAACTGGTTTCTAAAGATTTTTATCTGTAGTTACATAGTGCATTGAAACCAAAATATATACAGTAAAAGATATAGTAAAAAGTATACACAGACAGACAGTCAAATAAATTAGTATTTGTTGTGATAAAAAAGTGTCAACGAATGCATATGTCTGAGTATTTAAGTATTATGCATATGTCTGAGTATTTATCAGCTGTAAGATAATTGCTGTTTAGAAACCCACATACAATGACAAAGTACCATGTAGAGATAGATGTTTCTGATAAAGTGGTTCCATAGGCATAAATACATACATATTAAGGTTTTTGCTCTACATTTCTGAATAAGGATAGGAAAATTAAATTTGCTTTTATTTTTTTTAAGGCAAAGCACTCCCTTCTCAAAGGATTTTCGTACTTAAATTGGTGCATTTTTCCCTGTAAAGTTTAAGAAGTTATGACAATAAGTACTCACATAAAACTTACAGATCAAGAGCGTGAAGGCATTTTCTAGAGAGCATTAAAATTAATATCAGCATGTAATGCCTAAAGACAACACAGAAAGAAAAACCGGATAAATATCAGTGATATTAAATGCAAAAATATGCAAATCAATGTGGAGTGTTTCCTTGTGTGGTTAACTCCAAATTAGACTTACAAAATTAATTTTCAGTTTTTTGGTAAATTTCATTTATTTTCCCTGAATTGCCCTGTAATAACATTTCCCTTTGATCATAATTCATTTCCCATTAGCATTTTGGCTTCTAAAATTTTTATTTTCTCCTTCCAGCTTGCAATTTAGGAATGTAATACGTGTGTATGAGGCTTCGTAATTAAAAAATCTGCACTCAGTCAGCAGTATTTTATTTCACTAACATTTAATTGGCCAGTTCAGTGGCACAGAAGAAATGTACTGAATTACTAATTGACAATACAAAATTTAGAGTAGGTAGCAGAATTCCTCATTGTGTAACTCTGTACTTACAAAATATTCATCATAATTTTTCATTGGTAAATGAAGAATACAAGAGGTACCTAAAAAATTTTACTTGCACATTGATGTTTTCTAACTATGTAGAAATACGTTTTCTTGGAAGTAGGAGATGTCAGAACTATTTTTAAAGCCTTTAACTTTATTTTAATTAGTTGTAATTAGTGTTCTTCTTGGAAATAAATACCCATATAACATCTGTTACAAAAGATTTTAAAACTGCCTGTGGTATTCTCCTATGACATTGAGAAAAAGCAGTTTAGTAGGTTTGACTTGAAAAGTTGTAATTGGTTTATGTTGCAGTGAATTAAATCAGTCATTTCACTTGAGACTACAGTCTGAAAAATAATTTCATTCTGCAGTTGCTTATTTTTTTTTTCCCTTGAAAATGCTCAACGTGTAGATGCAGATAGCAAAAATAACACCTCTCATGAGCCTTAGTTCTAATGACTCTTCAGAAAGGGCACCATCATCTAGGACACTGCAAGTCAAATATGAGGTTGATTTGTCCCAAAAGTTGAGCCCCTCCCTGAAATTATTATCACAATTTATACAAGGTATTACTCTCAAAAACATGTTAAAACATATTTAATATTATTTGCAGTGCTGCCAAGAACTTTCTTGACATAAATTTGTGGTATTGGAAGACTAGATTGTAAGTTACTTGTAGATGCAACTCTTCATATGCTCACTTTCTTATAAAAGTCTCAATCTTTACCTTTTAAGTAACAAAGCATTTTTATGACAGTTGCTGGTTATGGCTGTGCTAGTTGTCTTTCTTTCAAAACCTTGAAGAACTTAATCCTTAAAGTCTTTCCCTTGAAATGTATCAGATCAGGATTAATTTGATGTGCCAGTTTATATAAAAAAAAAATCTTAAAGCCTAAAGAAAAGATGAGTCCACTTTGTTTTTCTCTGAATTGTTCATTTAAATCATAATGAACCAGGGTAGTGGGGAAATTTACTCCCATTTAAATGTTAAATACTTATATGAGAGTAAAAGTTCCTGTCTTCAAGGAGTGTGTTATGTGGTATATTGATTCTCAAAAAAACCCAACAATATCTATGGGAAGAATTCTCCTAAATCTGAAAAACACTTTGTGTTTTCTTGAATCTGGTAGATCATTCACGTTGCCTTGAAGAACCGTGTAAATACTATGCTTAGGAACATTTGAAGTCACCTTAGTCATCTTCTTACCTTTACCCTCAGCTTTGAATGACACTAATTTACATTTTTGTTAGTTACTTGAGTGACAGGAACAGAAGGAGGCTTCATGCTGTACAAGGAGAGGCTAAAGCTGTGGGGAAAGTTTACCTCACTCAGGACAGATGGCCAGGTTACAGCTCTGGGAAGGTTCAGAAAAGTAAGAGTCAGACTCATCCAGAGGTACACAGAAACAGAAAGAGAGGTTGGAGCATGGGAAATTCTAGTTTCACATTAGAAATGTTCCACAGTGATGATGCTCAAACCACCAAAAGGATTGCCTTAAGAGAGTGGGATTCCCCCTTCTTGGGTGTACGGAAATGTCAGCCACACGAAGCTCAGCTTAACAGTTAGTAAGTTTCCTGACACTTGCATACGTGAAAACAAATAAATTTTCTTAAAAATGACTAAGTAAATGTTTAGTGATGGCTGGGTATAAGATGCTGTTTGTGAAAATACATTAAAAGTCAAGCACACAAGCATAGCTAGGAGCAATATCCAGGTAAGAAATATGTAATTAAGGTAAAAGTATAGAGAGACTAAAACTTAGCTTGATGTTTAGATGTGTATTTAAAGTGCATACACAAAGATCTTATCCCAGATGGTGTTCCATTTGGGGAGGGGAGACAGGATCCAACCTGCCAGCTGATCCCAGAAGTTTCAATGACATCTTCACAAAAAAACTTGCTTCTTTGTTTTGATTTTTAAAATAACTTGAAACTTCGGGGCAGAATTTTAGGTGGAGCATGAATGACAAGTCATTACGTTAGCTTCTCCTCATTGGTGTAGCCGAAGTTCTCACTTCAAGTGCCAAAAACTAACCGCACACAACCAAAGGGAGTGTTTATGGGAGTGCTCTGTGTCAGAAGCAAACAGGAGACAGATTAGCCTTTGGTATGAGGGTATGTTTTAGGATTATAATGGTATAATGATATTATAATGAGTACAGGTCAACTGGAGGATAGGATTGTAGCTGTAATTAATCTTCTTGGAAAGGAATTCTGTAGTTCTCCTTGGGAATCCTGCTTCTGACTGATATTGGGGACTGGCTAAGTTCATCTTCAAACAATCCGTCCCCCACTTCACAAAACAAGGTGTTCTGCTGCATTCCTTTCTGATGAAAAGTGTGCTTCCCCTGTGTGTGTTGCATCTCCACAGACCTAGCTTTTAAAGAAAAACTGCCTTGTACTCAACCTATGGGGGGCGTAGTCAGGAAACTTTAGGATTCCAATTGCTCCCTACATTTACCTTTATTCCCACATTCAGCTTGATTCCCACATCCCTTCCTATCCAAAATGATGTATGTTTCTAGGAATTACACACATGTTTCATTTCCTGAAATATGAGTACTTATTTTCAGGTGAGTATCACACTAATCTGATTCTATTCCTTCACTTTATTGAATTTAATGTCAAATTTCAAGACCTGCTTTCATGTGTTTAGTTACTGGTAGCTTTTCCTTGGTTTTGAGCAGGGTATGTACCAAAGACCTCTCCTCAAAGTAAGTGTTATTCTAGGCCATCCAGCCAAATTCCAGATGAAAGTGAAACAAAAACTAATGAGCAGAAGGCTTTAAACTCAGTCAATTGCCCAAAATAACATTCCTTCCAAAAGAACAGTAAACAATAATTAGCTATGTAGAATCTCATCAATTTGTGTACTTGTAACTATAAAAATTTACTTCCATTTTCATTGTAGCTCATAAATCAAGATATCTTTCAGCACCAAATACTTTTAACATATAAATAATTGCACAGATACTTCAATATAAGTACATTCAATATGAGTACTTCCTCCCTGAAGCTGAAATAAATCCAGTTAGTATTTTAAGCAGAGGTTGAGACACATATATAAAACTTACACAGATAAAATATTTTTTCCCTCAAGGGATAAAGTATTATAGTTCTGTTATTTGCTCTCTCATCTGTGTAAAGCAGCCTATCAGCAGTAATTTGATGTGTCTCCAAGTTACTGAGCAGAAGATGAAAGTAGAAGTATCCAGTTGATATTCAACTGTGCAAGATCATTTGAAATGTTAGTATTCTGCAGTTTGGCAGCCTTTCTTCCTTAGAGATGCATTACTTTACTATTTGTGATAAGTTATGCTAAGAATTATTTTGTAAATAAAAAGAATTAAAGCAAATGTAAAAAGACAATAAGCAGCAGGATAAGCAGAACTTCTTGCCTTGTTTCACCCGGATGTTTTTTTGCAAGATTGTATTGGTTTACTTCTGACTCTTGCACTAATTATTATTTAATTATGCATAGAAGATGAACAAAGTATTTTTTAAAACTTCAGAAAAATTCTGAAGCATTCAGACTGCCCACCCCCAGATACGTAATTATGTACACACACACTCTTCACAAGGACTTGACCTGCCATGCCCATACTCAGGACAGACTGAAAGAATACATGTCTTTCTTTGGTTTGGTTATTTAATTTATATCTTCACAACTTTTCTTGTTGTAACTAGATTAGTCTTTGAAGAAATACCAATTAGTTATATGTAAGTGTATAATCACTGGTTAAGAAAAAAGCACAAATCCGCCCCAAAAACATCACACCACAAGATTGTATTTATTTACCTTTGGCTCAGAGGTAAATGTACAGATTATTTCCATCCTTCTCAACTGAATTGTCCCCACATATTTTATTTTTTGCTTCTCATGTGCTTTCTTTGTCTAAGATGTCTTCAGACAACCTCTGAAATGTTCCAATTCATAGCAATTACAGAAGTGTTAGTCTTCTTTGCTGTTTTGTTCTTAATTTACTTCAGTATTACTGAGTACTTGTAAGGACTAGTACATATTTTCATCTGGAAGTGGGTAGGAAGAATTGAACATTTTACTCCCAAATCAAAACAAATAGCAACTCAAAGAGAATTTTTCTATATATTCAAACCACAATAAATATTGTTACAATTAAATAATTAATTTGTAATAACTTAAAAATACATTCAATTTTAAGAAATATGGTTTTACTTCCTACCTTTGTATAATTAATCTAAAGATCTTTCAGTAGCAGTCTTGAATAAAAAAATGGTTGAAAGTACAAAAACAAGATGAGACTTTAATTACGTGTCATCTGGTTAGAAAGCAAAGATACTCTGCCTGGGAAACAGGATAGCTACAGTTGTGCAATCAAATTGAAAGGATAGCTCAAAGTAGTCAGCAGCTGATTAATAGACTACTGAGGAGGACATCCATACTCATGAATAAGCTGAAAAGGTTCAGATGCACCTACATGGTTAAAAACCAGGGATATTTAAACTAAAAGAATGCATGGATGAACAGATTACATGGTGCTATAAACACTAGAGTTTGGGTGCATGCTTCATAAATAGATAAAGTAAACTGAAAAATTAAGACATGCATAGTAAAAGATAAAAAGATATAGGAAGATAATAATATCTAAAGTGGACTTTTAATTTTTGGGCTTTGGTTGATACACACTGGAAGCATGCTTTACTACATGAGAACTTCATATGTGATGTAATACATGACTAAATAAATCTCTGTTTAGGCTTTTTTGGCTCATCAAAGCTGAGTTAGTCTAAGGTACGGAAAAGGTGGGGTTAGAAACACTTTGATTCAGCAAATTGGGTCTGTGTTGGCAACTCAATTCTGAACTGAAATTGTGGCCTGATATTGCTGCAGCATTGAGATGGACGTGACTGCCAGTGGAAAAAGCAGCCCATATTTGTAGCACTTATACTTTTTTCTTGCTCTTCGTGTTACTTAGTCACTCTGCTCTCTTAAGACTTGCTTTGTGACTGGACTGAGAACTTAGGGAAAGAGCCACAACTTTTTGCTATATAGCGATTGCTTATGCTTTCTTATGAGAACTTTTATTTCAAGTATAACACAGGCAATGGCAGGAAGAGAATGCAAGGCTGTAGGAGAGTTTCTGAACAAGTTTTAATACTGTAAAGCATCACAGAAGTAGTAACCAATTTATTTAAAGGACTAGAAAATATTGTCTTGAATTTATCTTATCACACTTTGCCCTATCAAACTTTAAGACCTTCTCCACTAAGAGGAAATGCCATGTTCCATGAGAAAATAAATGTCACTCCCTGATGTTTTGTCTGAAGTTCTGTATAGGTTAGAGTGGCCTGGGAATTGCTCTAACCTATGCCAACTGACTAAGGTCCGTAAGCAACCAACAACCATGTATAGTTAGCTAGAGAAAAACGCATACTTGTCTTTCCTTTTGACAAACAGGGAACGGCAAATTGTGATTGAATACCACCCAGCTATTCCTGTTCTCTGACTTTTTGCCCCCATAAGAAATAAAAGCCTTTTTCTTTCTATTTTAAAGCATGCATACATATATACGTGCACATACCGTCATTATATAAAAGAAGCAGATTGATTGTCCATTATTTGTACACTTAATAACACTAACCGAGACCAAAACCTGAGACCTGGTGGCTTCAAATCATCACCAAATTACAATTTCAAATGAAAGTAGACTGTCTTCAGGCATCTGACAGACAATTTAAGAAAGATGAGTTATATTTTCAAGAAGCACTATGTGCAGAACAGGAATTATTAAAATCCTCAATATTTATACAGTATAGCTCATCAAATTATCTGACAAGCTGAAAAAAATCTGTTATATTCCTTTATATAAAATCTTCCAGAGGACTAAAATTTATTTCAGAATAACTTGACAAGTTTGAATAATGGATTACAGTGGGAAAAATCTGATTTCCCAAATGACAGTAATAAAGTCAGTCCTTTCTTCCTCAGTTATAGGAAGTTTTCAGTTTCAAAACTTGTTTGCAAAATAGTAAAGGTCAATGAACTATTAATGAAGGTATGTCTTATTTGAAAGCTAGAACACTCCTTTGCATTTATATTTTGTTATAGGTTCAGAACTGCAATTTGTTATAAAATAATTTAAAAAACCCCAAACAGGATGGTCCTTGAAAATCAATACAGTAAACTAAAATCCAAATAATTCACCCCAAAATGATTGATTATAAGGGTGAGTTGTCTCAACCAAAAGCCCAGTTATGAACTACAGCCACTTATACTTCTTCACTTGTTTGTATTATGTGTATTTTTTTAGTGCATGTATTGTTTTGGAAATATGAGTCTTTACGATGTAAGGAGTTGTTTATAATCAATAAAGTAAAATTTATCACTGTCTATCTAACAAGTATTTACATAACTAAGAGAAGGAAGGAATCCTCTTTTTTTAAAAAAAAAGAAAATTATAACTATAATGTTCTTGACAAGAGCAGGCTAGAATAGAAGTGTAAAACAGTGAAGGACTAAACCAGAATGGGACTCATGAAGACACTAAAGGTCAAACAAGCTCTAGGAAAGAAGTTTTTGCCAGGGCAGGGACTGACAGAGTCTTTCAGCAGGTGCCTATATCTTGCCATGTAAAGTCACCTCTTTACAAGAAGCAACCAGAAACCTCTTCTGAAAGTTTCTAAATACATTCTCTTTAGTAAATTTAAGAAATATGTTTATAAGTGTCTTTAATAAATATTAAGGAATGCCAGATTGTTAAAAAGCACAGCTTAAATAAACCAAAATCAACCAACAATAACAAAATTGTATTTGCATTCAAATGGTCTTAATTAATAGTCCAAAATTACAAATTTTTTTTGTTTCAATTGAATTCATTAAAAGATCGAATAAAATAAACTAGCAAAAGCACCCTGGATAATGGCTGCTGATAAAATGGCTCTTTTTTTCTGCCAGCCACAAATAAAGATATCTAGCTTTTCAGTTTAATTATAAAGAAATGTCTGAAGTTATTTTTCACGTGACTTTTTAGCGTTATAACTGAATCATCAAATACGGTATCACCCTGTGCAGGCTCCATATCTATGACTGTACTTACCTGAGGGTTTAAAGAACACTTACCTGGAAATAATAAGATGCAAATCTACAAATGTAATTTTGAACAAATAGATAGAAAAAATAGAAAAGGGAATTCTCCTAGGTATACAGAGATTGTATGGCAAGCTACATACAAGAAAATAATTTATTTTCCCCTTTTTTTTACTAGATAACCAAATACTTATTTTATATTTTTTTTTTTTTAAAAAGGGGGTCTTGAGATTATTAGGGCAGTGTTCCTCTCCTTTTATATATTAAGTTTTCTGATGCTTTTACCTTGTCAAAAAAACAAAGGAGAGCTGGACATACCATTGCGATTGATGACAGGATTATATATGTGTTTCTGAGAGGCCATGCTTGTGTACATGATAGGGATGTCTATTCAGAGATCCATGGTAACTCTAAACCTGCTACTCTAGTGATGTAAATAGCAAATATTATCTTTCTCTTATTTTCAAGGTGGTCCTCTGACAAAGTACTTCTGATTCATCCTTTATTTCTGAATCATGGACAGTCATGCCCAGTTCATCCGCCAGGAGATGATGGTTTTTCCCAGTGTTGCTGAGAAGCTCTGAGGGGTCTCTAAAGAAACTTTCATTTTTTTTACAGGAGACACAATACATTGCCACTCATTTTCCAGCATGCTGAGCCAGTAGCATTTCAGAGTTCTTGATCTGGCTCACTTTAAAACTTTAAAAATGAAGAAGTTTACTGAAGAAAGTATATTTCCATATTGTTAATAATCTGGAGAGAATGAGGAAATATTGCATATATTCAGTATAATCACTTGATTAGAAGCATTGCAAGTTGCTAGGAGATCTTGCTGTGATAAATCCTGACAAACTAGTACAAAGAATCCAGAACTGTAAAAAAAGGACATCCTTGTTTTGGAAGCTCTGGTAATCAGTGATTGTTTCTCAGATGCAAAACAAGATGGTAATTTGCATAATTACTACTAAAGTAAATAACCTCTCTTTAATTTATTTTTTATTTCACAAAATATCTACCACCAGAGAAATAATTAAAATTGGTTGCTTTATACACTAATGGTTCTTCATTTTTACTTTTTTTCAAAGCATTTTTTGGTATAATACAATTACATACTATGTTAAAAGCTCTGTCTGTCTCTCTATCAGCCCATATAGTCTTTGCTCTTTTTACCAGGACACCTTGTTTTATTAGCTTACCAATATGTTCTTCATTTCCATCATAAAAATATATGTACATAATTACTGACAATATTTGCTGCCAACTGAGTTATTTTTAAAATGTGGAAAAAGAGTAGGTTTTTTCTACAATTGGAGAGGTTCAGTGCATTGACATGCAAATATATTTCATTATAGAAAGTAGGTATGGTAAAATTACTTGTTAAAGAAATAGTATGTTAAACTTCATGATAGATTTCTTTCTTTGGATTGAAATAGAAAATGATATGCTAATTTTCTTTCGAAGTTACTTCATCGTATTCCATGCAGAAGAGAAAATTTTCCTTTTCAAACCTGCACAGAGGATCTTGATTCCTATATTGTATTCATTTTGCTTCAGTAGTACAGAAGATTATGATTCCTATGCTATAGTCACTTTGCTTCAGCGCAAATCTTGATTAAACCTTATGAGAAAATTGAAATTCAATACCCATTTCCTTCCAACCATGCCCACCCATTGA
Organism: Tapera naevia; assembly: GCA_033556795.1. Classification (NCBI taxonomy): domain Eukaryota; kingdom Metazoa; phylum Chordata; class Aves; order Cuculiformes; family Neomorphidae; genus Tapera; species Tapera naevia. Next base: position 2,902,574 of record JAUMJJ010000236.1, on the reverse strand, counting down.
TAGAAACTATATTTGAAAGTTAAAGCATTCATCATCTGACACAAAGTTTCTTCTTCTGTAAGAAAGAAATCATGTTGAAAACCACAGAGTTATCCTGACTCGTTTTCTAGAACTCACTTCTTTTTTAGCAACAGAGCTAAAACTCAGTACATTGGACAAACTTTCACAGTCCTCTGTATTTGTGCATAATATTTTTTTTTGCATTCAAATCCGCAGGACAGTTATGAATAGCATTGCAAGTAGGTAAATTCTCAAAACCTGTTCAACCCTGTAAGATCTTAATCCTAAATTTTAAGTAATAAAATTTTCTAAGTGTCTGAACATGCACTGATGGATGTGAAGGGCAGATGTCCGACACTAAGAACACAAGGACATCTCTGTGCCTTCCTCTGGTCAACAAGCCATTCACAGCCTGCCTTCACAAGGGCCTTACAGCCTCCCTATTCCTACATCCAAGAAGAAGTAGTAATACACCCAGAAGAAGTGAAGTTCATGACCATGACTATCAAACAAAGATTTAGTAACACACTTTTATTCGGCACTAAATTTTTGGGCAATCCAAAGAGTTTCACTTGTTCAGTGAGCTAGAAGAGCTCCTTATGGTGCATGAAAGTCCTCTCCAGCCCTGTTAGCTCCTCCAGTGAGCCCCAGTCTGCTCCCCAAATACATGAACACTACTGTGAGAGTCACCAAAACACTAGCATCACTTTGAACCTAGACTCTCCACAACCTCAACCTTTATTTTTTTATTTGACTAAATAAATTTGTCCTTGTTTCTCTTGTGTGAAACTGCAAATGTGTTTGACGTAAAACAGAGAAATCTGGGAAGGAAGAGACTGTACCAGCAGTCGGTGGGACTTAATGCCATAAGGGATCATAACAATTGTGACTAAGGCCATTAAAAACAGATTTGGCATTCACGTGTATGTTAAGGACATAAATAAATGTTTCAGACAGGATAAAAATATTAATCCTCATACTTCAAAACATAAGCCAGTCATTACCACTTTTGTCAGAGGAAGTTCCCTATGCAAGAAAATCCTCCAACATCCAGGTCAGCAGTTTACTGTACCATCCTCCAGAAGATTTGTGAGTCAGACTCACATCACCATGCCATATGTGGCACTAACTTGATTCAGACAAGCAAATTCTTTGTTTTGATGTTCCCTCTATTTAGACATAACAAGGTCTCCGATCCTTTTTGGCAAAATCCTCCTGTTAAATTTCAGTAGGTATTCATTAAATTGTAGTATGTTATCATTCTAACATCAACTAAATCTACTTGTACCCAAATTTAGACTTAGGCACCTAGAGATGCTAGGCTGATTACACAATCTGTTGAGACACAACCTTTGTACTCTTTTTCTGCATGATAGTGTTTTAGTTTTGCTGACAAGCCAAAAGCTCTAGCTCTTCAATCCTTCATTTACTTACACAAATTATGTGACAATGCTACTAGCTCAGAGAAGGAATTTCACCAGCTTCAGAATCCTTGGCAGAAGGTACCTCAGTCTCCTGAAATGGCCACACAACCGCCTCACAGGTACCCTGGGTGCAAGAAGAACACAGGGCTTGGTAAGCCTGCAAACATGGTGTCAGATTATTACCAAAGTCATAACATTTCAGAAATTATAATGAACCAAATTCTCAGCTGCTGTATGTTGTTATTCATCTAACTACAAATTTAGATCAGTGGGGGATTGTTTTTCAATTCTTTCGAACCCTTCTGAGTTTAAATTACGCATAAACTGGTGAGTTGTGATTGTTCATGGGTGTAGATCAGTACTTACTATCCAGCCACTGAAGTCCATAAACTTTTCACAGAATCATCGAAACATAGAATTACTGATGTTGGAGAAGACCTCAAAGATCACCCAGCCCAATTGGCAGTCCAACACCACCAAGCCTACTAAACCACGTCACAAAGTGCCACATCCACACATTTATTTAACACCTCCAGGGAAGGAAAATTCACAACTTCCCTGGTCAATCTGTTACAATGCCTGACCACTCTTTTGGTAAAGAAATTTTTTCTAATATCCAATCTAAACCTCTGCTGATGCAACTTGAGGTTATTTTCTCTCATCCTGTCACCTGTTACTTGTGAGAAGAGACCAGAATCCACCTCACTACAATCCACTTTCAGGTAGCTGTAGAGGTCAATAAGGTCTCTCCTCAGTTTTCTCCAGGCTGAACATACCCAGTTCCCCCAGCCGCTCCTCTTACAATGTGTTCTCCAGACCCTCCATCAGTTTTGTTGCCTTCCTCTGGACACTCTCCAGCATCTCAATTGTAGGGAAGGGGCCCAAAACTGAACACAGTATTCAAGGTGCAGTCTTGCCAGAGCTGCATAAAAGGGTACAATCACTTCCCTGCTCCTGCTGGCCACACTATGGCTGATATAAGAGCAGATGCTATTGTTATACTTGGCCAGATGGACATACTGCTGGCTCATGTTCAGCTGACTGTCAACCAGCACCCCCAGGTCCTTTTCTGTCCAGACACACTTCCCCAAGCCTGTAGCATCTCATGGCATTGTTTTCACCAAAGTGCAGGATCCAGCACTTGGTCTTGTTGAATCTTATACAACTGGCCTTGGCCTATGAATCCAGCCTGTCCAGATCCCTCTTCAGAGCCTTCCTACCCTCAAGTGGATCAACACTCCTGCGTGAGTTGGTGTTGCCTGCAAAGTTACGGAGAGAGAACTCAGTCCCCCAGGACATTGATAAAAATATTACACACGACTGGCCTGAACACTGAGCCCTGGGGAACATCACTTGTGACCAGCCACTAACTGGAATTAGGTCTCTTCACCACAACTCTCTGGACTTGGACATCCAGCCAAAGAGGACACCTATCTAAGCCATGAGATGACAGCCTCCATAGGGGAATGCTGTGGGAGAAAGTGTCAAAGCCTTTACTGAAGTCTAGGTAGATAACATGCATTATCTTTCCCTTGTCCACTAGGGATCACCTTATCATACAAGGAGATGAGGTTGGTCAAACAGGACCTGCCCTTCATGAACCTGTGGTGTTGGGACCTGATCCCATAGTTGACCTGCATTTGCCTGTTGAGCGCACTCAAAATGAACTCCATAATCTTCTCTGGTACCAAGGTCAGGTTGACAGGCGTGTAGTTCCCCAGATCTTCTTTCTGGCGTTTCTTGAAGATGGGTGTCACATCAGATATTTATTTTTATATTTATTGTTTATATATATCAAATATATATTCTGTTTGTATTGCGATAAAACATCAAAGCTTCTGTTAGGGTTCAGAGTTCTAATATGCTGTGCATATCTGCAAACACATGTATACACTTGGACACACAAAAAATGTGTGTGTACATATATAGCAAAAATTCTTGAGTAATTTACTTTTCAGATTCACTATCAAAAAGCATTTATAAACTGAATACTCATTTGTGATATGCTCCCAAAAATATTACCTCAGCCATTTCTGGAAAAACACATCCAGACAACCAGATGGATGCAGCTATACCACTGCTAAGTCTTACATTTTGATTTGGATTATATGGTCCTATTTTTTATTTGGCTAGCAAAACCAGACATTTAAATCTGCTTCCTACAGAATGCCCTGGTCACTAGAAGATCTCATAAATGAAGTCATTTATTCCTGTATTTGCTTTCAGTCTGGCACCTTTTTAGTATTTTTTAGCAGTTCTAAAATCCATGAGCAAATATTTAAACATATTTTTCTTTTAAAAAGTAGTAGATGAAGTTGAAATTGATCTGATTTATAGTCATATAGGTTAAACATTTATTAGGCAAACATTTAAATATTTTTATCCCAAGAACAGCCATCTGGGATCATGCTATTTTAATCACCTACTTCAATCAGATAAAACGTTGAACTAATTTACAAATATCTTCATAAGACATGGCACTGTCAGCGTCATATGAGACATTTAGGCTAACAAATTACAAACAAAGCTCTTAACACAGCAGTCATACTGACCTCTATAGGCTATGAACCTAAATACTATATTTATCTGCCCTGCAAAGAGTGAAACGGCAGTATAATTTTTTGTAACATTTAAAAGGACAAAAGCAAACCTTAGCTGGGTTAAAAATGGAAAAAATATAAGAAAATAATAAACTTTTTCTTAAATATAATAAAAAACCAAGTTATTTTCCGTAAACAACATTTATGTTTCATACTGCAATGGTGCTTAGTTATTTACAGAGTAAAATTTTTTATTAAATTTAGGTTGGTCATTTCAGCTAACAAACTCTAAGGCTATTTGAGAATTGGAGGAGCTGTCACTCTGTGTTAACTTGCTATGTGTTGTCCATTCCCATAAAGAGGACTGTGTAGCACACTATCTGCTTAGGGCCAGGAAGCACTGTAAATGTTATAAAAAGTAGACTTGCCTTCTTGGTCTCCACTGGTGTCAGTTAGGCATATTCACATGTAGAAGGAAAATTAAAAAAAAAAAAAAAAATAAAGTACAAGGTTTCTGTTGCCATTTTATTGTATATATGTGTCCTTAATGTGGCCCCTAAGATTGCATGCTGTGTGGCAAGCAAAGACTGTTTTTCTATTTCACATCAAGGATAAAAAGATAAACAACAATATTGGTGAAAATTGTTATAACCCATTACTGAGCAGAAATGGTATGGGACTACTAACAGTGGTAAGATTGCAATGTTCAATTGTTTAAAAGTTATATGCAATGATCTGTATTTTAAGGAAAGTATTAAATTAATTTATTTTTATACTCATATTCTGCAGTTCAATTATTACTGAATTTCAGGTCTCAATTTTGAAGAGCAAAAGCGAGATTTCAAAACTTCCAAGTTACATTTATTTCCTACTGCCTGCAGGACTCATTGGCCTATCTACCTATGCAAAGTTTATAGAGATATATTTTCAGATGCATACTGTATGATCCTGGTGCTCCTTTCCTTCGTCCCTTGTCTTAGTCCAGTGGTACTGCTGGTGATCTGACCTACACCCTATCCAATTGGACCCTCTTTTCTATATAGTCTTTTTCAGTTTACTACTACCTCAGGATCAAATCCTTTACTTAGGAGCAGTCTAATAAATAAACAATGAATGATTGAAATGTCACTGAAAAGAGATATTATGAAGGAGAGAAATTCCCATTATTTGTGTTGAGATTCGAGAGTTATATTTTGAGTTTTCTAGGGACACGGTATAAAATTTAGATCCAAAAGCAGTTAGCTCTTGAAAATATTTTAAGTAGCGTGCTCTCAATACATATGCATTTAAGTCTATGCTTAAGGCTGCCTCTCCTTTATTTTCTGGATGGTAGACAGTAATAAAATCTTACCTGGTGTTTATTCGTAATTTTAGATAACTACCAAGTAAATCAAAGGATTATTTTCTTAAGGTTTAAATACAGACATGACACTTCAATCAGTGAAAAAATTTCACAGAATTGTTTGTGAAGTTCTTAACAGGAAGCAGTTCAGCATTTGAATATGTTGTACTGTATAACATTGCACATTGCTGTCAGAGTTATGGATACGGGTGCAGATTATTAGAGCTGGATGTCAGGGTTTTAAATCAGAGGTAAATTGATAATTGGTAAATCTGAAAGAATAATGATATATGAAATTAACCTAGTAGAAAAATTAATTACATTAAAATGTATAAAATAGTCAAGAATGTTTTTTTTCTGGTGTGTGTACTGTAGGGACAATATTTTATATTATAAATTCAAAGAACATGTATATTTAGCATTGCATTTGCAACTTATTGGGAGGAAAATTTGAATCTACACAGAGATGAGCAGTGAATACTTTTTTAAAATTGCTGATTAACTGGACACCTAACCTCTTTTGTAATCAGATATCTTAGGCAGGCCTAATATTTTTTCATCTAGTATAAGGAGTTTTATTAAAAAGAGTTTTATTAAAATTAGACTACTACTCTATTAAATAACCAGCATAGTTTTGAAAGTGTCTAAGCCTATTTCCAGTATTGTTCAAGGGAAATCATATGCCAGTTCTTTGCACGAAGGTAATGAAAAGGATTCAAACTAATTTCCATTTTTTTGAAGCATTTTATAACAGCCACAGAACAATAGGTCTATGATTTAAGTAGTCTAGTCAAACCCAGGAGACAGGGCCTTAAAGTGTGGATGTCTTTTACAAATAGGGCTGCAGAAATTCATTTGACTCTGTATATTTTCCTGCACTATGAAACATTACTTTTTTGTGTGATAATGTCAATAGAAACTATTGTTTTTGCTTAAGCAAAATAGTGTAACACTATCTATTAGAATGTCATAATAATTACATTTTAATATATTTACAACATACAATACATATAGCATTATAATATCATACTACGCACTACATCATACATAGCATATGATACAGTATTTCACTATAAATACATAGTGCTATGCTGCACATTGAATACTACTGTCAAGTATCTGAGGATGATTAGGGAAGATGGAATGACAGACTCCAATACTGCTGATTGCACCATGTACCTTGGATTACGTTCTGTTGCTCAGAGTGGATTTTGTCCTGTGTATCTCAATTTATCTGCAAGATAATTGAATGAACTAACCTTGGCCAAGGATAGTCTCTGCTTAATTTGCCCCAGAAAACTCTCACCTCCGGAAATGGAACAGGAAACACTTGCCTGTGGGAGGGACTGGGTGCAGACACATTTCATTCTTATTCCTATTTTGTTTTATTTACCCCTTTAGACACATATTTTCTTTTCCATTTTGTCTTTCTCTGTCCCTTCTCCTTGAGTCCACCGTAGTAATGTTTTTTTTAAGGGGTAGGAAATAACAGGAAAAAAAAATTTTCTTTCCAGTTCACGTTTAAATCACTATATCCTCACTGGCAAGAAGGAAAATTGACTGACCTTTGGCTACTAGTTCTCACTTAATATTTCCCAGTATCTCCTTTTTTGAGTTAGATAGAAATAACAAAATATATCCTCTATGTAAGAATGTGGTTTATGTATTTTCAGATTCTCAGTTGCAAAATAAATAGGACTTTAATTTTGAATTTCTTTTTTTTTTTTTTTTTGTGCCGAAGATTGAGCTGAGTCTGGTAAAGTGTCTGGAGCACAGAATCAAGAAATAGGGACAGTGTTGCAGGCAAGTATCATTTGTTTAATATTAAGATTAGCTGAGAAAGAGATTTTCAATATTAGTTTCTCTCCTTAAGGTATAAAAAATGATAATCTTTTTTTCCTTTTAACCCATGACAGCACAGCAGGACACTTTTTTTTTCCCTACCACCTCAGAGTTTATACACTTTCCCCCTACATCTGGAAATAAGCTAGTGTCTGCTTAATTTTGACTAAAATACACATTTGCAACTAACACAGTGTTTCATAATGTGAACTTTGCAACTCAGAATTAACTTATGGTACTCCACCTCTACTATCTTTTATTAATGTTTTCCCCCTCTGGTAACTGTAGAAAGTCCAGAGATGAGGTAGGTGTTACTGACTGACTTCCAAATACATCTCTTCAGCTGCTTGCAATCTCTACCTTTTGCTGTCACAGGTTTTACTCTGAAGTCCTTTAGCCCATTAGCTCATCAGTCTTTGTGTAGGATTATTTATTTGTAGTGTCATTATGATGAATCCATTCTTACTTCGCTAGTCCAAAATCTCAGGCCTTCTCTTCAAAATTGTATCAATAATTAAATTTAGAAGTCCTGCTTTGTTTCTTAAATGTTACTTTCAGCTTAATGAATGACGAGCTTTCAAAGTCCCCCAGATTATGCAAATAGAATGTGAGAAAATTAGTAGGAGAGGACATTTTTTAGAGCTAAATGTACTGCGCGTAAGATGAAAAGACAAACCTCCTCTAAGAAGCAACCGTATTCCAAAGCCTAGCTTTACTTTTAGATTTTTTTTTTTCCTCCCTGCAGGCAGCCTGATGACCTCTGTTCTTTTTCCAAGGTCTGCTCTAGGGCACTGAACAGCACTACTGATAACAGGAAAAAGGTTCTGACCGCAAGCAAGTGAAGCAGTCAGCTGAACTGCTACCTTGATCATCTCCCTCTTGCCTTGTACTGTGACCTGCTACTTTGTTTTTTGGTCCTGTATATTTCAAAATTGGGAAACAGAACTTAGAAAAACATGGGTTTAGGGTTGTTTTTTTAGGAGAATACTAGCAGCTCATACTGCACTGCTAACAAAAAGATATGCTACCATAATTTTAACACGTGTGTCCTCTGTACAATAAGACAATACTAAATGAAAAATGAGTATTATGTGACTCCAATATTTTTGTTCATATGTTTATAAGTTTATAGGCTACAATGGCATTTGCAGGTACTTCTTCAAAAACAATCACCTTCTGGTTTTACACGTGACCTTTTTTTAACCTAACCTCACAAAGTACTTTTCATGTTTATTTTTTATAAGAAAGAGTGAATCTTAACGGTATTAAGAAACTTGATATTGCATTAGAACTCACACTGAGTGCTGCAGGGAAAGAATGTATTTTTCAAAATAAAGCTCTCTTTTTTGGGATTGTCAGGAAAGGATGGACAGGGTTTTTTTGTGATAGAAAGCTACAAAATCAACACACCTACTCTAACCACAAAATAGTTTTAAGTGAGGAAACAGAAAATATTTTGCCTTTGATGTAGTGAAAGCGAGCCAAAAAAAAAGCACAGCAGGGGCAAGAAAACAGGACATCACAGGACTCCAGCTGTTTTACACGACGCAAATATATATTTACTATATATAATCTATATGACTGCGTATTGCTGAGGTCTTGAAGAAACTTTAACAATTAAATCCTGAAGTGAAATAGCTTTATGCTTTATGTCATTTGCAAACTTCATTTAAACCTGTGACCTTCTAAACTTCTTTAGAAAGAACAGCTGGCTGTTAAATTTTAGTCCCACTGAGTCACTAATGTCAGTGCTCCTCATTTTTACCACATCTTACACTAACTCTTTCTTAAAAATCCTCAAAATCAATTCTTCACCTGTCTCTGCTCTGCACTGAATCAATTCTGATTATTCTGAGCATGTGCCTGGATGTGCACTAAAAATTGTTCCACTCTTTAAAGCCACCCATCTAATGTGGGAATGGGTGATACACAGCTCTAATGGGCAGTTACAACCCAGACAGGACTGTTCTGGTTTGCTGAGGTAAACCCTGGGCCTCCTTGTAAAATTTGTGTGTTCCATTCCACTTGGGCTAAATTAAGATGAAGAGACACCAAACAACTGATTTGAAATAAATCTATTTGCAGAAGTGATCTTAGAAATAAATTATACATTATCTTGGTAAATCTGTAGTGAAGATTAAAAGAAAAGAAAGGAAGAGAGAAAAGGAAAGAGGGAGAGAAAATTGCAAGAAAATCACCACCCGGGTGATTGCCTTAAAGCCCACAGGATGGCAGCCAAGTGCGGCACTATCTGCAGAGGGTTATTTATAGATTTGATTCCTTGAAGGCAGGGGTTTTTGGTGCACTTCCACAGTACCTCTTCTGGAAGGTTCTGGAAATGAATCAAGGGCTTTTAGTGAGTCTGAGGTCTTTTAGTGATCATTCTGTTCTTGCTCTCTCCACCAGCAGGATTGCAGTATGACCTCTCCCAGTAGGCAAGCACAGTAGTAATATGGAAGTTTGCAAAGAGACACTACCTCACTATCACATAACTGCACTATCTCCTTCCTGCACTTCCATGGCTATAAACAATTGATATAAGGCATAAAATTTTCATAGCAGAATTAGTTTTACACGTTTTCCACATGGGCCCAGCAAAGATTGGCAGCTGTCACCTTACCAGCTCTTCCTCTTTCCTACCTATCGTATCAGTCATATATAACTAGAGTACATTTTCTTCAATTAAATGAGCACATACACTGAGAAAGGCTTCAAACCCTAGAAAGGAAGTTCTCACCTTTATTCTTCTATTCTGTACTATAGCTGTGTTAAGTGTCACTAAATGTTCTTCAGTAATTGGATTCCAAGAAGTCTTTTAGCTGGGGGATGTATAAACTTCTGACAACTTAATTTGCATATGTAAAGGAAATTCATGTATTGCAAAAATCTTAGTCTAAATGCCTTTATAATGTCCTTCTTAGAGGCTGATAGATGGTCTATAATTTTTAGTCTAACTACTAGTGGGACTTATTTTTTTGTTGAAGAAGCACATCGGACATTTTTGTGTTCGTATTTTAAAGAGTATTTTATGACTGCAGTCACCTCTGCATTTATAGCCGTGAATGAAGTATTGTATATAGATGTAGAAAATTAAACTAAAGAAATGCTCAACCTTAGCACAAATAGACAATAATAGATATATATACACATGTTTTAGAAGGAGAGAAGTAGCATGTTATTGAGTCTCCTTGTGTATTGGTCAGACCATCAACGTATAACGAGTTCAGCCATTAAAGGATATAACGTGACATTAAAGTATAAGAAGTCTAGACATTAGGATGTACATTTCATTCTTCTCATATATTTCCTTCTCTGTGTGTCAATGTAATTTCTTCAGTGGTTTAATTAGCAAAGAACTTCATTTTTTAAACTATTAATCTCTATTTTCTTAAAATTTACGAGTTTAAATACACCCAGATAATATTTTTAAGTACTCTAAAGGAAACTTTATACTCCATGAAAATGTGCTTTCCCTTTTCTTGATGTTGAAGCACTTGTTAACTCAGTCATATACGGGCTTGCATGCTGTCAAATGATTTCATCGATGATTATATAAAGTTTGCATATTTAACATAAATTTACAAAAAAGACAGAGTTTATTTAATATTTTTCATTGCCAGCTTTGGTTATATGTTAACACTCTAAATAGCACAAGTTTAACTTCTTTTATTTTTGTTGGTTTAGAACTGAATAACATTTTAGAGAACATAATAAACTGATAGAGAGATGGAAGGAAAAATTTATCATTCTGTCAAGAGAAACAAGGACAAGTACCTAAAAAGTATTTTTACCTTTTATTTCTAATTTTCCTCATTTCAGGCTGTGTATTTTCCTTAAAACTCGCTTAATTTAGAGGCAACAGAGACTTTACAATCCATTTGAAGTACAATGTAAAGACAGGAAGCTATAAAAAATAGTAATAAATGACAGTCTTGCAGATTGTAACTAACTGTGGTTATCTATACACAACCCATAAATTGTCTTTTAATTTTTCCAGAGTATTAGAAGGATACCATGTAATACTGATTGAAATCTGAGTTAAGGGGAAATTTACCTCTTTTACCTACCAAAGAGAAATGTATTTATTAAGCTTCCATACTCATTAGAATATGGTATGGAAGAATATGTTTTATTTTGTAGTCACTCTTTTGCATCTTTTTTTTGGTTAAGGAGTTATTAATCTGATGGATAAGTAGGAGCGCTTTCCAAATTTGAAAGATATTTTTCTAAACTCTAAGATTGAACTCTAAGATTGAACCTACGTAATTCTTTAAGTACCTGCTTATACTAGTTATTAGCAATTCCATGTGAGCAAAGAATTCCAAAATCATTCTAAGAATAAATATGTAGATTAAGACTAACATTTAAATAATTTAAAATATTAACCACTAAAAGTGCAAGACAAATACATGAGACAGTAAAAATATGTTAGATTTTAATTAGAAATACTTCTCAATTTATTAAATATGTTATTTACATCAGCCTTGTGCTAGTATAAAGACCTCTTGTATTTTCACTGTGGTTGTTGATATATTCTACTCAATGCAAATAAAGTTTTCATATGAATCTATTTTAGCCTTTATTCTCTTACCCTGAAAGCGTAGGTGGCCAGAATAACTTTTGAAGTACAAAGGCCGGTTGCTGACTGCTTCGGCATTGGCATCGTGAGGTGGCTGCTCTGTCTTATTTTTCTTAAAGTGACACTAATTAAGACTTTAGTTAGCCTTCAACAGCACTTTTCATTGGGGAGCAATTCCGAAGACCATTTCCAGAGGTTCTCAGAACATGCCCACGGGCAAGGTCAATTCCCTAGGGCAAGAAATGCTTGTGAACTACGTTAGGAAAAGAAAACTCCTATTATGAAATGCAGGAGAGCTAACACAGCAGTGCTGTATTTAAAAACGCAAATGCTGACAAAATAAATTATCCCAAATGATTTGGCTGACAAATCCCACTTCATTTTACATAAAAATTCACATGCACATCAGAAATTATTATTTTAATGTTATTTATTTAAATAATCACTCCTAGAAATATCTGTCTAAAAATCAGGAATAACTGATTATATTTTGTTAACAACAACAGTTTGGCACACAGTAATAGTGTTTCAGTATTGCTTTCTACTGTTCAAAGAACTGCGATTAAGTGCAGTTTTGGTTTTGTAATTTGAAAACTTTTTGCAGTATTCCCATTAGAAGCAGATAAAAAACCCAAAGATTGTTTTTTTTTTAATTTCCCTTTATATTTGAATATGTCGTGTTAGAGGAGATGCAGTGCAATTGTGTCTATTGAATCTATTGAATTAGAGATGGTGCTTTGTAAGACAAATTAAATAAAAAACATCCTCAGTGGAGGTAAATTGAGCTGTTGGTTAAAGAAAAGAACTGGAATACTCAAAAATTTAGAGCAAGGTGGCCATTTCTACAAATCATACTGAGAAACCTCCAATCCCATATAACATACTTTGGTTTGTCATTGTCATATCTCCATTTTAATAGCTACTGGTGAGGAAGAGCCTGACATCTAGGATCTACATAAAGAGAAAAGGTAGTGGCTATTTGACTGATGCTGTGCCTTCCTTTGCAGGCAGTCACATCACGTCACATCTAATATAGAGAAGGTCTCCCTTAAAGAAAATTAAAAGATAGCAATCTGATCACAGTCAAAATAAAAAAAAAAACCCAAACTTTACTCTTTACTATTCAGTCTTGTACAGATATATTGCAAATCCAGTAGGTGAACAAATAACTAGGAAATAGAGTAGGAAATCTCACTACTAAATCTCTTTCAATTGATTTTACTAAAATACTATCTTTTTATGTATACTGGTTAGATATCTATTCAGCCTGTGATTATTCTACAATAAACTAAATTTTGCCATTTTGAGTAAAAAAAGGAAAAAACCCAAAAACAACAGTACTAGATAGCACTTTGAACAGCAATAAGATATTCCAGCATATAATTTTTAAGATTTTTGAAGAAAATTGGCTGATTAATGATGTTTATCATGATAATAGTGTGATTTACAAAATATCTAATCAATTTACATGATCAGTTTATGCATGCAGGCTCCATTGATGGAGAGGAACCACTGTGTGAACCAGCACATGATAGAATCATAGAATCACAGAACCATCTGGTTGGAAAAGACCTTGAAGATCATCGAGTCCAACCTGTCCATTACTAAACCATGTCCCTAAAAACTCGTCTATCTGCCTTTTAAACACATCCAGGGACAGTGACTCCACCACCCACCTCCCTGAGTACCTTATTCCAGTGCCTGACTATCATTTCAGTGAAGAATTTTTTTCTAATATTCAAACTAAACCTGCCCTTATGCAAATTGTGTCCATTACCTCTTGTTCTATCATTTGTCACTTGCAAGAAGAGACCAACACTCACCTCACTACAACTTACTTTCAGGTAGCTGTAGACAGTGATGAGGTCTCCCCTCAGCCTCCTCTTCTTCAAGCTAAACAATCCCAGTTCTCTCAGCCGCTCCTCATAGGACTCGTTTTCCAGCTGCTTCACCAGCCTTGTTGCCCTTCTCTGGATGAGCTCCAGCATCTCAATGTCCTTCTTGTAGTGAGGGGCCCAGAACTGAACACAGTACTCGAGGTGTGCTGTACGAGGGCACAATCTCTTCCCTGGTCCCGCTGGTCACACTTTTTCTGATAAAGGCCAAGATGCTGTTGGTTTTCTTAGCCACCCGGGCACACTGCTGGTTCATATTCAGCCGGCTGTCAAACAACACTCCCAGGTCCTTCTCTGCCAGGCAGCTTTCGAGGCGTTCTTCCCCAAGAAGTCTGCAATGCTGCACGGGGAGGTTGTGTCCCAGATGCAGGACTCTGCACTTGGTCTGGTTGAACCTCATCTGTTGGTTTCAGTCCATCAATCCAGCCTGCCCAGATCCCTCTGCAGAGCCTCTGCAGATGGACACTTCCACCCAGCTTAGTGTTATCTGTAAACTTGCTAAGGGTGCACTCAATGTCTTCATCCAGATAATTGATAAAGATATTGAACAGAACTGGACCCAGCACTGAATCCTGCGGAACACCACTCGTTACTGACCTCCAACTGGATTTTACTCCATTTACCACCACCCTTCGGGCCCAGCAGGGAGTGATGCAGTTGGAAAGGAGTTTTGCTTAAAATTACCCTGGGGGTCCTGGTAGACATCAAGTTGAATATGAGTAAATAATACGCCCTTGCTGCAGGGAAGGCCAGAGGTATCCTGGGTGCATTAGGCATAGGGTTGCCAGCAGGTTAAGGGAGGTGGTCCTTCACCTTCTCCTCAGCAACAGAGAATCCAGGAAAGGACCACAAGTGTAACAAATGAGGAGAACCATACAATAGACTCAATGTGAGTTGTAAAGCAAGTTCTGGTTTATTGCAAAGCTCATTCACGACTATACCATAACCCATGTCTACTTAACTCATGTCTACTTGTCTAGCAATCATTGGCTTGTCTAACAATCATTGCCCCTTACATACACTTGTCTTATAATCATTAGTTTGGCTTCAAAAGTCCTATAATCATTAACTTAACTCTAAAAGTTATCATGCCCCTTTTACTTGCAATCACTGGCTGAGCTCTAAAGGTACATTAGTATGTTCCTCCTACTTGCTCCTCCTATTTGCAGCTACTGCTATATGTTCGGATCCGGGCCTCATCCTAGCCTACTTCCCTAAGTTGTTTATCTGTACGGCCACAAGGTCTTCTTGACCGTCTCTTGGGGATTTTCTCACTGCCTCCCTCCTTATCAGCGTGACTTGGCAAAGTCCTCAGTACTTTTTCATCACAGCCCAGCTCAGCTGACTTCTGTCAGGGCCAATTCACAGAGCTCCTCCTTTGAGCCATGTCCACACTCCCACAGCTATTCTCCAACACACAAGGATGATTAAGGGACTGGTAGATCTCTCCCATTAGGAAAGACAAAGATACCTGGCTATTCAGCCTAGAGAAGAGAAGACTTAGGGGGAAAGACATAGAATCACAGAATCACAGAATGGTTTATCTTGGAAGGATCAATGAAGGTTATGTATCCAACCCCCCTGCAGTAAGAAGGAATATCTTCAACTATATCAGGCTGCTCCAGAGCCCCTCCAACCTGACCTTGAAAGTTTCCAGGGATGAGAGGTTTACCACCTCTATGGGAAAATTGTTCCAGTATTTCACCACCCTCAGCATAAAAAAATTCCTTCCTAATATCTAGTCTAAACTTCTCTTATTTTAGTTTGAAGCCATTACCCCTTTTCCTATTGCTATAGGCCCTGCTAAAAGGTTTTTTCCCACCTTTCTTATAAGCTATGTTTAATTATAGAAAGGCTGTAATATGTCCTTGGAGTTTTCTCCAAGCTGAACAACCCCAAATCTCTCAGATTGTCTTCATACAGGAGGTGTTTCAGACCTTTGATCATTTTGGTGCCCCTTCTCTGGACCTGTTCCAACAGGTTCATGTGTTTTCTGTGTTGAGGACTTCAAAGCTGGACGCAGCATTCCAGGAGTGATCTCACCAGGTCAGAGTAGAGGGGCAGAATTACCTCCCTCAAACTTCTGGCCACATATCTTTTGACGCAACCCAGGACACTGTTGGCCTTCTGAGCTGCAAGCATGCATTGCCGGCTCATGTCCAGCTTTTCACTTACCAGGACTCCCAGGTCCTTCTCTTCAGGGCTACTCTTGATCTTGTCTTCTCCCAGACTGCATCAATACTGAAGGTTGCCTTGACTTGGGGAAAAGACCTTGCATTTTTCCTTGTTGAACCTCATGAGGTTTTCATAGACCCATTGCTCCAGCTTGTCATGGTCCTTCTGGATAGAATCCTGCCCCTTGGGGTGGCACCACTTGGTGCCACTGCGAACTTGCTGAGGGAGCACTCCATCTCATTGTCTATGTTATTGATGAAAATCTTGAACAACACCAGTCTCAGAGGAGACCCCTGAGAGACACCACTTGTCACCGATCTCTTTCTGGACATTGAGCTATTGACCACTACCTTCTGGGTGCAACTATCCAACCAATTTCTTATCCACCAAATAGTCTACCTATAAAATCCATATCTCTCCAGTTTAGAGAGAAGGATATTTTATGGGATATTTCAAGGGCCTCAGAGAAGTCCATGTAGTGACCCTGTAGTCACTCCTACACAGAAGACCACGAGGCTGGTGAGGCAGGACTTGATCTTGATGAAGCTCTGTTCACTGCCTTGAATTATTTCTCTGTTCTCCATGTGTCTTAGCATAGCTTCCAGGAGGATCTGTTCCATGATCTTCCCAAGAACAGAGGTGAGGTTGACAGACTGGTAGTTCCAAGAGTCTCTTTTGATTGTCCTTGGGCTAAGTGTTGCAGTTTTGTCACTACCTACATGGAAGACCAGTAGTGGGTAGTAGCCTGAGACCTCATCAGGCTAGAAGTTTTCTTAGTGATGTCCTTTACCCAGGCCCCAGGGTTACAGTAGACTTCCCTGTGAGGAGGGCCTGTCTGATTTATTGGTCTCTCTATTCCCCTCAGAAGTGAGTTGCCTACAACTATCACCTGTCTTTTCTTCTGCACAGAAGTGGTTGTGACACGTGGAGTAGATGTTCCTGACCTGGGTGATACCTCTGCAATAGATGAACCATCTTCATTATCATTAACTGACTGAGTTTCATGCCTCATACACAGAGTGATGTGCAGGAGAGAGGTGGGTAAGGAGGGGGTTTGCTTGCCTATCTGAGTATGGATTTGCCTCCATTCAATCATCTCATTTGAGTCTCTACCTGTGACCTGACAAGAAGGAGGAAACAGTATTGCTGTTCCTGGCTTTTTTTCAGTGGTTGTTCCTGCACCTGTTCCAGGGAAGGCAGAGCATGGTACCACCAGTCTGTCTCTTTCTCAGCCTCCCTGGTGCTCCTTAGCTGCTCCACTTCTTCTCTCAGCACTGTCACCATGCTGAGCAGATCCACCATCTGCTCACACCTCACTGGTTACCAGTGAGAGGTTCTGGCACTCTCTGTAGCCGGAGATCTTGCATTTTTCTTTGGAGGCGGCATCTGAGTGGCCATATCTGTTTTGGCAGCAGCAGAAGACCTGGCTTTCTGCTGTCTAGATACCATAATTGAGCTCTTTCTGAGAACGTGGTGACAATCAATTGAATTCACATCCTGAGCTGAGAGGGCACTGCACCCCTTCTGCTTCCTGCGTGAACTGCCATATAAACTGCTGCGCCACACTCTGGCTGAGTTGCCACACCCTGTTTTCTCACTCTGTTCACACTGCTCCTGATCACTGGTGCTCCCCGGGCTGTTTTTTGTAGACGTGGGAGTAACCGTCATCCATGTATACAAATACCTGAAGGGAGGGTATAAAGAAGACGTATCCTAGAGCTGCCCAGTAACAGAATAAGAGGCAGTGGGCACAAACTGGAACATGGAACGTTCTTCCTGAACATCAGGAAACACTTTTTTACTATGAGGGTGACTGCCCAAAAATCTTATAGAGTTACTATCCTAGGAAACATTCAAAAGCCATCTGGACACAGTTCAGGGCACTGGCTTCAGGTGGCCCTTCTTGAGCAGGGATGTTGGACCGGATGACCTCTAGAGGTCCCTTTCAGCCTCAATTATTCTGTGTTCTGTGAAGTGAATGTTCAGGAAGGTTGTTCAGAATGCCAAACAGATACCAGGTGCCTGAAACTACATAAGTACTTTCGAATACGTTGCTTATCCTGCCTGAGGGAGGATGACAAACTTCTGAAAGCATGTTCTTGAAGTGTTACGAGCTATTATTTTCCTGCCTGATGTTGCTGTCTCTGGAGAAGCACCAGGTACAGTCTGACAGGTTTGAGTGAGATGCCTCAGTTCTCAACTGGAGTTAAGCAGCTAGCAAGTTATAAGTCTCTTGACTTAACCCTATGAACTGAGAGGATAACACACAGATTTCTTAAGTAACACCACCTCAGGCTGGAAATTTTGGGGCTCGTAAGAGAACTATAACTTCACACCAAATATTCTGTACTTACTGTGTCACACTCTCAGGAGAGGCTATATTGCATCATTGCTCTGCCTCTACTGCCAATTACAGGCACAGAACTGTGCTTATCTGAAGTATGTAGTTTTTAATTATTTTTGTTTTCTCTAGCGAAATGTTTTCATAGAACATAGCAAAGATCACATTATTGTTTTTGTCTCCGCTGACTGAAGGAAAAACCACTGGCTCCTGCTTCTCATTTGTGCCTTCACCTTCAGCTCTTTAAGTTGAGCAGGTCACTGTCAACCATAGCCTGCGCCGGAGCCTCCCTGCTGACAGTGTCATGAGTCTCTTTTCTCAGACCTGAGCAGAAGTTGCTAGCCTTGACTTTCCTATTCTTTTTTTTATTGAGTATGTGACAAGAAAATGTCTTCAGGATAGGTATATCGATATGTGGCTGCTGTAGCTGGTCTTGCAGCATTATGTCCTGTAGAAACAGCAGTATGCACATATCCTCCCAGCTTCCAGATGAGATTAGAAATGCATGGAAGCACTATGTGACTGGCAATGTTTGGTCAGCTAGAATGGATAATGCGATGCTGGGAAGACCCCTATCCTGGGAGGCCAAAGATAGATCACAGGATTTTTTCCCTGGAATTCAACCAGAAATTTCCCAGTTCAGACAGATGGAAATAAGACAGCCATCCTGGCTGACAGTGCAGAGGAATACTCACAGACCTGATTTATTGTGAGCTAACTGGTGGTACAATAGCCACCTAATGGGAAAGCAACTTCCGTTGCAGCAACCTTAAATGTAATTTTAATAATAGATTCTCCACTAGTTACATGATTATAAATTTAACCCTGGTGCAAAACATAAGGAAATTCCTAGATGAAGTAAAAAAAGCTAGAGTGAAACAAAAAGACATGTTTAGTGCAGACATATTTAGCTTTTAAGGAAGGAACCCTGAGGTGAAGCTGGTAATGGAGAAATTATTGTTTCGTAGCAAAAACACAGCAACTGCTAAAGTATCTCCTGACGCTATCTGCAGATATGAAATTACTATGCAGGTAAAATTTTTTTAATTTCCATGGTGAAAGCCTTTTCTGAGTGGTTGCTCTCTATTTCTGGTGCTACTGAATGTAGAAAAAAAATAATTATACCATATAAAGAGTATTTATTAACAATTTCATTTTTTAAAGAAAAGTTGATCTTGGGGCTGGAACTCCTGAAAAATTCTGGAAGTGTTCTTACTAAGAGTTGCTACGGTTTTAAAGAGTAAATATTAAAATCCAGTGGCACCTTTTTAAAATAATTTGTTCCAATATATGACTAAGTTAAAAGTATATCCCCCTCTTTGTTTTCTTTAGGAAGAGGGCACAAAGAAAGCAAACGAAACCAAGAAACAAACTCTAATCAAAAAATAAAAGAACAACCCAAACCACAAATCAGCGTATGTTTACTTTAGATTTGTTACCTCGTATAGAACATGCATCTTTATAAATCCGCATCATGTTTTTATCTAGGTAAGGAGTATTTATATGTGTAATAGATTTAAGGATATTAGAACACAGTGATTTTTTTATCCTGTCATCTGAAAAATGAAATATAAGACTAGTAGTTACTGCTGATTAGAAAAGTAACTTTGTAGCAAAAAATAGCAGCAAATAGGATTAATGAAGCAGCTGACACTACTAAGAAGGAACTAGGAATCACGATTAAAAAATATAAATGTCATATTCCCTCTTGGCTACTTAGTAAGCAGGAGAAATTTTGTAAAAATGTAGAAAGTATCACAGTATCACAAGGTTGGAAAGGACCTCTGAGATCATCAAGTCCAACCTATAACCTAACACTAACACCAACACTAACACCAACCATCATCTAAACCATGGCACTCAGTGCCTCATCCAGTCTCCCCTTAAACACCTCCAGGGTCGGTGACTCCACCACCCCCCTGGGCAGCCCATTCCAATGACCAATCACACTTTCAGTGAAGAACTTTTTCCTAATATCAAGTCTAAACTTTCCCTGACGAAGCTTAAGTCCATGCCCTCTGGTTCTGCCACTGGTCACCTGAGAGAAGAGACCAATCCCTGCCCGACTACAACCTCCTTTTAGGTAGTTGTAGAGAGCAATGAGGTCTCCCCTGAGCCTCCTCTTCTGCAGACTAAACAGCCCCAACTCCCTCAGTCGCTCCTCATAGGGCTTGTGCTCCAGCCCCTTCACAATCTTCGTTCCCCTCCTCTGAACACATTCCAGTATCCTAACATCCTTCCCAAACTGGGGGGCCCAGAATGATACACAGTATTCAAGTTGAGGCCTGACCAGTGCCGAGTACAGGGGGACGATAGCTTCTCTGGTCCTGCTTACTACACTATTCCTGATGCAGGCCAGGATGCCATTGGCCTTCTTGGCCACCTGGGCACACTGCTGGCTCATGTTGAGCTTCGTGTCAACCAGCACTCCCAGGTCCCTTTCTGCCTGACTCCTCTCCAGCCACTCTGTCCCCAGTCTGTAGCTCTGCATGGGATTGTTGTGTCCAAAATGAAGTACCCGACATTTAGACTTATTAAACATCATCCCATTAGAATCAGCCCAGCTCTCCAATCTGTCCAGGTCCCTCTGTAGGGCCATCCTACCCTCTAACATATCAACTCTTCCTCACAGCTTGGTATCATCTGCAAATTTGCTGATGATGGACTCAATCCCCTCATCCAGATCATCAATAAAGATATTAAACAGGATGGGACCCAATACCGATCCCTGGGGGACACCACTGGTGACCGGCCGCCAACTGGATGAGACACCATTGACCATCACTCTTTGGGCTCGGCCATCCAGACAATTCCTAACCCAGCACAGAGTGCTCCCATCTAAGCCACGGGCTGCCAGCTTCCCTAGGAGTCTACTGTGGGAGACAGTGTCAAAGGCCTTGCTGAAGTCCAGGTATACCACAGCCACAGCCTTCCTCTCATCCACCAGGCGAGTCACATGATCGTAAAAGGAGATCAGGTTGGTCAGGCAGGACCTACCCCTCCTAAATCCATGCTGGCTGGGCCTGATTTCTTAACCGTTATAACCGTGTTGTTATAATCCATGTTTTGTGTCTACCTACATGACACTTCTCTTGGTTACCTCAACCATTACCTATCTAGTTAGATGCAAATGTTCTGGACGCTAATTTGCTAATAACAGAAAACACGCAATCAAATCTATACTGCATCAACTAGTCTAATGTCTGTTTTCCTTCTCTTTATTCACATGACACTCTATCTTTACACACAAAAGAACAGGAACATTCTGTTTTATCTGGCCAAAAGAAAAAGGAACGTCTGCTGAAAAAATGTATTAAAATAAATACAGACAATTATTGTTACTTATCATAATATTATTTCCTAAATAAAAGATAGAATCTCATTTCTGTTATGATGCTGTCCATTTATACAAAGACTTCCACCTTCAAAGGGCTCCACAAATGCTAGCAAAGGAAGCTGGTTAAAAAGTCAATGTTTTCTCCCTATTGTACAAGTGGAGTGTAAAGGCTAACATCTTTTTCAAGGCCATATGCTTAAGGGCGGAATAGATATTCCTGGGCTCCTCAGAGTTCAATCCACACAGTTGTGTTATTGGCAGAGTGTCCTGAGAGTCTATTAGTTACTTAAATAATTTATAAACAGGCATCCATAACTGAATTTGTATCCGGTATTGAAGGATGTATTTGCAACCTTTACTTTTTTATTCCAGAAGTTTAATGATGATTTATTTCAGTTAAATTAATATTGGCATTATGAATTTCTTTCAAGCTGCTTCTGCTGTTTACAACAAGAAAAAAAGTCTGTTCATAAACTCCAAACAGATTGCATTGTAAAATAATGTTCTTGCATATATCAGAATAAGCTAGAAGAACCAAAGACTATGTTGTTTTAAAAAGAATAACATAAAAATGTTACCAAGTCCTATCTGGTATCTGTCACTTTGCTGAAAAATATAGGTATTATTTTAAATTTTTTTTAATGTTTTTTTCAATAGGTTCTTGATTTCAAATGCATATATGGGAAATCTAGGTAACCATTTACATTTCACCTTTATTTTTCCCAGTCTTTAGAAGGATTTTGAGTAGCTGTTTCTCTTTTGCAGGTTTAGGAGTCTTTCATTGATGCCCACTGCCTCACCTGTTCTAAAGGCATGAGTCCTGGTATCTCCTAAATGCCAGTTACCTGACTGAGAGAAGTACATTCAAGTGAAGTGACATATTAGCTGGTTAAAAGATTATATATAGATTAGTGGTTTTCCAAGACACATATGAGACAGTCGTTTGATATGATGTTTGATGTAGTGACTTTGTGTGTGTGTGTGTGTGTGTGTTAAATAACTTAATTTCACTATCAGTCAGATAATATATCAAGTCCTGTATGTAACTGGGGGACGAGGCAGCACTGCCTCTGTGTAAGAAGTGCTATAATGCAATAATCTTTCCCCATAAACAGTCTGTCTACCACCTTCTCTTCTGGAAGAAACTGCAAACTCTAATACTTCTATTTTATTTCTTGTGAAATCTTAAATATTTTGTTAAATGGGTTGCATGTTTTCTCAGCATTAGGGAGAGTGATATTTCTGAACTCCGGACTGCTTTTCAGTATCTGGCATAATAAAAATAAAATTATAAAGTCTAAAGAATTTTAGCTGTGACTACAGAGGTAATTTACGTACATATGTGTGTGTGTATTTGTGTGCATGTACATTTGCTCACATCTTTATGGAGATTTTTACTGTAGATTTACCACACTATTTAATAGGGTCTGTAGGCATGATTTATTCAGTGTTATTTATATAAAATATTACCAACATCAGAATTTGACCAAAGATGGTAGTTAGAAATTCATATGAAATTAAAAGTGATTTTATGTCAGTATTTGAAGGAAAGGCATCCATCTACCTGCAATGCAATTGTGATGTTTGATTCCTTTCTTAAAAATGGTAAGATCAAATATTAAGATATTTGGACAACATGTCCAAAGAACAGTGCCAGTTCTACTAAAAAATTATTTTTCATACAGCCTTTCAAGAATGAGGATGAGCATGGCTTCTTAGAAAAGCACAGTTTATAAGCATCTTCGATTTTTTGCTTCTGTTTCACACATTAGCTGTTTTAGCACTTTCTGGTCACAAATACATGAAACCCTTCCTTTCAACTACCACCAAAAAGCCCCAAGGGAAGGGTCTGAAAAGAGTAAATTTAATGGGAAGTTCCTTTCTTTCTTATTCTTTTAAGCCTGTCCTTGTGTATATGGTAAAAAAACCCAGAAAAATACATTACTTCAGAACCTTCATACCCATACCATTTTATTCAACTCTAATTTCTACAGGATTTTTTGGTTTTATTCCTCTTGATAATGCACAATCTCATTAAATGATGAGAAACACAATGGGTTTTCTATAGTTTTGGCTGCAGAACTGGGAGCTTGATTGGGTAAAATTACACAGCACTTCTACAGGCTCACTCCAGGAATGTACATTGTACAGAAACTAGGACACATGCTTTTCCAGCATTAAGTTTTCTGAATTAGTAAATATTTTTCTATTAAAAAGAACATTCTTCCCTGGTGACCTCACATGGGTTATACAGCTACAACTCTGTTTGGAATGTAAATTGTTACAGTTAGTTCTCAAGGTAATTAGTTGTATTTCAAAAGGTTATTTTCCTATCAATCCTCTACTGACCTACAACAGGCTCATCTTCTACTTTTATCTCACACTGGTGCTGCAGGCATTCTGGCATCTAAGTTTAAACTCTAACCCGTGCATTTGATTCCTCCCAGGAATTCTGTCTGGTTTGTCATTCACACAATTTTTTCCTTGTGCATCACTGCTGTGAATAATGGTGCTATAAATTGATTTTGATTATTAGTACATTTCATGTTAAATTGTGCACTTAGCTTATTACATATTCTTCATCTACACAGCAGCAGTTGAATTGGAAAATTATTTCCCAAAACCTAACTAAATCATATTAATGCACTAAATGTTGAGTATGTAAATAATTTTAAGCTCTTTTTAGCTAGCACCCACACAAAACTTTAGAAATGTACCAGCATACATGCTGCTATTTATTTCCCAGTGTACTTAGAGGATAAACGTATTTGGCATGGAAAATGTGTCAATGTATAGTTAATTTGTTACTTTATTCCACAGTATTACCTATAAAAAACACACTCACGAATGTATTATGTGCACTTCTACGTATTTTTTACTGTTTTAAAAAAAGCCAGTATATTGTTGTCAGTTTTAACTTTTGATACATTGTTTTTAAAAATATTTTCCTCACTTTATTTTAAAAAGTGTTTATTAACAGAGAGGTGAAAGGTCACACATAGGAATAGAGAATCAAAAAAGGTACAATACAAAGATGCATGATGTCTCAGCACACTTCTGTGTCACTAATTTTTTTTTACCCATAGAAATGCAGTGAGCAATGGAAAATGCTGCTTTATCAACTATGAACCTGTATATTCTGGATTCAGGTGTTGAATGTATGATCACTCTTTCCATAGATGAAAATGGGCATTTGAATCTTCAGAGAGATTTAATTATGCTACAAATCTGCAGATAGATGTGCATTTAATAAAATCCATCTCTTTTTTTCCGCTTAGAATACTTCATATAATAAAATACCTTAGAAAGGTCTTTGAATGACGTAATGTGTAATTTACCTAGGCATTTCTACCCTCCCCTCTTTTGAATTAGTCTGTGAAATAGGGGATTGCTCAGCTTTTCTCTTCCTGTTGCTTTGAAAAATTCCAAGGAATAAAGAAAGAAAATAATTATTCTTTTAGAAGAAAACAAAGCAAGGGAGGAGACCTGTGAATCCATCAAGGCACATAATCAAAATTAACACATAATTAGAAGAAAACCAAGTGATTGAAAAGTTAGCTTTGCTTACTTCCAACTTGTTCTGGTGTGGGTACCCTGTAGGTTTTATTAAGTTAGTATGTGGCTTACTCTTATAAGAATAGTTGGTCTTTCATCATTCAATCAAAAGTTCCGTTTTGGTAATCTAATGGTTTCTAATAAACATCATTGTCCTTTTGCCACATGGTTACTAATTCCTACATCATCACTGTCAATAGATTTGTTGATATAAGTGACACAAAGAGTGGATATGGACATGTCTATCACAGGCAGCGAAGGCCTCTTGAGACTCAGATGGTTTGAGTTACAAAGAAGTCCATGAGAGGACTCTTGAACTCAGTTCAGGTCAGGCCCTTGAACAGGAGGTGTCATAATTTTCACTTTAGACTAACCAGCTAGACTGGAAGTATTTTCATCCATATCCTTTATCGTGAATAGTTACGCATCATTCCTTTACCATTTCATCAAACAAACTATATCAGTGAATACACTAACATATACATTGCATGGATACCCAGTTCTTGATCCTGGGTCCTCAGCCTGATTAATTTAACACAGATGCACACAGACTTATAAAAGTGTGAAGGACAAAAAGCTACGCATCTTAATCTGAACAATCTCTGGTTGCAGAGCCTTCAGGTTCCAAACAAAAAGGTAATAATTTGTTCCTGGAAATGAAGTAAATATACAGGAGGAAGCAAAAAAACGAATTGTAGAATTCTGTAAACAGAATGTAAAGATTGATGGAAGAAAATAAGCCTTAAAATATTATGTCAGGTGGATATTTATAATTAGAAATACCATTTATGTAAAGAAATTTACATATTAAAGGTTTTGGCACACATGTCAGGTTTGATTGTTAAATATTTTCTAGACTTTGCAGTCTAGGGTTTTGCTTTGATTCTCCTGAATGAGGAGAAAAAAAAATACTGTTTGCTTTCAGTGTGAGCAAATATAAATCAGTTCTAAAAGTCATTTAAATTTTAAAGAAGTTTACATGGTCACATAATTTGTGATTAATTTCTCAGATTCATTCTCTAGGCACACAGTTTTCCATTTGGAGAAAAAGAAAAAAACTCTACCACCACCACTGAGAAAAACTTTGTGTAAGAGTCAGTTACCTAAATATTGATATCTAGTGCAATTTTCAATGCCTTGGGGTATTCCACCTGATTCCCAGATGTCTCTTCCAAAAGAAACATACCTCCTGTAGAATTTGTGACATTCCCACCAGGCCACATGGATATTCCAGGTATTTTATGGCGATTAAAGTGACCTTGCTATCTTTTGTTTAGACATCTTAAACCTACACTTTATATGTGATAATTTGTTTAGACAAGATCCTAGACAGATCTCATTTACTCTGTCAGGATAGTAAGCACTTGTTTAATTTTGAGAAATATAATCAAACCTTATCTTGTAGAGTTATAGTAGGTACTAGTAAGGGTGAACAACACAAGTACTGAAGTAGCAAGCACTGTACTAGACTCTAAATGCCCTAATTCTATTGTCATTATAATCAGAAATAATTTTCACCATTTAGAACACCTTAATCTTAAGGTCTGGAGCAGATCAAAGATACAATGTTTTCAGAGAGCATATCCAAGATAGTGTACAGACCATTACTTTTTGACAGAAGCAGCATTACTAAAGTCCAAAGGTAATAACATTGATCATCTTTTGGTGTTTTCACTCATGGTAATTTAATTATTGTTAATGTATTACTTCACCTTTCCAAGCAAACATCTTGCCTTTTATAATCCTAATTTTGTTTTAAATGTCTAGAAAGTGCATGAATCTTAGTGCCATGACTTGACCATAAGTGAAAACCTATTGTAAGAGAGATTTTAAAGTATTTCAACACATTGGATACACTTCAGTTTTCAGTCAGAAGTGCCAAAAAGAAGGTACAGTGATGACATTGGTCATGTTTGAGGGTAGAGAAGTACACTTTGTTTTGGACACCAGACTCCATAGCTCACAAGCAGAAGTTGACACCAGGTAACAGCAGTTCAAAAGGCATTTTTAGTTTGAGGAATTAAGAGGGATCACTATAATGTTATATAGAAGAATTTCTTTAGTAACGGAAAGTATTAGAATGCACCTTTCACCTTGAACAAAATTGCAGAATCAAATTTCAAATAAAAATAGGGGAATAAATTTATAACAATTTTCCCATTCATAAATAATATTTAGCATGTACATTAAACTCCAGTTGTAGAAGGTCACATCAGAACAGTCGGAAACTACCAACAATGAAATTGATTACAATATCTAATTCACTGTTACATAAAATGCATTTACTGTATAATAGCTAAGGAATGCACGTAATGTAAAGAGGCCCCCTATAGCAATTACTGAGTCTGAACATACGCAGTATAATAAGTCTCAAATCCATTGCATTTACTGTAGAGTGCAAGAGCTTTTTCTGTTCATTGAGAGCCACTGGCTTAGGAAGAAAGTTAAACTGTCACATTATTGTTTTAAATTTAATCATGAATGCCAGTCAGAAGAAGTATTCCTTTTGATTTTCATTGGCTGTGTTTTGCATGCTGAACTCACTCTTCAGTGCAGATTCAGCACTGTCTTCATTTTCAGATACTTTTGCCTCGTTTTTTGAGTATATGCCTTTTTTTATATAAATGCGTATGGCTATGACAGTGATGCAAAGTAGGATGAATATCACAACTGCTATCACACCTAAGAGAAGAAAAGAGAAAAAAGTCAAGGAAAAGGACAGAAAAATAATAACTCGTACACCAAAGAATAGGACAAAGAAGCAATGACTCTCACATAAATGAAGGAGTTACAGGAAGCCTGAGAAATAAGAAGACATAGCTGCTTTCAAACCAGAAACATCAATAGCATAAGCTTCATGGTGATTGTTTTGAAATCTTGCACACTACTAAGACAAAATAAAAGAAAATACAAAGAATATTCTAATTTTTGAAACTTTTAAATGGAAGACTAGTAGAGGCATTAGGGTACTGCAGATCAGAAAGTTCCTCCTTTATTGTCAGCGCCTAGCTCTCTACCAGGCTGGGAACTCAAGCTACTGCAGATTTGAGGATCTGTTCTTCAGGAATTTCCTGCCATACAATGAGATGGCACAAAGGGCACTGCTGTTACTTTCTCCCTTTCCCCATATCCTGTAAATACTTTCTCTTTCTTCAGTTACTCAAGTCACTCAGCACTCTTTATCAAGCCACATGTCATTGGGAGGGAAGGAGACACATGTCCAATCAGCAGCTTTCACCTTCCAATCAGCTCTCCTATCACTGCTCTGGCTCTGAGGAAGGAATCTGGAGAGAAGAGGGAGAGCAGAACAGGGTGAGGACAAAGTTACCTAACTGGAATTCTCAACCATGTCTTCTATCAGCCCTGCCTGCGTACACCGCAGAGTCCAAGCCTCAGACACTTTGCAGTAAAATTGGTGCACAGAATTAGTCCCATTCATATCCAGCACTCTATACAAACTAGGTCAGACCGCAGATGTTTGGTTCTGACTAAACAATACAGTTAAGGAGAAGAATTTGTAAAAAAAAAATGTAAACCAGTTCATCATAGAGACTCCAATGAAAACTGGTCTGTGTTTATACTCACCTATCTTCAGGTCAAATAGGGCAGAAATTCTAATGTTTGTTCTGCCTTATAGAAGAAAATTCCAGCTGTGTTTGACTGCCTGTGTTACATAATAATGTGATGTAGATATTTTCATTATCTACATTAGTTAGGACTCACATTTCTGTAACTGTATCATTGTAATGAATAGAGACTGGTTAAAATAAAATAACCAAAAATCAAGACTCACTTCATGTTAAGGGTAAAATAAAAGAGTTTTCATTCCTTCCCCTCAGGTTCATGGCACTAGTCAGAACATCCTAGTTGTGTTTTTCCTTTGCATGACTGCAGGATCTTGCACTCATAAGTGAGCAAGTTCTCTGTCTACATAGATGGCAGTGAACAAGCTTCCTTTCCCAAAAGCTTTAACAGCCTCATCTGATAGGGTGAAATCATAATCATCACAGTTACCTGCATTATGGTGTTCTAGCTGATCAGTTAAAAAAGTAAAGGAGCAGGAGCAGGAGCATAAGATTTATATAGGGATTTCATTAGGTACCATATGTGCTACATACATAACACATGGAAAATTAAATGGAATGAGCACCTAGTTAAAAAGGTGAATAATTAAGATTTACTGAACTGTTACCAGGGCATGCTATTCCTGGTGCAACAGATTAAGGACAGTAAGGAAGGAGATACTTCCCACAGGATTAAGAATGACCATGGCCTCCAACCTATTTAACTCTCTTCCTCATTCATCCTCTTGTGATGGTCTTGGGCCCTCAAATTCTTGAGTCAGAGATTGGGCAAGAGTAAAATTTGAGGAGAAATGAAACAGAAAAGAAGCAGAAAGTGTTTGTCAAAGAAGCAGAAAGCAAGAGTAGGCTTCAGGGATGAAAAAAAAAGCACTAAACAATCTGGGAAACAGTTATAACAAAGTGGTTAGTTGAAGGAACAATCTGCTGCATAATTTGGCCATTACTGCAAGAAAAATAAAAATGCACAGTTCCTTAGCACTGTAAACAAAAAACAGATGATCCAAAATTCAGCATTTGTCGTTTTTTTTCATTCTCTAATGCAAGAAGCCATTCCTAAGGGCAGAAATACAGACTGTCTTGTGTGGCATCTCCTTCTCTGGAATAGACTCTATAATCCGAGTAAAGCAGGTTCTTATTGAGATTGAAAAGAACAGTCATTCGTTTGTTTCATAGTCAAAGTTCATGTTCCCTGTAAAGGCTTATATATAAACTTACCTTGTCTGAAGTAGCTTAATTGGTACAATTCTCAGTTACACTCATTTAAGGGTACTTATATTAACCTTTAATTGAGTGTTGTACTACTTGCTTTACTTTGACTTTTAAACAACCAGAATTAAACATTACAAAAATTGTAATATTCACAAATGTATTTAATAAAAATAAAATTGTAAGGTTAATATTATTATAAAAAGACTTGAACTATTGTAGCTTGAAGTTAAAAAATTACTTTGTTTTTAGTACACTTAAAATTCTCCACCCTCACAAAATTACCTAGTACATAAAGTGGTCTTTACGTATAGATACTTATATAAAAGTATATTTAACTTTTGAAACCTTATATTTGTTTTTTGATAAAATTAGACATGTAGAAGAACACTCTTGAATTCAATGGCAAAATTCTGAAAGTTTGTGTGTATAAAAATATACAGACGAAAGTACACAAGTTAGGAAACTTGTAGGTTTTATTACCTCTTACTTTAGTATCTTTAGCACAACTGTGTTAAAAGTCACTGACCCTGCGCTGTGATGTTGACAGGCACTGACCACAATAGGTGCCATTATTTAGATAACATACAAAGAGGTTGCTGCTGGTTCTCATCTTAGCTCCATCTTCCATAGACCTAAATGCTTTTCTTCTCAATGAGAAGCCTTGGTAGTTTTATTCTGCTAAATCACACTATATCCTTTGTCTGCTGAGTCTTTCAAAACCCTTAAGAAGAAAACCTATTCAAAATTTAAAAGATGGAGAGGATGACCTTTCCTTCCTCCCTGCTCCCTTTCTGTTGAAGGAACTAATGGAAATTTAAATAGTGAATTATACTGTGAAAATACGATACTCATAAGTGAAAACACATTTCAGTCACTTACATCCTCCCAAGAGCAGAAATACCACCAGAAATGCTCACAGGGGAAGGCTGTCACAAGAGAATAATATTGCTCAACAGAGAACTACTGAACTGGCATAGCCAATACACTTGCTTCAGTACTGGTAACAGGAGTTGAAATTCTCCTGAGAGCCCTCAGTCGCCGATTTTCCCTCTTAATGCTCACTTGAATGCTCTTCATTCCTGCTTAAGGAACAGAAATGTAAGGCTTCCCTGTGACAAAAGAGGTGGCTCTTGGCTCAAGGACAGTCAGTCAGAAACACACAGCAATGGAACCTGCATATCCTGATTATCAGTCCTGTACTTTAGCACAAGACATTTGTCAGAGGTATTATATGATACTTGTTCTGATAGGCATAAAGAATTGCTCTTTAGGAGCAATTGTACATATGTTTTCCCTTATTCCCCTGTTAAAAGTAGTTGTTTTGAAAAAGGTTCATGGATAATCATTTGTAGATCTATTTGAGCTGATAAAAGTGGCCAAATGAAATAGGAGCAAAATGGAGGAAAAATAGTATCTCAAAAGAGCAATTATTTTTATTTTTTTTTTATTTTATTTTTATTTTTATTTTTACATTTTTATTTCAACATGTATTTTATTTTTAAGTTGTTACTCAAAGCAAGCAGTGGTGTGTCCCAGAGTACATTGCTTTCAAAATGTGGAATCAAAATTAAACTTGCCTCAGTCTGTTAAAGGATAAATTCAACCAGTGCTAGTCCCCATTTTCTCATGAAATGATATATTTTGTTCAGATACATTAAGAAAATTTTAGACTTGGCTGTGTAGCAGAATGTAACTTTTTGGCATATTCAAGGAGCAAAGATTGTTCTTTTTTTTAAAAGATATGCTATTTGCCACAACACATCTAAATACATTTCTTTAAGTCAGACACTACCATTAGGCAGGTTGGAAACCTGTTCTTAATATCTTCTGTTTCAGCAAATGTTCCAATCTCTAGAAACGCTGGTGGCATACACTTATTTAATAAGAAAATACGAGAGTTATTGATTGCATTTTAAACAATTCTTGATTTTTGTCTGCTTACCAGTCATAATAAAAGTAAGACTTTTTACTGGTTTTCTTACGCAAATCATACTAAGACTTCAGCATTGAAACGCAGTTCTCAGAAAAGAAAGATTCCTATGGATTTGTTATTTTCCCTGTTACCTCCAATAATTGCAGAGTCGCTTCTGTTTGCATTAGTTAAGGGCTGTCCTTCATCTATTGGTCCAGAGTGATCTGCAGCAGAAAAAATGAAAGTGACAAACAAGTAAAAGAAGAATTTTTAAGAAGTTCTAAAATATTGTAAGTCAAGTACAATACGGTACAGTGGCAGTAAAGGGGATCTGTAAGCATGCAAAGAAGAAGAGTGATGCAGATAATATTTTGCAAACATGAAGAGAAAAATATAAATATTCAAAAGAAAAGAGAAAGGCTATTGAAAAATAATTAAGTATATATAAAAAAGAATTCTTTTTCAAACTATTTCCAAGATGTTAACCCACATGACAAAAAAAAAGAAGGCAGCTGTGATTCTATTTAGGTTTTGCTATAGAGATCAGAACAAGTGATAACCATATGCTACCTGCAAACGAATGGGATGTTTCACTTGATGTTGAGTCAGCTCCAGTTAAAGTACCACAGTTGGATTCAGTGAAGCGTCCCTTTACAATGACAGGGGCTGAGCTGCTGTGGTGCAGTGCGGCCTTCAAAGGAGCAAAGTGGTTGAACTGCACTGAAGACAGACATCCAATAAACCCCTGAGAGCCTGCCTTCATAGTCTCCTCATCTGCATCACTGTTTTCTGTTAATCAACAGGAACAGAACACAATTAATCATAGTGCAAATGGACAAAATTTAGTGGCAGAAGAATAAATGAATAATTAACCTATGTTCCTCTGAGTATATGTGAGTTACAGTAACATGTAGATTAATTGAATCCCTTTCTTGTTTACCTTTGATGCAAAGACAGTCAGATATATTCAGATGTATTTGGATTATTGTTTTACGGGTGACAGTTGCTAGTACGCTGAGGGAAATGCTTTTAACTTACAATAGCAAGTTACAAAGCAAAAATATTCAAACATAACTATTTAAATTAAAATGCAGTGTTTATTCATCCTTCAAAAAGATAAGTATGAAGCATATAGTCATGAAAAATAAACCTTTCATTAAATTTCTTCTCCTAAATACGTACATTAATGAATTACATTCTCTCCCTAGATTCATAGATCTACTCCATCCCATCACCATGAAGTCTGTCAAAAAAACCTCTCTGAATACCTCGGATCCTGGAAATCCATCAAGATATTTTCTGTGAAATTCTAACAAATGAATGTTGTTCCAATTTATTATACATTTTAAACAACCATTATCTTTCCCACTATGAAAAAAAAAAAAATACAACAAACCCTCTTAATCTCTAGCTGTCTTTCTGAGTGTATATATGTACCATGTCAGAGCTCTATTTACTCAACAGCTAAAGCTCTCTAATGCACTACTTTGCAAACAGAAAACACTTTATTCACTTTGACAGTTCTAATTTAAGTAAAATCTCTGGAAGTACTACATATTCAAAGAGGACTCTAAGAAAATCAAGTTCTAAAGTTTTGTGAGAATAAAATGAAAAATTTTGTGACATTCATTTTGACCTCCAACTTATCCTAGAAACTCTGAATGAGCTTGTGATCTTTACAATGGTTACAAAACAAATTTTAAATAACAACATACAATGCAGTCTTCAGTACAATCCAGATTAACAGTGAAAATCAGGCTACTGTGTTTTGCTAGAATATTGCAAAAAGGCACAGCAACATTTTCCTCAGTTACTCTCTGCTTATTTGAAGATGCAAGTATTATTAGCTAGACAGATATCAGACAAGAGTCTATTCATCTAACACTGATAGATTACACAAAATTTGGATGTTTGACAGTTATCTCTGTAGCATACAGTGCTTCTGATACCGTGTTACCATGTGCAGAATCCTCTAGACCTGGAAGGTTTAAGAAAAGACTAACCTGATACGGCAAGAAAAAAAATATTGAAAATCTCTTGTGATAAAAGTATATTTCTAACTATAAGTAGGATTGAAAACCTCAAAAGTGAAATATTTTCTGTGGTTTTCTAGTTTCCTATACACATAATTTTTTTTCTCTTATTTTCTAATTTCCTATACAAAACATTTTGTAACTATTGTATGTGTGTGATATAAAAAGAAATTAGATATTCAAAATGCATAGTGTTCACCCAACTCATTAATTAGAAAATATCGTTGGGGTTGAGTAAAAGTTTTTATTAGATCAAGCAATCTTGCCAGTAAAAGTGATAAAGTTTAGGAAAGACAAACCCTTCTCTGCTTTAGTGCTTAAGTCAAATTTAACTGACTGAAAAAGATAGATACATGCAAATTACATGAGAATATATTTTATAGTAAACTCTAGCTACACATTTTTATAGCAGTTCCTTTGCTAAGTGCACTCTACGTTTTTCAGCAAAGACAAAATTATTCCACCTACATTACTTTCTTCAAAAAAAAAGCCAAAAGCAAAACACAAACTCGATAACCCTCTTTCTTGAATTCTGCTTCAGCCATCTTTCCTCTGCAAAGTAATACTGAAAGTCAGCAGAAATACAGTTCCTAGCAGAACATTTTAAGATAAGAAACATGCAATCAAAAGACTATCTTTGACATTTGGACTCTTATGGTGTTGAAGGTTTCAAAATTTTATATGTTCCAGTATAATGCTTTTTGTCTCAAAATCACCAAGCCCATGATACACTGAGTGACCTATTGTTTAATGGATTTGGCTCAAAGAGTAAATGGGGTTACATCACACTAGCAGTAAGTTATCAGTTGTGTTCCCTGGGCCCAATTTTAGGGCCAATGCTCTTCCATATTTTAATAAATAATCTGTATGAAAAAGTCAAATGTACATTTAGGAATTATGCTAGTGATAATAAATTAGGAGAGGCTGTGGATTCCCTTGAGGATAGACAGGTCTTACAGAGAGATCTGGATAGACCTGGCACCTGCCAACAGTATGAAATTTAACAAGAACAAGTGCTAGGTTCTGCACCTGGGACAGAGTAATCCTTGTTATACACACAAACTGGGGCAAAGAGGCTAGAGAGCAGCCTCATAGGATGAGACTGGGTATTTGGTTGACGTCAAGTTGAATATGAGTCACCTCTGTGCCCTGGCAGCCAAAAGGGCCAACTGTGTCCTGGGGCACATCAAGCACAGCATAGTAAGCTGGTTGAGTGAGGTGGTTGTCCCACTCTACGTTGTATTGGTGCAACTCAACCTCAAGTACTGTGTGCAGTTGTAGACTCCTCAGTGGAAGAAAGATATCAAATTATAGAGTGTGTCAGAGAAGGGTGACCAAGATGGTGAAAGATCTCAAGGGCAGCATTGGTGAGGACTGGCTGAGGCCACTTGGTTTGTTCAGCTTGGAGGAGGGAAGGCTGAGAGGTGATCTCATGACAGTCTATAGCTTCCTCAAGTGGGGCAGTGAAGTGGAAGGTGCTGATCTCCTATCTCTGATAATCACCGATAGGCCAAAAGGAAAAGGAATGAAGCTGCACCAGGGGAAATCCAGCTTGGATATTAGGAAAAGGTTCTTCACTAAGAGGGTGGTCTGTCAATAGAACAGGGCTTCCTAGGGAAATGGTCATGTTGTCAAGCCTAGCAGAATTCAAGGAGCATCTGTATGACTTTCTTAGTGGTATAGTTTTGATATAGGTAGTCCTGTGATGAGCCGGTAGTTGGGTCTGATGACTCTCATGGCTCCCTTCCAACTTGAGACATTATATGATACTATAACTCTTTTCTGCTCAGTAGAAAAAAATATGTATTTGACTTTCACAGTTAAATTACCAGCTGGAGGTACTAACAATATGTGTGGAATGGACTACCATTCGTGCAATTAACATACTTGCAACAAGCATGTGTTGGTATGAAACTTTTATTATGCACTAACTGTCTGCATTAAAAGTTCTTATTAAAGTTAAAACTAATTACATCTATACACCCACTGATTTCAGTGGAATCAGATGTGGTTGGTTGATTGAGGTTTTTTTCCCTGTGGTTAATATGTGACCACATGAACACCACTACACTGTCATTTAGGGGAAAAAAAACAAAACCAAAACACAATATTATTTTACTGTATTTTACTTATGTTTCAGATTGATGTGACCAGGAGGGGCAAATTACTGAAAAATGTGTCATTACAATTATTCTTTTGACTTTTGTTCACAAAAGCATATCATTTAAAATCACTCCAAAACTATGTAATCCCCTTTTCCTTAGTTTGTTTTTTCAAGACTTTACTGCTGACAAAAATGCCAGTACAGAAAGTAATTAGATTAACTTGAAGTAATTGGTAGTTCTGTCATTGAGATTTGTCTGCATTTTTAACAGTACAAATCCACCAATTAGGAGTCACAAGTGGGTGTTATCTGTCGAACTATTAGTTGACACACTGCTGAAAGTGAGTAGAAAAAAACTTAAAAAAAAAAGTTCAAAAGAAAATATTTTGACAAGAGAACCATTTTATCAAATTAAATTATCTCTGCAAAATATCTGAAAATTGATTTTTTAAATACTGTACTTTGTCCAAGATTGTAAAACTGTAGAAACTTTCTCTTTCCCTACTTAATTATTAATATCTTGCCCTAACAGTCTTATATCAGCTTTAAAAAACTGAATTTTACTATTTTGTTTCTATTATTATGTACTCAAATTCATAGTGCAGAAAAAGCTGCATAAAAAGAAACATATTTTGAAAGCAACTATTAATTAGCATGCAGTTTCACTGTGATATTTGTTTGAGAGTACCTGGAGATTATTGTTTTAAAAAGCTGATTTTCAAATTAACAATTTGATTTATCACTATATTTTTACATGTCAATGGAACACAGTAACAGATTTGCAATTCCTTCATTCCTTTATCAATAAAACTATAACAATAAAATATCTTAAGGAAGCTGTGCTATCATTAATTATCCTCTAAGATATTTCCATAACGACAGAACTAAATTATACAGTCTTCTACTTTCAGAGCAAATAAAGCAGGACATTTTCACTATAAGTAGAACGGAATAGTTTGAACACACATAATTTCCATTTCAAATATGGATACAAAATATTTCATTGGTTTAAATTAGGCCTTCTTACTGAGAGTCTAGAGAAAAGTTGGTTTTATTTATTACAGAAATAACCCATTTTTATACTGCTGGAGATGTCCATACTCAGTGGTATGCTTTTGTTTAAGTGAACTAGCTTAAAATCACACACTCTATTAAGCTGTTGAAAATTTGTGTATAAATCAGACCTAAGTAACATTTGCTGAAACCCTATCTTTATCTCAGTTAGCATGGAAAGGTTAACAACTGTCACTGAAGAAAAACATCGTCTGTAATGAGTCTCACCCTAGGGAAGGCTAGGAATCTATGTCCCGGGAAAATGTGACTTTACTCTGCGGAAGTAAATTATTTCCTCAGTAGGGTGCTGTAAAAAGAGGTTTCTACAGCGTTCCTACAGTGATGGATGTTTTGAAAGAAACTGCATTCCTAGAAGGAAAATAAAAACATAAGGTCTTTGCCTTGTACCCTGTGAACTCTGTGGCTGACTATGCTACTTCTCTTTTCGCTCATTCCCTTAAAGTTCACATATTTTGCTCAGTCCCAACATAATCTAGCTCCTTGACTACTATGTCACAATGTTGCATAACATAAATCAAGACGTCTTTAAATTGGAAGGCTTAGGTTCTAGGAACTGAGGAAGAATACTGATTTTTTTTTTCCTGGAGTTCAAAACTAGTTCAGCGGCTGCCTCTCAAATTTGCTTTAAAAAAACCCCCTGAGCTATGTATAACTGCAAAAGAGCTCAGACAATTACTTCTCCAACTGAAGATAATTCTTAAAAAATCCGTATCTACCTTATCCATATCTACCTTATCATTTTAAAATGTGTGGGGTTTTCCTGAACAACATTTCAATGCACAGGAAGTACGTGATTTTGTATGTTGTTACTCCTTCTGTTTGAACCTCTTTACTGCAGAAAACACTTATTATACTTTTCCACTTCACAAAGTCTCCTTCTATCTCTAGACATACTTCATAGGAATCATGACCCAAAGCAGTCCAATTTATAAAAGAAACAGGACCTTTTTAATAAGAACTTTCCTTTGAAAGGAAGAGAATTATATTTTTTCTTCATGATAGGTTCTGTAAACTGAGTCAAAGTGGGCTGATGCCCCTGCAGGTCATTTACAACTCCATGCTTCACCCTACGGGGGATGATAAAAAGCCATGACATAACTGAACACATTCCCACCTCTGGACTTTTATAACAGTGTGATTTCTTTGTATGAAATAACATTAGTCCTGATTAGAAGAGTTTGCTATTTGCCTAAACACATGCATTTCATTACATTGCATCAAATACATCTTTAAGTAAATTGACGCAAGCTTTGATATAGAATTTCATAATACAGATGATAAAAAATTTAATTCTGTGTTGGTCACTGTAGCACTACACTTATGTGAGTGTAACAGCAATAGACTACTACACTTTAAAACATTAGAAAACCCTTGTTCACTTTTATCATTGATTGATGAGTTCTTGAAATGTTTTCAATAATTTTCTTCTGGTAGTTTATATGTCAGCTAATATTGCCTAAATAACTATTCTATTTTCCATACTCTGTGCATATTTACATACCAGTGCTTTCCTGGGCTGTTGTATAAAGAAAATCTAAATTTCAAAACTAATATATATTTCTTTTTGTGTTAGAGGTCCTTAGCTATTTTTCCAGTAAAACAAAACAGATCAGCCACACCGAGACTGCTCCAAAAAATCATAACTGACAAAAATTATGGCTTTTTAATTTGTTCTTTAAATTAAATTTTTTAATACTACTAAGCTACTTAGCATTTGGTTACTGTAATTACGAAAAAAACCAATCACTGTATTCATTCTAGTATATGTTCAAAATTATTCATCCACCTATTCTAAATAACACTCTCAGAACTGAAAACCACAACCATCTATTTCATGGATAAGAAATTGGCTGGATAGCCTTATCCAAATTGTTGCATACAGCCTCTCAATGTCTAAATAGAGATCAATAACAATTGGTGTCCCTCAAGGCTCCACACTAAGACCAGTACCGTTCAGTATCTTTGCTATTGACATAGGCTTGAGTGCGGTGGATGAGGCCAAGCTAAGCGGTACAGCTGATTCACTAGAGAAAAAGGATGCCATCCAGTGGAACATGGACAGGCTTGAGGCAATGTGAAGCTCATGAAGTTCAACGAGTACAAATGCAAGCTCCTTCACCTGTGGGGTAATTCCCAGTACAGGCTGAAGGATGAAGGGATTGAGAGCAGCCCTAAAGAGAAGGACTTGGGGATACCTGTGGATGAAAAACTGGACATGAGCTGAAAATGTGTGCTCACATCCCAGAAGACAAGCTGCGTACTGGGCTGCACAAAAAGAAATCTGATAAGCAGACTGAGGAAAGTGATTCTGCCCCTTTACACCACTGTTATGAAACCCCACCTGGAGTACCGTGTCCAGCTCTGGGGTTCATAGCAAAAGACAGACGTGAATCTGTTAAAGCATGTCAAGAGGAGGGTCACAAACATAGTCAAAAGGCTGGACAGCTCTCCTATGAAGATATGCTGAGAGAGATGAGGTTACTCAGCCTGGGAAAGAAAAGGCTCTGAATAGGCCTTATTGCACCTTACAAGAAAGATGGAGAGAAATTTTTTACTAGGATTTATATGACAAGGCAAGGGGTTACAGTTTTAAATTAAAACAGAGTAGAGTTAGATTAGATATAAGGAAAATGTGGGGTTTATTTTATGATGAGGGTGGTGATATACTTCAACATGTTGCCCAAAGAAATTGTGGATGCTCCACTGTTACACTGTTCAAGGTCAGACTATATGGGGCTTTGAGCAATCTGACCTGGTGAAAAATGTTCCTGCTGGTGAAAAATGTTCCTGCCTGTAACATAAGAATGAAAATTAAATGGTCTTCTAAAGCTGCTTCCAACTCAAACCATTCTGTGATTCTATGAACTTACACATACTTATATTAATTACACTTGAAATATCACTTTCAAGTTTCTCTCAATTAATCTCCTTGCATATCTATTTTTGCAAACTATTATAGGTCAGAAATCATCTTAACTGTGCTTGTCTGTTGTGAAATTGAACTGAAGATTTCATTAAATCCTTTTTGCTATCTAAGATTATATATAGGAGAGGGCATATTTGGAGATTATTTCTGTGTGTATTTGTGTGTTTATGCATATCTATGTGTGACAGAAAAAATATACATTTTACTGACAATAGAGTAGAAAACTAATTTAATACACATTTGGCTTTGGATTTAAATTATTTGAATGTAGATGGAAGTCAGACAGAAACTGGGGGAGACTTACTGCCTTCCACCCATTGGCATGATGTACTATTTCAGATTGGCCATTGGAATGAGCTGCCCAGGGAGATGGTGGAGTCGCAGACCCTGGAGGTGTTTAAGGGGAGACTGGATGAGGCACTGAGTGCCATGGTTTAGATGATGGTATTAGTGTTGATGTTAGTGTTGGGTTATAGGATAGACTCGACGATCTCAGAGGTCCTTTCTAACCTTATGATACTGTGATATTGTGATACTGTGATAATGCTTTGCTTGTCAGTAGAAAATTTTTTTGGAAAAACACAATAGTATTTTCTACCATCATAGCCAGAATTGTATTTCTGGGTCTATTATAATGGCAGAAACGTTGATTTACTGAAGCTATTATGTTATTCTCAAAGGCACTGTACAAAAATTGGTAAATACGTGGATTGTGAAGGGCATCTCGGGCACACAGTAATAAAATTCTTCTAAATTAAACAACATACAACTGAAGGTAAAGAACACAGTTCTTTGAACTTCTGGTTAGGGTAGGTGTATATAAAACACGTAAATAGTTCCTATAAGCTTGTGGGAACAGGATAAAGTAATAGGTCATCTACATCAAGCAGACATGAAAACGCAATTTCTTTTGTCTCATATAACAGTTTTCTGAATTTATGTCTACAAAAAGGCCTTTGTTAACACTTCAGATTAATTAATGAGATTTTTAAAGAATAGGAAACCATCACTCGTTTACAAGCAGTTTAGAATGTTCAAGAACCGAATGGAGAGGAAGGCAGTTTATTTGCTAGATCAAGTTTCATAATGTCTGTTAAAAAAAGGTTTTTATTAAAAAAAAATGCAGAATTGCTTTCAATAATGTTGATAACCTGTGTGCCATATGAATTTATAAGCATTTAATATCTATAAATTTAGATCCAATCTTTTCCAATAATCTATATTTTGGTAAACCTATTTATTCTTAGCCTGAGACCACTTGTACAAAGATGTAAACAAAATGGTGAAAAGGTTAGTGTAGTCTTAGTTGCTATATTCAGCTCTATATTCACATGCATGTGCCAAAAAGTTCTGTAAGAGAAATGATGCAGAAATGAGCCTTTCCTGGGTATGGGAAGGTAGCAACACAGACTTTAAAGTACTTTGAAGAAAGAGAGGTATCCTTTAAGATTTTACCAGCACCACGTCTTTCTCTATCATTGAGTTTTCCCAATGTGATATTTATTTAACAAAATAGACAAAATGGTAATTGTAAATAGGGAAATTCCATTTGATCATTACTACAAAGAAACAGACAGCTTTTAATGAATCATCACTAGACAAATTATTTTGTCATAGCTTGACTTACTTACATTACCTTGTCCCTATCTATTTACATCAGTCTAATCACAGAAAGTTTTTCAAATATGGTACATGATTAATACTATTATATGGCCTTTGTGTATGATTCCATAGTGATTTTTTTTCTTTATTCCTAGGAGGAAAAAAAAAAAGGACTATCACAGTGCTTGATTGCAAAATGAGTAAGAGAACAGTGAAATTATTTTTAATGGAACACACTTGATCATTTTTCAGGAAGTACTTACCCATAATTGTATTTGTATTTCAACAAGACTTAAGTTTCTACCTTGATTGTGATTCAGTCTAGTTAAATCTCAGGCATCAAATGTCTTTCAATGAAAATAGGGTTATTATTTCTTATGTGCTGTGATGACATTTTGATCTATGCTTTAGAAAACGCTGTGGTGTTCCACTTACCTAAAATCTTGCCAAGAGTGAGAGACTTGATTGCATTGAATTCTGTGCCTGATGACAAAATAAACTTCATTCTTTCATTCTGGTTAATCTTCAGAATAGTGCGGTGAAGAATAAAGTGGAATAACAGAAGAGATATTAGCCAAATTTTTTAAAAAAAACAAATAAGGTCAGATTCAAAAATAAAAGGAATTGAAGGAAACATTTATTAGTTGTGGCATAAAACCAAGTAAAAAAATAGATAATCAGCTTTCTCAGATCACTAATTATAGCTATGATACATCAATCCACTTACTAAGGCTTTATTTATCTTATTGATTTGGCTTTTTTTTTCAGCTATAAAATGACTAAAGATGGTAAACCTTCAAAAACATGAAAAGGGTTCTTTTCATTAAAAAAGACACTCAACATTTAGTTCATAAAGATCAGATATTATACTGTAAGAAAGTTCTCTATCCTCAGGGTATCTCGAGAACTATTTTCCTTCAAGCCTTGCATAATTAAGTAAGCTCAGTTCCAGTCTCAAAATACTAACTAATAGTATCCAGATTTTTTAAATTTTGATTTTTAGAAATTAAAACTTATTTATATACTAGTATCTACTACTAGCAAACAAAGTATTTCTATTTTATCATTGAATTTCCACAAAACCCATAAATATTTTCCTTAATAGTCATATTTGTTTGATGTAAAACAGACCAAAGGAAAATAGGCATGTATTCACAAATTATTACCTTGGTGGCAACCTATTTGCACTGCAGTTTCATAAATAATTTGAGATAAAAAACAAAATGCAAGACCCAAAACAA
Organism: Tapera naevia; assembly: GCA_033556795.1. Classification (NCBI taxonomy): domain Eukaryota; kingdom Metazoa; phylum Chordata; class Aves; order Cuculiformes; family Neomorphidae; genus Tapera; species Tapera naevia. The sequence goes on along the minus strand of JAUMJJ010000236.1, from coordinate 2,859,859 downwards.
ATGACAGCAGTCACACCCATTTCAAAAATTGTGAAAATTAAGCCATGTAAAAATTCATTGAATTTTTGTATAAGATGATGATGAGGTATTGACCTCTTCAAATACATATGATGAACACCAAATAAATCGTCTAATATAGTCTTTCGGTGTTAATAATGAGTCTGCTAATCCTTGCTAAATGTATTTGAGATATTAAAACATGGTATATTTGGGGGTAATCGCCTTGTTGTAACCATCTACTTCAAGTGGCTTTGTATCTTCTACTTTTTTATGATAATATACATTTTCTTTTTCACAACAGAATCACCTCTACAAACACCATTTCCTCCTCTCTGTTAATCTTCATATGTTGCAGTTGTCCATCAGCCATGCTTTTCATACGGATGTTGAAGACATCAGGATCTTGATGGCTATCTAGCTTGTACCTGACCTGTAAACTTCCTGCAGGAATAAACAAAGCAAAAGGTATAGTACAATACATACACAATAAACAATATGCAATGCTTCCCGTTTCACAGGTGTATTTCAATAGCAAACCAAATGTTTGATTTTTTAAGGAATTGGCATAATGCTTACACTATCCAGACCTGTAAACCTCTGACCAATTGACAAATCATTAGGATGCAGTTAATAATTTCTAGCTCACTTTCCATTTCTTGTTATTAAATCCCAACATCCTGTCTGTACACATATAATCTCACAGAGACTCTATCACCAGAGAACATGAGTCAATAAGTTTTTCTTGTCAGAGATTCCCTACCAGCTGTGGATGGACTACAACTTTCTATTCATCCTTTGGAAAGAAAGGCCCAGGCCAGACCCAAACCAATCATGTGTAAAACATGTTCCATCTCACATGATGAGGAGGGTATTATAGTTATTCTACATCCAAATCTGTATTTGGGGAAGTGCAGAAACCTCTGAGTACATGACCACTGTGACTGCAAAGAGTCTTTGATAAATCAGAAGTTTCAAATCAGTCTGTGCAGGTTTATAAAAAGAATATAGATATGCTAGAATGCGTGAAAAAGATCCAACTAACATATAATATACCCCTTAAATAGAAACATCGATTATGTTATGTTTATTTTCACAGGTACATATATATATATTTTCATAAGTATACAAGTAGCTTATGAAATTACCTCTGATTAATTTGGAAATGGATAATACACTTTCAAAATGGAGGTTAGTTCATTATATATCATGAGGATGGCAATTAATATATCATGTGAGTAGCGGATAGATCACATATATTTGAGTTTAATTTCTGACCTTTAAAACTTAATTTCAAAAAATTTGCTGCATTTTTAAAGACTTCAGAAATAAGCATTTTTGTCAGCACAAAAAAAAAAAAAAGAGTTGAAATTATGGTAGGAGGAATGTTTTTCACTTTGAAAATATTGCTTGGTGTAGATGAAAAATAAATATACCTTTTAAAGTAACAAGAGGACAATGCTTGGTTTGTGATTCAAGACTGGGAATCAGAGTGAACCTGACTTGTTAGCTATGATGTTCATTAGTTTTTCCAGATGACTTATATGAGTACTTACCATTTCGGGTGAGAATGACTGAGAGATATTCCTTGTAGAAGGAGCTGACATAAAGCAGTAAGCTTGGTGTCCGTGTTGTTCGGAAGGCAAATGTAATTGCTTCCCTGCTCAGTGTCATGTCAGCATAGAAAGAAGAAGCATGAGAACTGGAATTTTTAGCTAAGGTGTAGTATTCTTGAAAATTGTATGTCACAGAAGTGCCAGTCCAAAAATAGGCAGAGATCTCTGCAACAAAAAGCAAATCGGTTTTTAAATATCATGCAAACAAGACTAGAATTGTTGGTTTTTTTCCTGCCACTAGACTAAATAAAATGTATTCTTAACTATTATGATACAGGTGAAAAAGAAATATAAATATGACTACTCTTCAGAACTATAGAGAAAAATAAGACACAACCTGGGCTAGAACAAAAGCCTAGTTAGACATTATCTTAACTATCTGTTGCATTAAGAAATACATCTTTTGTCTAGTTTTGAGCATGCTTTTTGCCTTTTTCCTGCTTACCCATATCCTCAAGGCCGATGTGTCCTGTCTTGTATATATACTGGTCCTACTGAGAAATTGCTGCAGCAGTTTAAATCCTAACATACTAACTAAACTTGGCCACACATGAAACATATGTGGGAAAATAGACTGATCATGTGGGAGAAAGAAGAGAACACAGAGTAGGTTATGATTTTCTTATGGATTAATCACTCATAGAGATCTTTGTATCTCTCTGATCTCTCACAGCCGTTCTCTTCTTTGACTACAGTCTTTGACTATTCTGTTTTCACACACCTCTGCACCTCAGTAAAAACTCTGGAAGCTTCTGTAATCTGGCTGAGTAACTTTGACAGAATATGACAAAGTTATTACTATAGGTCATTCCTCACTTTCAGCAACATGAACCGCTCTGCCCCTGCAGAATAATTAACAGGGAGTGGGAATATTAGCCTCTTCTGCTATTTGCAGGGGAGGAGGAAAGTGCTATTCCTCACTCAGTAGGATTAACTTCACAATGATGAATATGAAAGGGCTTCACCGGACTCCTTAAACTTGTGACCGCAAGGGTGACTGGACAGATGTTCTGCTCACTAAATTAGAGGCACAAGTTATGGAATTTAAGCCACTGAGTACTCTGAAGAATGCATTTAGTACACAGAAGAAGCAAGTATTTTTAGCTGATCAGAATCTCCCATTCTTAAAATGCAAACTTGATGACTTGTGGTCATCTACCAGTATGACACCATCACCAAAGAACTTCCTTTAAAATGGCTGAAAACATAGGCTGAGACCTGTTTCGAACAATCTTACTTTATCCTTACACTAAAAAGAAGCTTAAAATTAACATGCTGCATGATTTGTTTTCTAATTTAGTCTTAGTTTCGAGATTAAGACTTGAAATACAGAAATTCAAAAGTTTATGCATAAAGATATAGTTCTTAGCTTTAGTATAATATAAAACAGTCCGAAATGTTGCATAGCATTAAAGAAAAAGTGCTGATCCTATCAGGTAATGTGATTCCTGCTTTAAACAGGCCATGAGGAACACGTGGCTAGAAGACAGTATTTAACAAAACTTACATTTATTGAGCAAATTGAGCTGATTATTTCTCTACATGAAGCAGAACAAATATTCTGCAAGCAGTTATACATATGTTTAAAGGGTTGTAAAGATCTTGTTATGGACTGTATGGTCCCTTTCTCAATATTTGAAAAAGCTAAAAAACATGCTTGCCTTTCTTACAGAATGGCCCAGCATAAGCAGAGGAAGTGCAATCACAAAAGAATCCACTGTATTTCTCTCTACATTTTCCACCATTATGGCACAGGTTACCATAGCTGCTACAGTGTCCAGGACAGCCTGGTTCAACTCCTGGTGTTATCTTTGCTCTCTCTTCCAGGTCTAGAGCCATTCCATTCAACTGTAATGAACGAATGCATCCCAAAAAGCCTTTTTGCCTGGATGCTGTCCCACCTGAAATAAATTCATATGATATTTTAAAAATTTAAAAGCACTGATGTGCAAAAATTTCTTTATGTTTTATAGTCCTGGAACTATGCAACTATGCATGCGAAAATAGTTCTAAATAGCTTTAAAAGTATATCTGATTTCATTGCTGTCAAGCAACTACAGTGAAGCCTTGAAGTTTCTAACAGGAAACACAAATTTTGCACAGTAAGATACCGAGAAACCTTGCATACTTCTATTAATTCACAAACAAGTTAAATTAAGTTGTTTTCTTTTTTAAAGGAGAGGAGAGGAGAGGAGAGGAGAGGAGAGGAGAGGAGAGGAGAGGAGAGGAGAGGAGAGGAGAGGAGAGGAGAGGAGAGGAGAGGAGAGGAGAGGAGAGGAGAGGAGAGGAGAGGAGAGGAGAGGAGAGGAGAGGAGAGGAGAGGAGAGGAGAGGAGAGGAAGTCTTGACATAGCTGTTGTTATTTAAAGATATAATTGCACAAAACCATCCAACACTATAAAAAATTACGTTTTCTAAATGCTAAAATTAGCATTTGTACTGCAGCTTTAGGCTTTAATTCTTCTGGCTTCATTGGAAAAATCACAGTATATATGTCTAAGAAGTAAAGAGTGTTTTAGCCTGAAGAAATCACAGTCATAGTATATTAATAACTGACTGATGGCTGACTATGGCAGGTAATAGGCATCTAAGATGATATTTAAGCAAAGAGTGCCTTTCTAATGTCATTCTTAAAATGCTCTATGTTTCATTTAATTCTGGATTCTTTCACTGGGTTAATATAACAAGCCTGAGTCTATAGCAGTAGACTGCCACTGGAAGTAGTCAAAAAGTAAGTCTTTATTACTCCCTCCAATGAAGAAAACTATGTCTAATTGAGAAGATGAAAAATGTCTTATAAATAGTTGGGATATATAAAAAGTTGCATTATCCAAAAGACTGGTTTAACTCAAAATCAAAGTAAACTAGAAACTATATTGATTCACACAACGGTATTCTGTTGCAGAAGCAGATTACCCCAAAACACTTGCTGCAATCAATCATAGCAAAGCCTCATAGATTATATTCAGGAAATGCACGACACAAATGATTCAAATGCATCACTATCAATTGTCATGTAACACTTCAAAAACACAGATTTGACAGAATAAAATTAAACAAATGCAATTTTTATCAGTTGTGCTCCAAATTGCTTCAAAATAGTTGTACAAATTCATGATAGATTTCATGGTACATTCCTATAGTAAATGTTATTTCATTTTACTCCCAGGATCTTCAAGAATTTTCAGAGAGAAAAAGAAATACGCCATCAGTACCAAAGAATTGTGTCTTCTAATACAATTATTCACCCGAATGTTCTCTGAAGAAAATAAGCTGGACTGCTCACTTGTAGATAAGTCAAAACAGTTTTTAAATTGTCGCCTTAATATGGGAGTTGAATGTATATAATTTTGCTAGAAATTGTCAAAGTATTTGACAAAAATATTACTGTATTCGATGGCAAATTACTTTAAAAAATTGTCAGAAATTTCAGCTGTCATGTCAATACAGTTTAGTATATTATTAGACTCTTTGTAAAAAGGGTCAGAAGAACTAGAGATCAATTACTGGTCAAAATAATTAGAAAACTGTTTAGATGATATTACTATAAACAGTTGTAGAATTCAACTGTTTCTTAGTCTTTCTCCATGGATCAGACCTTGCAAATACAAACTCATCTAATTTCAGCTGTTCATATAAGAGTAGTTATATAGTTAGTCAAGTCAGAGATGCAATATTATCTATTGTAGTATAGTAAACATAAATCTTGTTCTTCCATTAATAGTTCTAGTTCATTACTATGAAAGCAAATTAAGACTTCTCCTAACTCCACTATAGCTAATATCTTGGATATCTTCTTTATTATAGCATCTTCTCCCATTCTTTTAGTCAAAATATAAAATTCTACAATGTTTGGTCTCTATCCATCTTCCACCTTTGACGCCTTTTGAGGCATGGGTCAGAATTCTGAAACCAGCATACAAGGGCTCATTGTCTGTTTAAATTTTTCCTAAGAATTCAATTTCTCTAGTTACAGTTTTGTAATATTATTTGCCCTCTCTGCACTCTTCCTCAGCGCACAGCAAATAAAATATACATTCATTTAGTATGATGTATCTTGCAGCAAATCTAGGCAAAGCTTTATTTAACAGTAGGCAAATGCATGCTCTTATACTGTACACTATATATACACACCAGAAACTTATAAATTCATACAGCAATATTAAACTAAGAACACTACCATGTACATAACACATAGTTCTATGTAACAGGTACATAAAGAGTAATTAAATAGTTGTTATTCTAGTTCTTCTTTTCCAGTGTTTTTATCTAAATATACTGATGTCAGATTTGCTAAAATATGAAGACAGAAATAGTCAAGTAAATTTCTTCCTTTGAAGTTTCTGAGTTTAGACAGAACCAACTACAGGTCCAAGTTTTTCCTGGTTGTGTGAAATCAAAGAATAGACCCTTTCTCTTATTTCCAATACTAAGTAAACACAGTCTGATTATTTCATTAAATGTTCTATCAAAGGGCAGAGAAGTAGATCATGGAAACATAGAATCACAGAATGGTTTGTGTTGGAAGGGACCTTTTAAAGATCATCTAGTCTGATTCCTCTGCAATGGGTAGGGATATCTTTCATTAGATTGGTTTGCTCAAAACCCCATCCAGCCTGACCTTAAACACCTTCCGTAATGGAGCTGTCATAGCTCTTTTGGGCAACGTGAGTAGTTGTGGATGAAGAGAGATGATAAAATTTACTTGAAATTACAGAAGTAACACAACTTACTTAAGCAGATTATATTCTCTCAAAAAATGGAGATCTTTTAGTTGTTCTTCAAACAAATCTCAAAAGAAGAAAAGTGTTGTTGAAATCCTATCCAGTAGTAATTATAAAGTAAGACGCTGAATTTTTAATCTCAAAATACAGCTTAATCTCCATGGATTTTTCACAGAGGGTCCTAGTTGCCATATTTTTCTCTTTCTTTTTTTACTTTTCCCTTTTCTTTTCATATTTTCATGACAATAACTAGGAAAGTTTAATGATTTAATTAAATGACTGCATACCTACGAAAAGCTGGCTGTTGAGCTGCAAACGAATATGCCCATCAAGTGGAGCAGTGTGAGACTTTTGAGGAAGCTGATCTACTTGTAAGGATGCCTCTTTGATGTTTCGTTCAGCCTTCACATAATGCCATTGGTTGTCATTTAAAGATGTGAGTGATTGTACTTTAACTTCACTAGGTCCATTTCCAACATCGAATGAAAAAATCACTTCAGATGCAGCTAGAAAGAGGACAGTAATAAAGGATATTTAAATTAATTCATAGCTAATTGGCTCACAAAATCATTAAGTAGCAGAATAAGTTACTATAAGGTCTAGCCTGCAATTTCATGGGATAAAACTGATCATTTCAGGGAAAAAGTTTACTTCAGGAGGCTTATCCCCGAAGTTCATTCTTGATATTCACTGACAGTGAGAACAGTGATTTATCAACAACATGGAAAACAACCTGTGTGTGGACTCCTACAGAGCACAGTCAAGAAGCAGTGAAATGTCATTTCTGGCTCAGTTATTTTTCAGATTGGCTAAAAAATATCTCCTGTTTGTATGCTAATTGATTACCATTGTTAACTATATTTAAATTATCACTGTTATGAATCTTTGCACATTAAAATGTGCATATGAAGATTATTCCAGAATTTGAACATTCAAAAATGGAACATACCTTCTGAAATTGTTTCTATCACATACTCAAGGACAATCATATATGAAAATAAATTATCCCTAAACAAGGGATTTCCAGCATTTTGAATTATTAAGGACTTCATTAAAGAACTAGAAGTCTGAGAATGTTCCATGAATTGAACAGAAAGGTTCCCATTTAAGTCACTGGACTCTGATAGAAAAGCAAAACAATTAGAAGTAGCCAAAGAAAATAAACCAGTTTCAAGCAACGTTTTCAAAGATGAAGATAGTGAATTTTAAAAAATTATTCCAATGCTGAATTTTTTCTTTTAATTTTTCAAGATACATTAGACTTATTCATATTTAGATCCACTTTGGCCAACCTTTAGACTGAATAATGCCACATGCTTGCAACCCCTGTATCTGGTTGTTATAAAATATTTTCCTATAACAGTTGAACCTGAGAGAGAAAAGTAAAATGAAAAACGCACAAACTATTTGACTTTCAAAATAAAATAAAATAATGTGCAGCAACTTTTAAAACATAACTGGTTTTGTATTAAATTATCTCTTCTGCTTACAAATAAGTGTTTTATACAATAATAAGAAATAATTGATGTTTAAAACTTGTTCCTCAGTAAAATGAAACGGAGGACAAAATTGTTTCATTTGGACAAAGGTGAGAGATCAGTCTCCCCTTACTGTGGGGTACAAGAAAAAAAAACAAAACAAAACAAAAAAACCCCAACCAACAACAGAGTAGAACAAAAGCAACAGAAACTCCATGTGATTAAGTAAAGAGAATTTCTGCTGAATGTTACCTTCTGTAGGGAGGTCTTTATAATCCTCTGGATAGTGTTGGAGTGAAGCCTGAAAACACAAATTCTACTTTGAACTCACTGAAGGTGCCTATTAAATAGCATATCAGCATAACAGATCTGATAAATAATGCTGTTCTTTCGGTTTTTAAGGCAACCCCCCCCCATAATATAGATGTTGAAATAGAGCCTGAAAAAAGGAATTATGTTAGTGCCACTGAAAAAAATATTATAGTCCTGAAAAACAGGGAATCAATCCTAGAAGTTCCAGAGATGAAGACCCAGATAGCAACTATGACTGTATGGCTATCCATTGGAGTGTCTGCAGACTGACCAGGATATGTCAGAAAAAGCAAAAAAATATAATCAGTTAACAGTATAATATTTTAAATAATTCTACTAAACCCAGTTACACTGCAAATTTGAAAGAAATTTGGCACTTGTAAGAACAGCTGTCAAAACACCTGTATGGCACAGGATGTGGAGAGATGCTGACTGCGTTCTAAAATTTGTCCTCTTGTGATAAAGCACTGAGGAAAAGAGAACTTGGTCATTTTCCAGGGAGGAGGGGAGAGTAAAACCAGGAGTTCTCTTCTGGTGCAAAAATACATCGTGGGCCCTACCTATCATGTGTTACCCAGGAATTTCCCTCGTGGCCCTAATGTATTGATAAACAGGCAGAGTACAGCTATAGATTGGCAAAGTGGAGCAAAAGATGCAATTGATGGTAATCATGGAGAGTGGTCAGTGGCTAGCCATGGCTAAAATGGACAACAGAAGGCGCAGTCACTGAGAACCATTTTGAGTATTAGGGCTTAACATCACACAATGAAACAGAAAGTGTTTACTAAGTTTTACCATATGCTACCGAACACAAAGCCTGAGCATTGTTCATAGAGGAGACTATTGAATTCCATTCATCCTGGACAACAAGTTGTGAATTTGAGCAGATGAAGGCCAACAGGGGCTGCATATTGAACTTTTCAGAACTATTTCAGACCCTCTTGATTAATACACCATATTGTTCCCAACTCTACTTTAAATTTCTATCTAACTCATTGCTTTTACATAGGAGATAATACGTTATCGAGCACTCAGTAAAACAGTTACTCAGACTTTCAGACATTACCTGAGGTCATATAAGTATTTAACAGAGTGTACTATTCACAATTGAATCGGCCTTGTTGCTTTCAACCACTACTTCTGTGGAAGATTACAGGAACTAAGAAAAAAATTGAAAGACCTGAGTTTTTTTAAAATTCTGTAAAATGAAAAATGGGATTAAGTATCCGTCTTCTTCGAAACAATGCAGTTCCTCTGAGTTTTAACACACAGATAGGACTCACACCTTAATTTTTGCAGCAGCTTTCTAGAATATTATATGCAGATGCACTGCAATACATCTTCATCTTAAACACTGACACCTGACACTTCATTATTGTTATTTATTATTACACAAACCAAACAAAGACATTGATTTCTGTGGAACAGTTAAAATAATATCATGTGTTAGTTGGTGATATACATTCACGACTATTATAGAAGAGTTTATGATGATGAAATCTAAATGATCCTATACAATGCTTTTGAGAGAGAGAGAGAGAGAGAGAGAAAGTTATTTATGATGGAAATGCATATTTATCATTTCTGATATCACCCTTAGTGCAAACACACAGTTTTGACTCCACTGCGAACAATCCTAACTATGACACATAAAAAAGAATAAATGTGTTTTTTCAATGGATCAGGATGTTTCTGGAAGTGAAGAAATAGCTCCACATGTTAGACAATAAATTCACACTTTCTTTATGCCTCACTAGTATACAGAAGTTTGGATGCTTATGAAAGAAAAGGACAAGTGAAATGAGTTTGTCTGCATATTGTCATTCTGAAGAGAGAGTCATAGTCTCCTACCCAATCGTCTGAATAAATTTAGTTCTCGGAAACATTCCTTTAATCATTTCATGATTTAACTCTTTCTTTTGAAAATGGAAAATCATTTATCAGACAAGAATATCAGAGATTCTCGACTGAAGTGCTGACCCAGTACATTTTCTCTATTGCATGACACTGAGATCATAATAGTACTATGTTTCACCTGTTCAAAGAACAGGTGAAAGGCACTTCGCACTCTTGATAAACAGGGCAAAACCACTGTTGAAATTAGGGTATCTTTCAAAAACAGCTCCATAGTTCGAGGTAATCCAAACAAAGTTGATTAAACATTAAACAATATTCTCTAATTACACTGCCTACAGATGAACACATTAGGTGTTTTCTGTTTGTTTTAACAACCTAAGACGTTAACATCGGCAAAAACCATCCAAGCAAGTAGAATATCTTACTTTTTAATAGTAATGCATTAATATTTCTATTTTAATATTTTGCATTATAAAATGAACATTAAATAATAATATATCTATTTTTATACTTGAGTGTGATAGTACAATTGGTCTGTAAAAAAAATGAAAAACTTACTAATTGCAAAGTAGAAGAAATTATAAAGAACTTTCAGAGGCAGCTGTCAACTACAAGACTTTTAAATTGATTTGTCATTTAAAATGAATCCAGAAGTTTTTTTGAACAATACTTCGTTCTTTTAAAGTTTCTCTTTAATAATAAGCATTATAAAACTAAAAAAAATGGCCTTTCACTCTCTCTAGTTGTCTTACTGCATTTAGTAAGACATTGAATTTTTTCTGTACAACAAAAATTTATTCATGTGTAAAAGACTTAAGATTTAGGTATATACAAAGAAAATTAAAAAAAAAAAAAAAGTGATGAGAAAGTGTGATTAAGTTAGGATATTCTGCCACATGTTGTGACTGACTGAATCTCCCAGGAGCCACGTGAAATGTATGGCCTTAAAATTTGGAGGGAGAGAATTTGGTTGCAGGGATGCAGTGAGCATGGAAGGAGGATTAGTCCAAACAGTTAGGGTCTAATTACTGTACTCTTAAATTAAGAACCTTCTGAGGCAGAAATTACCTTTGAATAGATATTTATATAGTCCCAGTACAGGGATTTCTAGCGAATGACAAAGCTACGATACCATAGTAATAGTAATAAAGCTGGAAAACCATTTTAAAATATTTTCCCTTTAACTTAATATTAGTTTAGTCCTGTTGAAAGCTATAAAAATAATAATAAAAATAACAATCAATCATATTACTTACAGTATAACTCTATCCTTATGAAGTCTTGAATTCCCAGATTTTCTAAAAACACTCCTGAGGAAGCAGTAGTTTTAAAGAAAAACGAGATGTCTGCACTGATCTCTCCATGGAAGGTGGGGAAATGCAAGTAGGACATCTCTGTGTTGAAGGATGCTGAATTCCAAAACGTTCCTAGTTGTCATAATGAAAGATTAAGTGATAAATACAATGTTGTCTAACATTGCCAGTACATTTCTATAACCAATTAAAGAAACAAAAGTGCCCAGGTCTAGGAAGGGGCTGCAATGTACAGAGAGTCTAAATTCCACAGAAGCTTCTTACTTAGTCTACAAAATGAACGGTGGAAGTTCTTGAAGACAAAGAAAAATGATTCAGAAAGAGTAATTTAGATGCTCAGTTCAGACAACTGAAAAACAATTAATAGATATTAAAATGCCTGGCAACTCAGCTAGACAGTCCAGTTAGGGCTTGATGTATCTTTTTATGAAGTAAAAAAAAAAAATAAAATTGGCTTTGAATGAAATACCTAACTACATTAGCTAGTATAAACTATATGACAGTTCTTATGCATATTTCTCACAAACAAAGAAAATAGTGTTATTGTTGTAGTCCAGTGAAGTTTTACTAGATATCACAAAGAAGGTAGGACACAGTTGCTAGTAACTATTATAGAAAGAATTTTTAAAAAACAACCATACATTTTATGAAGGTATCTTCTTCTTTAGCTGACTGTAGTTTAGAAACTCCTATGCAATTCTTATTACATTATAAATCCAATGTGAGTCAGATTTATTAAAAAATTTTACAAAATTAAACAGGTAATTTGCTGGTTTGATTTTTCTTCAGGTTGGCACTAAATCAGAATTTGTTAGATTTTATCCTTATTAAAATGATTACGTAAAATTTCTAATAAAACCATCTTCTATTAAGAATATGATCTGCCTTTACAGTGTTATTATTTCTGAATTCTCACAAGATATATTTGTATTTCTTTATTAAGCTATATTGCTTTCTAGACCAAATGAGGCATTCAGTACTTTCCTATTTAATTGAGCACATTCTCCTGATAATGCTGTGATCTGAGCCTAAGTACTATAGAAAACTATGGTTTTTGCTCAGGTAGCCTCTGGTTTTAGGGGCAAGACAAGGAACAGAATAAGGGATAAATTTGCAGCTTGCTTTCTTGTCTACAAAATAAAACTCTATGAAACAGTGTAGGCCAAGGTCTGATCCATAGCCCAGTGAAGTAAAATTGAGGTCCATTCATTCATTTTTCCTGACTTTTTAGCAGAGCTTTAATCAGGGTTCAGATCCCACGCTTAAGAAAAGCAGCATGGCAGGAGATTCATACATACAACGGCAATTGCTTTTTGTGACACTTGCCTCTTGGGAGTACTGCCAACAATCACAAGTTAAAGCAATTATCAGGACAACTTTTACATGGTAGAGCAGAGTTGTGAACAGATGGCTGAGACTGGAAGAATCTAGCTTCGAACCTCACTGTCCTGTGCTGCCTAATGGGCTCCTCGGAGTTATCCCGTACAAAATGCCGTCAAAGGCCTTACCCTTACATATTGGGATCAGGTATAAGCCCTTGTTCCTCAGCTGTTTCAGGTCATGGATCCCACAGAGCAGAATTCACCATACTTACTACTCAAGGATATAACAGCTATTTAAAAAACAATGGGTTGCCTGTTACCAGTAATTCAAACACAATAGGAAGTTTAATACTAGCAATTTATATAAAATCGGTAACACATTGCTAGTAATTAGGAGAGAGGCAATAGCAGCAGTAGCAATCCAGTAGAATAATGATACAATTAGCTTCAATGAAGCATTTGAATGTTATTTGTAAAATAGAATGGAGTCCCTGGGGCAGGGCAGAGATAAGAAGTTTTATTCTTCCTCTCTTAATTTCCTGTCTTCTCTCATCTAGATGTTCCTTTTCTCAGCTCTGGAAATTGTGTAATTTATGAATGTTATGCTACTGTATCAATAAATCAGGCTGAGTATAGGTCTAGCAAAAGCATATCACAAAGTATCTTATACTGTTGTAAACGAGGATGAGAAGAGAATTTCATCACTGTATGGTATCTGGCTCACAGTCTCCAGTTTAGTTTTCTGGAACTACCAAACACCATGTAAGCAGGAAATCAATAATATTTAGCATTTTATCCACGTAGCAGAACTGCAATCTTCCTACGAGTAAAAAAAGAAGGTCCTGATTTTCATAAAAGAAACACCATCATTTTTATATTACAAGTTTTTTGTCATATATGAATTGACCTTGGCAACTTGAAATTTTACGGTGAAAAAGGAATAAATGAGAACAAGACTGATAAATTAGCCATTTTAATGTTGCAAATATAACAAAAGCAACTCTCAAAACAATTGTGCACTTGTAAACTGTAGCACTCTCCAAGTTTTATTCAAAGCTGATTCTTGTTTATTCTTTGTATCAACTCTTCTTGATACCTCTAAATGTTGCACCATTCCTTCTTTCAGTGTGAAACTCTTTCAGGAATAGTGAGTGCTGAGGCAGAGATAATAAAGATCTTATGTAGTCAAACATTTTCTGTATATATTTTTGACTAGTTTCATCTCCCCCGTCAAATAAAACAAATCTCTAATTGACATGACACATAAAACAATGCTCATCTCTTACATAGACTGTTGTACCTGTCACACTGTTGTTAATCTGTAGCTCTTAGTTATATCCTAAATGGAGTTGTAGTCTTTATGAAGATTACATTTAACGTGTCTTCTGTCATTCCTGTATTCTCCCTCACACAGTATCACAGTATCACAGTATCATAAGGTTGGAAAGGACCTCTGAGATCATCAAGTCCAACCTATAACCCAACACTAACACCAACACCAACACTAACACCAACCATCATCTAAACCATGGCACTCAGTGCCTCATCCAGTCTCCCCTTAAACACCTCCAGGGTTGGCAACTCCACCACCTCCCTGGGCAACTCATTCCAATGACCAATCAGCCTTTCAGTGAAGAACGTTTTCCTAACATCAAGCCTAAACTTTCCCTGACAAAGCTTGAGTCCATGCCCTCTAGTTCTGTCACTGGTCACCCGAGAGAAGAGATCAACCCCTGCCTGACTACAGCCTCCTTTTAGGTAGTTGTAGAGAGCAATGAGGTCTCCCCTGAGCCTCCTCTTCTCTAGACTAAACAGCCCCAACTCCCTCAGTCACTCCTCGTAGGGCTTGTGCTCCAGCCCCTTCACAATCTTCGTTGCCCTCCTCTGAACACATTCCAGTATCCTAACATCTTTCCCAAACTGGGGGGCCCAGAACTGTACACAATATTCAAAATGAGGCCTGACCAGTGCCGAGTACAGGGGGATGATAACTTCTCTGATCCTGCTCACTACACTATTCCTGATGCAGGCCAGAATGCCATTGGCCTTCTTGGCCACCTGGGCACACTGCTGGCTCATGTTGAGCTTCCTGTCAACCAGCACTCCCAGGTCCCTTTCTGCCTCACTACTCTCCAGCCACTCTGTCCCCAGTCTATAGCTCTGCATGGGATTGTTGTGTCCAAAATGAAGTACCTGACATTTGGACTTATTAAACATCATCCCATTAGAATCGGCCCAGCTCTCCAATCTGTCCAGATCCTTCTGCAGGGCCATCCTACCCTCTATCAGATCAGCCCTTCCTCCCAGCTTAGTATCATCTGCAAACTTGCTGATGATGGACTCAATCCCCTCATCCAGATCATCAATAAAGATATTAAACAGGACGGGCCCAATACCGATCCCCGGGGGACACCACTGGTGACCGACCACCAACTGGATGAAACACCATTCACCACCACTCTCTGGGCTCGGCCATCCAGCCAATTCCTAATCCAGCACAGAGTGCTCCCATCTAAGCCACGGGCTGCCAACTTCCCCAGGAGTCTACTGTGGGAGACAGTGTCTAAGGCCTTGCTAAAGTCCAGGTATACCACATCCCATCCACAGCCTTCCTCTCATCCACCAGGCGAGTCACATGATCGTAAAAGGAGATCAGGTTGGTCAGGCAGGATCTACCCCTCCTAAACCCATGCTGGCTGGGCCTGATCTCTTGGCCGTTCTGCAGGCGCCACATGATATCACCCAGGATTATCTGTTCCATGAATTTACCTAGGACCGAGGTCAGGCTGACAGGTCTGTAATTACCTGGATCATCCTTACGGCCCTTCTTGTGCATGGGCGTCACATTGACTAACTTCCAGTCTTCCAGGACCTCTCCAGTGAACTAGGACTGCTGAAAGATGATGGAGAGCGGCTTAGCAAGCTCATCCGCCAGCTCTCTCAGCACCCTAGGATGGATCCCATCCGGCCCCATAGACTTATGAGGGTCCAAGTGGCTCAGCAGGTCTCCAACTTCCTCCTCATGGATTGCAGGAGGGCCATATTTCACTCTGCCCCCATCAACCACTTCAAAGGGCCAACTGTCAAGCAAGCTGACATCTTTACTGTTGAAAACTGAGACAAAGAAGGCATTAAGTACCTCAGCCTTCTCTGCATCTTTGGTTACTGTATTTCCCCCCGCATCCAACAAGAAGTGGAGGTTGCTGCCGCCCTTCTTTCTACCATTGATACATTTATAAAAACTCTTCTTATTATCCTTAACAGAAGTGGCCAATTTGAGCTCGAGCTGGGCTTTTGCTTCCCTGATTTTTTTCCTACACGACTTAACAACATCTTTGAACATGACGTGGCTTATGTCCCCTTCTTTCTAATGGTGATACATCCTCTTTTTCTTACTTAGTTCCTTCAGAAGTTCCCTACTCATCCAGGCCGGCCGTCTGCCCCTACATCTCTTCTTACAACACATGGGGACAGCCCGCTCCTGCTCCTTCAAGATTTCATTCTTGAAGTGCATCCAGCCTTCCTGGACCCCCTTGCCACTAAGAACTATTTCCCAGGGTACTTTCCTTAAATAGTCCAAAATCTGCCTGCCGAAAGTCCAGCATCAATGTTCTGTTCCTGGCTTTTCTTGTTACATTTTTTACAGAGAACTCAATTATCTCATGATCACTACACCCGAGACATCACCCACCAGCCCTTCTTTGTTTGTAAACAGCAGGTCAAGAAAAGCCTCACCCCTGGTGGCCTCACTCATCAGCTGTGACAGAAAGCAGCCCTCAATACACTCTAAGAACCTCCTGGACTGCCTCCTCTCAGCAGTGTTAAGTTCCCAGCAGATATCCGGAAGATTAAAGTCTCCTAAAAGAACAAGGGCAGACGATCTAGAGGCAGCCTCCAGCTGTTTAAACAACAGAAGATCCAAATACTCCTCCTGGTCAGGCGGTCTGTAACATACTCCAACCAGGAGGTCAGACCTGACTGTCCCTCTGACCCTTAGCCATAGGCACTCAACCTGGTCATCACCGACCTCGACTTCGACAGCATCCAGGGTTTCCCGAGTATAGAGGGCCACCCCTCCACCCTCCTCTCACGCCTGTCTCTCCTGAAGAGCCTGTAGCCTTCCATGGCAGCACTCCAGTTATGAGAGTCATTCCACCACGTTTCCATGATAGCAACTATGTCATAGCTCTCCTGCTGGATCAGGACTTCCAGCTCCTCCTGTTTGTTCCCCATACTGCGTGCGTTTGTGTACATGCACTTCAGTTGGGTTATTGACGACACCCTTTGAGATGGCAACATCTTTGGTGAGCCTAGTAACTCCCTCCTCCCCCTTCATGCCTAGTTTAAAGCCCTCTCAACAAGTCTTGCCAGCTCCTGAGCTAGAATCCTCTTGCTCTTTGGAGTTAGACGAGATTCATCTGGGTCAAGCAGGCCGGGTGCCGTAAAGGTTTCCCCATGATCATAGAACCCAAAATTCCTCTGCCGGCACCAGCCCCTAAGCCATTTACTAAGTGCATATATTGTCTTGTTCCTTTCTGTATACAGAAATCTTAGAGCGATTTTTTTAAACACTGAAAAGGTACTGAGAGAGAGCTTTCCAGCAGAGAGTGCTTTTCTCTGTAAATCCAGCCTCTGGTCTCTAGTACATTGATAGGATATTTGAATTTCACTGGAATGTCACTGTTACATAGTGCACAGTAATAGTAACGTAGAAGTTGATTTTGTAGAAAATGTGCTCATCGTAAATTGTAGGATTAGCCTGTCTGATCTAAACTATTGAGTTGTCTGATCTTAGTTAAAGTACTACTAGCTGCTCAAGATTTTGTCTGTTGTCTTTGGTCTGCTCTTCCCTATCTGGCCTTTTAAAAGGTTCTTTACATTAAGTGATCATTTATTATTTGTATAGTAATGATTTTGATTGTATGCTTGTCTTTTTTGGGTTTGGTACTGCTTTGTATTGTTTGGGTTTGGGAGGAGGGGTGTTGCTTCACACTTCTCCTGTGCAAAACCAAGCAGGAAAACCATCACTACGTATTACATGCTTTCATTATATCTATTTCTTTTCAAATATGCCAAATATTTCTTTCAGCTTTGCTACATGGAAAAAAATCCTTCATTCAGCACAGCACAGAGGAGCTTAAAATTACTAAGAGGTGTGCAAATTGCTTCTTCTAAAGCGATCCTCCTAATGTTATGTAATCTGGCCACCTGGCAACTGTTTGCCTCTAAGAATTTGTGGTGTTCAATTGCCCATCAGTATCACTTTTCCAGGTTCGCTACATTGCAGCTTATTATGAGATTAATAGATTAAAAGATCAGAAGGGAAAAGTTTGATCATTTAGTTTGACCTCTAATATACCACAGTTAGCTTAAATTTCTTGAATCAATTCTTGTTTGAAAAAAAGTGGGGAAAATAGTCAATCAATTTAATTGAATGTTATCCATTTATGGAAAATTCACAAAATTCACATATCACCCCTGGTTTTCCCTGAGTTAAGCAAAGAGATTAAGCTTGACACTTCCATTAAAAAATGCATCTCAACTTCTTTAATGCAATCCTTTAATTTTATATCCTTTTTATATAGTGTAAAACTGCAAACACAGACTTTATTTAACTTCTTGATCATGCAGGAAGCAGTAAGGAGGATCAAAATAATGTTGATTAGATTGACGTGAGGACAAAATAATTTAATATTGTACAGTTAAAAAAGAGGAAGAAGTGAAGATTCAGTATACAAATAATCCTGTTCGTTATAGTCAAAGACGTGCCCTGATTTCTCAGGCTATTGAAGATAGCTGAAAGAGAATTTGTTAACTAAACTTAAAAATTTACTGTACTGTTTTAATGAAGATATAACTTATGATCTGTTCATAGAGTTTGTCTCAAATTATTATATGCAAAGCTCACAATAAAGGGTTTGGTGTTTTTTTTGTTTAAATGTCAAACTGGGAACTCAACATTCACTGGATTATCTGCTCGCATTTATCTGTTTATACTCTTGCACTTGAAATTGTGTGTTGATATATGATCCTTGGTGAAATATCTTACTAGCCTGCAAGTGTCTTATCTCATAAGTACTATCTTTACCAGCACTCAAGATCCCCAGATGTTTGAATAAATTTACTTTACATAAACTCATGCTGAATGGCATATTATCTTTACATTTTATTGAACTATCCTCATTTTATATTTTATTTGATTAAGTTCTGTGTCAATTTTATTTTTGGGCCAGGTCTGATGCTAACAGATTATAATTACCCATTCATTACACATAATTTTGGCACATTCATTTTCTTTCAGTGTTCTGGATGCATGTATAAATTTTCATACATACTGGAACTTCATAGTAATTATTTGGAGTATTTCCAGTCAGTTCTTGCAAGGAAAATAACAAAACGCCCAACCTTGAATTGTGTGTTTTTAAAAAAAATCTAGACATACTAACATTTTTTTTTAAAACCATTGTATTTCTATATATTAATGGTCGAAATCTTTCTTTTGTCCTCGTATTTTTCAAAATCTTTTCTGTTACCCTACTCAGTTGCATACTTTCATTGCATTTAGATATATTTTTCAATCTGATACCAGCAGCACTGCATACAATTTATTAAATGTTTTGTGTATCAGAAAAGGGTACATAGAAATTAGTCAGTAACATATTTTAAAGTGACAGAAGCGGGTAAGTGCGCTCATGTATAGAGGTGTCAACAATCCTATGGCCTAATTTCTCTAAATGATCATATTCCTGTAGAATATCATTACTGCTTTCATTGCACTTAATAATTTTAGAATTATAGATAGATAAGCCTTTCACAAATGGTGACAACAATTGTTAATATCTGAATGAAACTTTATACATAAAAAGAACTGTATGGGTATTGCTTTTGCTAATGTTGTTCTTGTATTAGGTTACTCTTTCCTGATTTGTACTAGCAAACATTGTTTGGTTTTGTTGAAGTAACACATTTCATTGAAGAGAGTCAATCCATAAAAAAATAAAGAAAGCAGATGGAGTAATGAAAGTCAAATAAAAGAATGAATATTTAGAAAGCATAATGAAGAATAACAACTTCTCCAGACTGCATTTGCGTTATGTTATATGACTTCTTAGAAGTACCTAGTGAAATAACTCTAACTTGAAAACTCAGTGAAGGGAGTACATGGTTTACGACAAATTCAATGAACTATTTATGGTTCTACTTTATTTTAGTAGATTTTCTACAGGGAATGGATTATTGATGCAATAAGAATTTGTGATCTTTTGGGTTTGAATCATTTAATGAAGGACTAACTGTATCTCAAATTCAAGTAAACCTTCTCCCCCACTTTTTCATATAATATGCCAGTGAGTTATTTTGAAGAATGTATGTCTGACAGAAAGGCAAAAAAATGTGTTTAACAAAAGAGCATCCCCCATGAAGTAGAATTGTATAATTTAGTTTTAGAGCATGTCAGAAGCAGAAATAAGCAATAAATTCTATGGGGAGTACTCAACTCACATTTGTGAATCCAAGAATATCTATTTTTCCTTGTTTGACAGCACTTTTGAGAAATGGGTATTTGTTACTAGAATTTTGCATTCTTCACCTATCCAAAGGTGCAGGAGAAAATAAATATCATTAAAGTGCTTTTAATTAGACCCTCAAGGGTGTCTGAAACCTCAGATTGGAAAAAAAAATCTTAATAATGGCCTGCTTGCTTTCTGCATCTTCAAAGTGCTACTAGTATGTAATTTCAGATCTTACAAGTGAGTTTAGATTTAATTCATCAGTCTTGTCTATTATGAAATTAAACACATTGAACTCAGAATCTACTACAACTTACGGCTTTTTACATTTTCTAGAAAACTGAACTTTAAAGGAAATTTTCATTATAAAAGCCATTGATGATGATTGATAGAAAAAGACCACTGGCAAAAAAATCTATCAAGTCATACACTTGGTCATTTCAGGTATAACAATTATAATACAACAATATTTATTGTAGTACATATAATTATATTGTATGGGGAAAAGATTAATATAATAAAATATGTTATAGATATAATCTATTATACATGATACAACCTATTCTATAAATTACAAAACATATAGAATAACACAGCATTATAGCAGTATAAGAAAAATGTTATATACAGTACATGTTATAAACCATATTATAGAGAATATATAGCGAGATTATTACACGGTGCTTTGTATTTATATATTTTATTTCATATTATTATACAGTTATTTTATATTTATTTTTCCTTTAGAAATCCTGTATTGTTTTCCCAAATTTTAGTCCCTACTTCTCTAAAAGCATACAATCTTTTACCATGTAAACGGCTGAGAAATTTTGCTTTACTTGGTTATTTTAAACAATAAAATTGAATATTCTTTCTCAAGGTTTTTGCTGTATTATTACCATTAAAATCTATATTCTGAAAGGTCTTTTCAGTGAGATTATTTCAGTGTCCCAAATTGCTTCTTTCTTGAGTTGAATTCCATAATGTTGTCTGACATTACAAAAATATTTTTCTGACATTCAGAGTCTGACTTCTTTGGCTTGTCTCCATTATATTTTAGAACTCTCTATAGCAGTTTGTCTAGAAATGCTGTGATCATTTATCATCACTGTGAAGTTTTGCATCAATTCAATCACTTAGACTAAAGAAACATCAAATAAAGGCAGGGAGTCAATGGCTGTCAGTATTGTCTGCATCTTTTAATGAGCCACCCGAGGAAGTGAGTTGGCTTCTGTGCTTTAAGATTTGTTATAATTGGGGTCAGGTTATATAATTAATAGAAGCTGGGAGCTTGGTGAGTAGTGAAATTTAATTTCTCCTCACTTATGAGTACTATATGAACTGTAAATATTTCTGTTTCAAGGCTGTTATTGTCTCTGGTTTAATTGTCCCTGGCCACAATGGGGGCCTGTTGCATCATAGGCTTTATTAGTATGGCCAATCTGTTGAAAGGCATGGTTATACCCATCTGTTCAACACTTGTAAGACAACATACTGCCTCCAATTCTAAGCCCTCCCATACAGGAAAAAAAAAAATGACAAAGAGGAGTAAGTACATGGAAGCCACTGAGATGTTCAGGTCTGGAGCATTTTTACTGTCCTTCAGGCTCACAAGGGCTGGTCCAGCCTGAAGAAGGGACAAAAGTCACTGAAAACCTAAGGGGAAATCATCAGTAAGACAGAGCTAGGTTCTTTGCATTTGTGTAAGGTGTAAGTATTAAAAAAAACAGTGGGTACAAGTAGAAATAACAGAGATTTGGGCTTGATCTAATTAAAAAGAAACGTTAAATAGGACAGTGAAACAGCACAGCAGGCTGCCTGGAGAATCAATGTTTGCTTCATCCCTGGGGGCTTCAAGTTCCAATTTAACAAAGCCCAGAGAGATCTGCTCTGAGCTCACAGCTAACCCTTCTGCAAGCAGATGACCTCCTTAGATTCTTTCCAGTCTGAATTATAACATATTCATATATCATAACCCCTAATTTAACAGTTCTTTGGTAGGCAGGGTAAATGCTCAGCTCACAATCAGTTGTCAGACAAGTGAAAAGGAGTACCCAAAAGGGGTTTCTACATGTTTTATAAATTTTCATAAGAAAATCAGAATGCACTGCTGAAACACAAATCTGTTAACAAACCTTCTAGGCATAATTACTGTAACAAGTCACAGGAATGAAAACAGAGATGACATAAGAGGAAATGTATGCTAATTTATATTTATTTATCTATGTAGTCTCCTGAGTGATCCTAAAAGTACATATTTATACTTCTTTACTGGTATTCACTTCCTTCTATTCATAAATGTTGAAGAACTTTGAAGATCTAACACAACATTATATGATGAAGGAGGAAAATCACATGAAGAATAACAATAGTGATTTCTATTATTTGAAATAATAATAAAGTTCATGAAAACTCACAGCGTAGCATTTGATGTAAAGAAAGTTAATGTTAACTCTTTAGGTGAGACCTTTAAGAGGATCTATAACATTGCTTCTTCTTTTTTTCACAAATAACAGGAGCCACAGAGTTATGTGCAATAGGTTAGTTTTGAACATAAACCAGATCTATTTTCATGACCAATGAAGATGGAAATGAATGAAATCAGAAAAGTCATCATAAATTATTAATAAGTTATCAGGTTTACTCCATTTGTCTCATTATCGTTACATGATTTCTTAACACATGGTATTTTTCTGGTTACTATGCAAATATGCAGTATATACAAACTTTATATTTTTAATTACTGTATACTTTTCTAAATTTAACTTTTTTTTTATGTGGACTTAAAATTTTGCTGTTATATATTAATCTCTAATAGTGTAGTTTTTCTAGTTGCACAAACACCCTGAGAAGTTAAGATGCATATGGTTTGGTGATGAAGGCATGAATATCTTATAAAGGGTATGTTTATACGATGATATTGTAATCACTCATGTATTCTCCTTCATATAATGCTTTATTCATAACTTAATTCAAATTGCATAAAACCACTCAATTTTGTACTCCAAATGTCTGTTTGAAAACTATTTTTATTTTTCTGTCTTCACTACTGACATGTTTCAGCAAAAATATATTTTTAAAATTGTATCCAGGTATGCACTGGACTACAGCATTTTGTCTTTTCCCTTTCTAATTATTAAAACAACAGGATGAAAATTTTAAAATCGTTTCTCATAATTTGTTTAGCAAAAAACTGTTACAGCTGTTACTTACTGTCACCAAGGCAAAGCAAAGGCCCCAGCTTGTAAGCTGCTTCAGAACTTGGTCTGTCGGTATCTGTGATCACAATTTCAGTGACTGGTAGATGCTCCTTGTAGGAAAGTAATCCAGTATCGTTCATCCTGAAAAGGTGAAATGAAAACCACAGCACTCCTAAATGTTTCTGATAATTATTTCACTGTCATTCATACATTTCTGGGAAAGAAAAGAAATAATTAAGTTCTGAAAAAAAGTGCTGCGTAACTCTATCAGTAATACAACTGTGAATACAAATGTATATCTTGTGATCAGTTGACAAGACTTATATAATTTCATAGGAACTGAGTATTTTTATGGTTGTGCTTGACTGTGTAAGCATGAGAAAACTCTTTGACATAAATGGAAACCTAACTGGCTGATTAAGCTAACATATATGCCCATGTCAGTAATTTTATGTTGCTGAGTACATACTGTATCTATAATGGTCTGTCTTTATTTTTTGGAATATAAAATGGCTTAGTATAACCTTCAAATATACTTATCTTTATTTCCTTTTTCACCTTCACAAAAGTTCAAAAATATCAAATAGAAAAATGCAAAGTCATGCTGAGTGTGCTGGAAAAGCAATATTTGTTTTTATGTAACTCACAGTAAAGGAAATCTGCAACTTATCAATCAGAGTACATATCCCATACTCATAATCTTAGACCAAATTCCTTTTTTAAAATCTTTCTTAAATGTCAGAAAAAAAATTCTAAATTTCATAAGCATCAGTTTTGTTCCTAAAATATTCAATCACACAGGACCATTCTGGAAAACTCAATCTGTCCATTCAATCCCTATATAGTTGAATCTTCCCTTTAATGGGCAAGCAATACCTCAAAGACGATAGTACAAATTCAGAGGGAGAAGGTAATCTGGAACTCACACAACTCAGCAAGCAAGCCACATTTCTCTGGGAACATCACTGGGCTAAGCACTCCCTTTTTTCAGTGCATCACGCACTGGGACTGAGACCAAAGGAAGAGATTCCACCCTTGTGCTTAATGAAACTAGTGAATTTTTCCTCTCTCTCCTGTCCCTTTACTAACACCACACACTTTCCTCTGTATACAAGCTTATGCATCTGCGAGTACAGTGAACACAAATGTATAGTGGGTTTTTAGGAAATTTTCTTCTAAAGTGAGGAATGGAAAATCTTTTTTAAAAATGTTATTTTTTGATGTAGTAAGATACTGAAGATTCCTAATTTATACCCTCAAAAGCACTCTCAAAACCCTTAAAGTGTTTGCTTCAATAAAAATGTGTTGCAAACGGAAACTAAATAGAATCTAGCTTAACAATTATACAGAGGATTTGCACTTTTTGAGAACTTTAGGAACAGATTTTCTTAAAATATCTTTTTTTTTTTATTTTAGACTTTCAGAGACTTTAGTATTTTGATTGGTCAAACAAGGAGTTTTAGAGATGGATATATAGTAAGAAAGATTTAATTATTAAAATACACTATCAAAGCTGTATTTCCAAAACCACAATGTGTAACTCTGGTTTCCTGTGCTTAGACAAAATCAAAAGCAAGCAAAGCTTCTACCTACTTTTTCTGCCCTCTGAAGCGTATTGAGTCAAATGATTCAAACCAGTAATCTCTAGGGAACCAAATGTAACATCAAGCACAACTACTAAAGTAAGTATAAACATAGCCTCCATAACATTGCAGTTACTAGCATAAGTCTCTAATTAAAATGAACATAATGTGATAGAAATGGATATATGCAGAAATATTAAACAGTAGTCATATTTTCAATGTAATATGGGTCATGTTTTCAATGTAATACATTCATCACATATGCAATTTATCAGACTGGTTACAGTGAAGACATAGATGTCATTCTCTATCTACTCAACCATTATATATTCACCTATGTATGTGAGCATGTCTTAAATGATTGACAAAACTGACAATGTATTATACATACTAGCAATTACTCAAAATCCTGTCTTAAAATATGCTCTATTTTTAACACTTATTTTGCTGTTGGTAATCCAAAATTATATTTTCGTAAAGTGTAATAATAAGGAAATTATTAGTGTTCTGTGTAATTTTTAAAATCTCTCTATTGGAATAAGCACAGCAGATATCACTCTGTGTCTTCTACGGCAGATGAAAATTCTTTTTCTACAAAATCTTTTGAATCTGCTGAAGATTTGCTCTTTGACTAATCCTGTGTGGTATTTTCATTTATCTGCTGAGTTCCCTGATCATGATGAGAGAATAAGCATTTTGCAACAAAATCCACTTGTTCATTTGAAGAATTGTCTAGCTTGAGGAGAAATACATGTAGTACATATGAAGACTTTCCTGAGCAACTTCCTTATAGTTTTCTATTTCCAAAAAGCAGATGTTGATATATTTATTAATATGCGTATATTAACCTACTCACTTAATCAGATAGTTAAACATTCTTTACTAATTTAAAAGCTTAGAAGTTTCTTCAACAGAAAAGTTTTCATTTGAAAAGTCACTGTCTGCTTTACACAGTCCTATATTGCACTGGAGCTATTGTTGAGAAAGTTGTATCTGATCCTCTTAATTGAAAACCAAGTTCAGATTTGACGTAATAGAAACTAAGAAGTTAATTATTTGAATGAGATCATAAATAACATAAGAAAATCTCAAGTACAAGTGGAAGTTCTGTATTTTAGAAATCTTTCCAACACCTTTCGGATTTCGGATGAGTGCTTTCCTTAGTTGACAACAAATAAGAAAAAAAAAAGGGGGGGTAGTTAAAAATTATGCTAAAAATTAACTGACATTTTTTTTCCAGAAAGTTTTATTTTCATTTCAATCACTTTCAGTATTCTAAAACTGGTAAGTGATGTTGTGCTAAAGACTAGAACTAATGTCTTACTATGTATCATAGAACCATAGAATCATAGATTGGTTTGGATTTGAAGGGACGATAGAAGTCATCTAGTCCAATATGGAATATTCTACCAAATTAGAAAGTATCTGTATAAAATTAAACCATCAAATGAAATAATTAGAAATAATACTTAATATACATAGTTAGAATTTTGTAGGAAAATGTGTTCTATATCAAACAAGCAGGTGACACTATGATAATTTAAATTTACAACTGCTTTGGTGTTCTAAATGTGCCAAGGCCTGCATATTTTCTTTATCTACTTCTCAGGAAAAAGTGTTGTGAATAAGCAACAGTAAAAAGTCACCATTCATCTCTGTCCGCATCACAGTTGCAGTAATGTTTGGAATCAATGCAGCTTCCCTCTAATCCACAAGCACATTTTTGTATAGCAGGCAAGGAACCTCCCCAGTAAGTCTGTGTTTCATTGGTTCTTCCAATCCACCAGCTCAGTGGCATCCCATCTAAAAGGTAGGTTAGAGAAAATGAATACCCCATCTTGTCTCCTACTTCTCCTAGTTTTTCTAATCCAAACAAGCTTCCAAAAGGTCTCACAGAGAAACATCCCTCCTTACATCTAAAAGTTTAAATAACAATTAAAAAAAACCAAACCTTAGATTTACTTGATAAGTAATTAATCATTTTAATATTTCATTATCAGGTATTAAATGTTTGTCACGGGTTTTTCCTTCCACTAGTGGAAAAGGGAATTCACAGTTCCTAGCTCAACCAGCCATAATATTAAAATAATTCATCTTAAGCAGTCCATTTATATAATTGATTTTAAAATGGCCCATGAAAAAAGAGACATCACCATCCTAAAAATCAAGGTAGTTTATATTCCCAAGTAAAGATCAATTTCATATCATGGAACTACCAGTAATAGAATGAGAAGAGGTACAGAAAAGCTATGCAGAAATGGTCTCATCTCTGTGATGAACATTAAGATGTTGAATAGTGCTGTTAATCAGTAATGCCCGAAGATAGCTGATAGGTCACAGGCAGCAAATTCAGAGTTTATACACTCAGAGACAACATAAATCATATTAATGGTGTTCCCACAAGCAAGTTGATGTATCTGGTTAGCAGAAGTGAGGTTTCCCAGGACAGTTACATCTCTGCATGGTGCACCCAGTGAGCATTGTTTGTGGTAAAATAATAAAACTGGATGTTTCCTTAAAGTTACAGTACCGCAGATTAATCTCAAAGATGTTGTCAAGCAAGCACAGCAACAGAAAATATATACAGAACAGATAACAGCTAATACATAAGAAGCATAAAGATAGACCATCTCAAATGAAAAAGAAGAAGGGTGATAGATGCAATGTATGAAGTACAAGGCCTTAGAAGAAATCAAGTACTGTTAAATTACAGAGTTTCTTAAAGCTGCATTTCTTTTTGCTGTTGCTGGAGCTCCAAGTTTTCAGCAGCAGACCCCCACAAAGCAGCTGGAATTTATCCTAGTCTAAACTTTACTTACAACTGCTGCTGCTTATTAAATCTCACTGTTGTTAAGACCTCTGTTACACTGAAAAACTCTCAGATTATAAACATATTGACTGCATTCATTACCACACAACTGTCAGCCCAGCAGGCCAAAAAACAGCATGAGTAGTTTCTGGAAAAGTCAGACTTGCATAATGGCATCAATGTACAATATCAGTGTTTGTGTCTGCAAGCCATTACAGGAGGAAGAAAACTTGGAGCTAGTTTATGAATATTTATCAGATAATACTTTAAAAAGCCTCCAACAACTAAAACTGTAAAAAGCAGAATATTTCTGCTGTTTCAACAGCATGCCTTGACTTTGTATTTTAGTAATGAATTAATGTTCCCAGTCTTCCACTAGGTCCTTTGGGTTATGCTTAAAAGCTCACCTCAGTTATTTGTTCATATAGCAGGATGATATCATTCATAAATTTATATAATTCATAAATTATATAATTCATAAATTATATCCAGGGTGACTGAATACTTTTAAACTACAGTAAGTGAAGCTACTAAATGGATTGCTTGTTCCAAAAAATATTTCATGTGATCATCATCAAATTTTGTACTTATCAGACACAATCAGTGGAGGTTATAGAAAGCAGAAGTGAGAGAGACTCAATTGTGCATGCAATTTGATAATGTGCCTATCTGCATTTCAAATTCTGATATTTCATTGTATTCATAATAAATGAAACAAACCAAACTTGTTTCAATAAATTTTTACTGGAATTTTCTTTCAGTGTCAGGTATGTTTTAGTTATTAGCTATGTGTAATTGATACTGTCTTCTTTGTTTATTCTGACTATAAAAAGAATCATGCATAAAAATCAGCAAGCAAGTATATAAAAGTGATTCTGAACAGGAAATCTTAGTGAAGATTATCTTCAGATGCTGAAAAGATGAAATAACAATTGTGTCAGCAATTCTAAAATTTCCAATTAGATCACTTTACATTCCTACACTTCCCTCAAATCTGTAAGGCATTTGTATTCAAAACAACATTCTTATTCAGCTCCCTGACCTCTTCTAAATAGGATATAATTTGATTATAATTCACAGTTATATTTGCAACATCCTAATAAAAATTTCTGATGAAACTTCTAATGTTTATGTTACTGTATCACACTGAGACAATAAAAGTTAGAACGCATACCTGCTGGAGAAAGCTGCAAATACTATGTTTCACATAGGTGAGAAATATATCTCTAAAGCTCTCAAACCCATATTTTTTTGTAACAGTTTTAATTATGAAATTACTACTTTTCAGAGATTAAAAATAATACGTTCTGTCTTCTTTCTGTACTTTTCAATGGCAAGGTGTAACTTGAAGAAAAAAAAGATATGAAAAAAAAAAAAGACTACCTAATTCCTAATTTTTTTTTCACTAGTTCTTTGATATTCAGGAGATAAAAGAAGTAAGCATTTTGTAGGGTAGCATGACCTTAAAATTTTCAAAAGATAATAGAATTCTCCCTTGCCATGACATCAGCAAGTTCTATACTTATATTTGTAGAAAAATATATGGTACAGTGGAGGATATTTGAAAAAATTTCTCTCACAGCCTCAGCACTAGGGTTTATATTTTGTTGTGGTTAAAGACTAAAAATATTTACTAGACTAAAAATATTTTAACATATATTCACAACACATTTACTGTTGCCAGTTCAGTTGCACCCCAGTTTTAACAAGGGCTCACCTGGACATTGTGACTTTTGCTTAACAGTGGATACCTTGACTGCTTCTAAGATTTTACAGATATCTTTGAGGAAGCAGTATTGATGCAGCTAATCCTGTAAAAAGCTCTCCAATACAGTGCTGTTCTGAACTAGATATCTGGTGTACATAATTTCAAGGTGATTCAACCAGGTATTCTTTAGCTATAGACACTATAGTGATCACTGCGTAAATATAAACCTAACTTTGCAGCACTTATCAAACATGTTGGATATCTGTATGCGCCAAGACTTTAGAAGGAGTGGCTGACACTTCAGAGGGTCATGTTGCTACCCAGACGCACTTTGACAGGCTGAAGATAAAGGGCTGACAAGAACCTCATGAAATTCAACAAGGGGAACAGCAAAGACCTGAACCTGGGGAGGAACAGGCAGCTATATATGCTGGGAGCTACCCAGCTGGAAAGCAGCTTGGTAGAAAAGGGCCTGGGGCAACGGGTGGACATAAAGTTGCATTCGAACCAGCAAAGCACCCTTGCTACAAAGAACACTCATGGTACCCTGGGTTGCATTAGGAGTTTGAGGTGTTGCCAATAGGTTGTAGGAGGTGATCCTTCCCCTTCGTTCAGCACAGGTGAGGTCACGCCTGAAGAATTGTGTTCAGTTCTAGGCTCCTGATTACAGAAGAAAGATGGGAATACTGGAAGAAGTCTAATATAGGGCCAAAGAGGTAATTAAGGGACTTACCCAGCATCCCTCCTGTGAGGAGAGGCTGGAAGAGTATGAAAGGTTTAGCCTGAGAACCTGAATGTTCAGAGGGATCTCATCCGTGTATATAAATACCTGAATGGAAGTTGTAAAGACAACTGAGACAGGCTCTTTCCAGTGGTGTCCAGAGCCAGAAGAACAGGGCACAAACTGAAACATGGGATGTTATTTCTCAGTGTCAGGAAACAATTTTTCACTGTGAAGGTGACAGAATGCTGTCACGGGTCACCCAGAGAGATTGCGGAGTCTCTGGCCTTGAATGTATTCAAAAGCCATCTGGACATGGTCCCAAAAAAACTAACTCTAGGTGGCTCTTCCTGAGTAGGAGTGTTGGACTAGATGACCTCCAGAGATCTCTTCCAACAGCAGACACTCAGTGATTTGTAATTCTATGACTCTAACACTCTGGAAACTCAATCTCTTTGCTGCTGATGTGGTTCATGTGCTCAAAACAACATCTATAACAGTATATACTCTAGACATACGATCACCAAGTTCTCTGAAAAAAAGTACCAGAACATATACGTATCATTTACATATTCCTGCAGCATTCCTCTGGACAAACTTACTTTTCATGAGTTTGGACACTCATAGTCTTCACTGGGTTGAAAAACTGGATAGCAGGTCAGGCCAAAAGAGTTGTGATAAATGCAGTTCAATCCAGCTGGCAGCTGGTCACAAGAGGTGATCCCTAGGGCTCAGTACTGGGACCAATTCTTTTTAATGTCTTCATCAATGGTTTGGATAAGGGGATTGAGTACGCACTCAGTAAGTTTGCCGATACCATCTAGTTAGGCAGGAGTCTTGATCTACTTGAGGGAAGGAAGGTACTACAGAGGAATCAGGATGGCCTAGATTGATGGGCCAAGGCCAGCTGTATGGGATTCAACAAGGCCAAGGGTCATATCTTGCACCTGGACCCCAACAACTCCATGCAGCACTACAGGCTTGGAGATGAATGGCTGGAAAGCAGCCTGGCAGAAAATGACCTTGGGATGCTGGTTGATAGGTGAGCCAGCAGTGTGCTCAGGTGGCCAAGAAGCCCAACAGCATCCTGGATTGTATAAGAAATGGTGTGGTCAGTAGGACTAGAGAAGTGATTGTCCTCTTGTACTTGGCACTGGTGAGGCTGCACCACAAATACTGTGTTCATCATCAGACCCTTCACAACGAGAAAGACATTGAGCTTCTGGAGCATGCCCAAAAAGCAACAAAGCTGATGAAGGGTCTGGAACACAAGTCTTACAAGGAGCATCTGAAGGAGCTTGAGTTGTTTAGTCTGGAGTAAAGGAAGTTGAGGCGAGACCTTATTGCTCTTTACAGCTACCTGCAATGAGGCTGTAGTGGGGCAGGTATGAGTCTCTTCTCCCAAGTAACAAGTGATAGGAGAGGAAATGATCTCAAGTTACCCCATGTTTATATTTGATACTAGGAAGAAATTCTTACTGTCAAGCATTGCAAGAGGCTGCAGAAGAAAGTGGTTGAGTCGCCAATCCTGAAAGTATTTTAAATCCTGGAATGTAAAAATCTGAATTTTATTTTAAGGAACTGTTATAATTAACAATGCTAGAAAAGATTAGACAAAGTTAATACATCTTCTGAACAGTTATCAAAACATGGCTCTGGCTGCTTTCAAACAGAATGTGAACCATAAACTCTACTTCTCTTTAATTATTGTTATTTCATTCCTAAATCACAAAACTCAGTGTTGCCTTGTTTAAGTGGCCTTACTGCAGAAGCTAAGAGTGACTGTCAGTAGATCATAATTTTCTCATTCAGAGCCCTCTCTTTCAGAACACCTAGCCATAAATTTAATTGGGAGTCTCGAGGTAAAAGGCAGGCTCAGTGGGACATCTAAAGCAGTAGGTTCATCTTTTATGCTGCAGAGATGTTTTCAAGCCAAGAGTGAGTTCTAGTCTAAGTAGTCCAGTGATATCCATGACATAATTCAGAATAAGGTATATGTAAGGAAAGAGTTTAGAGACTCAACTAGACACTGTTACACTCAGAAGCCTGCTCTCTGCTTACTAGGAAAAAATTCCAAGAAATAAGTTTGAGGAGTTTCAAAGTTTCTAGTGGACAAGCAAAAAAATTTTGCTTAGATTTTTAAAAAGACAGCAAAATATGACATTTTTACTTCCACATTATTTGGACTACTTTCAATCAGATTTTTGTGGTAAAATCTGTTAACAGAACCTCTGTGTCAGTGAGAGCTGAGATTAAAGTAGGCTGTATAACGTTATTTTTTCTCTAAGTACTTCAGAAGTTCTCCATTATTTTTTCTCTTAAAATAATTATACTTTTGTCAATAATTTACACTTTAACTATTTTTTTTCTACAAAGGTTTATATTGGACAGTGTAAATTTAGTGCTATTGATGCTTTTTGTCATGCGTTCACAATAAGAAAACATTAAGTCCTCAAAACTTCCAGCAATAAACTTCTGCTTGTATCTATGCATTAGTTTGTGTTCTTTAAATGAGATATTTCCTCAGTAATTCCTTCATTAAATTTTAAAAATCCCTTGGAGGCAGACCAACAGAATCTCTGTCAAAAATAATTTCTGTTAATTTAAAAGCCTTACGAGACAAAATGACTTTGAGAGCACTTAATTCTGTGAATGGAGATCATTACAAATTATCATTTAGTGGTTTTTGGTTTGAATATCCTTTGGCAATATACAGGAATATGAGTATTAGATATTTGGTATAATTCAAAATTCATAGTAGCAAAATGCCATAACCTTGGTAGAAACAAATACCTTTAGTACCCAGTAAAACAGAATGCATTATGCAACGTAATAAGATTAATCTGCTTTACTTACCTGGCTTATCTAAAAGCCTTGACTTCTTGCAGTGGTAAGCAAGCTCCTGTTCACAGTGTTCTGCACGGTTAATTGTAGCCTGAAGCTGATCTAAGCTGGCCGAGTACTTGAAAAACACAGTATGGGGGTTGTCTCGGTTAGCACTTTTGACTCTGGTTAGGTTGGTGTTATTATGCTGTATGATTGTCCACGTTGTATCTTTCAAAACACATGTGAAAAATAATAAAGAATGAGAAGTAGTTGCATAAATTGGTAATGGAAAGAGTATGTATGATGAAATCAACCAAACTTCAAGGTTACTTCTTTGATCACAAAAAAAGTGCTATGGGCATACGAAACAGAGACATAAATCACGGAGCAAAAATGAAAGCAACTAACGATTGTTTATGAGTAAATTATCACAACATGACAGTAACAGGTATTGAGCTTGTTATTAGTGAATAATGAAACAGTAACTGATGACACCCAAATAATTTTCTCTCAAATAATATACAGTTTGTTTTGTAAATTGCAACGAAAGAATAGAAAGAAATGATACTTAGTAACGTTACTTCTCTGAGGCTTAATTTTTAATATAAAATAAACTAAAATCTATCCTAGATTTGAGCTACATGATGTATATTAGTATTGAATTCATTTGTTCTGTGTGAGATGATCTACAGCCTTTTTCTATGACACAATGAAACAAAAGTAACCTATAAATACAGCATTTACTTTAAGACTCAAATTTTAGGAAGGTGACCTATTCTATCCATCTAAAATCAAATAGCAGTCACTATTTTGGGGGAAAGCTATGGACGAGATCATCTTGAGTGCCAATATGCAGCACGTACAGGATAACCAGGTGATCATGCCCAGTCAGCATAGGTTTAGGGAAGTCCTGCTTAACTAACCTGATCTCCTTCTGTGAAAAGATGACCTGCTTTGTGGATGAGGGAAAGGATGTGCATTTTGTTTAGCTAGACTTCAGTAAAGTCTTTCAAACTGTTCCCCACAGTACTCCTCTGGAGAAACCAGATGCTCATGTCTTGGATGGGCATACTGTTGGCTGAGTAAAAAACTGGCTGAATGGCTGAATGGTGAATGGAGTTCAATCTAGTTTGAGGCTGGTCACAAGTGATGTTCCCGACGACTCAGTGCTGGGTATGGTTCTGTTTAAAATCTTTGTCAGTGATCTGGGTGAGGGTATCCCTGGGGTTATTTAAGGATGCACAGATACGTTTCTTAGGGACATGGTTTACTGGTGAACTTGGCAGTGTTAGGTTTACAATTGAACTCGAGGATCTGAAAGATCTTTTCCAACATAAAAGATTCTGTGGTTCTGTTATTTGAATTAGTATTCAAAAGCTGTATCCAGTGAGGGACTAAAAATCACAGCTTCCAAAGTTAACTAGAAAGCTGTTTACAAACAACTGCCATACTATTAATTTACCACAACCACCACGGTATGACCACTTGACTCAGTACTGTAAGATGATGGAATACTATTTCAGAACTGAGAGGTGCATTTCCCTAAAAAACAAATACCACTGTTAAACTGACTTTTACCTCAGATACTGCTGAATATGGCAGCAATGTACTTCATTGCACTGTGTAGACAGGCTTTACGGTTCATGTAACTGGAGGCATGCAAAATATTGCCAGAATATTTATTCCAGAAGCAATTGAACTGTGTCTGCAAAGCCTTTTTCCATGAATCACTAGGAAATATTCAGTTCTTCAAACATTATTTTCTAGAAATAACTAGAAAATATGTTCTGAAGTATGGCTCTTGTAATAAAAGAGCTGAAAAGCCTTGCATATAAATGTATATATAATTCAAATTGTTTAATAACAAGCAAACTATTGCGCATTTATAGAAGGTATATGCTAAAATGTACAATCTGCTGTGAAACAGACTTTCTCCAATTTGGAGCAACAAAACAGTTCAATAGCTTTCCAGTTATACTGATACTTCATAAATAATCTTTCCTTAAATTCTTCTTTTCACTTTCTTCAACAATTATGTAAAGTATTTTTAATTGCAAAAACTTACTGCATTACAAACCCATACAAATGAAGAACTGAAACTGATGTTACAATACTTATACGAAGGCATTGTTTTAATAGCTACTAGAGACAGTATGCTAAGTATTATGTATTTACTTTGAGACTAGAAAAACTATTTTGCTGTACACTGAGACACAGGAAGGATGAAACTGGCTGACGCTATAGCACAGGAGTACAATGGTCATTCTTCTTGTGTGTAAGGAAAAGTAACATCAGACACTCTGCTTGGGAGCACAAAGATTACTCGCTCCATGTTCTTCTAAACCTAAATTGTCCTACATATTGGAGGCAGACAAAGGCTCATAAGATTGTGCTATTTTGTATTTTTGTTAAGACACATCACCTATGCATAGGAAAGTGCTTAGCTTATTTTCTTTCAGATTCCACTTGCAAAGCCTGTGACAGTCCGGCCTCTATGACTGAAATCACTTCAAGGTAAGGGTAAGGGGTGCAGGTTCCCCATTGAAGCCGGTCTGCATAAGTCAAGTCAACTTTAGATTCATGTTCAACCTACTCTCAAATCTTAATGGCCAATATTATTTGAGTAGATATAAGAAATATTACTTTTTCTGACTTGTACTATTGATGGAAGTATTTCTGCCATTGTAATAGCAATATTTAAAATTGCCTAAAAGAGTTGTATTTATCTTATTAGCTTCCTCCAGGCCACATGTGATTGTTATTATAACATTTATAGAGAGGAAAGAACACGTGGTCATTTAAAGAATAAGCATACATCAGAAAATCTAAAACAAATATCAAATTGAGATGTCTATTAAAAATCATTATATTAAAAAAAATCTATTTATGCAACTTTTTTATCATTGCTAGCCAGTTTTTGGTCAAATTCTGATTTTTTTTTTAAGTATATGCTCACGGTGTCAAAAAACAGATGGCTGGAAAAATAGCAAACAGATTTCTTTTTTTACATGCGCATACACACAGACATAAATATATCTAAAGGCTACACTGAGCATAACAATTAAGCCAAACAGGTCAGCTGTCATACTTTTTGTAATATTACTAAATTTACAAAGAAAAAGAAAAGCAGGTCACTGAAAAGTTCGGTCATCTTAACTGGCATAGTGGACCACAGGCTTTTCATTCTGAAATCGACTTCCAAGAATATAACCAGGGAAAGGCACCTTTCTCCCAGCTGCTGAAAACACAGCCCCAGGAATGTAAAAGACAAGGCAGTGCTATAAGAAATGTGGGCATCTGTCTTCCCTCCCTCTGGTGGGAAAAGGGAATAGCAGTCATGAGGATACCGGGAACAAAACAAATATAGAAGATTCATCCTGTCAGGCTGCATCTTGAGATGAAGAACCCATCAACGAGATTTGCTTAATGTGGTGAATAAAAAGTGACGGAGGAAAATACTAACAGCTGTTCATGGACACGTAAGGATAAATCAGATGCTACATTGTAACTTGGAGGGTTATAGCTGCTTAAAAAAATTGTCATCTTTCTGCCATGATGATCTGGTCTCTTTTAGTCTCACAGGACACCAGATATTTATTTTTAAGGGCCTGTACCAATCTGAAGGGTGCCCACAGTTCACTCTAGAAGTAAAAAATCCGGAGCTGACATGATGAGACTAGTTAATTTGCACAGATTGATTGAATTCAAGAGAATTCCATTATTTCAACACGTGTAATAAGTATTCTTTGGATCATTGTGAAAGTAAACTAATGCCACTGTCAGAGTTCTGTCATTTTTCAAGAAATGGAGATGATCACAAATTGTTTACAAATAAATATCAAAAACTTATGGTGGGGATTTTGAGCCAAGTTCTCAACACTTAAAACATAGCTAAACCCAATTCAACCACGGATTATTCATGTAGTCTTTACACTGTTATAACTGTGTTAAAATATGTTTTTGTCACACCAAACAATAAATTGTTTCAATTACTTTGGCTGGAAAGTAATTCAAATAAATAAAAGTTGAGTAAAAAGAAAGGGAAAGGGGAACAAATAAAGAAAAATATTACAAAAAACATTTAAATGTAAGCTTCATTGGAAGGCCGTACACTAACAGGCACACACAAACAGCATCAACTTCTTTGTTAATAAACAGACTTGCGACTAAATCTGATATCTAAAACTCCTAGCGGTACAAACAGCCAGAATCAAAGAACTGGTGCAGAAGAGGAGGCAGGGTGCCTGAAAATGAGACTGCATGGATCACACACATGTTGCATTTGCATTCTCCAAAAGATCTACTTGCAATTTGAAAGATGAAGCTTAATGTCTATATGCCTCATTATAAAGGCCAGTTCTGAATTATAGTTTTTTAGAAGGCTACTGGGAAAAATAAGTAATTATGTCAGAAAATATATCTTATTTCTCATTTCCTTAAATGCCCTCAAATGTTGTAACTTCAATAAAAGAAAAGCTGCTCCCCCAAAATGAACTAGTATGACATTGTTTCCACGAGGAACATCTGTCCTATCTATGTTAATGCATTGCTGGCTTCACAGCCTGAATCCTGCTATTATTTTAATTTCTCTGCCCAATTCTTTGCCCACTATTCTGAGCTAAGGAATTACTTTCATTTAATTGTGCATATATGCATTATACTCAAGTGCTACAGTCTTCTTACTTCTTAACTCAGGTTACAATAAAATAAGCATGCATATAAACCTAGTTGTGAGTTAAGGAAGTTTATCACCTCACCTGTCATATTACAATATACAAGAAATGGTCCCAAGGGGCCACTTCCATCTGAATCAATATTGTAAAAGCCTGAAGTATTCCCTCTGTGCTTATAGGCTTCGCAAGATTGCTCATATATGGCTGTAAAAGAACACATTATATCACAAATGTAATGGCATAATTTTACATTTTATTCAGGAATTTTTAAAAAAAAAAAATCAATGGGGGAAAAATTATGTGTGTTCGATTATAAGGAATACTGAATAAACCACATAAAATTATAGAATCATAGGATCATAGAATCACAGAAACATTAATGTTCATGTGAATTTGTAAAGTACATCTGGTTAAATTTATTGGATAGATCACAAGGAGTATTTTCAAGCATTTTCTTCTTTATTTCAATCTGGAAATTTAGGGAGGAAACTATGAAACGTGGGTTAGCAAGTGGTTGTTGAAACTGTTAAGTAAAGTGATTGCCAAGGGTATTAGACTTTGGTAATCACATTTTGAGGACAAAACCACTACTCTGGTATTCATAAATATCAATACTTTGTTATATAAAATTTCTTAACAACGGTATTTATGCCACTGTCTTCTTCATAATTAAGACATTAAAGGAAAAGTCATCAGTCATTTTGACTTCGTACAAATGAGATTTAATAGGCAGTCTTGACAAATCAGTGATTTCTCAAGCAAATCCCATGTGTGCAGACATACATTCTTCTTATAAAATCTTCCAACAAGGATTATATAGATTTTTAAGGAAAACTTATAAAGACAGAATTATTTATCTGATCATTAGGACAGTCTTTGGAATTTTGTAAAATTATCATCTGTAAAGTTTCATAAGGATTTCTAGTTATTTCAAGTATATATGGAAGACCAGAGCAATGACTTATTCTGCTTCCCAGAACATGCTTGAAGCGGTACAAATACAGATCTACTCCTGTGAAAGTAGCTATGTAACTTTCAATTTTATTTATTTAGATTTAATTTCTCCTAATCTACTCCCTGATTCAACAAACTACATAAACATGTGTTTAGGGCTTAGCATGTGATGACCTTTGTGCCTAAATGTAGTCCCACAGCCTTAAAAAAATATTGTTATGATGAATAAAGGTGAACTAAACACAGTTCTAAACTATTTGACAGTTCAGGAAGTGGAATTACATGGATGGAAGAGGATTATCTCGTGGAATTTTTGAAAAATGTGAAAGACAGCATTAGAATTTTCAATGAGTTTCTGTTGCTATATATTTTGAATTCTCAAGGCCTTTTCTTGAACCAAATTGTCAATATTTACATGATCAAAAATATTCTAACATGAAAAATCAATCCAAATGTATATTTTTGTGGTGAAAAAAGTTAATCAGAAATAAAAGAATTGTCAGAAAACATCACAGACTTACAATAATGGCAAGTAGCTCCCTTGTAACCAGTATTGGCACAGTTGCAGTAGAAGCTGTTCCAGGACTGTGAACATTCACCACCATGTTCACAGTAATTTGGCAGACACCTAAAATCAAAAACAAGGATTATTTTCACTGCTTTCCATTCATTTACATGTTACTTCTATTTATCAAGGAATACAAAATCATGGAAAGGAAGTATAGTAACACAAAGGAAGTCTTCATGCTCATTGGAGAAGATGTCCTTATAATTACTAGAAAATTGAAATATTTCCCCTTTATTCACCTCACTATTCCAATGGCATATAACACATTTATTACGCATTAAGCCTATGAGAACAAAAATAAAGTATAAGATGACTGTTACTTCTTACCATTCCAGGATTTGCAATTCAATACAGATTGATAAAACAGTGAAAGATTGCTGATAATTCACTGACAAGTTTTGCTACTAATAAGTTTTCTTGAACAAGATGTGTCATAACAAAGCAGCATCACAACAGATTTTTTCTACTCTTTTAAAAATAATAATGTTTTAAAAAACACATAACAAATAAACATGACAAACAGCACCTCACAGCTACTTCTTATTGAACAATAATGTTTAGCTCATATTCTAGAAAGAGTAACATTTCAGCATTCAGTCAGTTCCATCATAAAATGCACAAAACCAATAAAACTAGTTTTCATTCTGGTTATATGAGCATAAAGCTGAAGAGCTTTGATGGTTTTCTTTTGGATTTACAACTGCAACGAATATTTGCCTTGAACTGCTTAATGGTTAAATCCAAAGCAATATAACTAAGTATAAAATATTACATGAGATGAAAAAAAGAAAATTTATGTTTCTTATAAACACAACTGAAAATATATTAAAATAGTCGAATTCTTTAAGAAATTGCTTACCAGTTTTTCACCATAGAAATAAGTTAACATTCTAAATGCATTGAGTGTATATATATATGTGTGTATGAGATATGGTTCAGAAAGTATGAAATAGATTTATTGATATTAACGACAGGAAAAAAGAAAACAAGCCAATTAATTTCACAGGACCTTAAAATATCTTTCAAATCATTTAAGAAATTTCAGGAAGGTATTAAATTAAGATTGTGGAAAGTTCAGTATTTCGTACATCGACTTTATGAATAATTCAGGCCCTTTTTACATTCCGTCCTCCTGAGTCTCAAAGAATTTTATCTTTCTTTCATGTTTATAAAAAGGATAAGCAGAGGTTTTCATAGACTGGAAGGAGGGAGAAAAAAAACAGCAGGTAAAGTAAGCAGAGTGATATAGGTCACCTGTTTTCAAGAAAATATTTTTTGCCATTCAAAGAGCAGATCTTGTACCTATTACCTCATTCACAGAACCTGTTTCTAAACCAATTCTCTAGGTGATATACGTCTGAATGAGCTCTGCTTTGGGAGAATAAAAATAAACTTTCTGTACCAGGTTTATGATCACTTTGACATGAAATACTTTGTTTGCAGGAATTGTATATATTTGTGTAGTAATAACTCTTAGGATACATGTCTAATTTTGCTTTCTACAGGTTTGACTAGAAAGCAGTTATGTACAAATATACCTTTCATCTAACATAAATAACAGTCAGGACATTCAGTGCATCCTCTAACAGCTGCTTTGCTTGCATGTAATTCAGTCACAGTTTTTCTAGTCTTATTACTGTATGATAAAGACATCATTATCCCTAAATTGCAAGTGATTTACATGGTCTTTCCCTGTATTGACTCCCTATCCATATTAATTAATCTTTGTAATAGTCTTCTCAAGATGACAAACTTAGATGAAATTGATGATGCTTGAACTAACTTTAATAGGTATGAAAAAAATTTAATCAATTTTTTTTTAGTCAATATTGCATCTTACCTCTGTTTCAGAATGTATATTATGTGTTGTGTCACTATCCAAAGCAAATAACAGTGCTTTCTCTGAGGAGATGAATTTTCTATCAAAAATATTTCTGATACTAGATTTATCTGCAAAATGTAGGGTTTTGATTCATTAACATGTCTGCTTGAATCAGAAAAGAAACGAGCTGATAAAGCATTTACCACATTTAACTTAATAATATGTTTTTAAGTGTGCGACATTTGAAAATTATATACAATTTAAAACTAAGGCAGTGGGCTAACAATAACAGTAAGATAATATTCAAAGGTAAACACTGATCCAGAACATGAATATACTTTCGATAAGTAAGGGAAACTGCTATCAAAAATATTTTTAAAAGTATAAATAATTGCTGAAATTTTCATTATTTTTCTTTCTTCAAACTTCAATTTTAAAAAGATGGAAAAATATTTGAAAACTATTGCATTGTCAGTGTATTTTTCCATACAAAAAGCATTTATTCTGGTTTTATACAACAGACTGCTGCCAGAACACGAACGGCAATAACTCCTGGTAGGTAATCATATGTTTCTGGGTAGGGCTTGATTTAATTGTAACAAATTCATCTGGTTCTCTCTCCTCAGAGACTAAATATGTTAATTTTCTCAGACATTTAGAATGACACTGTGCCCTTTAAAGTTATTTTTCCAATGATTTATGTAAAATTATTAGTTATTAGACCAATACATATTGATAAAGGAGCTGAGAGAAAAGATATTAAGGAGAAACACATGAAGATAATTGTTTACATGCCCAAGAGGTATATGAGCATATTATATACGAGAAGAGGAAGAGAAGAGAAGAGAAGAGAAGAGAAGAGAAGAGAAGAGAAGAGAAGAGAAGAGAAGAGAAGAGAAGAGAAGAGAAGAGAAGAGAAGAGAAGAGAAGAGAAGAGAAGAGAAGAGAAGAGAAGAGAAGAGAAGAGAAGAGAAGAGAAGAGAAGAGAAGAGAAGAGAAGAGAAATGTATAGAGTGAAAAGGCGAAATGAAGAGTATGGGAAGAGCAATGAATAGAAAGAGTCACAATAATCTAAGCATAGGAGGAGGAGTTTGAATGTTTATACAACTGACATAACAGAAACGATTAAAATGTTAGGGAAATTTTTGTTTAAAACAAAGAACCAGTTAATAAATCATATTCCAACAAATAAATGAATGATTAACCAACTATCTGTCAATAAGGACTGTAAACCTGATCAATAGAAGAATTCTCTGTATATATTAAATATATATGTACATGACATAAGAATGGACTAAATAGATTCTTAGTTTATCTACTATTGCATATAAATTCAGATCACTACGCAAAATGTAATTATTGTGTTCAGACACTTTAAATTTGTAAAATTATTACATTTATGTTATTTATTACGTTATTACATTCATTGGTACATTATTTCTCCTGCAAAGGCTGCCAAAAAGTCCAGAATTTGGCTTCACTATTTGGAAATGGAGATGAAAAAACACCCATAGACTCAGAGACAAAGAAATGGCTGTTTGCCCTCTGATGTGGGTGGGATATGTACCATTGGGAACACAGTGGCAAAAACACTGACTACTTTAGCTTAGGGTAACTAAAGACATACAGTAATCATTGTAGGAAGAAAATATTTTCTCTTTAAATTATATAGTTTACTAGATATTGTTTAATACATGTAAGTATTTTTGAGGCTGCCGAAGAAGAATGCATCTTATCAACAGGGATTTATGGTGACACATAGAATTACTTTGATAAACAGAAACATGAAGTTTGTTCCAATGATGAGCTGTAGATATGAAAGGGAAAGAGACTGTAAGGAAACAGGAAAGAAACAATCTCTGGAGCAAGACTAGGAAGGCTTTTTAAAAAACAGTATATTATGAAATAAAAGATTATTACTGCAATGAAATTGATAAAAATGGATGGATTAAATTTCTCTTTTGGTGAGTTAGGAAGACATAGTTAGCATACTGAGTCCTGAAAACTAAACCTGTCAGAGTTACTGCAAGAAAGGTGCAATTGTCAAGATATAAGATGATATGAATGAACATTAGTAACTTTTAAAGAAAACAAAACCAAACAAATAAAAACCTTCCAAAAGACTTTTTTTTTTTGCTTTTGCTATCATTGATCATGGGGAACTACATATAATTTTGATGAACTATGAAAATAACATAAACTCCAATAAAAGAGTTAACACGGACTCTGAAAGTAATAAAAACATTTTGAAAAAGCCTAAGACAGAGAACCTGAAGTTGATTACACAAGTTCATACTGGAAAAAAAATAGGTGGCAGTAGTAGCGTCATAAAATAAAATGGCAACATGAAATAATGATGGTAACTATCTTCATATGCTATAAAAATTCAACAAGATAGAAATATGAGGAAGTGTTAT
This sequence comes from Tapera naevia, assembly GCA_033556795.1. Classification (NCBI taxonomy): domain Eukaryota; kingdom Metazoa; phylum Chordata; class Aves; order Cuculiformes; family Neomorphidae; genus Tapera; species Tapera naevia. The sequence goes on along the minus strand of JAUMJJ010000236.1, from coordinate 2,816,452 downwards.
ATATAAATATAACTCCCATAGTACAGTGCTTAAAAGAACCAAATAAAAAGCAATCGAAAGGGTAGGGTGCAGTTCTGAAAAAAATGAACTTCCACTGAATAAGATCCAAATGATATGACATTCAGAATACTGTAAATAGTGCCAGATTGCTATATACTGAGGTTTACAGAGTGACTTTATACGTACTTACAGGCACACACTTCTTTTTAAAACTACACATATACACAATTAACATACTATGGCCATTATAAAGCTGAAAGGAACTCGAATCTCTAAATGTAAAAATGTACCAGTTTCTATAAAAAAATTAGGTAATGCATTTTTTGCATTCACAGAAGACGAGATTATTCTTAAACCACAGCTCTGAGATGTGCATTTTGAGAGGTCGTCAGTTAGCACTGTTTGTTGAAAAATCTGCAATAAATCAGAGACCGTAATTGGCATCAATTATACCAGGAGCCAGTTCGGTGATGTTTTCCCCTCATAATCTTGCTTTGGTGTCCTTAAATTCATTTGACTAAAGAATATGCAGATCCCCACATTACATTCTTTCAGCCTAACTCTTTTCCTCATGCTCTGTCTTTACCAGAAGCAAAAAAAAATCAAGTAAAGTAATCAATGTGGAGTAAGTTCAACTTCAGTGTTGAAAAACCAACAGTCATACAGTGCTTTATAAGCCAAAAGAAATTGTCAGGAGTCCTATCTGAGACAAGAAGAAGGAGACAGAGAAAGAAGTTTTAAAAATGAGAAAATGGGTTTAAAGTAGTGGGGTGCAAGAAAGCTAAGCAGAAACGTATGTTGCAACTCAAATAAAAATCCCTAACAAGTTCTTTGATGAAGTTTTGACTGAGGCAAAACTTTGTTTTGCCGTATGTCTGTTACGCTTACTACCTATTGCAAAGTCAGGATTAACTCAGCAAGGGATACATTAACAAAAAGAATGATATATACCCAAGTGTATAGGTTTTTAAAATTTGATAGATACCTAAAGATCCATAAGAACACACATAATAACCCAACAGAAAGGATCACATTGTAGGCAGATCTTTTTACCCTCCTTCTGGAGGTTTCTTTCTGTAAATTCTGATGAACAATTAGGTAAAGAATTAGTATTAATTTTGTCTTAGATTTACAAGGCATTGGGATTTTTTCAAAAAATAACCTGGATAGATACACAGAGTGTTTTCTCTGTGAATGGAATGCGCGTCACAGAAATACGTCTGTTCAACTGAACCCTAAATTGGCTATGGTCTCAAAGCAGATCTCTTCTTACACTGTTATCTCCAAAGAAAGCTACTTTTAAAAATATTTTAATTCAAAGTTTTTTTAGATCAAAAAGCAACTTTGGAGGACTAAAAATTTAGAGAGTGGGGGAGAAGAGTTTACAAGCCCATCTTTCCCCTGCCTGTTTTGTCATTTCAGTATAGCATTTCATCTTGGTCCAAGGAAAAAATTTCTGGCTTAAAGCAGACCTTGCACATATGCTTGCGACTACATTCTCATGAGTCTACAGCAGAAAACTTCTTCCACCGCCTATTTGTGTGCCTCCTCCCTCTCTCCTCAGCAGGTTCTGCCATTCTGTAACATTCCTTTTAGCTCATCCTGTACCTTCTCTTGTAATGTTTCTCCATCAAGTATTTTGATTTATTTCAGGGTAGGAATACAGCCTTAAGTCCATGTAGAGCCACTTAAACTGGTCACTTTCCTTTGGATAGATGCTAATGACGTCTATTGCAAGTTATTTGATTAGTTCTTAACACAGCTAGAAGAAAATTCTCACTCACTGTGATGAATACTACTGATGTTTCTGGATGGGTAGAATACAGGACATGGGAATAAGTTGTAGAGAACACAGAATTGCGAGGAGTGAATGGGAGTTTGTGTTTCTAGCTTTACTTGAAAAGAGAAGATATTTAAAATTTGTTGGAAACATCAAATAATTTTAATCAAAGTTACTCTAATTTTATTTGCAGTGCATGGAAATCTATTGCTGTGCTATATATATAGCATTTATTCTAGTTTTTAAATTATTCCCAGAGAAGCAGTATGCTATTTTGCAAGAGTTTTGTTCTTTATCATTAATTCTGTGTTGGAAACAAAACATTCATACACATTAAATGAGTAAATATTATTCTCTTACCTGTCTATAATGCCACACAAATCTATCTGTAGGTCACTGAAATTGCCCAAGAGATTTTGCTGAACCGAGATCATATCCACAGCTTTGCTACCAATGGAAATGAGTCGCATGCATCCTTGAAAGCCACTGAGTGAAGTATTACATTCAGAAATGTTTAGAATGTTAGGGCAGCCTGAAAAAAACATAAAATCTGAGCTGAAAAACAATGTTTTCTTGAAAAATTTTATATTCCATAAGTAGACTGAACTTTGATTATGTCCAGGTGTTGTAAACTCTGTAGGTGGAACAATTTAGCCAGAATCTCTTCAGATTATCCATGGTCGTGCAACTGTAAGTAAGTATTTCTGTGCAGCCTTACTGTTTTTAAAGTACAAGATAAAATCATCATTAAAAATTTGAGTAAGGTATAACCCAAGCAGCAGTTCCAAAATAATGAATAGAATCAAGACAGAACAGAGTGAGTAACCTTAGTCACAAAATATTAGGTTACAAGAAAAGGTGCACAGGATTTGGACAGTTTTGAGTCAAAACTGAAGACAAGATGAAAATTTGTTACAGTGGATTTAATTTATCAAGCTGTCCAGAAGATTCTGAAAAGCCCTGAAGACAAGTTCTTGATGCAGGTCATCAATTACTCAACGAGGAAAGATGCTCTGTTGAACCTGCTGCTCATAACAGAATCTTCTTGAGTGCCATCACATGGCATGTATATGATAATCAGGTGATTAGGCCCAGTCAGTATGGGTTTAGGAAAGGGAAGTTCTGCTTAACTAACCTAATCTTTTTCTATGAGGAGGTGGCCTGCTTAGTAGGTGAAGAAAAGGATGTACATGTTTGCTTGGACTTTAGTAAAACCTTTGACACTGTTTCTCATCTTGCTGGAGAAAACGGCTGCTTATAGCTTAAACAGGTGTTCTTCTCTGGGTAAAAGACTGGCTACACGGCTGGACCCTAAATGCTATGGTGAATGACATTAAATCCATTTGCCAGCTCATCATAAGTGGTGTTCCCTAGGGCTCAATATTGGGACAAGTTCTATTTATATCTTTATCAATGATTTGCATAAGGTATCGAGCACGCACTCTAAGTTTGCAGATGACACTAAGGTAGGCAAGGATCTTGATCTGCTTGAGGAAAGGAAGACACTTAAGAGGAATCTAGACAGGCTGGATTGATGGTCTAATGCCAAATGTATGAGGTTCAACATGGCTAAGTGCCAGGTCATGCACTTGGGGCACAACAATGCTATGCAGTGCTACTGGCTTTGGTGTAAATGGCTATCAGAAATGACATGAAGTTCAGTAAGAACAACTTTAAGGTCTTTAATCTGAGGTGGAACAAGTCCATGCACCTCTCCAAGGTGGAGGGTAAATGCCTACACCCTTAGAGAAAGGCCTAGGCTCCACATGGCCACAGGTGGTCTATTAGCCAGGAACAGGCACTTGCAGAACAAAAAGGTCAATTGCATTCTGGGTTGTTTTATCAAAAGCACAGCCAGCAGACCTGGAGAACTGGTCCTTTCCTTTGTATAGAAATAAATTCTCAGTGTGGTTCTCCTCTGGGCATGAACCAAACTATTAGTAATTTTTATTACCTCTAAAGGAAATGCTTATTTTCTACTTGACATAATAAGTAGACAACAAATGTGTGGACTTGCAGAAGTCTAAACACAAGCACAGCAACTTTTCAGTACCCTATAGGGTTAGACAAATCAATTACAGATCTAATCACATTATTATAAAATTCTACAATAATATGATATAATTTAATTCTGTAATTTCTGCTGACAAATCTGACATTTATTGGAGAATGAGATATTTCCAGTGGAATTTGTATTAAAGCAGCAACAACACAAAAGCAAGAGAAGTCAGAAAAATTTTCATCTAGATGTTGTGCAGAATTGTGTTCTCTGATTTTCTCTTTGTGTCTGTCTTAAAAGTTGTCTTCTAGTTTTGTTAGAGAAAAGGGAACATCATTAATATTAATGAAACTGGGATTTCTTATAATTGTGGGCCAGAAATTAAAGATAGGAAAAAATCCATTAATAATTAAATTTACCCTTATTGGTTATTGCAATATTAAATAATCTCTTTTTGCTCTTCTAGTTACAATGACTTATTATTCCAAGAACTGAGAGGGCTATAATATACTTGATGACAGCATGACTAGAAATTGTGCTGATATAATGCTGAAGTATTTTTGCATTTATCACACATTTTCCAGCTAGATATACACATTTCTTGCATACCTTGCAGTATTAAAACAAGAAAACTAACCACCTTGTCCCCAGGACACCTCTCCTGAAAGGATGATACTCATGTTTCAACATTCAGCAAATAGAAACACGGTAAATATTCATGTATCTTAGAAAGAAGGTCAAAATGCATTGTCTACATTTTGACAGTAGTATATGACATAATTTTTTTTATAAAAACATTTCTAAATTCAGAAACCTTCTAATTTTCCCCAAGTTTGTATGACATGCACAAGCTGCTGCTTTCAGCTGTAAAGCTATAAAGCTGAAATCAGGGATGCTTAGGGGTGTTTCTCTATGAGAAAAAATTCACGTGATTAATGACAAAATCCAGTGGTAAGAGATAGCTGTCGATATCTGTAGGGATAGGAAGATATCTAAATGTAGTTTTTAGGCAGCAGTTATACTCTCCAAACATAGGAATGTTTTGGCACTGTGATAAAAGAAAACTAAAAAAATATTTTGAGTAGGTACAACGTATAATGTAAAGAGGATATTTGCGCAAGTAACCACTTAAGGTGAAAACTCGATGTCATCCCCATGGAAGACAGTCACAAAAAACTGATTTAGCAACACAGTAAGTGTGCAACAAGAGAGACCTTCTCGTCTGTCTGTCAGCCAGAAAGTATTCAATTATAAATGCGTGATATCAGAGAATGATCTTCAGAAAAAAGACCAAGGCTTTAGGATAGTAAATTATCCTACTCAACATTATAAAATTTAAGGAAACGCAATCACAAAAAGAGCATAGCAGTGCCTGAAAAACAGTTCATTTGAGAGATATCCAAGCTAGGCAAAGAAGACCTGAGGAAAGCCAAATAATTCTCACCCTTTGATTAGATAAAAATTATGTTTAACAGTGGGATATTACCAGCACAAATAAACAACATATTTCACCTCCAAAGTAGAAAACATCTCCTGAATGAATTTGAAGAGGTATGGAGAGGTGAGAAGATGAGGTCACATCATTGTCCACTATTACAGTGATATGATTCCTTCTGGCAGAGAAGGATACCGAATGCCACTGGCCATTATTTAATCTAGTACCTAGAAGGAAAAGAAAAAGAAAAAATAAGTTCAAATATCTATTATCTGTTGTATTACCTGAATGTTATAGACTTAAAAAGAGGAGAGTGCAGTAGACTAATCATAGCTCACATGTAAACTCCAAGTGATAATGAAAGAGAAAAAAAATTAATAAAGAAACCAAACATTTTTTATGATGACAGATACTTTGTCCATTCCCTTGCTTCACACATGATAAAGAAATATGAAAGTTCTTCACTGAACAGGTCTGACATTATCATACATTATCAGTCATCCATCCATTTAATATAGTGGGCATGTAAATGATACTCTCAGTCTGAGAAGGTTATCATTAAGATATCAGTGTGACGGCTGATAGAGTGTTCTACACATAATGGAAATTTTTACTGCACTCTTAGAAAGGATTTATACGTCTCTTAAAATCAAATCTAATCATATTACAAACAAGTAAAATAGTGAAATCTTGTAGATTTTAAAAGCTTCAGCAACTGCTATGTCAATGTCACAGAATTATTTTTCTTTTAGTTTTCACTTTTATTGGAAATGTATGTTAAATTCTTCTGAGAGTTCAGTATCTAACAAAAGTTTACATTATCTCTGGTTTTGCAAGTATAAGGTGCCACAAACAATGAATTTAAAGCCTTGATCTTTGATATAAAAAAGAACTTTAATATATATATATATATATATACAGACAATAAATTTTATACAGGGCAACATTATCTTTATAGTGCTTTAGGCAATTATGCTCGAGTGTTCTTCAGAACAGATTTTTTTTTTCAGTGAAGAACAAAGAATATTCCCTTTGAATTATGTAAAATCTTCTTCTCTGAACAATAGAGTGCTTATGATTTGTGATCTGTGATTTCCTCTTGAAATTTCACATATTTATATACTACTTTCTCGAATGTCTCATATATTCTAGAGAAGTTCATCAGTTGATTGATTATTTAGAAAGAAGGAAAAGAAATAAAAAAAAAAGGGAAGTTTCCAACTGCTGAATTACATCATAACTAGGGTCCTTAGATAGTTAACTGCCACAGTTACTTATTTTGGTTGCAACCTTATATGAAAAGTTGCACTTCAGTTTGCTAACAGGAGCAGGACATTTATAATCAGAGTAAATAATCAGCATCAAAACAGCTATCACTAATTTTCTGGGCAAATAGATGTATTTTCTAATTCTGTAAAACTCAGTATATCATGACATTTCTAGGGATGGAATTTTTACTAAAATAAAAAATATGAAACTTATTCCCCACACACTTAAAAATAATATTAATGCTATTGTATCTGGCTTAAAAAAAGTCATCTGAGGAGTAACCTTTTGGCAACAAGGATTTACACATCCAAAAAGGCAATGTGGAGGGCGTGACTGCTCTATATTTTCAAAATGACCAGTTACCGCACAAGTCCCTTTGTGCTGAGAGCAATTAATATAACTTAAAAAGCCTTCACTCTGGCTGTTGTATTTTATGGTAGGGGTAGCGTACTACTGAGCTGAGAATCAAGAAAATGCCTTAAAGCCTAATCACTTAGGCTCCAGTTTTATTTTGAACAGATAATAAGATGTCTAACAGACATTTTAAAAAGAGGGTAGATAAAGCACTAGAAAAACACTGCTGCCTTACAATATCATAGGTGTATGTCACATTGTATAATGAAGATTCTAGACTTCACAAGTACTATTATTTAGCTCTCCTATATTTTTAGTACTATTTTACAGCAGAAACTTAGCAAATATATCAAAAATATTACTAACTTCAAATAAAAACCATCACAATCACTAACATGTTAAACATCCTTAGGTCTTTCATACCATTGTGAAGCTTTCATAAGAGGTAATAAGTATGCTAAAACAATGAATATAAATACTGAATTTTTAAAGCAGAGAAAATTAAAACAATTCCCCCACTTCTCAGTAAAATAATTATTGTAGAATTATCTTTCAATAAGAAACTAAATTGCAAAATAGATATACTTTACAACATCACTTGTCACGTGTTTTTTAAGATTGGTCATTACCGAAAATAAGTTTTAAAAAAGTTGTTTTCCTACTTATTTCCCTCTGTATAGCCTGCATACCTAGTTACCTAGAGCTCCAGACCCTAAGATAAAGCAAGGAATTTCTTTCTTTGTAGAGGTACTTAAGGTAAATTATATTTTCCTCAATCAATTCTTTATAACATGTTATCTTTTCCTTTAGCACTCGCAGAACCACAGAATCATAGAATAGTTTGGATCATCTCGTCCAATCTCCTTGCCATGTGTAGGGACTTCTTTTATTAGATTACAGCACCCATACAATTTGATCTAAACCCATTCATGCCTCAGTCTGGACTGATTCAGGGACTGACCTAACTCAAGTACAGGGATTTGCACTTGGCCTGTTGAACTTCATAATATTCCCAAGAGCCCAGTCCTCAAGCCTGTCCAGGTCTCTCTGGATGACAGCCCTTCCTTCTGGTAAATCAGTAAACTTGCTGAGGATGAACTCAATCCCACTATGTCATTACCAAAGATATTTAATCTAACAATAATTCTGCAATTTAATTTAAATTGCTTCAAGGATGCTTCTCTTTAATTCTTAATTTCTATTCTTGTTTCAGTAGCTTCTTGTTCTATGAGAAAACCATATTTAAAATATCACTGAAGTAGAAAAATCTTTTAGTTACTGGAAAATTGACTATGTGATTCTTGCAATTTTTTATTTATTTACTGTAGTTTACCATGTTGACCTATTAGATGATTTGGTAATGGATATTTAATCACTGTTGGATACATACTACTGTCATTTTTACTAAAGAATTGACGTTTTCAAATGTGAGCTCAGGGATACTTCATGTCATTAAAACGGTATGCTCTGTGCATCAGTTGTTTCAGATTGTAACAAGTACCAGGGTTGATCCTACTATTAGCCACAGCAATAACATCAAAGTATTTATGTAAATTTCAATATTATCTGTTGAAATATCTGTGGTCAGAACTGGCTTACAGTATTTTTCTGAATTTAAATAATCAACTGTTTAGAATTTTACTTTTAAGTACTATATAATTGCAGAAACATAATGAGCTTCAGAGTCATATTTAACTTTTCTTTTTCTTTTTTTTTTCCTCCTCAAAGGAATTTTTATTTGGCTGTCATTGTCTCCCAATCAAAAGATTTGGGGGCATTTCAGATAAGAGCTTCTTATTTTGTGTTTGAACTGATTATATTTTTTTGTGAAATTTTCTCCCTCTTTTATGTAACTTTTTAATTCTGTGGGGATCAAAAGGGGTCTGGAGTCTTTAATTTTTATGATAATTATTTTATATTTATTTTTAATTTTTATTTCATGAATTGCTTAATTTTATTGCTGTGTTTGTTATTGTTTGAGACAAACTAGCACTAAACAGCTTCATTAAGATCTCTATAACCTGGCTTGAAAATTCCCCAGAAAGTTGCCTTTGGTTTGATTCCTACCACTCCAATGAATATACTCATATTATATAACATTAAATCCTTCGTACATTCAAACTTTTAATTTGTTTTCTAAATACCACTGCAAAATGCAGTTTTCCTACTTGTTATTTACCTGATAATTCAGTTTACATATTATATTACTGGAACTAACTTGGCTTCTTTTTCACTAATAATATTCCTTCTCCATGAACATGAAATATGAATTATGAGATGTATGACTGTGTACTCTTCAAAATAAATCTAGGATCAACAGATGTTTTGAATATCAACATTGCATTTTCTGCAGCCAAATTATCCATTGTGTCATGACATACCCCCCCAACTAGTGCTCTCCGATTATCTTCTTTGTCCATACAGAAACCATTCTTATCCCAGCCTTATTTCCCTATCTTCATATATTCTTCAGAAACCCATTTATCCACCTAATCTCTCTCACGCTGTTTTTCCTGTCTGAGAATGTATACTAGAATGACCTTTTTATTATTCTACAAGAAAGGTGTAAAATTCAATTTGTTTACATAAAGTATGAGGAATTCTGAAGTGGCTGTGATGTAAGGAGTGTCAGAGCATAGTATACTGACAACGCCCTGCGAAGTGAGGGTATTGATACATCACACGGTGACATTACTGTTTCACATCATTTTTTAAAAGTCTGTGGAAGATGGAAATGTTGTCTCTGTCCTACTCTTATTTCATGAAGCAAAGGAGCTTCCCGGCTGGGCCAGTTGTGTTGCTGTTCTCATATCAAGTGTTCTAACAGCACTCAGAAAAACTGAGGAGCCTTTCTGTGAAAGGCAGAGTCTCCTTGTTTCTAAAGTGAGTGGAAAGGAAAGCTGGGAGCTGCTTTTCAGGATCACAGTTGAATATATCTAATATGACTATATCTTACTACATTTGCCTTGCCCTTTCATCCTTGCATATTTGTTATTAATAGGAAGTGTTTCAGAAGACTAGAGGGCATGCTTTCTGGAAATCTCCCTGAGGACTGCCAGCAATGCACACTAGCAGAACCAGATGATGTAATCTAAATTCAGTGATTAACCACAGAAGCCACCCTTTAGGTCTCAATTATTTAGTGTCTTCCACTTCTCTGTTTCTTTCTGGCCTTACTAGAAGTCTTTCTAAAAAGATATTAAAACAAACAAAAAAAGAAGTAGACTCAAACTTGTCCCAGTTTTCTGAAATACAATCTGGTATTAGGCATCCTCTGTACATATTTTATGGGGACTTCTACAAAATAAAAACCATAATATTTATAATAATGTAGAAGTTTATAGTTCTTAAAGTTACTTAAAATTAATTACTATATACCGTGTGAAGGCAGCGAAAAATATTAAAAAAAATCTTAATGGCTTAGCTTGGCAGAGTAAGAAATTGACTTGTTTACACTTCATAACTGAAAAAATTGCTTAGATGACTCAATTTTTCCAGACAATGCACATGAGCTTTACATACTCTGTATATGAAAAGCTAAGAACTCACCTTTTCAGCCTACATTATTGAAAGTAATTTGTACTCAATCACAAGGAAAAAAAAGATTATATGTATGTTTCTGAGAAAAGGAAGTATTTAAAAATAATTGGAATTAAAATTCACACAATTAAAGCATAATTACACACATAGCAGTCATAAAACTAAGTCAAGAATAGAGGTACTAATTTAAAAGACTTTAAATTAACCTATATTTTTTATGTGAAGGAATTTTATGCATAGGAATAACTTCTTTTACCTGGGCAGATGTCACTGAGTGTTTTTCCTTGTTTATGAAGACTGATTTTAACTTTCCCATTACTCAGATACAAGAGGAAATGACCTGAAACCTGGTGTAGTTTACTAGATAGTAGAAGTCCCTCCATATTCCAGGTGCGAAATTGGAAACTGATGAATACTTCATCTTGCTCTGCTGTGCTTGGCAGTGCCAGATAACTACTGGAACTCAGAAATGTAACAGGAACCATCTGTGGCTCTAAGCATGAGAAAGACATATTGCCCTAGAAAGAAATTAAACAAATATGGTGTTAGGAACACTCAAGGAGAAACACTCATGAAACCTTTTGTATTAAAACTACAGAGTTTCAAAAGATTTTGCACAGAACCTACTTTTATAATGCTTGACTAGGTTAGTCTAAAAATCAAGTATGAATAAGTAAAAACATTGTCAGTTTCAGAAATGTTTACATTTTTTTTTTGTAAGAACAAGCATATCTGCCTAAACAAAGAGTGGCAAGGACCTTTTAGTCAATAAGGTAAGATCCTAAACTACATGGGTGTTTTAATGGTACTTCAGGAGTTAAGAAGACCTGCTTTGTCTTTTTTTTTGGCACAGCCTTAGGAAAAGTTAGGGATTAGACAAATTTCTGAATGTCAGATAAAAAGCCATTGAAAGCAAAGTTGCTTTACATGGGTCTAAATGGCTGCATGCAGAGAAAATTGTTAAGCTTGGCTACTGATTGTTTAAAGCAGTCTTAAATTTCAGAAAAAACTATTTTGCTTGCCCAAAAAGCAATCTTTCCAAACCGATGCAACTGGAGATGTATATTGACTCCAATATTTGTTTTTGTAAATAGAGAAAATTCCACGTATAAACGGTTCCTATGTGAAACACATACTTCATACATCAGAAGAGAATATGAGTGCAAGGAGGCCCATACAAACCAGATCATGAGTTATATGAGTTATATTTTGGCATCCAGTTTTATTTTTTTGCCTGACTTTTTCTGAAATCATGTGTTTAAAAGTACCTAAATAAACTAGTTTATTGCCAGACTCTGAGCTTAACCAGCATTTGTGCTTGTAATGAGTGACATAGATAAGAAAATTGGAGTGGGAAGAGAACATATTTTCGCATCTGGTATCAGTTAGTTAATACTTCATGCCTCATGATAGTGATGCAACATGTACTTTGATTTAAAGTCTTGTAGGCATTATTTGAACTATAACTAATTTGTTCTCTGCAAATGATTACTAAAAGATTAAATGTCCTTAGAATTTAAAATACAGTTAACTTCTGTACAATACAAAAGCTTTTGAACGTTTGAATATAAATAAAATTTGACCTTATAGTGAAAATCTAAAGAAATCAATTTAAGAAAAATACTCATTAGCCCTTAGCATGATAAGACATTAAAGTTTATCTGCTTTCATTTTCTTTAAGAAAATATATATAAATAAGTAAGAGCTCTGCTGTACGAACTTAGCTGTAGAGAAATGAATAGTGAAAAGACAATCATCAAATTAACAAACCTTGCTAAATGGTAAAAGCTTACCATCTGCGGATACCCCCTATGCTGTTTGGACAGCTGCCTAATATTGTATCAAACCAGCAACGTGGCTATTTAACAACGATTCTGTGGTAACATAGATACTTTCTGGCACATCTTACGTTACAAAACATCACCAAAATAGTTTCAAATGTAGCACAACAGTTTAAAACACTTCAGTTGAAGTTTATGGAATTTCCTATGACATTAATGTCTTAGCTCCCTTATTATCAGACCACACAGAGCTTCCTGCAACTGTCCTCTCCCTAACATCCACCAGAATCATAGACAAGATACTGTCTGCAGGTAGCAGTTCAGTTAATTCTGGAGCATTTCAGATGAGCTTCTCATGAGAAGATACCTGTCAATCATTTTTTTTTTCTGGGAGAGACAATGAAACTTGATTGTTCATACTGTGAATTGAATTCCAGATCAAAATATTTGGAGCTTAAAAGCATTTCATATTTTGTTAATTATTTTGAACTGATTGTTTCCATCATGCCTCTGCCTTTCCAGCTGCTAAATAAATAAATGCTGAAAATAGAAATGGCTCTTATACTACTGGAAGAACAAACAAACCACATAGGACTCTAGAAAAATTTATAGAAAATTCTCTGTAAAACAGAAGAATATTGGTTTGTTACTGGAATTATTTCTCTAAATGGTAGTCTAGTATAACTATCATATAGTATCTAGTATAACTGTTGGTTGAGTCACAATAATTGCATTTAACCCACCAATTTAAACTACAGCTATTCAGACAAAGGGCATTGCAAACTGACAAACAGAACTTAACTGGAGAAAAAAGAGTGGATCAGTATTCTCAGCAGTAGAGGGTTTTTAAAATGTATTACTGGTTTTCTTACTTGTCGGGTATAGAAATCAAAACATGACCTTCAGTGACTCTAGATACATTGTACTTTGTTCACTACCTTATCTGCTTGCACAACAGTAAGATACCACACAACGAGATATCACACACATCTAAACACCAGCTAAATAGATGGAGAATAAAAATGCACCCTATGTTGTCTACTGGACGAGCCTGTACAGAGGTAAATATGGAATAGCCCAATTCAGAGATACCTTGATATGTTTTTGTTTTACCTATTTCACATGTTCATTGTTTCTTAACTATGAATCTCTTACCACAAAGTAGATCTGAGATTTATGCCTCCTGGCCAGGTCAATAATGTTTACTCCGTTATAATAAATATTTTCAAAACACCCATGAAAGTTCTTGCGTGAAACTGTCCCTGTTTTTACAGGCACTGGGATCCCTCCAAAGCTGAGCTTAGAAAAAGAAGAGAAATCAATGGTAGAATTAAGTAATTTTCTAAGGAAAGAAGTTGTCAATAGTGCAAGAGCAGAAATCAAGAACAGCCCAATAATGAACCTACTACTTCTTGATTATTTCCATGTACCACATCTACATATTAAAATAAAGTGCCAACAAAATAATAAGCTATATCAACTCATATTTGTGCACTAAGATATTCTGAAATGTCTGGGGAATTTTCTTCTGAGGATATCTCTTATCAGTTGCTCAGCATAGAGTCATCAGTTTTCAGGGTCCATTAGAGCTGCAAAACCATAAAGGACAAGGCTCAGTAAATGCAGATCATGCTGGACAGTGTGAAATGGGATTAAAAAGTTGCTAACAAATTCTTGAGGAAATTTGAGCCCAAATTCTGCACTGTGTGCAATCAGGACTACTGTAATAGAGAACAAGAGTGTATTAAAATAATTTTTGCTAAGGAAGATTCAAAACAAAATCCCTAATCCTTAAAATCCTTAGGCTATGCAGTTCCTTGATGTCATGATTTACTTGGGCTCAGAAAGAGACAGGAAAATTTAATGAAAGTAAAAATTCATTGAGAACTATTAAATTCAAGAAAATAACTCTGTCTTGATAAGTCCCTTGTCAGTTGGCAAACAGTAGATTAATTTAGAAAATCATTGTGACAAGAGTGATTTGAGTTATACTCTGGTCTGTTTCCACTCTTGGGCACCATCAGAAACAGGACACCAGTTTAAATGAACTTTCGAACTCACTCATTCCAAAGCCATTCTGGTTGACATTGTAAAAAGGTCAGTGTAAATTATTTATCTTTTAATTTTAAAATTTCATGTAATATTTAAAAATGTTTACTTAAAAAACCCCCAGAGTTAAATAAAAATGTTGCATACTTTTTTTTGACATTTTTAGGCATTTTATCAGCTTTGCTTTCCTTTCTACCTTGTATTGGAAATATATACTTCAAACTACTGTATGGGGAAAAGAGGAAGAACTATTTTACAATACTTTCTTATTTGGCAAAATAAATCTAGTTTATAATCAGTTTGTTGTTGTTTTTTTTTTTTAATTGGTGTGATCCTAAAAGCCATGGTATTATTGCTTAGATTCAGAAAGTTTAAATAGAATCAGGAGTTTAATCTTGTGAATGATCTTTTTGAATACTATAATGCAGACAAAGAACAGCATGAAATCTTATTCTAAACCCTTAAAAAGTTCAGTAAGTAGAATAAAGTAATTTAGATCTGAGGGTTTAAAACACTCTGCTCTATCACTCATTGTTTCATCCATCAAATAGGACAGGAGTGAACAGAAAGCAGTCAGTCATCACATTACAGCTGTGAAATAACTGTATTTTTATCCATAGGTCGGAAACTGTCATAGTAAATTACGTCTACTGCTTTTCATAAATCTACTGTTTGTGTAAGCAAGATCTTCTCACAGTACATTTGCCAGATCTAACTGGAAATTAAGTCTTAATCTAAACATTTCAAAAATGCTTTTATGCTGATTTATTGTAATTTTCATGAATCCATAAAATAATAACTATAAATTTGGACTCATCCCTTATGTTTGTATACTGTTTAACACACTTGCAGCACTATTGTAATAAAGACAATGTAATAATGAATTCTGAGATGAAAAAGATGGTGTTTCGAGTCTAGTGGAGCAGCAGAAATCTAAGAACATCCCTTCTTCTTTGATTCACTCCATTAGAAGACAGAAAATCCCTGTAGTCTTATGCACTACGACCTTCCTTAAATCCTTTGCTAGTTTCACTGCATTTGCCCAACAAAGTTAATAAATATAATAAAGGAAAGGTAATTTTCACACCTCGTAATTAAGGTCCAAATAATTGAATTCTCCTTTTGCATGAGAATGATGAGTGTGTTTGTCCACTGTAAAATTTACTTGATTGTTAAAGTGCTCAATGAGAATAGAATGCCAGTGCTGATCATCCAAAAGGCTTCCCAGGGTAATATTAATTTGGGTATTAGAAGGATGAGTTTTAGTATCACCTTGAAAGAAGAAAAGAAAAACTATTAATTACATATAAAAATATAATTATGCAGATATATTATGCTAGTTTATCATATACTATGCATTAAAATCCAGTTAACAAATTAAAAGAAATTTTAGTCAAATCTAATAAATATATTATATTTTATGAGACAGTAGCTATTACCTAAATTAATGAGTAGGGATAGCTTCCCTTTAATTAATTCCACGGTCATGTGGTCTCCATTTTGTCCTTTTCTGTGAAGAAGAATTCCATCACTTTGCATTGTCTTAAACTTCAGAGAAATCTGATCTTTCTGTGCACTCATGAGTTTTTGATTAAATGTATAAACTAGGTAACTTTTCCCATCAAAGCCAACCACCTCGGACCCTAGAAGTAAAGAAATGAAAGGTAACGTATAATGCTATGTCTAAAAGAAACAGTTGCACACGGCTTCAATATGGTACGAAGTCCCACCCCAAACAGTTCTAGATTCTTCTGTTCCTGTTCTTCCACACGTGTTAAGACTGTCCTGTTTTAATCATGATGCTATCACAAGGTAATAAAGCAAAGTAAGCAGAGGAGATCTGAATTCTATTCCGCACTATTAAATAATTTCAGATGCTGAAAGATTTTTCTTGCCTCAGAGCTATGAAGTGCAAGGACAATACAGTTCTTACTGTATTCATATGGAGAAATATATTAATTTATCTACAATTAATTCCAATTAAAAAAAAAAAAGAAGAAAAAAAAATCATGTTAATCTCATTTAACTGATTTTTCAGTGCCTTTAAGTAGGTTGTAGATTTAAGCCACTATTAAAATGAATGTGCATATCTATACAGTAGTACACCAATGCATGTAGCATAGGTAAAGAAACTGGAGAAGCTGGAAGCCATTGTGCTGCAGGATAGCTATGACTTAAACGCCATCACAGAAACATGGTGGGAGGACTCGTAAGACTGGAGTGTTGCAATGGGTGGCTATAAGCTCTTCAGAAGAGATATGTTAAGGAAGGAGAGGTGGTGGGGTGGTTCTGTATGTTAGGGAGGGTTTTCATTGTACAAAGCTCACAATTGTGACAGTTGTGATGATAAGGTCTAGTGCTTATAGGTAAGAATGAGGTGGAAGTCCAACAAGGCAGAAACCCTGTTACAAGGCATACATACAAGGCAGATAGTCTGTTACAGATGACCCAAGTAGGATGAGCTAGATAAAGCTTTCTACAAGGAGCTGGAAGAACTCTCACAATTACTAGCCCTTGTTCTTGTAAGGGACTTCAACTTACCAGATATCAGCTGAAAATAAAACACAGCAGAGTGGAAAGAGTATAGGAGGTTCCTGGAGTATGTGGAAGATGATAACCTCCTGACACAGTCAGAAAGTTATGCTACCAGGGGAGGTGTTTCACTTGACCTGCTGTTTGCAGAGAAAGACTAGTGAGAAACGTGGTGGTCAGCAAAACCACTGCCATCAAATTCCGGAGGGCAGACATTGTCATGTTCAAGTCACAAGTGGAAACAGTCCTTTGGGAGACAGTCCTGAAAGGCAAAGGAGCCCAGAAAGGCTGGCCATTCTTCAACAAGCAGGTGTTAAAGGCACATGTAAGGCTGTTCCCATGTGCCATAAGACAAACAGGCAGAGAAGATTACCGACCTGTCTGAATAGGAAGCTTTTGCTGGAACTCAGGAAAAAAGACAACTCAAAAAGAGAGGATCTTGTTAGGTCATGCAGGGAGAAATTTAAAAAGGCAACAGTCCAGCTAGAACTCAATTTGGCCACTGCTGTAAGGGACAAAAAACCCTGTTTTTTTAAATACATCAACAACAAAAAGACAAGCAAGGAGAATATCCATCCTTTCTTGAGTACAAGGGGGAACATTGCCACCAAGGATGAGCAAAAGACTGAGGCAACTAATGCCTTCTTTGCCACATTCTTTTATATTCAGACCAGTTATCCCCAATGTCTTCATCCCCCTGACCTGGAAGACAAGAATGGAAAGAAGAATAACGCCCCCCGTAATCCAGGAGGATGCAGTTAATGACCTGCTACACTACCTGAACACTGACAAGTCTATGGAACCCACCTGAGAGTAGTGAGGCAGTATAAGAGGAGCTTATCAAACCTCTCTCCATTTATCAGCAGTCCTGGTCAAAAGGGGAGGTTCTACATGATTGGCAGCTTGCCAGTGTGACACCATCTACAAGAAGGACTGAAAAGAGGATCCAGGGAACTACAGGCCTGTCACTCTCACCTCAGTACCAGGGATGATTATGGAATGGTTGAATGCACTCATCAGGCATGTGCAGGACAACCAGGGGATAAGGTCCAGGCAGCGCAGGTTCATGAAAGGCAGATCCTGTTTAACGAATCTGATCTCCTTTTTATGACCAAGTGACCCATAAAGTAAATGAGGGAAAGGCTGTAGATGTTATCTATCTGGACTTCAGTAAAGGCTTTGACACTATCTCCCACAGCATTCTCCTAGAGAAGCTGATGGCTCATGCAGGTGTACTCTTTGCAGGTTAAAAAACTGGCTGGATGGCCAAGCCCAGAGAGTTGCTATGAATGGAACTAAATGCTGTTGGCAGCAGATCGCAAGCAGTGATCCCCAGAGCACAGTGTTGGGGCCAGTCTTGTTTAATACCCTTCTTAATGCTCTGAATGAGGTGGGGGGACTGAGTTCTTCCTCAGTAAATTAGTAGACGGCATCAAATCAGACCGGAGTGTTGATCTACTTGAGAGTAGGAAGGATCTACAGTGGGATTGAGACAGGCTGGATTGATAAACCGAGGTACATTTCATGAGATTTAACAAAGGCAAGTGCTAGGTTCTGCCCTTTGGTCACAATAACTTGATACAATGCTACAGGTTAGGGGAAGTGTGGCGGAAAAGTTGCTTGGCCGAAAAGGATCTAGGGGTGCTGTTTGACAGCTGGCTGTACATGATCCAGTAGTGAGTCCAGGTGGTCGCCAAGGTCAATAGCATCATGGTTTCTGTCAGAAATAGTGTGGCTAGCAGGAGTAAGGAAGAACTCATGCCTCAGTGAGGCTGCACCTCGAATACTTTCAGTTTTGGACCCTTCCCTACAAAGAAGGACATTAAGCTGCTGAAGCATTTCTAGAGAAAGGCAGTGAAGTTGGTCAAGAAGGTTAAGAACAAGTCCCATTAAGAGCAGCTGAAAGAACTGGGACTGTTTAGTCTGGAGAAGAGGAGGCTGAGGAGAGACCTTATTGCTCTCTACAGCTACCTGAAAGATGGTTTTAGCAAGGTGGGTGCTGGTCTGTCTCTTGTGTAACAAGTAATAGGACAAGAGGGAATGGCTTCAAGTTGCACCAGGGGAAGTTCAGACTGGATATTAGGAAATATTTTTTCACCGAAAAGGTTATCAAGCATCAGAACAGACTGCCCAGGGAAGTGGTGGAGTCATCTTGACTGGAGGTGTCCAAAACATGTGTAGATATAGCTCTTCAGGACATGGTTTAGTAGGCATGGAGGTGCAGGACTAATGGTTGGAGTTGATGATATTAGAGGTCTTTTCCTTAATGATTCTAAGATTGTCCTCCACCAGCACATTGAAGTCCTTCTTTTCTGGCCTGCTCTCAACCCATTCTCTGTCCAGCCTATGTTTGTTCTTGGGATTGCCCCAACCCAGGTATAGGACCTTGCACTTGGCTTTATTGAACTTCATGAAGTTTGCACAGGCACAGTTCTCAAGCCTGTAAAGGTCCTCCAGATGGCATCCCTTCCCTCGAGTGCATTGACTGTGCCACACAGCTTTGAGTGGTCAGAAAACTTGCTAAGGGTGCACTCAATCCCACTGTCCATGTGTGAGACAAAGATATTAAAAAACATCAGTTCCAATACTGACCCCTGAAGAACAGCACTCGTCACCAGCCCCGACAGGGACTTTTCTGAAGCCGTGTTGGTTGTTACCAACCACCTCCTTATTTTCCATGTGCCCCAGCAAAGTCACCAGGAAGATCTGCTTCATGATTTTGCTAGGCACAGAAGAGAGAGTGACTGGACTGTAGTGTCTTTATTTTTTACCTGTTTTTAAAAAATGGGAGTGTATTTCAGTATTTTTCAGTCAGTGGAAACTTCACCAGGGTGCCACAAATTCTCAAATATGATATTCGCTTGGCAACTTCATCTGACAGTTCCCTCTGGACCACCACATGCATCTCTTCAGGTTCCAAGGACTTTCAGGTTCCTCAGATGGTCTTGAACCTGATCCTCTCCTATAATGGCAGGTTATTCATACTCCCAGACTCTGCCTTCATCTTATGTAACTCATGTGGTGTGACTTGAGCACTTACCAGTGAAGAATGAGGCAGAAAAAGTCATTAAGTACCTCAGCCTTCTCCATATTCTGGGCAATCAAGTCTCCCATTTCTTTACGGAGAGGGCCCACATTCTTCCCAGTCTTCCTTTTGTCATTGACATACCCAAAGAATATCTTCCTCTTGTCCTCGACAACCTTAGCCAGATTTAATTCTATCAGGGCTTTAACTTTCCTAACCTGATGCCTGGTAGCTTGAACAATTTCTCTGTATTCCTCCCAGGTTACAGTATCTGCAGTGCTTGTTGTTAGGCACTGGGCCTAACAGTTTTAATGTACAGCGTACACTTGGTTCCCTCCACCATTCTTTACAATGACAATTTTCAAATTCGAACTCATCTTTCTGTCTGCCATATAACAACCCATTTCTTTTTCTTTTTTTTTAGGCTACTGTTTTTCAGAGGATAGAATGAGAAGGATAGTGTTGTAAGAAAGGGAGAAAAGAATAAGCCAGAGACTTATAATTTCTCATTTTTTAGTGTCAGAGGATAACTTAATCCAAACTCTGGTTTAGATGGTATAATGTCACAATTACATATTTCAGGAACATTATACAGGAAGCATCTTTTACACATACTAAATAGGAAGAATCATCAGGCAGAGGCTGAGAGAGATTCTGTAGTGGGATTTTTTTTTTTTGGCAGCAGCAAGTGTTTGTTGTGTAGCCATGGCACAAGCAGATTTTGTTTGGACACATGAAGGCAGGTAGTTCACATGGAGGTAGATATCACGTTTCTTTCTTTCATACATGAAAAAGACTGTAGAACAGGAGTGAGAAAATTGAAATACATATCAGAGTTGACAGAGTGGGGAACGAGAAGAACTAGACACAGGAGAACTCTTATAACATTTCACCTAACTCCACAACTGACTACACTTACTTAGCTTTTCTATTCCATAAGAGTGAAGAGGCCAAAACGGAAGGACCTGCTGTACACGTATACTTTAAAAATATATAAAATTCAGTACTCCTTGGCCTAAAAATTTTTTAGTGAATAAGGTGTTCCTTGGAAAAAAAAAAAAAGAAACAAGAGTCATAATAATCTGCTTTATTCTGTTTATATCTATTATAGGCATTACCAGACCTCATTGAGACTGTAAGTAAAGATGAAACATTAGTTCTGAAGCTAAGATATTCAGAACAGTTATTTGGCTGGCAGATAACAGAGCAGGCAAATTAAAAGTAGTGCCAATAGCTGTCCTGCATTACTTCACTTTGACATTTATTACTTCCTTTGGATGTCACAGACATGCATTTTTCAGTATCACTTTGTGGAATACTGAGATCAACTTTATATATTATTGCAGTTTTAATTTTCGTTATGCAATTTGCAACAGATAAGACTGAAGGAAGATGCTACTGCATTTGCACCTGACTATAGGACACAGTTGACTTATTTAATGGTAAATGGAAAGAGAATTTCTTACTCTTACAACATAAGGCCCGGTGAGAGCCCTCTGAAAGGAAAAATGTGAAATAAGAAATCTGTAAAGTATGAATCAAAGATAAAATAGGTATCATTCATTGGCATTTCTGTTTTTCTTTATTTTCTGGTCCCACCTGGAAAAGTACATAGCAATTCAGGAAAGACATAATTACTGTAACAACAACTACATGTCCTACCTGAGTCTGATAAATAGAGGAAAAGACTGGAGAGAGAAAAATAATATTTCAAATTATTAAATATATTTAGAACTATAAGACTATAATCACCTGTTTTATCTTCAACAGCAACCACTGACTGGAACTACTAAAAGTACACGGTAATTCTAGATGTTGAAAATAACAAAGAGATTATAAAAATCTGTGATTAATTTTAAATAAAAGCATTTATACATAGAAAGATCTAAGCATTTCAAGAACTTAGAGAAAATCTCAACCAGCTTAAAAAAAGTTTCCATAATTTTAACACTACCGCATTCCCTATGTACTGCATTACAATGGATAACAAATGAAGTAAATATTCCTTTTAAATTGTTTCCTTAAGCTGTCTATAGATTTGATCTGTACCAGATAAGCAAAATACATAAAAATACATAATCTTCCTCAAAAGTAGTTACTGACCACACACAAAATATTTCAGGTGTGTAACTGCTTATTCTATATGTTTTATTGCTTTTAATAATGCAGGCCATCCTCTTTTTGGTTTTATATTCATACATTTTCCATTGACAGCATGGAAATAGGAATATCAGAGAAGAGATCCATAAGATGCCTTGCAAAGTGTGATAGAAAAAATTATAGTGAATATACCTCATTAATCTATATTTAGAAATGTACAAAATAGAATTCTGTTTAAGAACACAACTTTGAGTAACAATTTAAACATTGTCAAAAGCACAAGGCAAAGGACTGGGAAGAAGCAAAGCCGATTGACTTTCAGTTAGGCACTCATCAAGCAGGATTGTGAGATTTCAGAAACACAGACAAGCTTTCAGCTAAAAATAAAAAAGTCAACTGTTTAGCCTCCTTTTTTACGTTTTAGTAGTCTGGGCTCTTAAAACAGTAGCAGCTAAGTTGAATCTTAGCCACAGACCATTCTAGGAATAACAAGTCACGTTCCCAATATCCAGGAACACATCACTAAGGAATTCTGTGTGGCTTTAGCTTCTCACTCTCTTCTCCTGGAAGTAGCTTTCTGCTGTCTTGGGATGGGGAAGTTTTTACCTAATTTCTGAGGTGATCTGATCTCCTGCAACCAGACTTAAATTTTCAATATCCTTAGTTTACAGTCTTTTATTCATTTTACAAAGCCAAGTTTAAGGCTAATGTGTTTTGCTAATGTTTGATTTAAAGTCACAGATCAGATACTAATGAATAGAAATAGAAGAGATATATGGAGATCATTCAGAAGAGATCAGCTGTTTAAAGCATGACTTAAGCAAAGAAGTTGAAAAAAAAAACATACAGAAAATGCCCAACAGATTAAAGTACTTAAAACAAGTAATTAAAGAGGTCGCTTTAAATAAATTCTGTTTTCCTAATGGTGAAAAGAAACAAAGAATAAAAAGGAGAAAACAACTTGCTAAGACAAATACTTTTAAAATGCCCAGGATGAAGGGCTGTAACAGGAAGACAACAGGAATATTTACACTGTCAGCAAGTCAATACACTTATGCATTTTTCTTCCAAATGATTACATGAGTTATTAACATTTTATTAATGCACAAAAATTATTCTAAAAGCATCCCTTGGATATATAACAACTTTCAAACACCTTTCAATATTTTATTTGTTGGTCTATCTACTTATATTCTTCTTGACTCAGGACCAAGACCATATATAGCTAAAACTGTAAACATTTTCCACATTTTGCCCTTCAGGTGGCGAGTATACATTCTTAAGATGTAGTTTTTAAGACTATATAAAAAAAAGAATTTGAAGTAAACCAGTTATTGAATTATGTCCACACCATTCATTTCAATAATGAAAAACTGGAAAATAAGCACCACATATTGTTAGATGATGCAGAAACAGTGAAGTCTGCTTTTTGAAATAGTTTTGTTCAATATTAAATTTAAGCTTAGAAATCTACTCTCAAGTGTAATTTAGGTAGCAAAAGACAATGATGAATAGTCTTTTTCATTTAGCTGATTCAGTAGAACACTTACTGTATGTGCATCCATACACTTCAATGCGCATTCCAATTCGGCCGTTGGGATTCCAGTCCAAAGGCACAAAACGGAGAAATCTGGCTTTAATGGAATGCTGAAGCTTATAGTATACGACACTGTCTGCATTTGTGTTTCCAGAAAATGCCTAGAAGAAGATGAAAAAGAGATCAGCCACATCCATATTAAATATAAAAATATATGTAAGTCTTGCTGATCTTTTCTTTTTATACCCTTCTCTGGCAAACTGTTAAGCGCAGCAATAAAATGTAATTTCCAGGAATTCCATAGGAACAATTGCCCAGTCAGTCTTGATTATTCATCTGGACCAAGTGTTATTATCTGCCCATTTAATGCTGATACCATACTCACTAAAAATATTTCACCTTCTAAAATTTAAGTGAATGAAACATTTCATAACCTAACATTCCTTTCAGAAAATGACTACTACAACCTGGCATGTCAGTGTAATGGACCACCTAATTTCCTCTTACTGAATGGTTAGATAAATTTCATTGCAAACCTGCATTGAAGATGCATTTTATAGTGAATTCCATAAGTTTTTTTATACTGATAATGGTGTGGAAAGACTCTGATTTCCAATAAAAGAATCCAGAGTATTGTAAAAATATTTTAATTTAGTTTTCTGTTGAAAAAAATTGAAAAAAGAAACAAGCAGTAGTTAAATAGTAAGATTAGTTTCCCTGTTTGTTACATAAATAAAACATAAAGAAATGTGAACAAATATAAGAAATAACAAAAGAAATATAAAGAGGTGCAATCATGAATTTGAATAGCCTAAAGACTGGATGATATCTTCTGATTTTGTTGGTTACATCTTCAGGCATTGTGGTTTTCTTTTTCGTCATTACCTGTTTGTACTTTGTGAAGTAGAAAGAACTTGTTCAAGCATTTTGGATCTAAATATCTGATAATTAAACAGAAATAACACTCTTAAATATTCTAATTAGTAGAATTAAAAAGATTACTCATTTCACTATATATGAAAATTATTGTTGCTATAGTCATAAACCATAGATATTACAGCTGCAGAAGTATATAAAAACCAACATATTTAGGTATGCAGCTTCTCTTTCCATAAGTTTTTGAAACAGAGATGATCTTCATTGCATTCATTATTTACTCTCCTGTACATGAATTTTCGCACTTTCTCTCCCCTGTGCTAGTAAAATTATAATAAATTATAATAACTGAACATGATACAGAAAGGAAAAGCTAGTGAATGGGCTCATTACAAATAACCTATTAAGCTAGGAACAAGCAACAGGAGTTAGCGACTACGAATGTCTACACCACTTAAAGCTTTACGCCTTACAATTTCACTATCACAATGGGTGAAGGTGGAAACATGCTAAAACAAACACCACAAAGAGCTACTACTTGGAGAGTGGGACTCTTCCAGACTTCTTGTCTCTTCAAATCCTTATTTGTAGTCTGCAACAAATGCCAATGACAGTTCCAATTATCTTGTTGACTGAACCAGAACACAGGGTCCAGAAGTTTGAGTACCGTGAGCAAATGAAGTGTTCGATTAATATTTAAATTTTTTAAAATATAATTTTCTAAGACCAGCCCCCTCATGAAAATTAGTTCTTAAGTTTTGAGTACAGAATATATATTGCGTGATTTTTACTACAGGGTATACTTTAAGCCATATGTTCTTAATTTAAAATTAGGGTTTTGATTTCAGTAACAGCCTACAAGTAATTCAGACTGTTTACATCACTTCATTCCTGTGCCAAATCACTCAATGTGAACATGCCATTACTTTAGATTATATAAAGTCCTCACAATCTACGGAGGCATCTGAAAGGTAAAAGGACTCAATGTTACCCTCAGTAAATATGAATATTAAGCACAATTTGCATAAATATTAACAGGGTTGTAAACTTAGCCCCTGCAAAGTAACTGCCTACTGAATCCTAGATGATGCTCTTATATATATTCTATATTATACTGCTCTTTAATAGCATGAAGACATATCATCTTTCTGAAATAATGCAGGTTTTGAAATATTGCAACAGTATATTGCACTTTTGCCTTAAACTGTGGAAGGGATGCTCAGCAGTATAGATGTCTAAGTAGACAGCTCTTCATGGTCTATTCTATTCCATGAAAGAAGAGTGCCTCAGGCAGTATTGAAGTCTGAAATGAAGCCTTACTCTGAAACTCTTCTGAATCTTCCTACTCGATTTCTAACCCTGTAGTTTCTTTACCTCAAGCTATTTTTACCCTGCTTTGAAGACAGAATTATTCAGTTCATCATGGCATCAGAAATTACACATGTGCTCTGGACTCCATTAAGAGAGTTAAATTCTGTGCATAGAAATTCACCACCAAGCTCAGAATCATTGTGAAGACAAGCTTAAATCAAGATAAAGCAAAAAGGAAGAGGGTTTTTTTCCCTCTCCATTCTCTATCTACAAAGCAAGGGTAACAAGAGCACCATGTTTAACTTGCTCAACCAGTCAAAAAGACCCGCATAGGTAAAGATATGTATAAGGCATTGCATGTCTGTTCTGAGCCATAATTTAGATCACCTAGAACTGATGATATTTATTTACTAATACAGTTTTTATTGTATAATATGCCATATATATGTGCATGTATAAAACATACTGTCCTTATAGTGTATATTATATAATTATATGTAATACATAGTGCAATAATATAATAACACAATACATAATGTAATAATATAATAATACAATATATTTAGTATAATATACTAAATAGTATGCAAAATGCTTTTAAATATATTGTGTAGGCATTGCAGGAAATATTATTATATTTTTATAAATAATAATTAATATGAGATACATAATGCTAAACATGTATTTAGATATAAATTGCCATCTCATATTTAATGCCATTTGATGTTTTAAAATGTGTAATAAGCCCTCTAGAGGCAACTGGAAGTCACATCACAATTACAAGGTCTTGTTTTCATGTGGTACTTGAACCACCCTGATACTTTCTGGAAAGATAATATAACTAGGCACAGACAGTTCAAGAGATACAGAATATTGATGGTAACTCTTGACACAAGAGGTGGAGGAACTGATGAAAACAGGAATGCTGTTGGACCTTCTACTAAGAAATAAAGAAGGTCTGGTTTGGGATATGAATGTTGGGGACAGCTTTGGATGCATTAACCACGAGATGGTGAAGTTCAGGATCCTACATGGAAGAGGTGGAGCAATAAGCAGGATTGCAAAACTGGACTCCAGGAGAGCTAATCTTAGCCTATTCAAAGAACTACTTGGAGGAATCCTGTGGAATAGGGGTCTAGAAGATAGGGGATTGTCCAAGAGATAATGGGCAATATTTAAACACTTCCTCCTCTAGGCTCTAGATCAGTGCCTCCCTTGGAGCATGAAATTGAGCAAAGGAGGCAGGAAGTCTGCGCTAGTGAGCAAGGAGGTTCTAGAAAGCTCAAGTGGAAAAAAGAAGTTTAAGGAAAGTGGAAAAGGGACTGGTCACTTGGAGGAATATAGGAATGCTGTCTGAGTATGTAGGGATGCAAGGAGGAAGTCTAAGGCCCTCTCAGAATTAAATCTGGCAAAGGACATCAAGGACAACCACAAGGACATCAGCAAAAGGAACACTAAGGAAAATGTCAACCTACTGCTGAATGAGGTGTATGCCCTTGCGACGGAGAATGTAGAGCAGGTACAGTTGCTGAATGTCTTCTCTGCTTCAGTCTTTATAGTTAACATCAGCCCTCAGAAATCCCACACCCTAAAGAAAAGAGAGAAAGTCTGGAAAAAGAAGATTGTCCCTTGGTCAAGGAAGATCACATTACTGATCATCTAGGCAAAGTGGACACAACTCAAATCCATGGGTTGATGGCTCATGCCCATGGGTGCTGAAGGAACTGGCAGATACTATTGCTGAGCTGCTATCCATCATCTTTGAAAGATTATGGAGAACAGGAAGTGTCTGAGAACTGGAGAAAAGCTAATACTGCTCCCATATTCAAAAAGGGTAGGAAGGATGACTCAGGAAACAACAGGCCAATCAGCCTCACCTCCAACCCCACAAATGTGAAGGAACAGCCTATCCTGGCTGTCATTTCCAAGCATCTGAAAGAAAAGGCTATCAGAAGTCATCAACATAGATTCACCAAGGGGAACTCATGCTTGGCCTTCCATGATGTCATGACTGGATGGGTACATGAGAGAAAAGCAGTGAATTTTGCCTGCCTTGACTTCAACAGGACTTCTGACATTGTCTCCCACAACATCCTCATAGCTAAGCTTAGGAAATGTGGCTTGGATGAGCAGACAGTGAGGTGGATTTAGAACTGGCTGGATGGCAGAGCTCAGAGGCCTGTCACTGGTTGAGCAGTCTAGCTGGAAGTCTGTAGCTAGCGATGTTCTCCAGGTGTCAGTAATGAGCCCAGTCTCCTTCAACATATTCATCAACGACCTGGATGAGAGAATAGAGTGTATTCTCAGAAAATTTAAGAAGAGAAATTGTTCCCTTTGCAGTTCTTTCTTTTGAACATTGTTTTACTTTTCCCATGGAACCGTAACTACCTCTATCTTCCACCTAAAAATGCTGAAGGACAGCTAAATATCAAAACCGAGATAAACCAAATTATTTAAAATTCTAACATAAAATTACATTCCAATCAGCAAGCCATGACACAATTTCTACCAATAATCCGATTGTATTTTACGTCATGTTGTTTTTCATTCTACTTTTGTACTATGTTTGCTGATCATATCTTCCTAAAACTACTCAGATTTATGTAAGCAGTGAATCTAAGTTCCACTTACAATACTAACTAAAACAGATAGATGATTTTGAAACAGCCTGAGTGAAAAGCATTTACAAACATTCTAGGGAACAGAAAGAAACAAGAAAACAGCAACTATGAAAATTAATGAGACCTCTAGAAACATTGAAACATTTGAAAAAAAGTAGCTATCATTTCCACCAATTCTCAGATAGGAAAAATTTAGAAAATGTTGGTGAAATGTTCAGCAGGTCAAACTACTATAGAAAACTGTATTTCTCACCTCAATACTTAAATTACTGAAATTTCCTCTCTGGCAATGGTAATGTAGCAACAGGGTGACTGGATTCTCTACTATTTATATTAAAAGGTGGATATCACAAGCTTCAATGTAAATAAAAGGTGAAATTCAGAAACTCTTTCTTAGTCAAAAACATCTCTATACACTCTCCATGCTGCGTCTCCTGTCACTGATCTAAATTCTTCACTTTGTAAACAAAGTCTACTCATGTTAACACTAAGAAATATATTAACATTGATAAAATGTTATTCAAATAATTTTGAACATGTTATTCCACTGTAGCAAAATGACAGGTTGCATAACACTGTTAATTCCATCCTTCATATCTAAAGTTTTTCATCTGTGACTTTTTGACAGACTTTTTTTTCACTTCGTCACTTTTCTTGACAGTAAAGCATCAAACCTCAAACCAAAACGGAATGCCCAAATAGAGTGTACAGAAGAACTACGGAGCTGTAAGACAGTTTTCCAACACTTGCAGTTATGAAAGTTGCTAATTACTCTGATCAGATGCAAAAAAACCCTTAACTCCAATGGTGAGTAATTCTGCCATATTTGAGCAGATGGGCCCAGAGGGTGGTGACAAAAATCTAGGTGAAGCCCAGTAATGAGTGGTGTACACCAGGGGTCTGTATTTGGATCCAGTACCACTTAGCATTCTCATTAATGATCAGAGTGATGGGACAGAGTGCACCCTCTGAGAGGCTGCCTGACAATCCAGAGTGTTGTGACACTGATGAGCCAGTAATATGTTATTATTGCAAAGAAATCTAATGGTATCCTCAACTGAATTAGATGAAGCATTTCCATGAGGTGTTGGTAAGTGGCATGTCTCATTTATTCCACACTAGTGAGGCTATAGGTGGAGTACTGTGTCCAGTTGTGAGCTTCTCAGTACAAGAGAGAAACAGACATACTGGAGAGAGTCCAGGAAAGGGCCACAAATGTGATCAAGGGACTGGAGCAGAAACAATAGGATGAAAGGCTGAGAGTACAGAGACAGTTCAGCATAGAAAAGAGGCTCTGGGGGATATTCTCAACCTATATAGGTACTTGAAAGGAGGACATGAAGAAGATGAGGTTGGGCTCTTTTCAGTGGTGTCCCATGGCAGGACAAGATGTGGTGGGCACAAACTCAAATAAGGGAATTTCTGTCTGAACATAAGGAAAACATTTTACCATACAAAATAAAGATTTTTTTTTTCTTTTTTTTGAGAAAACTTGAACAGTTTTCTCTAAAGGATTGTGAAGTCTCTACCCTTGAGACCTTCAAAAGCCCTCTGCACATCTTCCAGGACAACCAGTTCTAAATGATCCTGCTTAATCAGACATGCAAGACCAGATGACGTCCAGAGGTCCTTTCAAATCATTTTATGATTCTTTGATATTTATTTTCACCAAATATCAAAGTCTTTTGTAGGCTTTTTTTTAGCTAGGTGATGAAAGGCAAAAAATAGAGTTTGTAACATGACGCCAGATTGAAATCCCAGTGGAACCTCTGGGAGGCTCAGACCTCTGAGTCCATATCCTCTGTATTGTAAGACTAACATGGTTAACATCTCCAATGCAACACAAGGAGAGCACCAAAATCTTGCTACAAAAATGACCCCTCAGAGTTATATGCTCTTTTTAATAATCTCTGTTTATTAATTTGGTTTGATATGCAAGATATTCCCTTTTAAGTTTCTCTTCTACTTTCTCTTTCTTGTGACCACATTTTGGGTTTTCTTGTGTAAAAATACATCCTGATCTTAACATTGGCAATTTGGATTGCTGACATCTCTGCCAAGGTCCTTCTGTGAGAAGCAGTAAGCCATGTATCACAACCAGCTTTAACACTATACCTGGTGCACAGTTACTAAATCCTTGCATTGTTCTTACAGCTTTCTATCAGTGTCAGTCACAAACAGGATACTGGGGTTAAACTGTACCAATATTCTTTCAGTTTCTCTCTTTCTGGTTATTCTTCACGTTGGGTGAATGTTTTATTCACCAGGACATTATGTCATATTTTTTTCTCTGTTTTTGTTTCACTCTGTGAGTGGAATATCTGCATACCTTTACATGAGAGAACAGTTCCAGTAACTGGCGATGAAAGAAAGGATGAAACCTGCACTTACAAAGTAATTTATCAAAGGTGACAGTTAACTGTTGTGAATGGACCCAGTAACAGAAACTCTTTCTGCCATTCTGGTTTGCTGTTTGAAATAGCAAATAATATGGAAAAAGAAGATTTTAATATCTAAAAAATAAGGGACAACAAAAGTTTGTGTATTCTGTTTTTTTTTTTTTGCAGCTGAATACACCATTTACTCGATAGCATTGCAGGGATGTGTAGGTAGGGCATTATTCTAGAGCTCTTGAATGACTATTGCTAACCAGCAGAGGTCTATCACTAGTTATCTGTTCTCCTTTGGAAACATGGTTAATAAAAAGATTGTCTTTTTTTTTCTTTCTTTTTTTCATGTTTAGAAGATCTGAAATGAAAAATACTTCTTTGTCTAGATGTCATGGCGTAAGGACTAATGTATGCATTGAAAATATTTTAAGGTAAACCAAAAGAGACAGCTACATTTTTTGATTCTTCCATCTACATTAACTTCTGGTCCATTTATTCACTTGTAGCAATAAACTACGAGGAATAATTTGTTGCCATTGGAGGGAGCCCTTGTATTAACACAATTAGGCAAAACATTAAGGTTTGTTGTTTTTCCCTCAAAAAATAATCATAACAACTCTTCTTTATTAATTCCCAATATTTGTTTATGAAACTACTATGTTTTATTTATTAACACATAAGAACATGTACTTTACACGTATTCTCTGAAAATTGAAAATGTGAACACTTTTCACAATAGCATTACTGGAATTGTAAAGAATCCACAATGACTTTTAAAGACTAGCTAATACTTTATCTGAAATAAATGTACATATAATTTTCAAAATATGGAACCACAGTCCAAGAATTTGCATTCTGATACTCTTAAGGTGACTTTGATGATCTCCAAGGGTAACAAAGTACTTTTAATGAAAGTGTTGCAAAAAAATTATTTTCACTTCTTCTTTTTCTCCCCCAATAAGTCCACTTGAAACAATCTATAAAATATAAACACATTGAATTTTGAATCTGGGCGACAAAGTAATTGCCCCTTCAAATCTATTTGAAGTTTAACTGCTGCCATGCTGGGTAAAGAAATAGTTTTACCTGTAGTATTTAATGTTGGGTGTCAAATCAAATATATTTACATACTTAGAAATAATAATACCCATAAATGTTATGAAATATTTTCAAAGAGAAATGAAGTATTCAACCTATCTATTCCACGTACTAGCTTGTTAAAAGTTGTAAAATTTTGCTACATGGTATATCTGTAATTTTATAAAATTTAAGAAGGAATTGGGATTCATGCTTATACTTCCACAGTCCATAGCACAGCACAGACACTACCAGAAAGAAAAAATAAATAAAGATAATTCAAGTAATTTATAACTAAAATAGCTATGATGCAACATCAATACACCCACTGAAATGCCAAAACACTACGTGGGAATCCTGTTTGCTCAAAGTCATATAAAAAACCTGTGTTAATATTACAGTGTAACATTTCTTTGCATACAATTTCACACATTGCTCTGAAATGAAATTAAATGACCAGAAAGAAAATAAGGAAGCCTCATTAATTATGAAGCATATAAACGGCAGAGCAAACTTTTGTAGTTTTTGTGTCCTGAGGTTCACTGGCAATAAGAGTTACGTGTGTATGCTATGTGTTGTGAAGCCCTGCTTTTCTGGAAATGGCTCTAAATATCTGCGGAGCAATTACAGGGACTGAATACATTCCTTGTTTGCTTTGCTAGTGTATGCAACTTTTTGTTACCTATTTAACTGACTTCATCTTAACCCACGCATTTTCTCTCTTCTGCCCTTGCAGATCTCCCCCTCATACTACTGCGGGGGGAGCCTGGACAGGCACAGCCTCTGCTGGACAAAAAAATTGGCTGGATGACCGGGCCCAAAGTGTAGTGGTAACACATTGGAACAGCTGCCCAGAGAGGTGGTTGACTCACCATCCCTGGAGGTGTTTAAAAGGTGGATAGATGAGTTTCTTAGGGATATGGTTTAGTAAGGGGTCAGGTATGGTTGGATGATCTCAGAGGTCTTTTCCAATCAGATGATCCTACGATTCTGTGACTGTGTGGTGCTTTCATGCTGGCTGGTATCAAATCACAACAAAGAGATATTCTCAATCCAGTGAACTTCAGTGAACACCGGACAGTTTCATATCACCAGGTGCAATCATAATTCTTTCTATGTTTACCCTTAATACCTTTATGCTACATGAGACATACTAGAAAATACAGAAGAAAGCACAAAAATACATTTTTTTTCATATTGCACAGAAAATCAGTCATTTATATCTTCTATTGTTTTTAAAAATGAAGCAGAGAAAGTCCATAGCATAAGAAACTTAAGAAACTTATGTTTAATCACTAAAGCACCTACAGGCATAATACTCCTCTAGCAGGTATCTGATGCCTCAGAATTGTAATGCAGAGATTCTCTAAGTAGGATATCTGCAAAGCCTGCACTGTAAACATGCTAGATTGCTTAGGAATTCTCTTGTGCCCAGGTGATGTGTCTTAAAAGCCACAGTAGGACTTTTTAACTAGTGAATGGAATAATGTCAAGTGCTTAAGTATTTGTCATATGGCAATTTCTGTCTGACACAGAATCCAGTAACAGTCAGAACAACAGATCTTGGTACCCTAAGCAGAAAAATAATGATAGTTTAGCGTTTCTTGTACTCCTGTGCATCTAAATACAAATAAACAACTAGCAAATGCAAGTGAATAGCAAATACAGCATTCAATGAAAGCAATCGAGAACAAGTGACGGACAGGAAACAGAAAGCACTCACCTGCTAACCTCAGCAAATGGTACAGTTGAGGAAGGAAATGGAAAAATTACTGAGATGGTTTTCCCCATCAGATATGGGAAGCGTAGGCAGAGATCGAGCTGGTTGCCCACATAGTGGAGAAAGAGAGAATAACGAAAGTCTCTGCAGAAAAATCATGAAATTAGGTCTCCAAATACAGATGGAGAAAATGGTTTTAATTTTCGTAGCTACTGCTCAGAGTTGTCCACTCTATTGCATATGTGCCATCAGTCATGCCTTCTATCCTTTGACTGTGACACAGTTTCTTTCCAAGTATAAATTTTAATAACTCCATCAATCTCAGGGAAAATAGTATATACAGATTGTGGCCTAAAGATACGTAAGTGGTGATCACCAGCTTTCTTCATAAAAGGCTAACAGGTAGAAAGCAGAAGGAATGCAAGGTGCCAGTATAATATTAACAATAATTCTGGTTACTTTCTGTAGACAAGCTAACATATCAGTTTCGTTGAACAGTAATCCAATCTCCTTTATAAAACCTTTTACTTCAACTTGTCTGTTTGCTAACAACAAAAAAAATGCAAACTGCACTAGGAACTGATTTTGTTTTTACTTTGATGGTACCAAGTCTACAAATACAAAATGCAGTCATATGAAATGACATATTGCTTCCAAATCCAACTTACACTGGCTTTGATTTATCTCAAATATAGGCATTTAAATATTTGTTTTATAATTTCTAGTATTGCTGCAAATATTACTTAAATCTAGCTCCACACTAATGGTGCTAATGCAAGTGAGAAATGCATTAGGAGAAGCCTGGAGTAAGAATACACAAGCATATGAACATCTCATTGTTACAACCAGATGGACATAGCACTCAATTTGAGACTTCAGGAGTCATTTAAGGGTTTTAAACTTCAGTAATCAGGAATCAGGAATTCCATCTGGTACACAACATGAATATCTATAACTCTTGTTTCTTCTGTGGAGGTGACTGAGCGTATGGGAATAGTGCTGGCAATGTGTCCTGCTAATCCCTTTAGTTTATGAAACTACACTAAGCATTTCTAAATTATGGCATCTCTATGTGTATATCCATCAGTGAAGGTCAAAGCTAGAACACAGACCACCAGAAAAACGTTCGTAATCAGTGGAGGCTTGCACAGATTGAAAAGTACACTTTACAAGACAGTTACTCCTAGAAATTCAACAATTTTCTTTCATTTTTTACCTTACTACTGCAGAAAATGTTATTGCAGAAACGTGATCAACATGAAGTTCTTTATGGTTCAACATGGTTCTTTATGTTCAAAATTATCCTCCTTAAACAAAAGAACCAACAAATTCTCTTTTCACTTACTCAACAAGGTGTCCCAGAGGGCAAGTCTCATGCCAGCAACATGTTTCTGAGACAAAGTGAAAGCCACACAGCTCTGCGTAAGTACAAGTGTTACCAGCCTCTATTATGGTAATTTCCAGACTGACAGCTTTTTATTTCTAATACTTATGACAAAGCTTGAAGGATGAGAGGCATTGAGAGTCAATTGTGCATTGTAAAACTGGAAATCGTAATCAAATGATTACAGATACATATATGGTCACATTTCTCCAGCTAAATCACTTTTTGCTCAGGTACAGTCTTAATATCAATTTCTATTTCATTAATCTGAATATTCTAAACAGTTCATGTGGGAACAGCTTTTCTAAGAGAAAAAAATCACATTCCACAATGCAAAACTGCTCCTAAACCCATTCTTTAAATAAAAACTGGGGATGAATGACAGCTCATGGCTGAAGGAGAAAAAGAAAGCAATAACTAAGTCTTGAGAAGAATTGGAGTTACACCACTTAATTTTTTTACAGTACACATTGTTTTTGGAATTAAAGCTTCACAAAATCCTCTTTCCTTCTAAAGAATCTTGATAATAGGAATGTTACTTCTTTGCATATAAATATATACACAAGAGATTTCACTTCAAAATAATTTTAACAGTGATTTCAGATTACTTTTAGATGTATACAGAGCTTAAGTAGTGTGTAGTAAAGTATGTGAAACATTAATTTTTACTGCCTTAGACTTTTTGTAATCTTACAACCTAATGGTTCTTGATTACATTGCAGTGTCTTTAAACTGGTTTTGCTGCACAATTGTTGTAGAGTAGGAATAAATAAAGCTGCCTCAAGTACATAACTCTAGTTTGCTAGTCATCTCTATATATTCCATACATCTGTAAAAAAAATAAGTTAGTGGCAGAAGAGAACAGAAAGTTAGCCTCATATAGCTGGAGAAAACAATGCACCCGAACAGTTAAACTGATTATAAAATATTTCTGAAATGCATCAAACCTGAAATCTAGCTATCTGAGAACTTAAAGGAATTAAAATACAAATCTAAATTTGAATTCCAGTATTAGGCTCCTTTTCAAAGCTTTTTTTATCTCCTGTAGGGTTTCTTTTTTTAAAAAAAAAAAAAAAAACAAACCAGATTACAATGTGATTCATGTAAAAAACACTAAAATCTGTCTTAAAATTATTTCTCACCTGAACATAGGAAACATAAAGTTGTAGAGACGTGTATTAGTGAAAATATTCTTAATCCACTCTGTAAAAACAGGTTACACCAGACAAAATTAGTTCTACTGAGGATTGTTTGCATAGAATCATAGAATGGTTTGGATTGAAAGGGACCTTGAAGATCATCCTGTTCCAAACGCCCTGCCATAGGCAGGAACACCTTCTACTTGCTCAGGTTGCTCAAAGCCTCATCCAACCTGGTCTTCAACATCCATCTCAGGGCATTCAAAACTTCCCTAGTCAACCTGTTCCAGTGCCTCATCACACCCACAGTAAGAAGTCTCTTCCTAATATCTAATCTTAATCTACCTTCTTTCATCTTAAAACCATTACTCCTCATCCTTTCACTATACTCCTTCATAAAGTACCTTTACCCAGCTTTGCTGTAGGTCTTCTTTAAGTACCAGAAAGCTGCAGTAAAGTTATTTCTCTTATCTAGGCTGAGGAAGCCCAGCTCTCTCAGCCTGTCCTTGTAGGGGAGGTGTTCTAGCCCTCTGATCACCTTCATGGCCCTCCTCTGGACTCACTCCAACAGATCTATGTTTTTCCTGTGTTGAGGACTCCAGAACTGAAAGCATTACCTCCAGATGAGGTCTCATGAGAGCAGAATGGAGGGGCAGAATTACTTCCCTTAACCTGCTAGTTATACTTCTGATGCAGCTCGGGATATGGTTGGCTTTGCTCCCAGTGTATATTGCCAGCTCGTGCTGAGCTTCTCATCCACCAGCAACCCCAGTTTCTTCTATTTAGGGCTACTCTCAATCCATTCATTTTGTTTTTCATTTACAATTGACACAAAGTACATAAAGTTTAAATCACAATTCACTCTTAAGAACAGTAATTATTTAAGCTTGTGTGCTATTTTTTATTTTATCTGAGCAAAAAAGAAACAAGGAGAGTATTACTGCCATGTGACCACAGGGGTGACCCAGCAAGTCAGGGGTGACCCAGAAAGTCAGTTTAAAAAAATAAAAATCTTACTGCAGTGGAGAACGGCTTATTCTTTGCCTTTTATCGGGAAATTTCAGTATGTTTGTTCTACAGTAGAAACTCTAGTCTATTGCCTAAGAAAGAATCAAATCTGGAAACAAATACATCAAGACAGAGATCAAGCAAGAAGTGTCCTGACCATAACTAATTAATGCAAATAACAATGATTGCCTTTGAGAACCTCAAGTGCAAATGTTAAAACCAAACTTATAGATAGCAATGCAATATAATTAACTGAACAATTAAAGACTAATTCACTAGTGTTTTTACAGAATGTGTTGGGCTAACGGCTGGACTCGATTCTATGGTTCTACGATTCTATGATATACCAGGGGTGGAAGAACACTTTGGGAAGGGAAAGAGTGAAAAGACTTCATCACTTCAGTCAGTCAGTCCATCTGATGGAGAGTGATCTGCTCAAAGCAGTTGGAAGTGGCCACAGAAGTCAGTCATTCACAAGAACTAAGTTTCCAAATCTTGTTAATTCATTTAAAAAAATTGGCCAGTTCCTTCTCCATGACAGCTACATTATGCAGAGTTTGGGGTTTTTTATGACTGTAAAGTTTTGTATTAAACCAATACTGAATTTATTATATGATACATTCTAGTCTTTATAATAGGCCCCTTTTCTTTGAAACAAGCACTTGTTTGCTCCTAGAATCATTTGCCGTCATTGAATAAATCAATGATCAAGCTAATTATAAAAGAAGACTGCTTCTGCTTGCCAAATTAACATCTTGGCAATCAGAAGTGATGTCAAAATAAGCACAGGAAAAGGAGACGACAATTTAATAGGGTATCAATTGAATATATTTTTAGATCTGTCAGAATATGGAAATCATTCTTCAGCTATTTCAAATTGCCTTCATTTCTAACATGTTTTAACTAAAACTGTTATTCATTTTATATTTTAAATATTAACAAATGTCATACTTTTTAAATTCATTTTTCCATACCATAAAATGAGAAGCCAATGAAAAAAATAGCATATAATTTGGTAGATATTTTTAAAATGTATTCTTCATAAACATGTTGAATAAATATATGTTAAAAAAACCAACAAGCAATAAGCACGCAATACTATAATTTATGGATAGGACTTAATCACAAACATCAATTTAGTAGATATTAAGTCATTTCTTCATATAACTGATAAAATAAGCTATCATCTTGAAAATACTTTTATTTTTAAGCTACGTATGTTAGCTTAAAACATGGGTTTTCTTAAGATATATGTGTATTTCTATATTCATTTATTTACTCTAAAACATTATTAACTGACATTCAGACTTTAAAAAAAATGTACTTCGAATTTTTCAGAATCTACCTTCAGTACATATAGTTATTTGGTTTCTTATTAAGTCAGTGAGAAGTTTTACTGTCATTAGAGCCTTATCATAAAGGAAATCTTTCTAGAGGAATAACCACCAGGAATGCAAAAGTCTTCTTCAGAATTCTGTCACACCTAAAAAGACTTACGTGATCATGCTGCTTACCAATCTGCCTGGTCTTTTCTCATTAGTTGGTAAAGAAAGAGATTTAAATTAGCATCTCTCATAGAAGGAAGGCCAGTCTAGAAATTCGAAGTCTATGCATTAATCAGTCTAATACATGGGATAGTAAACCGGGAGTCTTACTATCTTACCAAAGAGGTAGAAGACAAAGAAAGGAAATTAAGGCTCTGCTACAGGCACTAAAAAATTTTAGGACTATACTTAGGAGTTGAGATGATTGAAGATGGTAAATGAACAGGAAACACAAACATGCAGACCATTATTCTGCAGTCTTTTTATTACCTTTATTGATGAAGCTTATGAGAGTTGCTTTTTTTGAACACAGACCATCTGTAAGATGATACACTGTAATGATTCTGCTTTTGGCATGACTGGATGCTTTGACGGTGACAAATAATAAAAAAGAACTTTTATTTCAGACAGAATTTACAAATCTGGGTATGGTAATTAAACAGAAAGAAAATCTAGTAGAAGTAATTCAACATGATCCCCACTTACATGCCTTGCTTTCCTTCCAGTAGCCTTGATCTCCAGTATCCCAAAATAATTATCTTCAGTGCCATATTAGACAGATAAATCAATCAAGCCTTTCTGTCTGATGCTTTCTCTTAAGGTCTGAGGTGGTTCTAACAGCCTTTAGCTGCTAAAGTTATAGCAAGAATATTTACAGTGGATGTCTGTTCCAATCTGCACTTATCTGCGTACGTACCTGTGTTTAACATACAAAGACTTAAGAGAAGCTTATCATAAAAAATGCAATAGTGCACTCTATTACCAAAATCATTCTAACATAGCAAATTATATGGTTCTTAATCTTTGGAAATAATACATCATCCTATAGAGGATCCTGTAACTGACTTTTGTGTACCCCCATGTGCCACTCAGCCCAAATTTCTGAATGCTTGGCTTTTAAGTTTGAGGATACTCCAGGAAACACTCACTGAGAGCTACTATGCAGAATGTTGAGAACACCTTTAAGCACTAATTAAAAAAAGGTTCCACAGAATCTTACCAGATACTGTAGGAATCCTCCCTGAAGTTTGTAAAGGTAAGCTGCTGTTGCATTATCAGTCTACTGCATGTTGCTTTAGATACATACAAAGAAATGCTTTAGCAAGATTTCTTGGGACTGAAACCTGTATGCCCACACAAACAACTGCTCCCACCTGAGATTGCACCCACAGAGTGCTCAACTTCTACCTAACTTTTATGACATGTTTTTTTTCCCAGGCCTTTTCTCTATGACCCATGAAGTCTTCTGGCATGTTATATTCTAGACCTTACTGTATTGAGGATCATCACTCAGAAATTGCATTTCTCTTCAAATTTTACTCTGTTTCGGACTATCCCTTGGTTTTACAGTATAGTTTTTATCATTTTCACAAAGGAGTAAATTGCTTCATCCAGCTTGTTTTAAGGTCTCTGACAGAAGTTTTTGATCAGAATAAAAACCAGAACCATCATTTTCTATGTTTTCCCCATTCATAGCTTCTCTAATCACTTAGCCAAACCCATCAGCAGTATTATCAATCAAAATACTATCTTAATTCTAGATACTTATGTAGTTTTTCCAACTACAGTCCAAGAAAAAAAAATTCAGCTCAGCAAAGCTAATCTAACAGAAAACTTATCAGAATCACGCAAGCAGGAAAAAGACCTCGAATCTTTGAGCTTCTTAGGGAGCTATCCTTGTTGTTTTCCCAAGTTATATGAATAATTCTTTGGCTTGCATGGCAGTCAGTGTCTCAGCATGGGAGAACACTGCAGTTAAAATAAACAGCTGCACTTTGTAGACCATTTCAGGGTGCTTTTCTTCATGCTTCTCTCTGCACCTCTTACAACACAATCTGTCTTGCAGCCGCAGATATTTGCTCTACTTCAGCTAAGTAAGTAGATTGAAGTATATAGCCTACAAGCTACACACATATCCAGATGAAATTTGTCCCCCATATACATGACACCCAAGTCTTCCTACACAAGGGAGTTTGGGCAAAAATACAGATTGATATTAATGGAATTTGAATCCATATTACAAAAAATATGCTAGAATTGATGTATTCCCTCAGAAAGCCCTGAAACAGGACTGAAATTGATTAGAAAGGCCCCTGCAATGTTAAAAATAACTTCCCATAAATGATGCACAGCAAGAGACAGGTCCATGAATCTCCTGGATAGCTTTGTGTTTGTCGGCTCAGTGGTGCATTGTCTGGCCAGGAGCATGCGTGCGCTCCTTTGGGAAGACACATGAACTGAAGGGAATTACAAAGGACAGCGGATTGGAAGTGGCTAAGTTATGAAATAACTCAGATACTCAAACAGGTTCCACTGGTTGTTACCAAAGAAGACAATTAAACATTTCAAAAGTCTTTTGTTCCACATTATTGAAGGAAAAGACAGATGTATTTCCCTAAGCTAGGCTTGGGTCAGTAACTTGGTATATTCTTAAGGATAAGTTTGTTAAGATCAGTACTTCCCATCCATAAATTGTTCCATCATCTCTGTGCAAAGCCTAGAATTTTAGTAATAATGTGTTTTTCTGACCAGGAGAACGTAGCTGATTTTTAAACAAAACTGAAAGAATTTATTACTCATATGCTGTGCGGGGGTGGGGGGGTGAGGGGGGAAGGTGCAGAGGGAAGGTGGGTAAGCATATTAGTGTAAAATTTGCAAAAATAACTATTCTTAAATTGCCCCATTTGTTCTGTCAGATGTCTCTCTCTCTCAGGTATTTTGTAGAGGAACATATATCTTTGGTATCCAAAAGCCAAGAAAACCCACTAACAACACATTGTTCAGTCCTGTGATGTCTAAGTTTCCTATGTGACCATCATTAGTGAGACACTCTTTATTACAGAGCAGCCACTTCAGATGTCACAAGAAATCCCTGTAAGCTGCTGGGATACTTTTTACATCACTACTGAAATCTGCTGTTCTAACCTTCATCACAAGGCAAACTGTGAGAGGGCCAGCAGGACCAGGGAGGTG
Organism: Tapera naevia; assembly: GCA_033556795.1. Lineage (NCBI taxonomy): Eukaryota > Metazoa > Chordata > Aves > Cuculiformes > Neomorphidae > Tapera > Tapera naevia. The sequence continues at coordinate 2,775,008 of JAUMJJ010000236.1, read as the reverse complement.
ATTGTGCCCCTGTACTCGGCACTGGTGAGGCTGTACCTCGAGTACTGTGTTCAGTTCTGGGCCCCAGAGAAAGGCAACGAGGCTGGTGAAGGGGCTGGAGTACGAGGTCCTACGAGGAACAGCTGAGGGACCTAGGGTTGTTTAACTTGGAGAAGAGGAGGCTGAGGGGAGACCTTATCGCTGTCTACATCTACCTGAAAGGAAGTTGGGACGAGGTGGATGCAAGTCTCTTCTCGCAACTGACAGGTGATAGGAAAAGAGGAAATGGTTGTAAGTTCCACCAGAGGAAGTTCAGATTAGATATCAGGAAAAATTTCTTCACTGAAAGGGTGGTCAGGCATTGGAACAGCTGCCCAGGGAGGTGGTTGAATCACCATCCCTGGAGGTGTAGAAAAGGTGGATAGATGAGTTTCTTAGGGATATGGGTTAGTAAGGGGTCAGGTACAGTTGGACTTGATGATCTCAGAGGTCTTTTCCAACCAGATGATTCCATGATTCTATGATCAAAACCAATTTTGAAAATTGATGATAGGCACTGTGAGTGACAGAATGCAGGACAAATGGAAGCTTTCTTTGAAGGTACTGGAGTGTAAAAAAAAAAGGGAAAACACCAGTAAAAACCTGATTTTTAAATCCAGAATGTTTAACATTCTAACACGTCTGAGTGATCATTTTTGCTCAATTACAACCTCACTTTGTAATTCCAGTGACTTCACCTGAATTGACTGCTTTTTACAAAAACAAAGATCTGATCTCACATGAAGAAAAGGGTAAGACAAAATTCTGAAATCATTCTTTTGATGACTGTATTTTCAGCTTAAATACTAAAGTATTAATTTTCATCACAGAAATTAGAAAAAAATAGAAAGGAAAACATGATAGAAATAAGAACAAAATATGTGGAAAATGTGGCATAAGAAACCAATAATGTAAGCTAGAACAATTGCAGTGTGTTTTATCCAGATGGAGGAAAATATGCAAGATTAATCAACCACTCAAGCTCTCCTTAAATAAAATCAGTTTCTGAGGAAATTAGCTATGGATACTTAACCCAATTAAGAACATAGCTGTTTCTTGTTGTTTCACTCCAGTAAACTGGAATTTGGCAGTCTAAATTATTTCTCATGATCATATTTTCAGACAGTCAGTTTGTGCTTTTAGAGTTTTGGGTGTGTGGGTTTTTTTCTCCTCTCAATCCTCTCGGTTTTATTTTTTTAAATACATATTTATTTATGTTTATGTCTTTTAAAGTGTTTCTGAACTGTACACTTTTCATTATATTTTGATAGAGAGGAAAAATCTTAATTTATTATGGCAAAGCAAGTAACACACAGCAAAGGAATTTGGTTTTTATCTTTTTATTTAATTTTGAGGTTTTTTTTCAAATAGGCTGCATGTGGAAAGCCTTGTCAAAACACAGATGTGAAAATATGGAAACTAAGGTAAAGTCACACATGCAAATGTTCAAATTTCATATTGTTCTTGGTAATTTTAAAGATACTAAAATAAATGAGTTAGCTTAATATTTAGTAAAAAGTTATATTACATTTTTCTTTTACAGTGGCAAATAACATCCATGTCTTTACATCAAAGCTGTTTGTATACAAAAAATGAGGGTAACTGATTTGATTGAACCATCTTTAACAAAAAAAAAATAAACATAATTCTGGACTCAAACTCTTACCATTAAAAAAGTTATGGGTTAACTCAAAGTACACTAGTGCTATGCATTATTGAGATTCACCTAACTTCAACAAGAAATAAAACAAAATATTACAATTGCCTTGCAATTTATTTATATTAGGTACACTCTATTTACATATATATTTTTATATATTTATATTTTATATATTTTATTATTATTGTCTTGCCATTATTAGTCACCTGAAATCACACAAATTTTCCAGTCTCACTGAAGCTATCACTATGAGCTCTTTTTTTCCTGCTGGCATTCATGAGAGTACCTTTACAGCTTTCAGCTTCTTCTGTCTACATTACCAAAGGTAATGTATTTCATGTTCTTAAGGCTCACCATCACAAACAGAACTGGAGGGGTCACAGCTGTTTATAAGATTAGATCCTGCACTGAAATAAATCTGACTGTGTGTTCTTTTATTTATTTATTTATTTAAAATCTTAGCTCTTTGTTATAAGGAAAATAATAACTGCACATCTGGGAGTAAAGAAAGCACATCTACTCTTTCTTCTAAAGACTATGATTTTCTGGCTTTACTAAAAATGAGTTGCTACAGATTCTTAACTATTTCAAAATATTTTCTGTGTTAGATATTTTCTATGCAAGATTTTTCAGATTTAATAATATTTGCCTTCTGAATATGATACAGTGGAATGCAAACATAATTTCAGCTCTACACAACACTTCTTATTATCCAAACTGTAATGGAGACTTCAGATGATCAACCAAATTTGTCATCAAACAAATAGCACTATGATAAACATTGTCTAAACAGATTGGAGCCATGGAAAATACCACAATATGATTATCCATTATTCAAACATTCAGAACTCAGTATCAAAAATGGGTTTAGCATATGATACAAACCCTCAGTACAATTAATTGAAAGAAGGATCAAGTTAAATTTACTCTGTTTAGGAGTGGTATCAAACACAGAATATTTGTTTTGTTATAGCCAGCATCCCCAGTTACTTGAACTAGCAAGGTTTTTTTTCCTTTTATGGAACATATATATGACCTTTTATACAAAATAATTTTATTTTAGTGACAATACTGACCATTACCTTCATCAATATAAAGATACCTTTATAATGATCAGATTGAATTAATTTCTGAATGCATTTTGTACCAGGAATGGCCAAGCATTCTTCACTACAAGATGCGCCCCTCATTTAATCTTCAAAGGACAGGTTTAAGCAGCCTACTCAGAACAAACATTCTTAAAGGGGTGAACTTTGTTGAGTCATGAGCAGGGTACACGCTCTGCTGTATTGGTAAAGGCAATGAACAACTGCCCTCCATTCTCTTTGTGCCACTATATTTACAGATTTCTATTGTTTCCTTAAAAAATATTCTCTTTTTCTAGACCAAAGAATCTCAGTCTATTCAGTCATTCCTTTTATGTGAGCTGTCCATTTTTTAATTTTTTAAACCATCATCCTCTGAATCTTTTCCAGTTCTACTATACCATTTTTTAAATGGATGGCAACGTCTGCACTGAAGTACCAAAAACCCCACATATTTACACAATAAAGAAATCAGGCTTTCTGTCTCGTTATTTCTGAATACTTCTAAAACTCGATTCACAGTTTTGTTCCTGAGGATTGAGCTTATATTTATAAACTGTTTACAGTCCCAAATTCTTGTCCTGTAATAGCCCATATACAGTCATTTAATATGGAAGGATGGAGTGTATTTTCTGGAGGAGATTATTTATTTTTATTTGGGTTTTTTTGCCATGTACATTATGTTAGTAAGGAAGACAGATTTTTTTTTCATATTTCACGATAGTATTGTACATATATAAGTGCCAGACCAAAATCTAGGCCATAACTCAACTTAGGAGTGATTTTTTTTTTTAAATTTATTTAATCTTTGTGGTACAAAAAAAATACAAGAAGAAATGAATAAACTTTATTTGATCATATCAGAGAAAATTTAAAGTGGCAAGATCACATGTAAAACATCATGAACAAATTTAGAAGGTCTGGAAACTGAATAGACCCATTTAACTATTTCGTGTATTTCTAGTTATGCATTTGGTACTGCAACACATTTTTTTCTACCTGTGATAAAGAGGTGTCTTCACTCAAGTTTTAGTTTGGTATGCTTGCTTTGCACAAGGTTGTCATCTTTCTCTCACAAAAAACGTTACACTTTAATTTGGTCTAAATAAAAAATTTGAAAAATCATGTTATTCAGGAACACACTTTCAAAATTGCACAGGTATTTTCAAAGTGACTACTTGGAGCTGAAGTGTGTGTGTGAGAGAGAGACACAAAGCAGTGAATATATAAGAATATCTGTATTGTACCATAGTTTTCATTGTTGGAAATTGAATCTTCTCAAATATGGGCTTAATCTGAATAAAAGTAAAATCATTATTAATTTACATGGCATTCAAAGAGGATCATATGACAGGTCAGTATGGATAATTTAGACAAGAAATGATTGCTCAACAGTTTATGCAATTTTATGATCATGCTGCTTCCTCTGAAACTAAATGAAACATTAGCATTTATTTCCATATCATCTCAGTATTTTGCCTTTCCTTTTTTTCCTACAAAATAGTAGGAGCATAGAGAGATGGAAAAGTAAATTCAGGAATTATATGAGAGAATACAATGTCATTGGATCATGGGATAATTTGGGTTGAAAAGGACATTTAGTCTGACTTCTTTTTCAAAGCAATTAGTTCAGCTATCAGGTCAGGCTACTCAGGACTTTCCCAGTTCCTTGGTTTTATATCTGACTGGAATTTTTACTACCTTTTAAGGACTTTTATAGTTATCTGAGTGGTATAAGACTTTCCTACCTGGATGCTTTAAGTATCTTAAGGGGCTATCTTGAAATACACTTAAAATATGTTACTAAGCAGCTACTGCAGAGATTAAGAATTACTTCTCAAAGATATCATTTTGCAGTGCCTGCTTAATGTCAGTTATATTAACTGTCACAGATATAGTCTGTTGTACAGCAGGTTAGAAGAGAAATGAGACAAGCAGAGTGCATAATTAGACACTCGTTCAGTTTACGTCAGTTTATTAAGGGTTTGATTCTTCCAAGACCTGAAGTACACCATCGTTTGATGAACTCACGTGAAGGTTTCCCTTTCACGATAATGCTCCAGATACCTCATTAAGTAGATCAGAAATTAAGAGTAATTTTGCTTCATATTACAGAAAATCTGTCGGAAGATAGTTAGTATAGATATCACAATTTGAATAATCATATGCAGGTGTCTTTTTTTTTAAAAAAGGATGTTATCATCTTTTATCTTCTGAAAGTAAAATGTCCTCAGACACCTCCTGGTTTATGACCCCTTAGTCATTAATCCAATTTTATTTGGAATTCATGACCTTGAATTCCCAAAGCCCATTAACAGACTGGGGAGGAAAAAAAGTGAGAATTTAAATATATTTAATTAATATGTGTTGCGGTGACCGAGAGTCAGACACTTACTCATAGTGTTATCGTGAATGCTCTAACTTTATTGATAGCATGAGCGGCGAGAGTCAGACACTTACTCATAGAGTTAATGTGAATGCTCCCCCTTCATTGATAGCATGTGCGGTTATAAATCTTTGGATAGAGGTACACGCGACCGGCGTAGCTAGCTGATTGGGTTAATGCTTCTGTTCACGCGCCTTACGGTTGCTGCTGATTGGCTGGAGTACACTGTCCACGCGAAGGGCTCCTCGCTCTGGCTCCAGCTGGGCTGTTGCTTCCCTATCTTGGTTCCTGCTTCACATCCTGCTGATATTTTGAAAGTAGCCAAATTCCTCTTGATTGTTTACCAAGTTGTCATGAGATAACCCTATGCCCTGTTCATACAACTCTAGTATTTTCCCATGTCCAGCTGCAGCTAGAAATTCTTCTACAAATGTGTACTATTGTATTAATAATATATAACATTAATAAATGGTGTTATTTTTCTAATTTTACTATTTTAAATATATATTTATATAATGGTAAATAAAACCACTCAAAATGTATTATCTACTCACAAATTTTTGTCTGATTTTTAGGTTTTTTACAACCTGAACATCAACAGCTCAGATGCTCAGATTCTGCAGTCACATTGTGCCTGTTACTGTATGCTCACAAAATACTAATGACAATACCATCATGTAATTTGTATCAGAAGTTTTGTATTCAGGAAGAACAATCCTTGCAACGCTTTCTAATTCTGGCAATATTTCTTGCAAATAAACTTGTGACTGCATGTCCAGAATGTCAAAATGTTTTTTTTGAGTAACAGAACATATTTGGGGTACTAGAAAAAATGGCTTGAACATAGACATAACTATGTGCATGTAGAAAACAAGATTTCTTTTAGGAAGGATAAGTTGGTTTTCCCAGTAACACTGGAAAAACCCACAAAAATCAGGAGCCTAACTTGGGATGAGCTTTAGCTGGCGGCCGAAGAAAGTGCTATCTGCTGCTAGAATTAGTGTCCCAGGTAATGAGTACATCATAATTTCTCAGAAAGAAAAAAAATGAATAGCACACTTTTATGTACCAAAGTCACATTTTTTTGTCTTTTTTTTATCATCAAAAATTAACACCTACAGTTATTTGAAAACATCCCTTCATTTCTAGCATTAGAGTGAGACAGTCTTCTGTCACAGAAAGTTTTAGAAAAATAACTGAAGTTTGGCAGATATAACCTTAGCATAGACATGCGTTTTCAAATGGAAACTTAATTACAGCTTGCACAGCAAACATGATCTGTGTTTCACAAAAAAAAAAAAAAAAAAAAAAAAAAAGAAATAAAAAAGAAGAAAAAAAAAGAGAAGAAATTTTGCTTAGGATACACAGTATACTGCAGTACATGATCTAAGAAAATAAACAAGTGATATCATAGGTTCCCTGGTAGAATTCTAGGGACAAACTGATCCTATAATAAATTAAGGTGCGAACAAAATCAAAAGTGAGCCACAAAGAGAAAACAGAATATAAAATACCGTGAAGAACAATTTCCATCTTGACTGCAGCTGAGGAATAGCTGTTGTTTCATAGTACATCACTTTTATTGTAGAACTCTCTCAGCTTCTAGCATATCTCTGAGGAATATCTTGAGCAAGCACACAAGTAAATCAACAAAAATGAACAATAACTCAATAGAAGTACCTTTTACAGATTTACAATAATTTCCGTAACATTTAAGTCAGTGCCCTCATTGCAATTGTGTCTGTCATGAGCCCAATTAATTCACATATGGAAATCATCACTCCTCAGTACACCTCACCCAAGATAGAGATGTTAAAGCTATGTGTGAATTGGAATACTCAAGAGAGCAAGTCTTGAGAAAAGGCAGCTTTTAATTTCTAGGTGACCAGTTTAAAGTCATTCCAACTCAGCAGTGACTGAGTATCGCTGTCTAAAGACTGTCTGATGACCTATGTGAAAGAGTTTGTTGATGTTATTCCAGCTCTTAGTGGAAAGTCTAGCATTCTCTACACTGCAAATCAGTTTGGCAATATTCCCTGTGGTTTGAGTCTCACCAGGTTTCATCTCAGATTGGAAACTGTAATATAGTGTACTCCGATGGAAGTGGTTCTTCTAAGTCAGGAATGATGAGGTCGATAGAACGCAAACAGATTCTCTAGTTAGTCTGTGCCCTGTTGCCACATAGTAAAAAAATGAATTGTTCTTTTTGCTGAACACACAGTGTATTACCCATACATGCTCTTAACACTAGTTACAAGATCTTGGTGATAACACTGCTAAAGTTACCTACCTTCAAAGAAAATGTCAACTTAAAAATCTAAAGCAGATCACAAGACCTGCCGTAGATTTCTATTTATTTTGATCCAATTTACATATGACGGGAATAATGTGATAATTCTTTTTTTAAAGATTCATTTTCTTTACTTTAAGTAAATATGAAATATGCACATCAGAAACTCTTTCTTAAATATATTTCTTTTTTTAAAAAAAAAGCATTGACAGTATAATTACTTTGCCATTTCCTTTAATGTTAGTGAAATTCAGTTATTTAAAAGTTAAAAATTGTACACAAAAATATTATCTTACTTAAAATAATTTTCTACATTTTTTAAATAAAATTAAGATATTTTTTGACTCAAAATATTATATCTTATCTTCCTCTTTTTTTTCTTTTTAATTTAGAGATCACTAAGTTAATCTACTCAGATGAGAACTTTGCTATAGTTCCATCCAATACACAGCTTTTCAGGTTAAAAATATGTTCTGCTTCACTCCCTTTTCTATTCAGCATAATTAGCTTATTGGGAGAACTACCACAGACTTCTTACTGGCAACTTACTATTGTTTATTAATTTTTCATCCTAAGAACCACTTCTGTTAAAGCTTTGTACCCATTTTATGCTACTTTTTTTTTAATATGTGTATATTTCATTTTTTATATGCATACTATTATCAAGAGAAACATCTTTTAGTGAATATCATGAGAAAGATCTCTTCACTAGTATCAAGAACGTCTTTGATATTATGATCCTGTGGAAGGTACTTTGGTTATATTGCCATCAGATCAATTTTAATCTCAATATCCCTCATAACAGAGTACCTGAACTAAATACTTAAGTCATCCCACAAATACTACATTTCTTTATTCTCTTCTTAAATCTTTTTCTTCTAAAGTGAGCTTTAGGATTTGGTAAAGTTGATCTTGGTTTATGAGCAGAACTAAAAATATATGACATCCTAGAGTATCAGTTATCCAGTACTGTTATAAAAAGTAATAAATACAGCTTAAATTCTAACCTGATCAAAAGAAATGTAAGTGGCTTACAAACTCTTGAGGAGTGGAATGTCGTTTATGGCAGAACTTTCCATATGCTCTTCTCATATGGCAGGCATCCCAGGAGGACTACAAGGATGAAATGAGGTCATGTAGAGAGAAAATTAGAATGGCTAAAACCCGACTAGAACTTCAATTAGCGAGTTCAGTGAAAGATAAAAAAAGTTTCTACAAATATATTAACAACAAAAGGAGGGCCAAGAAGAATCTCCATCCTGGATGCTAGGGGAATAATAGTGACAAAGGATGAGGATTAGGCAATTAATCCCTTCTTTCCCTCAGTCTTTAATAGTAAGGTCAGATGTTCTCTGGGTATTCAGCCTCCTGAGCCCACGGGAGGGAGAGCAGAACGAAACTCCAGTGATCCAAGAGGAATTGGTTAGAGACGTTCTTGGCCAATAAGTTATACACAAGTCTATGGGGCTGGATTGGATCCACCCAATGATATTAAGGAAGCTGGCAGAGGTCCTCACCAGACCCCTTGCCTTCATCTACCAGCAGTCCTAGCTGACTGGGGAAGTTCCACTTGAACTGGAGAGTGGCAAAGGTTACACTCATTTACAAGAATAGTTGGATGGAGGATCCAGGGAACTACAGGCCTATCAGTTTGACCTTGGTATCGGGAAACATCATGGAGCAGATCATCTTGAGTACTATCACACAGCACATGCAGAACAACCAAGTGATCAGGCCTGGTCAGAATGAGTTTATGAAAGGCAGGTCCCGCCAGACAAACCAGATCTCCTTCTGTGACAAGGTCACCTGGTTAATGGATGAGGGAAGGTCTCTGGATCCAGTCTCCTTGGACTTTGGTAAAGCCTTTGACACTGTTTCTCACAGCATTCTGCTTGAGAGACTGGCTGCCGCTGGCCTGGACAGGCACACCCTCTGCCGGGTAAAAAAATGGCTGGATGGCCGAGCCCAAAGAGTGGTAGTTAATGAAGTTAAATCCAGTCGGAAACCAGTAACCAGTGGTGTTCCCTGGGGCTTAGTGCTCAGTCCAGTCCTGTTCAATATACTTATCAATGATCTGGACAAAGGGACTGAGTGTACCCTTAGTAAGTTTGCAGATGATAGTAAGCTGGGTGGAAGACTTGATCTGCTTGAGAGTAGGGAGGCTCTGCAGAGGAATCTGGACAGGCTGGATTGATGGGTTGAGACCAGTAAGATGAGGTTCAACAAGGTCAAGTGCTGGGTCCTGCACATGAACCATAACAACCCCATGCAATGCTACAGGCCTTATGAAGAACGGCTGGAGATCTGTCTGGCAGAGAACGACCTGGGGTTGTTGGTTGACAGCCAGCTGATTATGAGCCAGCAGTGTTTCCAGTTGCCAAGAGGGCCAACAGCAACTTGGCTTGTGTCAGAAGCACCAGGACCAGGAAGAGATTGTGTCCCTGTACTCAGCATTGGTGAGGCCTCACCTTGAATGCTGTGTTCAGTTCTGGGCCCCTCAGTACAGGAAGGACATTGAGGTGCTGGAGTTTGTCCAGAGAAGGGCAACAAGGCTGGTGAAGGGGCTGGAGAACAAGTCCTGTGAGGAGCGGCTGAGGGAACTGAGGTTGTTTAGCTTAGAGAAGAGAAGGCTGAGGGGAGACCTCATCAGTGTCTGCAACTACTTGAAAAGATGAGTGTTGGTCTGATCCCCCAAGTGACAGTTGATAACACTAGGGGAAATGGCCATAAGTTGTCCTACAGGAAATATTTCTTCACTCATCCCTGGAGGCATTTAAAAGATGAGTAGATGAGTTTCTTAAGGATATGATTTAGTAGTGGACAGGTACGGTTGGACTCAATGATCTCAAAGTTTTTTTCCAATCGAGCAATTCCATGATTCTTGTAAGTCTATATAAAGTATCTTTTTCCTTCCATGAACATATTTAGAGAATTAAAATGGTTTTACTTAGAAGAATTTTACTGCATTTCATTTTTAAATACTCCTCTGTAGGATGGAGTATTTACACAGTAATATGGTATCAGGAATTAAGTCAAACAATTTACAATACATTCCAAGAGAGTAAGAGTAATATAATAGTAATTTCCCCCCTTCCCCTCCTGAATTCCACTTTACAAGGCATTAGATCTGTTAAGAAGATTGTGGACTAATTTGCAGAACATGTTCAGAAACGGACCATTTTGTCTTCAAGTACCTGAATGTAACTAGGGTGGAAATCTTTTCTAACGGGAGACTTCTATCTTTCTCTCTTAACAGGACAAGACAAAGCCTTTTAATTTGACTGTCCAATATAAAATACTGCTACACATAAGAGAAACATTTTTTTTAAATGAAATTGCATAACTTCATACATACAATTTCTGAATGTTCATTAACTGAATCTCTTCAAAAAAAGACACAGAAGAATTCAAGCAGTGTCCTAAAAGATGTACGCATTCATCTGAGAATCAGAGGTTATACTGGAGCTGATCAGGGCTGATCATAGAATCATAGAACAGTTTTGGTTGGAAGGGAACTTTAAAGGTCATCTAGTCCAACCTCCCTGCAACGATCAGGGACATGATTATATGAAACTATAATAAACTTAAATGATGTAGAAAATATAGTAATACCCGCAAACACCCTCACTTTCATTTCAATAGACCAGTATCACTGTCCACTGTTTTTGCTTTGTGACTTTGTTCACAGACTGAATAATGGATGCATATAATTCAGAAAGCTACTAGTTTGTTCTCAGCATGACAACAATTTCTCTGCATGAATGACTTCCCAGAAACCTATGATATCTGACATTTAAGTAGCTGAGCCCATCAGAGTGACAGATAAAACAGAAGTAGGTGCTGGTTACTACAATTCTACATGCTCTGCTTCAACAATACAGGTCTGAATTTTCTTTTTTGGTATATGAATAGAAAAGACACAATGTAAAAAAATACATACTGATACAAAGTAATCACTGATGGAACAGAAAAGAAAGGAAGGAACAGAAAGAAAATTGAAAGCTGTTTCACAATGAAGCTTATCCATAAGAAACATCTTAACAGGTGTGCCACATTGTCCTTCCTGTAGGATTTTTGCAGGCCCAACACCACACAGTCTCTGGTTTCTGATTTCCAGCAAGCACCTTCTCTAAGTAATAACCTGTTCAGTTTAAAACCACTTTATTCTTTTTCTAAGGCTAAGACTGTTAGTTTGCCATTATTCAGACAGTCTTCTCAAATATTCAGGCAGTCTTTTCAAATGTAATGGACAATCAACTACAAAGGCAAGCACTGGAGAAGAAGGTATTTCTGTCATTGATGACAAAAACGATGTTGAGTGATAATTCTTTCACAGCTTATTATTTTGCAGTATATTTTCACCAAAGTATTACTATTTCTATACTGAAGAAATTAAAACAGAAAAAGAAAGATCTAGCAAAATGTGCCCAGATTCAAAATTACCTTTATATTTAAGAGAAGTATCTGAATATGTTCATGGAAAGAAAATCATGTAGCCTCTTATTCCAATATTACCTTGCCAAGACTGTGAAAAAAGTACAAAATCACAAATATATAAACTAAAGAAGGTTAATGCATTTCCATGAGCTTTATCACCTTAGTTTTCATTGTCAGGTCTTTCTAAACCACCAGGAGAATAAGAGAGAGAAAGAAAGAATGAGATGGAGGCAAGGAGAGGGAGAAGAAGCTTGAGAAATAGTTCAGAAAATGAGCTTTGAAACCTGAACATTGCTTTATCCTTCTTATCTGTTTATACCTTCACGTTTTTAATAAGCACCTAACAGCATTTCTGTTTTGAGCATCCAGTTAATCTGGCCAAATGTCTTAAAAGCTACTAACTACCCACTATCCGTGCACATAAACGACAGACAATGGGATTTTACAATTGGTGACTGATTTTTGAGATTAAAAAAGACATAATCAGAATTGTATTTGACATCTTCTCCGGGGAACAAATTGTACCTGCAATGGGAAAAAAGTGTTGACATAATCGATAATGAAAGATAAAATAATAAAGCGGAAAATTTCAAAGTTGCACTAATGGTCTTAACAGCCATGTATCTTCCTGCTGCTTGAATTATGGAAACAAACCCTAACACTCAAACATGTTGCATAAGTAAGTGACTCATTATGACCTTCTATTTTCGCAGGGCCGTATGCAATGCCTACAAGTGCTTTAATGATATGAGGAGACTACACACAGAAGTAACGTAGTGCTGGTTCCAAGTAGTGCATTTATTCCTTGACATACAGACTGTCAGAGAGATTTGACAGGTAATATAAATATGTCCAAAAAAAGAGAAAAAAAATCAAATCAAGATTAAACATTCTGAACTGTCTCCAAAAGAAAAGGTGAAAATATTTCTGTTGAAAACTATGAAAAAAAATTACTCCGAACTAAGTGCATGTGCTTTTATTTCTCATTTGTATGTTCTGTATTTTTATACTGAATTAAATTCTAATTTTATAAACAAAATCAACACCGTTTGATTATGATATTTGCCACGGCAAACTTACTTCAATAGTAAAAATCTTGTCTTACAAAGTGTAAAAATCCTCTCTTTAAGGATATATATTTCAGTGTACTAGTTTTGTATAGCATAAGTCATTTATTGTACCTGATCAAGGCATTCAACGCGTTTGCAGTCATTAATAGGAAAATAGTCTTATTTTTTTTTCCCTTTTAAAAACAGCATTATCATTTTCATTGCCATGTTACATTTTAAATATAAAGAATGTCTATATTCTGTAGTAATAATTTTTAGATTTCAGTTATTACAGCATTGAGTATGTTATCTATTGCATCAGTAACAGAATAAAATAGAACAAATACCACAATACATTTAAAGCACATTTACATATAGATTAAAAACAATTTAGTCTTTTCAAAATAAGCATAACATATAATTATTCACAGTCAAATACTTACACCTACCAGAAATTTATCAAGACTATAAAGCTAAATTGAACAAGTGATCTACAAGGTCTGTAAGGGAACTTATCATTATAAACTCTTTCTGAATGCTATTAGGTCCCTGACCTAAGCAAAGTCATTATTTTAATACCTTCACGAACAATAAAATATAGCAGCTTGTGAAAACTGGAATTAAAAGTTCTATATTTGCTATCTTTAGCTTTTTCTTCTACCAAAATAAATTAATGAGGAATTTTCAATATTTACTTGCAGATGAGGGTTTTTCTGTCTAGAAGAGGCAGGGGAATTTTTGGCGATAGACTGGACAATTTGGTAAGGTAGACTTTAAACTGAAGTACTTGTAGCGGAGAGACCCAGTATGGCAATGTCCAAACCACCACCCTTACAACAGCCCACTCGGGAATAAACCAAGTCAAACAGATCAGTGTAGAATGCACCTTACCTAATCGAGAATCAGAAGATCAGCTGCCTGAAATGTATGTAAACTAATTCACTCAGTCTGGGAAAAAAAAAACAAACAAAAGGATCTGCAGCTTCATGCCCAAGAAAGTTACGATATCATAGGAATAACTGAAACATGGTAGGATAACTCACATAACTGGAGTAACATGATGGATGGTTATGAGATCTTCTGTAATGACAGGCAAGGAAGAAGAGGAGAAGGAGTCACATTCAATACCAAGGAGAACCTTGAATTTATGGAAATCAGTTATGGTAACTGTGGAAGCCGTACCAAATGCCTCTGGGTCAAAATCAGAGGGGTTATGTCCAAGGGAGACGTTGCAGTAGTCATCTGCTACCAACCCCCAAACCAAGATGATAAGGCCAATGCAGCAATATTTGAGTCATTTAAGCAAGATTCGGTTCAACAAAGCTTGGTTCTTATGGGTGACTTTAACTATCCAGACACTTGCTGGAAGAACAACACAGCATTTCAAGTCATCCATTAAGTTCCTGGAATGTGCAGAGGACTCCTCTCTCATACAAACGTCAGATGTGCCAGCCAGGAACTGGGCACTGATGGACTTGCTACTCATAAACCAAGAAAACCTGCTCTGTAGAATCTCACTTAGTGACAGCCTTGGCTGCATTGATCACAGTACTGTGAAGTTTGCAATACTTCTGAACACGCTGAAGGTCAGTTCCAAGAACAAGATTTTAGAAGAGCAAACTTCTCTCACTCAGTTCTCGGATGGAAGGGATTCCATGGGAAGCTCCCATGGAGGATAAAGAAACTAGTGAGTGTTGGGATTTTTTGAAGAACACTTTCCTGGATACACAAAATCAGTTTATCCCCTCTAAAGACAAGGGAAGCAGGAGGAGCTAGAGACCCCCTCGGCTCAACTGTGAGCCTCTGGGACTGCTCAGAACCAAAAGCAAATCTATCAGAGATGGAAAATAGAACATTACCCCTATAAAATTATGAGGGCAAGGCATACAGAGTTGCAGTTAGGAAAGCAAAAGATCAGCTTGAACTGCAATTGGCCAGAGATGTCGAAGAAATAAAATTCAAGAAAGTGTTCTTCAGTCATGTCAACAACGAGCAGAAACAGGAGAATATTGGCCCACCATTAAACAGGAGAAGTGAACTAGTCACCAATAGTGCTGAAAGGGTAGAGGCCCTTAATGCCTATTTCACCCTTGTCTTTACCAGTGCTGCTGGGCCCCTGGGCAATGGAATGGAATAAATATCCAGTTGACGCAGACAGACTCACCATCAGAGGAAGAAGAGTCTGTGTGTGAACTATTGCAGTAGCTTTACTCATACAAATCAATAGGCCTGGAATGCTATCCACCCAAGGGTGTTGAGAGAGCTGGCTGATGTTGTTGCAAATTTGTTGGATTAGTACACAACCAAACAAAAATTACCTAGGTACTAGGCTGGTGTGGCTGAAGCACTTACTAATACACCATTAATATAGCTGTCTAACTCTGCTAGTGTTCTCAGTTTATAGTCCCAGCTTGCAAACACTTAGACAGTCATGTACACTCTGTTGATTTGTGTTTATATATTGATTTCATATGAACAATATTACTAACACCAGGACTTCCTGATTCAGAAAGGCTTGTCACAAACAACCGTATCATATTTTTTTTCCACCACAATAATGCTCATGAAATAATCCTCAAAGCGTTTAAATCTTTCTTTCAAAGAGAAGTGCCTTTGTCTCCATTTACTTTGTTTTAACAAAGTAAGGAAACTACTCTCAGAGGAACATACGCATGTGATCAGAGCATGTAAAAGTTTCTAAAGCATTTAAATCATATTGAAGAGAGGAAGTCAAAGAAACTGCAAAAAGTGCAACCATAGATCTGAATATGATCATTAAAAAAAAAAGGTAAAAATAAATACTAGAAGAAATGTTCATAAATTCCTGGAAACAGAGAAATTAAAAACCCTCAAACAACTAGATAGAAGAATTTTTAATAAATGGTTTCCTGCATTGAGAAATAAAAAAATTAACGGATGTCCAAATAAAATGCTCTAAGTGTACAGAACAGATACAAATTCAGCTGAAAATCTTATTATTGTGACAAAGGTGTAACTGTACCTCACCATGACAAAAAAATGATTAAGAAAAATCATCATAAAAGGCATTTCTGTCTTTTTTTTGGACCACTCTAAAATCAAAGTAACACTAATAGAAATTCAATATATACATGGATGTATTAGCTGAAAACCTATTGCTGCAGCCTGATTAAAATTCACTCATCTGGTTTTCTTTTCTGATTTTTATTAAAAAAATATACACTTGAGGTTTTTAACTTACTCTCAGCCAACTTAGAGGATTTTTTTGTTTCCTTGTCCTGTCATTTTATCTTAAATAGTTATTTTAGTTTGTATATTTTCATGCATTTATAGATAGAGAACAAAAGCTCTTCTTAGCTTTTTTTTTGCTAGCCTAAACAAACTAAAACAATTTTATCTTCTTTATAATTATAGGCTCTCCATATATTTGTTGATAGTCACAGTCCTCTATCTGTTCCAGTTTGCACTCTTCAGTAAAATGTGTAACTAGGAGAGCATCAAACATACGAAGTGGAGATCGGCTCATTACTCCTATCCAAGTACTTCTGCTTCCATTCAGAAATTTTACCTCGTACACATGCATAGACTCTATTGGCTTTTTTCAGAACCATATCAGTAGCTTACAGGCATTTTCCAGGTAAGGAATGCAAGCTGGGAGTTTCTTCCAAATGATCAGCTCTCTGTTACTATTGATTGTTTTTTCATTCTCACCGTCACAACACTCAATGTTATCTAGTTGTTTATAAGTTATTCTTATCCTTCTGTAAGGATAACACAAATCAAATAACATCAAATTTAATTAGCACATCTAGATTTTCTCACCCAATGTCTATTACAAACTATTTATTAAATACTATAACAAGACCAACCCTCAAAGAAGGGTTGATCTGCCTTGTACTTTACTCCTTATTTTCTTCTTCCACAAGACAAAGGCAGGCAGTTTCTCAAATCATTTAGAATTATTTCAGATATTCCCTTGCTGACTAATGAGTTGTGAAATTATAAGTAGGATGAAAAGAAAGCATTTTTTTATTTATCAGTCTTTGTTGGACAAGTGCAATTTGTTCTGCAATATAGAACAGTAACATATATAATGAAACAAATCAATTTTGATAACAGGATAGATAAATAGAGCGGGTTTACCTATATGTAATGAAGAATTTGGAAACAAGAATATGGATCTGCAACCCTTCCCTGTTCATTTTATCTGAGCATCATTTTCTTATGTTGGAGGAAAATACCACACTTGTATTCCCAAGAATAAAAAAATAATCCTTTCTTATTACGTATTGGAAGAAAGAAATATTAGTCTTGACAATAATGTTTTCAAGAAAAAAGTGCACTTTTAAAGAAGTGTACTACTACCAGCTACCTCCAAACATTATGAGAAAGAAATGACCTCCAAAGAGAACAGATTTCAAAGGTTCTTTTGAATCCTGAGCATGAGCGAGAAATATAGCACTGTATCACATTGGGTCCTTTTTAAAAATTCGTTTGCACATCCTCATGTAAATGCTTCATCTGCAAAAGTAAGCATCATAAAATCTATGACCAGTGTATAAGTTATCTACAATATAATGAGATAAAGATGTCAGGAAAATAGTACATGACTTGCAGTGTTGAAATTAAAAAAACAAAAGAGAAATATTTACTGAGTTCAATGTGAGTAAGTCCAGAAGGACAACAAGAGACACAGACATGAACAGAAAGTCGGATTTCTCGATGGATTAATAGAGATTAATAGAGAAGAGGAATGGATGGTGGTGAAGAGATGTTTTTCTCTGTGTGTCAGTGGGGAATCATAAACCATGAAAATTTTGTATCAGTTTATGGACAGAACTTTGTACCAAAGGCATTAAAATAGTAAAATTTCATTGGAACAACCACAACAGGCCACTGAACTATTCTGGCCAAGTATTTTCCATTGTGTCTTATAATACAGGAGCAAAGTTGGATTTTGGACAGGCAATTGGTAAAGCAAGAAAAGCAACTGTCAAAGAAAATCTTATTGACACTGAAGGTAAATTTTTATTTTCTGGCTTATATGGCACCTCTGACCTATTTATTCCATTATGTTAATGGTGCTATCCATTAAACCACTTACTCACCACTTGCCACATCTGGGCAATTCTAAAAAACTGGTACTACAGGGTACTACAAACAACTGTGTCTATTATGCTACTTGCTATGATTTGTTGAACAAAAGTGAGAGTGAAGAAAGAGCTATGCTGCTTCTCTATATCCCAGGAGTTCAATGTGCTGTGATGGCTTAAGCAATCAGACCTGTCAACCAGATACAGGTTTTCTGTGCCAGAGCTTTGTAGCAAGGAAGGATGAGCTTTACATGTGGACAATTAAGTCTACTACTGTACTTACTAATTTTTATTATCATACTAACTGTAAAGTTAACTCTTGGTGCAATTCTACAATGCAAGAAAAACAAATCAACAGAATCAGATAAGAACTACTATTGTTCTCATTTACAAAGTAAAGGAAAAATACAATCTGGATGACTGTGATACTATGAAGATTCAAGAACTAAAAGAAGACATAGAAGGTACATATGAAAACCTTTACATAGATGGGAAAAGACAAGACTCAGAAGGATACAATAAAAATCCATAAATATGCTCAAGACAACACTATTATTCATGGAAAAACTGGAAGTTATTCATGGTCTCCAAGCTAAGAAATAATATTTTGTGGAAATCAAGGGAAGAAAAAGTTCAAATCCACATATGCAAACTGATTACTAAATGACACATACAAACAAAAAAAATTATGATGGCTCTAAGAAACAAATAAAATGTGGATTAGTGGTTTGAACCCATTAATTCTCAGGGTATTTTTTTTAAATTCCCAAAGAGAATCATAGTTCCAATTTATTTCTAGCCTGTGAAAATCTTTTTATTCATTATGATTGAGTACCCAAGGGTATTGAGGGAGCTGGTGGAAGTGTTCACCAAGCCACTTCCAACTCTTTTCAGCAGACCTAGACAACCAGGGAGGTCCTAGTTGACTGGAGATTAGCAAATGTGATGTCTGTTACAAGAAGGGCTGGAAGGAAGATCCGGGGAACTACAATACCGTTAGTCTGATCTCTGTGTTGGGGGTGCTTATGAAGCAGAACTATCTTGAGTGCCATCATGCAACATGTGCAGGACAAACTGAAGATCAGGCCAAGTCAGTACACATTTATGAAAGGCAGGTCCTTTTTGACTAACCTGATCTCTTAGAATCATAGAATTTTTAAGGTTGAAAATTACCTCTAACATCATCAAGTTCAACTATCAACAAAATTCCAACATGTCTACTAAACCATAACCCAAGCGCCACATCTACACATTTTTTGAACACTTCCAGGGACAGTGACTCCACCACTCCCCTGGGCAGCCTGTTCCAACATTTTACCACTCTTTCAGTAAGAATTTGTTGCCTAATATATAATCTAAACCTTCCCTGGCCTATTACTTGTTACCTGGGTGAAAAGACCAGGAGTTGTCTCACTACAACCTCTTTTCTGTTAGAAAGTGAAAAGGTCTCCCCTCAGTTTCCTCTTCTCTAGGCTATCCCAGTTCCCTCAGCTGGTCCTCATAAGAGTTTTACTCCATGCCCTTCACCAGCTTCATTGCTCTTCTCTGGACACACTTCAACCCCTAAATATCTTTCTTTTATTGAAGGGCCCCAAACTGAACACAGTATTTAAGGTATGGCCTCAGCAGCACTGAATATAGGGGCATGATCACTTCCCTGCTCCTGCTGGCCATGCCATTTTTGATACAAGCCAGGATGCTCTTTACCTTTTTGGCCACCTGAGCTCACTGCTGGCTCATGTTCTGCCAGCTGTTAACCAGCACTTCCTGGGTCCTTTCCCTCCAGGTAGCTTTCCAGCCACACTTCCCCTAGCCTGTAGCATTGCTTGGGGGTTTTGTGACCAAAGAGCAAAACGCTGCACGTGTCCTTATTGAATTCCATATAATTGGCCTTGTCCCATCGATCCAGCCTGGTTGGGTCTCTCTGCAGAGCATTCCTGACCTCAAGTAGATTGACACTTCCACCCAAACTGGTGTCATCTGCACACTTACTTCAGGATTACTCAATCCCCTCATCCAGAGTATTAAGAAAGACTTCAAATAAGACTGGTCCCAACACTGAGCCCTGGGGAACACCACTTGCAGCCTGCTGCCAACAGGTTTTAGCTCCATTTACCACAACTCTCTGGACTTTGCCATCTAACCATTTTTTTACCCAGCAAAGATCTCAACGAAGTAGAGAAGAATATGGAAGTTTTTGCTGTTGAGATCACCATAAATCCCTCTTTCTACAACTCTTACTGCTTAGAGTAGAATTGTACATGTTCACATTCAGAAAAATACCAAACCAAACTTTTTTAAGTTTATATGCTAAAAAGGGGAGGGAATGTTCTGACAAACAAAAATGAAATTTTAATATCTGACATTTTAATTGCGAAAACAAATAAATAATATACACATACCACTTCCCTTTCTCATTCCCCAGTATGCTAAAAAAACAACTTTCACTGAGAAAGTGTGAGAAGTGTAGATATCATAAATCTAATCTAATCTCAAATTTATGTCTTAAACCAAGCAACAAGAGTTTTGCAGATTGACTTAAATTTTAAGCCACATATTTAACTCCTCATCTCTTATCCAGGATTTCCTTTAGTCTGCTCTTACAGAAAGCAACAAAAAATTTAAATAAGAAGTTAATTTTAAAAAGGGAAGTATTTTCAAGCAGAAGACCACAAATTTTCTCAGTCAACTTTTTTGAGTATTACAGTCCTCTCAAATCTAAACTCAGTCTTATAAAGGCAAAATCAGAAGAAGTAACATTCTTCTACTGTAATTTTAGATGATGGAATAATAAAGAAAATGTAACTAAATGGCGTTTCCACGTGTTGGATTCATTCACTTGAGGAAAAAAAAAAACAAACAATTGTTTTCTTTCCACAAATAAACAAACAGTTCGCAGCACAGGATGTTTTCACCTTTCTTTACTTTTCAAAACAAACTTCTGCATGTTTCCCTAGCAACTGAAGGTGAAGAATGGCCATAACTCTCATTGTATTTCATGAGTGTAGAAGTTGACTATGTCTTCATATATTCTTACATACTCCTCCTTCCCACTTTTTTTTATTCTCCACTAGATACATAAGTAACAAGTACTTCTCTTCAGGGCTAATCTCAGTCCACATTAAAAACATCACTCAACATTAAAAACTCTTTTTATAAATATGAAACACCACCACATTTTGGTCCAGAGAACCAGACCAAAAAGACAATTGTTTTACCCAAGTTACTGAAAAAACATATGTCTGCTTTTCATCTTCAGTAGTGGAATGCTATTTTCCTATCCATAGCTTTGTTTAGAAAACCTTTTTTCAGAGACCTTTTTGATTTCTCAAAACCGTTATGTGTGTTCATTTGAACTAAAAGAACAGAGAAACATACAGAGATCAAAGTCTGGCTGCATGCAAGAAGCCTTCATCCAGCTTTTGAGTGATTTTAATTTTTTAGGAGGACTTTATTAAATTCCATGGCACAACACCAGCATTCTTAAAAAAAATTTTACAAAAAATAGGAAAACAAGATACTAAGGGGGAAAATATGTGCCTATAAAATAGATGAACACTTTTAGATGTTCACTGAACAAACATTCTCTTTGCTTTCCTGAACTGAAAGTACTCTGGAATGGCTTTGATATTTTTGCTCTTTAGGAAGATATAGTTTATTTGCATTTCACCCAGAAACGTCCTTTGAAATCATGTAATTCAAAGAATCCACTCTACATTGAAGAAAAGTTGATTCATATCATTATTCCAGAAAGTTTTCCAATGCAGATGTCTGAAGGTGCATGCATGCTGTAGATGCTGACAAACCAGTATATTAATTCTTCCATCTTCTAGGAAATGGATACATTACAGACAGACAATATTTTTGCAATATAAAACAATTTTAAAGGCAACATTTTAGATCTTTGACTCCTTTACTAAAGTCACAGTTTATTTTGTCTAGCTGAAAGTATTTTTTTAAGCTTTCCAGTTACAGAAGATATTTTGTATTCAGGGAAGATAGATTTTTATATCGTGTTCTATTTCCTTTGTTAGGAAACTTAACTGACTGATCACAGTGTGCCTATAACGCTATATTCCAGTCTTCTTAAGTTAAAAACGCAACAAGGAGAGATGGAAACACACCACATTGGAATATAGAAAGCCCTGGATCTCACCTCAGATACAATGAAGATACTTGGCTTGCAGTGAAATACAAAGTGCAACACACCTACAAAAATTAATTTTCAAAGAATCATAGAATCATTTAGGTTGGAAAAGACCTTTAAATCATTGAATTCAATAGTTAATCTAACTGCCAAGTTCACCTCTAAAACATGTCCCTAAAAACCACATCTACATATCTTTTAAACACCTCCAGGGACAGTGACTCAATCACTTTCCTCCCCAACCATATTTAAATGCTTGACAGCCCTTTCAGTGAAGTAATATTTCCTAATATACAGCCTGTACCTCCTCTGATGCAACTTGAGGCTGCTTCCTGTCATCCTATCACTTGTTACCCAGGAGAAGAGACCAACATTCACCTCACCACAACCACCTTTCAGGTAGTTGTAAAGAGCAGTAAGATCTCCCCTCAGCCTCCTTTCCTCCGGACTGACAACTCCAGTTCCCTCATCTGCTCCTCAATACCACTTGTGCTCCAGACCCCTCACAGGCTTCTTTGCACATGCTCCAACATCATTTCAAGTTATCTATTGACAGTTAAGGATAAAAATAATAATCTGTTTCACAAAAAAACCCAAAACCCTCCAGCTATAACAGTCTTAAAAAAAACCCTGAATCATAGCACTCTGAATCTTCAGTTCATCAGCTTTAAAGTTTTACTACCTCATAAACACTAACTTGTGTTCTTACTCCCTAAAGGGTCATTTAACCAACACAAAATTTTCTTTCTTTTTATCTTTGAAAATACTTTTTTTCACATCACTTGCTATATAGCTATAGTTATTTAATTTATTCATATTTGCTAATGTAAACAATCTCAGCATCCTAGATAGACATATTTCTTTTTTTTGTCACTGTTGACCTCTGATTTCTTTCAGTTTCATGCTATGGGATGAAAAAAGTATTAGTAGTCTTAATAGTTTTTCAACTTCCTTATCTCTTTTCTGTACCTTGTGAGGTTTACATTCTACCCGAAAATTTTTATACAAAGTAGTATTTCCTCTTGGTCTTCTAATTGTATTAAATTAATAACAACTGAAGACTAATCTTAGCTATTCCACACATGTAATAAGAGTAAAGCTTTACTAACAAATATAATGGAGGAATCAAGCCAATGAGAAATACCTTTGGTTTTCTTCTTCCAGTACATGACAGTATGTTTAAATAATTGAATTTACTCTGACATTCATAAAGTCTAACTTCCTTCTTGATAATGAAATATCTTCTGTAAAATAGATTTTAATGTTCCCCTCTAAGGTAGTGAGAAGTGATTTACCCATAGTCATTAATAAGTCAATGCAAAAATAAAAAAAATAATGCTTCTCAGGTCGTTTCCTTAGGTCTGTGATTATGCATCAATACCACAGCGCTTCTCATGAAAACCCAAAACATCTCAAAACACAACTTTTCTTTTTTTCTTTTTCTTTTCTGATGCTGTTTTCAACTGAACTATAATTTTTTTTCATGCAAAATTTTCAGTGAGTTTGCATACAAAGTCTCAAGAACACAGGAGGACTGAAATGAAAGTAATGGAAATTTTTTCATGGATATAATTTTTGTGTTTATGCAAAGGGAAATAACCAGAAGTCTAGCTGTTTTTCATGGATTTTTGCCTTGGCTTCCTCAAGTTTTTCTTTAGCCTAACGCTTTGTTGCCCACAGGAATCACAGGCCAGTCTAAGTTTCCATTTACTTCATTTTATGTTGCCACCCCATATCTTCTCTCTTTGATGCTTTGTTCTGTTCACAGAGCTGTCTTTTGTTTCTCTCTACAGTTTATGTCACCATATGTGTTTCTCCCTAGGCCTTCCTCCTCAGCTAACTCTTCCTCTTCTCCATTTTAGTCTAACTCCTCTTTTCTTTTCCTTTTCACTCCTTTTTTTCTCTATTTTTTACCTCGTTTGTTGTCTTCAGTATAGTGAACCTTGATTACATCACAGGTTTTTCTCTACTGCCTCTTTTTGTGCTTTCAGATTCCCATGCATAATCTTTTTCCCTATTCTCTTGTTCTTCAAGTGTCTCTAAACTGTGCGTTTTATCCTTTCAGACTTTTACCTCTTGTATACTTTATTCTCCACTCAAATCTTATGTGAACTCCACTATGTTCTTTTGCCTTTCCAGTCTTAAGAGCTTTTCTATGAAGTCATATCAAAAAATACATTTCAATATAACCACTGAAAGACATTGTATATCTTCACCATGCCGGTATCTTAAGTGTGCCCACTCCTCTGTCATCAATATTAAGGAATAAAAAAAGAGAAAACCCTTCCCAATTTCACAGATAAACGCTCTCCTTACTCCCATCCCCTCTAGCCCCCAATTTCTCCAGTCTTTGTTTATGTATGGTTTAAGAGTCTACTGGTCTTTCTCTACTTAAACTGTTAATAAGAAGGGATCAAAAGTCTCTGAAAATTTTATTGTCCACTCATACCATACAGTCCCTCAAAGACTTTGCAAAAAATAGACTTAAAACCAAACTATGAAATTCCTAAATATAAACAAGTTACCAAGTAACTCTACCTCGTCTACAACAACAAAAAAACAAACGCTTGTTGCTTTATCATCAACGTTCGTGTTCTCTCCAACAACAAGCTCAGCTTGTACTACTCCATTTTCTATTCTTTATTCAGCTTAGTAATCTTAAAAAAATGGATGCTTTTGGAGAAACAGAAATTCCTGAAATACATAACAAGCCTAACATAGTAAGCATAATACTGATAGTACATCTCTAATAAAACATTGATGTCGAGATCTTTCCAAACTGAATCAAAAGATCAGCAAGAATATAAACACTGAATTTTTAACAGAATGAGTATAGTTCCACATTTCAATGGATAATCTGATACAGTCCAAGATTATCACATCAAATAGAACAATATGATGGATAAATCATTTTAGTTTTCTTAGGAGGTCAGAAGGAGGGTATTAAGAAAAGAAACCCCACAAAACAAAAGCATTTCAGTAGACTGCTTAGCTTTGACAATTGTATCCAACATCATGAATTCCTTCTCAGTATGCTTTGCATAATTCAACTATTTTTAAAAAAACTTCTAGTCCATAGAATTAGAAACTCCTTTACTCTTTTTACATTCCTTACATCTTATTTTACTTGTTTCATTTTGCTAGATAAAATATTTGTCATGTGATTCAGTTACATGAATATACTTTGGAGAACAATAATATATTACAAAAGATCATTCATATCAGCAGTCTCCTGATGACAATTGTGTGCCTTTAAAAAGGTCTTCAATATCCTTCACAGTGTATCAGCCATTTTTTTACTACTATTACGCGTATTTCTGCAAATAACATAAAAGTCTATGGAAAAGTGTTTTTAGTTAATATGTCTTTCTCAAAAAATAAATCTAAATTGTAGAACTCTGAGTTTTCAGAACTACTACAAATATATATACCAGTTCTCTGCAGTTTAACAAGCAAGGATCTATAGCAGCATGGTAGTACTCTTTCTTTAATATTACCTCAATAATATGAGTCCAGATAAATTCAATTATAGAATCATGAAATCATAGAATGGTTTGGATTGGGAGGGACCTTAAAGATGATCTAGTTCTAAATACTCTGCTACGGGCAAGGACACATTCCACTTTATCAGTTTGCTCAAAGCCTCATCCAACCTGCCCTTGAACACCTTCAGGAAGGGGGCATCCACAGCTTCTCTGGACAACCTATTCCAGTGCCTCACCACCTTCACAGTAAAACACCTCTTCCTAATCTCTAATCTAAACCTCCCCTCTTTCAGCCTAAAATCACAATCCCTCCTCCTACGACTGCACACCCCGATAAAGAGCCCATTCACAGGTTTCGTGTAGGCCCCTTTAAGTACCTTATACCTGCTATGAAGTCTGTCCTGAGCCTTCTCTCCTCCAGGCTGGGTAAGATCAACTCTCTCTTGTTTGCACCAATATTTTAAAAAATGAATTAAATAGATTTTTTTTTTGCTTATAATATTTTAGTTTTAAATGGCATTTTTCATTTAAAAATATTTATAGTCAACATCACTGGAATATATCAATGTCCAAATTGAACACATTAGACAATCAATATGTTGTGTATGACACTGGAAGATAGGGAGGGAACAGGTGAGTACTTACTACTGAAATAGCACTATCATTTTCTTTTCTATCTACAGGGGAACTTTCAGGACTTCAGTTATGGTATTACTTGAAAAATCAGACAGTGAGCCAGAAGACAAATAATGAATTATTCTCTATCATCCACAAAAGTGGAGTCTATCCTCTCCAGTGCCAGTAATGCTTTTTCCTTTCTCTTTCAGTTTTACTTCTTAATTCACCTCCTTCTATTGCAGATATGATCCAGTAAAATAACTTCCTTTAAAACAGATTTAAACCTTTCATCCTTGGTATTGTCTCTATTTACATATTCCTTTTCTGCAGTGCTGCTCCCATCTCATGATTGCAAGTTAAAGAATGTATTGCTTAACAGTACACATTTGCACAGTACTTAATTCTATTGGCACTCAGAAGAAAAGTGAAGTATTTAACCTTAACTCATAAACCATGAAGAGAAAACTATCTTTTAATTAATATTAATATGCTTCTGACAATAGACTAAAACTCCTGTCACCAAATTTTTCATGTATCAGTTTTTACCAAACTATTATTTTTATTCCTTAGTAAAATGGAAAAAACTGAGGAAAGGGAAGGTAGGAAGCAATTTAGCAAAATGTTTGTTTTAATCTAACCATTGGAAATTCCCAACAATAAAATCAGTAGTTCATACAAGATTCATCTGTCATAAAAGGATAAAGAAACATGTTTCTACTAGCATTATTCTGTAATAAAGGTAAAATAACAGTTCACAAATATGAAGAAAAACCCCACAGCTATCTGATTCAGATGCAGAATATTATGCAGTTAAGTCACTATTATTTTTCCTAAAACTTTCCTATCAATAGCTCTAATGTGAAATTCTGGGAGCAACTGAACTATACAAAAAAATTTACGCGCTCAATTCCTTTATTTTTTCATAGATGAAATGAATCAAGGATGTCTGCAGGAGGAGTGGACTAGATGACTTGTAAATGTCTCTTCCAACTCCAACCATCCTGTGATTCTGTGATTCTATGATTCTGTGATCCCATGATTCTATGATTCTATGTCAAATAGAGTGTCAATATGTTTATTTAAATAAAATAATTGTGACCGTCACACAAGGAAATCTGCTAAAAAATTCCAGGTAAATTAACAGATATAAGAAAGAAATTGTTTGACAGAGGAGATATGTGTTAAAATACGTTAAAGATTATAAATTAAAATGTGTCATGCAACTTTTCTGATATTTTGACTCGGTTCTGGAGATAAAAAACCCACAATTCCAGCTGATTTCCATATAGCTAACTACACAGGGAAATATGGAAAAGAGAACCTTGAGGGGTATTTTTCAGTAATATTTTAATTAGGACTGGTGAACTTCAAAAAATAAAGGAGTTTAAGAAGTGGAATGAAAAAGATATTCACTGAATTTTCAAAGAGTAGAACTTATCTCACAGAAATTTTTACTAGATATAAAATGAGTAGTGCTGCTATAGTTGCTGAATCACTTATTTAAAACACACTGAGATATTCTTTGCACAGTGTAACTTTAACAAGTTTTATACTAAGGATGAAAAATACACTAAAGTTAATTTTAAACCTACTTATCTTTGACCTTTAAAACAAGTGGTAGCAAATGCCACTGTCTGGCAATAGCAAATGTAGATTTAAATGTATTAAACATCAGCCTAACAGAGAAAATATAATTATTAACTATGGAATGTAAGCTGCTAAAAAGTAGGTACATGCACAGTGGAGTAATAACATTAATTCCCACCTATGAAAAAAAATCCTAAAGTATGGCAACAAGAAACTACACAGTATTGATGCATAGATTATTATTTTTTTTGTTTTCACACAATTTTTTTTGCCAAATATGAATTAAAAATATACTGAGTACAAGTTTGTAAAATTTTAGTACATCTATAGCTTTATGAAGGAATGATGTCCTCAAACTATGAAGATACAACGATCATATGGAATCTTAGTCAATGCACAATTGAGATTTTATTTACTGGCCAGGTTAATATCAATTGAAAGTGATATTAATAAAAGAAGACATTCATGCTAAGAGGCATATGATTGTATAGCTTCAAAAATCAACAGAAATTTCACACATACTGCAAAAATGTTGTCCTTGTATAATTAACCATTATAAACTCTCGTCTTAGAGATACAGATTTACCCTACATTTATGCCATATTTGCCTATAAAGAAACATACTATAAGAATAGATTTCTTTTTTGCTAAAAGTCCATATTCAAGCAATGTTTAGAATGTAATGCCTGGTCATTATGTACAAACTCAACCGCGTTAGCAAACAGCAAGGTAGAGGCTATCCAGGTTTCCAGAGAATGCTTAAGTTCAGAATACAGCGTGCTATTGAACAATGAAGAGTTCATGCAGGATCATACAGCACAGTGGTAATTACCTATTCCTAGTTAGATCATAAAACACAAGAAGTAACAGGGACTTTCGCTGTGTTTGTGGAATAGAATGAATACAGAATCATAACAACAGACAAAAAGCAAATATTGATGCAACAGCAAAGGAAAATACTCCCTTCCCCAGAAAAAAAAACCAGAATTCTAAAACACTATTAATGCATCAGCAATTACTATCCAAACTGAAAATTGTAATCAAATAAAGTAAGAGAATAATATTACTAATCGTGATATCTTTGTAACAGAAATACAGATGCAGGGAAAGAACAGAAACAGATGATCGACACCACTGAAACACTACAGCTAAAAGTCAGAATCCGAAAAGATGAAATAGGAATTTGGGCATCTAAGTGTACTCTGGTGCTCCTAGGTTCAACTAAGTCAGCAAAACTTAGATCTCCAGGTTCCTATTGCAGCTTTTAAGAATCTATAACTTAATGTTTAAAAAGTTTTCTAAAGTAATTTTATGTTCCTAAAAGGGAAATGTGAAAATTATATAAATGTGACTATTCTGTAAAGATAATGTACTTTCTCATTGACGTGACCATCACAATATCAGAGATAGGACTATATATACCCAAACTAAACTTTAGGTTTTCTCTGAAGTTCAATGACCAAAGTTGCATAAAGATTCAGGGCATTCTCTCTGGTTTACTTGAAACCTCAGGGGCTGTACTAGGCTTGAAATAAATCCATCTATAATAGAAACATGTTTTCAAAGGAGGTCTGAAGTCAATTTCAGAAAGTATTTTTGCTACTTACAGGAGAGTGGTTTGGGTAAATGAAGAAGTTAAATATGAGATGTGCTACTACTTACTAGTTCAACAGGCTTTGAGAAAAATAAATACATTCCATTCTGTTTCATTTCCTCAAGTTATCTGCAACGTTCACAATATCTCTGTTGCAGAAAATAGAGATAATATTTTCTAATCCATAGCATATTTTTTCCCCATCCATCATAAGTCATTTTCAGACAAGAAAATGTTTGAGAACAAACTGCTCATATTACTATGAGAATAATATATTCAGTATCATATCACTCTAGAACAGCCAGTGCTTGAGAGACAAAGAACTAAAAAATTAATTTCTAGTTGTAATACTTCCTACTGTATTTTCCACAAAATGGATGTTATAATGTTATCAGCTTTAAGATAACCAGTAAGTAGAAACAACCTATAATTATTCAGCATATATCGAAGTGAATTATTTTCATGAAAAAATGGTGTTACGCCATCAAGAGACTTGTATTAGAGATAATCAGAGGTCAAAGAAAATAATTACCTGCAAAACTACCATTGTTACATATTAAACCAACGAAAGGTAATATTACTGCCTTTTTTCCCACGATCTGTTCATACTAGAAGCATGCATGGTTTGGCTTTTATAGCACAAACTCACCGCCTAGAAATGCAGAGAAAGGCAGAAGAACTGAACTCGCTACTTGCTGTTTCTCATACTACTCAAATACAGCAAATTGTAGTCACTCTTCTATTGCTTTCTCTAAGGAGACCATGATGCATCAGGTAACTGCGAGAAAAACAGTTCTGATCAAGATCAGCCCTAGAATCTGACTCTACTGTTAAATTAACAGTAGAGTCTTTAAACAGTCTTTAAAATAATGTGGTAACACATTAAAATTAGGTTTCCAAAACTTCTATTAATTAAGACAATAACTGCAGTATTAGCACTTCCATTAAAATTGACCTGTGGATGTCTAGTTCTAGTAAAACATTTGCTTCTACTTGTTGCTGAACTAGCATATTTTCAAGGCATCTTTCTGTGCTTAGTTAAATATGGCTTCTTTAACTCCATGCATGTAACTTTTTTTCCCCAGATCTGGACTGCCATAATATATGCAATGATATATATTTTATCTGTTAAAGCATTAATAATTTCCTTAATGTTTATCCACACAATTTATCAAGATGTTATTTAGGATGCTGCATTGCTTGCTGATGTTTCAATTCTTTTTTTCCTCCTTTCAGTTTGTATTACACACTTGCAAGTTTCTTCCCTATGCAAACTAATGGACAAAACATGGTTTGAGTAATATTTGAGTAATACTACCTGACATAAGTCTACTCATATTTCCCTCAATTATACAGACACATAAGGTATACTTTTATGCAAAGTCTCTTTTTTAGAAGCGGTATTAGTCAATTTTCTATGGTGGAGAATATCTGCATTTGTGGGTGTGGTTATACGGATGTACCTGCACCCAAACATTGTTTGGGTTGCACAGAAGACAAAAAGGTCAGCTTTTGTGTCATCTGACAACATTTTACCAGTTAACCAAAAAAGTTTTGAAAATGTTATTCAGTATACTATTTCTGATAACTAAAAAAAAATAAATAGCTGCTGTGGAACCAAAGAGAAAGGACAAGAAATAAGATGTTACTAGAAATATCCAGATTCATAGTACTGAGATGCCTATATTTTATTTCCCTAGAACTGTGCTGACATTAAAATTGGCCACATAATATTTTTCAAATTAAATTAGTTTAAACATTTTCATATCTCATTTGTTTTCTCTATGCATAATTTTCTAGTTCATGGAGTACTGTAAATGTATTCATCACAGAGTCATAAAATTAGTACAGAATTCTGGAAATTAATTTCAAATTCATTATTCTGAACTTTTACTGAAGAAGGCCTGATCTTAACACTTAAGGTTACTTAGCTGGGAAATTTAAACATATCATTTTAATCTCTGTAAATTTTGAAAACTGCCAAATATATGTTCCCAAATACTGTAGCAAGCTGAATAAAAACCACAAGCTATTTTAAAAAGCACTACTCTACAAATAATTTGAGAAGAGCTAATTCATTTATGCAAATCATAACTCTGCTAAGAGACAACTCTCAGGCGTAAAATGCAAACATTCATTGAATACATTATTAGTTATGAATTATTCACCTATTCTCCTCTTCACATGAAGTGAAATAATAGATTAAGCAAACATTTCAGATGTCTGAATTCAATAAATACTTCAGTATTCAACCGTTTGTTACTGAACCTCATATTTCTTATATCAGATGGGATTTTAGATTCTTGTCTGGACACTTCATGAATAATCTCAATGGGAGATAATAATGCCCACTTCTATAGCTAATCTCTTAATTGGAAATATGTCCCTGCTGTCACCAAAGATACATGCATGAAAAAAACCCCAAACCACAACGTGCTATCCTGTCAACTTAAGCTGTGAAATAAGCCAGTTCTTCTACATATATAAAATTATTTTTTTGATATAACTACATTCAGTGACAAAACCCCATTATTGAAATAGATAGAATAGATAGAAACCATCATGTGGATATGCATTATTATATATACCATCTAAATGGCTCTGAAAAAAAAATTGTTTACGTATTTTATATATATGGAACTATTTATGCCTGGTTCATGATAATTACGATAATAGTGAAACAAGGAAGAAAATATAAATACAAGAAACTACAAAAGCTTACGTAGTATGGTTCTGTATACTCTATAAAAAGAAGTGCAATTGATATTTACCTTAATGACACATGAACCTTTTAAGGTGAAATTCTTTAAATTCTCAACTTAAGCTAGCATGAAAGAGCTGAGTAACATATGTGTCGTTAAACTTTGAAGTACTTTACGATCCTGAGGATCATTAATCTAATTTAACATCACCAGAAAATTTACTTCTGGCCTGCACAGATTTTGATAATCACTGTTTTTCATAACTCTCTTACTGATTCCTATATATCTAGTTGGTGGCTCTAGGTTCCATGTATTAGATTTGTATATCTAATGTTCTGTGGGATAGTGATGCCTTAACTGCTCTTACTGTTATTTTAACAAACCTCCCTGAAAGAGAACATTTTCAACAGGTGACATTTTGATGTCCATGATACATTTTACAATTCTGAGAATACATATTCAGAGAATCACAGAACATCCTGAGATGGAAGGAACCGACAAGGATCATCGAGTCCAACTCCTGTCTCTGTATAGGATAACATCACTATTCACACCATGTGTCTGAGGGCATTGTGCAAATACTTCTGGGATATTGTCAGGCTTGGTGCCGTGACTAGTTACCTGGAGAGCTGTTCCAGTGCTCCACTTCCCTCTGGGTCGAGAACTTTTTCCTATTATCTAATCAAAACCCTCCCTTGGTGCATTTTCCTGCCATTCTCTCAGGTCCTATCACGGGTTACCAAAGGGAAGAGATCAGCACCACTCTTACTTCCCTTGAGAGGAAGCAGTAAACTGCAATGACGTCTCCCCTCAGTCTCCTCTTCTCCAGGCTGAACAGACCAAGTGACTTTAGCTGCTACTCATATGGCTTCCCATCTAAATCAATTACTAACTCTGTGGCTCTCCTCTGGACACTCTCCAGTAATTTGATGTAATTTTTATACTGTGGTGCCCAAACCTGCACACAATATTCAAGGTGGGACTGTACCAGTGCTGAGTAGAGCGGGACAACCATCCTCCTTGACCGGCTGGCAATGCTGTGCTTGATGAACCCCAGGACACAGTTGGCCCTCTCGGCTGCCAGGGCACGCTTGCCATTGACCAGATCTCCTAAGTTCCTTTCTGCAGTGATGCTCTCCAGGCTTTCAGTCCCTAGTGTCTACGTATATCCAGAGTTGCCATGTGCCAGGTTCAAAACCTGGCACTTGCTCTTGTTAAACTTCATCTAACTAACTCTGTGACTATTTTCTCTTTGAGCATGTTGCAGAAAGACAGAGATCAGTTGCAGCTAAGATGTCACGTGTCCTTGAGTTAAGTTGAGCCAAGTAGTTATAGCGGTTCTGTTGGGATTTTTTTGGCTGAAAATGCAAGATAAGTGAATGGTGAACAGTCTAGGACAAATACAGATACACCAGAATGAATTGTGGTGAAGTCACCAGGTACACCAGAATCAATTGTGGTGAAGTTATCACCATCTGCCCTACTTTAATTCATAGAAAAAAAGGTTCCTTATTTTCATGAGTAGCAACAGAAGAAGTGACACACCAATCTGCATACTGAACCCACAACATTTGGAAACCGTATCTCAGGAAACTGTAGTAAAGGAGTACCCATTTAAATTATCTATGTCTTGGGCTTCAAAAATAATCAATATAAATTTGTTTTTGTTCAAAGAAGTAATTAAGAGAATTTTTCATTAATGTATAGGTACAACTTTTTGTTTTTACAGTGAAGGAAATCATGAACAAGAACAGTGACTCCACATTTTCCCAAGAAAAAGGATCATAGCTTCTAGGAAATGTGTGAATCCCTGAGACTTAGGAAGAGCCTTGGCTTCAAAGAAACAGTGAAGCAATTCCACATCTTGAACTGTATAATACGACTGTTACAGAATATATGAGATTTGGTGTTCCTTTATCCGGAACTTCCTATAATGGTGAGTCATTTTACAGTACAGGAAGTTTCCTATAAACTCTATCACCTCAAATACTTCAAAGATAAAGTTGGGAATATGTTTAGCAATGCATGTGCAACAAATCATTCAACATTCAGGCATTTAATTGCATACCATCTGACTAGTAACTGTTAAGAGTTTAACCGCTTCTATGCAAACTCAGATTTACAAAATTACAATAATACAGACTTCTAGCTTTAAATTCAGCTAAGATAAACAAAATGGAAAGCAGATCCTAGAATTTAAATATACATACAGACACACGCAGATATAAACATTATTCTGCATTTCAAAGTTTTGGGCTTCGAAACACATGTTGCAAAAATAATCATAATTTCCCCAAAGTTTAGCTAACATTGGACAAATACTAGTTTTAGTTCTTCTACTTTGGATAGAAATTTTAGGAGAAAGATTCAAAACAAATAAAACTGAAAATTGGATCATAATTGTGGAATGGATAAGCCATTATTCTCACGAGAAAACAAAAAAAAGACAACCAAAACAAAGGCTGAATTACTGTTTATTTCTCAAGCTTTATCAGAGAGGAAAATGACAACTTTTAATTGAAGGGAAATTATATTTCTTTAATTCTTACAAACTCCTGCTAATGAGTGGCATTGTAATGTATTTCCCATTAACTGTGTCATTCATGCTTTCACTGAAATTATAAGCCATCAGAAACTTGTCATTCGAACTGTAAATTCTTTTCTTTTTTCCCCCTCTTAGACTGTCCTTTTGAAAATAATAGAAAACTTAATCTCTGTAACATTATTATTTTTTCTTTTAGAAGAAGAATTTAATTAGTAATGTTAAGGAGACAGTGTATGGCATAAAAATATTTGTGATACTTAACTATGGAATTAGTTAAAACTATAAACCCCGGTACTTAAAAAAATAGATAGTACTCAAATAGATAGTACAAACTGTCAACTACAATAGATAAAATAAGGTTGATGAAACCTAGTGTACAAATTTCTAGGAAAAAGAATAGTAGTAGTACTATTAAAATTAACATTTAAAGATGTAAAAATTTTCTTAGTGCTTCTTGAACCAAACCCTAAGTTTGTCATACCTCTTTTATGGTGTTTTACTGTATATATCCTGAAGTTTGAAAGAAAACAAGCAAAAAAGAATTTTCCTTTCCAGAGTACAAAGCTGACAGTGTAATATGCAGACAGATTTGCATCCAATGCCCATTTTAGAGGTTCAAAAAAAAGAACTATGCAAAAGCTTGGGCTTGGGAGGGTGTAACTGAAATTATACCCAAAAGAATGGAAAAAAATGAAATAGGTAGAAGAACATACACATAAAGACACAAACCACTCCTTGTTCAAATGTATTTGCATTACATTAAAGAAAATACATTTCTTTAACTGGTCTATTTCTCTGGCAAAATTACGTATTTACCACCAATAACAATTATTTCAACTGAGAATTAAATCTTTATCATAATTGTACCAACTTTCAAAAAGATGTTAATTTTCATCCTCAGAATTGCTGCCTGAAAAAGCAATTATCAAAAGCTATGTAGAAAAGACTTAGTGATATCTTTCAGAAAGACATTGATAGTCATGTCAGTGAGGAAAGAAATCAAAATGAGTGTGCAAATACAGGGTTTTTTTCAAACTAAGAGAAAAATTGCTAAAAGCACTATAACTAGTCATACTTAACAGTAGTTAATCTGCAGTGACAGTAGTCCTAGTAACTGTAATGGAGTAAGTATTTAAAAAAATATCTTTAGTAATTAAAGGACTTTAAACAATAAATAAAATTTATGTGAAAGATAATGTCCTTCCATGTATAAGATAGCAAGGCATGCATTTATGCCATCAGTAAACTTTGAATGAGAAGGCTGAGATAAAGAGGTATCGCATTGTATAGAGTCATGATGATCTCAACTAAATCAATTCCTAACATGCAGAAAAGTGAAAACAAATCATATTTAGCAGCCACAAGAGGGGAAAGAGGTTAATTTCATCTAACCTTAGAATATATACAACCAGATTCAGCACGATTAGGCAATGCACCATTTTATAGACGGGGAGGTATAAAACAGTTGTACATGATTAATTTCAGCCTAACAAAGATCCAAGGTCAGTCGCCAGCCCTAGAACAGTAGCCAGGACTTTTGGCAGACTGTTAAGAACCTTTTTATAGCTACATCATTTGCAGATGCTTAGATAGTCCTCTTTGCATCTCAGTTGTTATAAAAAAATTACAGTCAATGAAAAAGCTATGATCAGCTCTGCTGACGACAGGAGATTCAAAACTTTAAGTTATGGTGAGCCATAAGGTGACAATGACAAAACAAAACTAACTTCTGAAAAGGAAAATAAAAAGTAGGGAGCTAGAAGACAGGTATATTTTCTATAAAAGTTAAGAAAGAGTGTTTTCAAATGTGTAAATCCTTACAAATAGTGGAGTGCTGAAGAACTTAGAACAACGCAGGACCCTCAAAACTGTATGCCATTCATCTTCCTAATGTACTGTAGTAGTGAAGCAAAAAAAGGACACAAGTTACCTCTAGCAAGCAATGTTGCAACAGGGCAATGACTGGGTTAAAAAAAGGATAGAGAAGACACAGCAGGTGTCATAAAATGCAGGAGGTTCTTGCCTGAAATGAACTAGAGCACTTCATTTAAGAAGATTCATCATAAACAGAAAAGAGAAAATCTATAAAATAAATAGAGATTTAAGAGTTTCATTCCAAGACTACATCTATGCATTAGTTTAGAAAAGAGAAAATATATTCCCCTAGAAGCAGAACTAAATAAAGATACATAAAAAAGATCAACAGATTATCCCTGAGTTTGATGGTATATATCCTTGAATTATGTATCACTGCCTGCAAGCCATACCTCCAATGTGCATTGCAATCATTAAAATAATATTTTTTTATTAAATTTGAGATAATGGAATTGAGGCCATACTTTTCACCTCCTACAGATCTAACAATCTCCTTATCCCAATGTCTTCATCAGCATTCAGCAATTTTTTTTTAACTTCTGTTTGATATTTTACTACTGGCAATATTCAAGTAATAACTATCTACATTACCACTTGCAATATCAATATGGGCTTTCAAAAGAACCCTCATTGAAGAGATCAAGCAGCTCTACCTTTCAGATTTGTTTTATCAGTCTGTCTGAAGATGGGAAAAGACAATCTTGTCACAGCTCATGCTCATTTAACATTTGGAAGATGGTTTTTATTTTCTCATTCCCCACAGCTATATGGATTAGAAACTCATTTATTTCTCTTTGTTATGAAAACATAATCTGAAGCAGAAGTATGTAGCAAATTCAAAAAGAAGGATAATTATGCAATAAGTAAGCCAATACATAATCTCCTTATACATAGATAGGGTTGGAAAATAAGACTGACAACAACATTTTGAATTAAAAGTCAACATATTTAAAATGCATAAAATGAAATACTTTTTAACATAACATTTAACTGCAGCAAGAAACAACTGAAGCCTAAAGCTTACTAAAATTTTAAAATGAATCTGCTTTGTACATGCAGTATAGTTGTAACCTGACAGGATAAAATTGTAGACCGCCGGTACCAAAATTCTTTCTTTGGTCTAAGCTGCTAATCGTCAGGGTTCAGGGAAAGATGCAATTCTGGTCTTAAACTGTATCATTCTATTTTCCATGTGGATTTTGGAAATTGTCTGTCTGTTAATGCATATCCTTCATTCACAACAAAATTCATGTGAATAGAAGGTGATAAGCATAGCAAGGCTTAGTAATTATTATTATTCACTACAAAGCCAGTAGGAGACAGATGAGTTAGAACATCAGAAAGTAGACTCTGAATTAGATGACTGAAAACTAGATATTGCTCAGTATTTATTTGTTTTCAAATAAAATAGTATTTGTTTAGTAGTGATTTTGATCTTTTGTGTTGCTTTTTTATTTTTACAATGATATTGAATGTTTAAGAAAAAATATTATTATTTTATTTTTTTAGTAGTAATTAAAAAACCAAATTTAACATACTGGGACGAACACTTTAGGAAAGCAACTTCACCACACATAGCAAGACAAAAGAGACTTTGCATTACATTTTTAGCTCTCACAACACATCCTTGGGGCTTCTGATGGAGTAAAGCTATGGCTATTTTTGTGATGTTTGTTTGCTTTTCACAGCCTTTTATCTTGTTAAAAGCTAAATTAGTTTGCGTATTTAATGATATATACACTTTCAATGTAGTGCCTTATATTTCACTGCTTTGCTGATATTTGCAACAATGTACAGCACAGGTATTTTAAGTCTTTTGCAGAAACTTAACTCTGATTATTGACGGAACATACCCAAATGTTTTCTTCTTGACGATACTGCTTCCAGTTTCGCCCACTATCACTAAACATCAGAAGGTAGCTTGTTACCCAATCGGAGCTCCCGTAGCCACCTTGAGTAGCAACAGCAGTAATTTCAGTTCTTTCACCAAGATCAATTTGAAGCCATTGATATTTATTGGACACAAGTGGAGACCAGCCTCCAGCACCTTAAAAAGAATGAAAAAAAATTTAGGAATCTAAAGAGGTAAGTTAACACAAAACTTGTATATGCAAGAATGAATTTATTCATTTGAGCAAGATGATCTAGTGAAAGACTTCATTGTCCAAGACAGAGATTTGAAACTGGATTAACTTGTCCTCTCTAACACAAACCATTACAATTCTATGGTATTAATTCAAGATATAGTTGCACCAGAATTGTCTTGAAACTACTAAGCAATTATTATAAATACTGATACTGATGACTGGTTACATGTAATAATTTATAACTATTAAAAGTCATTCTGATGTATTCACTCCATTTTTTCTCCCTCTAGCTTTTGTAATGAATTTTACAGAGTAATTCTTACACAGTTAGACAAAGCTTTTCAAGTCAGAAACCCAGAATTTTATTTATTTGTTTTATACATTTCAATTCCATTTTATATGGAATAGACACTCTGTTGAGGTCCCATCTAACCTCAATGATTCTGCCTGGTTCTGTGAGGCCTGGATATACAGACTCGTATATGAAACGATAAAGCACACTTAGATGATAAGTTTACATATGCCTCTTAAAGGGATCAATAAATTCTCAGGCAAAATGGTAAGAGAGTATGAGGTCTATATGTACAGTTTCAACCAGGAGACAGACTAGCTTGCAAAGATAAAGTATATCCCAAAACACAGACCTATATAAAAAAACTTGCACAGTATTTTAGCTAGTCAGAAAAATATGTTGAAATTAGGACATCAAATTAATACAATTCTCTCGTCTTCTCTAATTTGCCTTTATTTACTCAGATCAGGCTACTACCTTGTTTGTAAAGCTGGATTGAAGAGCCCAAGG
The DNA here is from genome assembly GCA_033556795.1 of Tapera naevia. Taxonomy (NCBI): domain Eukaryota; kingdom Metazoa; phylum Chordata; class Aves; order Cuculiformes; family Neomorphidae; genus Tapera; species Tapera naevia. The sequence goes on along the minus strand of JAUMJJ010000236.1, from coordinate 2,735,569 downwards.
GTAGGTCACAAACAATCTCATAAGAAAAGAAATGTTGGTTTACTAAAATATTTTGCAGAATTTGCAAGTATTCAGACAGGGCAAGCATCCAGCTGTTTTTATTAGAAAATGGAGTGGCAACAAATGATAAAAGATGCATTTTGTAAGCACGGGTTTGGTTCTAATTCAGACAAATTCATAAAGCATAATTGGCACTCTGGAAGTTTCTTAAGGCATACATACAAAACAAGAACAGATGTATCTAGTTCCCACAACAATAATCACTGTATTACGTGGAAATAGATTACTGCAATCCAATCTTATGCTTGCATAGGCTTCAAGATGCATAACATTTCAAATAAAATATCACATGCTGTTTAACTCTATTCAGAGTCATGAATCAAGTTCATAAGATTATCTCCTTTAGAAAAAAAGAGAATTGTTACTTAGAGATTTTGAACTGTCATATAAAAATAAAACGGTTGGAAGTCATATAGGTTTTTATAAGACACAAAGAGTGAGGTTCATTCTATAGACCAAGGTAAGTTGAAAGAGTGGGACTGAAATACATAAAGCTCCATGTAGGTAATAATTCTTGTGTCCACACAATTATGAACTAATTAAGACGTAACAGATTTAATTCTATGGGTGGAGTTAAAGACCGTAGATTTTTTTTTTAATATCTTTATATAAATTAAGATTTAGAACTTCATGTAAATAATTTGAGATATTTGCCTTTCTTCATTGAATTTCTCTTTTGATGCATTTCTTCATAAGAGGAAACAGATCCATGATATATCTATAGTATTTTCTACACATGAATTTTCTGTGGTTTCTTTACGAACCTGTTTGTAGTGGAGACTGTAGCTGAGTGGGGACTTGAATTTTCATTTAATCATAATTAGTGATAAAATTATTGAGCGAACTAATTTAAAAACAAGTACAGTTAGTCCCAGCTGTGACTGAGAACTACAGAGAATAGAAACTGATATAGAGATTCTCCCTTTTGTATGAACAGCACCCACCTGTTTGTTTATCCTGCTCTATGACTGCTGTTGTCTATGTTGTTATGTAAAACCATACCACAGTTCACTCATATGTGCATTCCATCAGCTTTTTTCACATGCAGTTCATTATACTATTTAGCTAGCATCACTATTTATATCACTTTAAAATTGGTCTATTTTTGCATATTTAATCACAATAAGCTGCAAGCAATGCACATGAGTAAAATCCCAGTTTTAAACTAACACACATCATAAAGGATGCTTGCCTTTGATTAACCAAGCTATGTAGTTCCCATATGGAACATTTAACAGAAGCTGATTTTAATGTGAAGTCAACGAAGCTGCAGCAGGGATAAACTTAGTTGTACATATTACAAAGTAGATTTTCTACATGCATCTGAGGCTTCCTAGGCTTAGAAAATTAAAATTGTGTGTTTTACAGCATTCAAAATACCTAAAATACCAAAATATGACATTATTACCTTTCTTAAGATGAAAAGCAAGGCATCCTCTTTCACAAATATAGAACTATAAAACTGTAGGTTTATGGATAAGTAAATAATGCAAATGTTTGTTCTGTAAGATTGTTGACTGATAAGGGGGAGGAATATCTGATACACAGTGCAAGAATTTTATCTTTTTCTTTCTTTCTGATTGTTTCTTTTTTTTTTTCACTCAGATGTGAAACAACCTTAAAACAAATTATCAAAATACTTCAAATCTGGTTCTTTTCTATTGCACACTGCTCACTTCAAGCTACTGTGCCAACCCAACTATGGTCAAACAAAAAGAAGAAAATTAAAGCAAGATTAAAAATTTTGTGTCGATCAATTGGCCTCAGTACATGTGACACAAAAAGAATATGAATATTTTAAATATGCACCACTATGATAGTGTTCTGATATCTTTTAAAGTAATTAAATTAAATTTCCTAACTCAAGCTACATTTTCAGTGATGTTAATTATATTGAAAAATAAAAACATATATACAGATTGTATTCGTCTAATCCAGACATTCACTTATGATTTGTCTTCTTGTCCCCTAAAATATAAATCCAGCGTTTGCATTTTAATAGGAAATTCTGACATTTATGAAGAGTAGTATGACACCGGTATGGACTAAAAAAAGTTTTCAGAAAAAAAGGAGAATAATTCTTGTAGTTTCATGGAGGAATTACACATTGCTTTGGACTGTGTTAAACAGCTATATCAAAGAACTGTAAAAAGAACCACCAAAAAAAAAATAGCAAACTAAATTTTAAATCCCTTTGATATTTATCACCCATTTATAATGTAAAGCTAGATAGATTATCTCCAGCTGTACTTAACAGGAGTGATGACCATTTTTGTCTCTGCCTTTTTGTCACTACTTAATCTCAGTGCTTGATGAGTGACTTTCTGACGGTGGTACTTATGAAAATTCTATTTCAACTCTGAAAATATTAATTCATTGATTTGGCACCTGTTTTAGCACATAAAACATTGCACATTTACTACAGCAAAGGAAACAGATATAGAGTTGTCACCTCCAGTCTTCAAGCAAAAATAATTTAATGTATAGATTTAAAACAGAAAAGCTCTATTTTTCTTTCATTATTGTATTAATTACTACAGCTAGCAGTAGGAACTCCATTTGCTTATTGGCCTGCATGCAGATCAGACATACACAAACAGAACATGATTTTGGAAGTGTCAGAAAAAGTGCAGTGTCACTTTTCTGATGCTTAAAGTCTATTTGTACATAAGAATATGAATATTCTACAATGGTCTGATGATATTCTATAAGTCAACTCAAATGTCTAGTCTGAGTCCATTTTTGCTCTGTGTAAGGTAAATTTTTCAAGTGTTTCAGTATGATTGTACATACGCAGCATCCAGCTCTCTTGTGTTCCTTTGTCATTTAGAACTGTCTCCCAAAGAACTTTATCAAGCAGCCTTCTAAAGTTTAAAGTCTGCCCTCTGGAAGTCCAAGATGCCAGTGCTGCTGACCCCCCCTCCTTACTGCTCCAAGAACTGAGAATTCTATCATCTTGTGAGCACTGTGCCACAGGCATCCTCCAACAGTCACCTTCCCCACAAGGCATTCTCTGTTCACAAACAGCAAATCCAGTGGGGCACCTTCTTAATTGGTTCACTCACCAGTTGAGTTAGAAAGCTGGCTTCCATACACTCAACGAACCTCCTGGACTGCTTCCTTTCTGTTGTATTATACTTCCAGCAGACATCTAGAAGGTTGAAATCCCCCACGAGAACTAGAGCTAGCGATCGGGACACTTCTCCCTGTTGCTTGTAGAAGAGCTCATCAGTCTCTTCATCTCCTGGCTGGGCATTCAATAACAGACTCCCACCACTATGTTCAGCTTAGTGTGCGTTCCGCCATATTAACCCACAAGCACTCAACCGTATCATTACTATTATTGAGTTCTATGCGATCAAAACATCCTCTAATATAGAGAGCAACCCTATCACCTCTCTTTCCCATTCTATGCAGACTGAAGAGTCCGTTGCCGCCCATGGCAGCACTCCAGTTGGGTGAACCATCCTACCACATTTCCATAATGGCAATTATAGCATAATTTTCATGCCTTGTGATGGTTTTTTAGCTCCCCCTGTTTGTTGCCCATGCTGCATGCATTAGTGTCAATGCACTTCAGTTGGGCTGTTGTTTCCATGTTTTCCCTGAGGGGAATAGCCATAGTTCCTAAGTGTTCTCTAGCTGTGATTTGCAGCTCATGAATACTCTTTGAATTCTGGCTGCTACCTGGAGTGCTATATCCCCCACTTCCACTGAGGTGGCAGACCAGGGGTCCTCACTAGTACGTCATCCCTCAGAACCTGAGATGCCATTCCCATGCTCTATACTATCAAGCCCAGTGTTGTTCCCCTCCTCCTTCCAATCTACTTTAAAGCTTCCTTGATTAGCCCTACCAACTTCTTGGAAAGTGTCCTTCTGCCCTTTGGGGAGAGGTGTACCGCATCATTTGCGAGCAGGCCTGGTGTGAAGGCCAACCCATTGTTGAAGAACCCAAAGTTTTGTTCTTCACACCAGATTCAGAGACAGGTATTTAATTCCTGGCTCTTCTCACTCCTTCCCTCACCAGTCCCTATGACAGAAAAATGCTGCACACTTGAACTCTTTACCATTCGTCTCAAAGCCCTGATGTTCTTTTCAATTGCCCTAAGCTTTCCAGTTGGTTTTTTAGAATTTCCTACCTGAAAGATGAGCAGTGGATAATAATCCTTGGATTTAACAAGATTTAGGAGTTTCCTTACCACATCTCTGACAGAGGCACCAGGTAGGCAGCAGACTTACCCCTATGTAATGGGTCTGGTCTGCATATTAGATCTTTGGTTCCTTTTTTTTGGAGGGAGTCCCCAGTGACTACAACCCTCCTTGTCTTTACAGAAGCCATTTTAATTGATGGCTTTGGGTTTCTAAGCACGGGTGATGCTTCCAGGCTATGAGAATTATCATTGGTGCGGCTTACTTCAACTTGCAGATCGTTCCATCTATCCTGCAAGGGAACCTGCAGGGCCAAGTTTGAAACAGAGGAGACATGCTAGCTGTGAAGGCTGCCCATTCTCCTCCATCTTCTAATTTACTCTCCTTGGCCTAGCAGAGAGAGAGTGGGGAATTCTCTGTCACATAAGGCATGTCTGCTTCTTTAGGCTGAGACAGGGAGCAGAAAGCGCTGCTCCAGAAGTCAATCTACCTTTCACACTCCCTGATAGCCCTTAGCCTAGTCCCCTCCTCCCTGTATTCAGTTACCAAGCGGAGGAGTTCCTCTACCCGAGCACAGCCCCACAGGTGACTTTGTAACTGACATACGACATCAGTGCAGGAGGGGGGCATGTCCTGCAGCTTGGTATATGGGTGGCTGCATGTACCATTAGTGCATATTATTACTTAAAATATTTGTCACTCTGCTGACATTTTTCAATAGCTCCAAGGTTATTAGCAATTAATTTGTTTATATCTACAGACTCACAATGCTAGATCCTTAGCTGGAAAATTAGTAGAGCTCTCCTTAAGTTCTCAATTATTTAGTTAGTTCTCAATCATTTTTTCCATATTGGCTTGAATATTAAGATGTTGATCCAGCAATTTAGAATGTAGATTTCAGAAACCCACAATTTAACTAATCCATTACCTCATTTATCTTCCATGTTTTAATATTTCTATTCATATTAAAAGAATTAAAAATAAGCTACACTACGTCTTTTTCAAATCCAAGAGAATTTTTGTTCATGTCTTTGTGTAATATCCGTGCTTTTTCAGAATTCATGCATTCCAGTGTCAATATTTAAATACTTCAATTTAGAAATAAAGTCTCTTGAGTATGAAGATGTTTGAACACTTTAAATTAGAGAAATAAACAGGGTACACTCCTGACTCAGTTGTATTGGCAAGAAGACTGTGAGTATGACTATTATGGCTAGAAAAATAGCGAAGAGAAAATGCAGTTGAGCTAGACTAATGGAATTTCATGATCAGCAAATATAATCATCTGGCTTTATTATCAGAAATAGAAGATAACAATATTGTTGGTTAAATGTTTAAATTATAGGTAGTACAGCAATAATAACTACCAGTTGAAGAGTTTTATTATTGTTTCATGCAACTTGAGAGGACAAAATTTATTAATTTAAGTACTTCGCAATGACAAAGGGGCAATTTAATTCACTTAAATTTTGTCCTTGGAACAAAGCTTCATTTTCCAGCAATCCACCTTTTTTTTTTTTTTTTTCAGAGAAGTATAATGACATTAGTTCTCATTTGTGATTTTCAAAAATATCATCTTAATGTTTACGAAACTACATCAGCTAACCTCAACAGCCAAATGAGAAAGTCAGGGACTTTGTATTTGCATCAGTTTTATGTCAACTAATGTATAACAAATACACAGATAAGCTGTATTATTTATAAAGGCATGTTTAACTTAAGGACTTTCTCATACTGAAAATTGTGCCTTTATGCATATTCAGATCCCTTCTTTTCAGAACATTACAGCTTCTTGCTTTTAATGACAACTATTATGGAGAGCAGAACTGCTGGAATCAGGCTATATAATATATGAAAAAATGAATAAATCGTATTAGTCGTTTTATAGAAAAGTTTCCACAGATTTCAGAAAAGTAATAGTCTTGTTAAAAGCTTTGATAAATTCAACAGCTTCTGCATGCTAATGATTCCAATGACTTTCTTCCTTCAGAACTGTTACGACATTTAAAATACTGCAGAGAATAACAAGCATGGTCAAAAATACACAAACTCAGTACAACTTAATAATGTATATACAGTGTCTCCTTGCTTCTAAGAATTAATTTTTTAAACTGAAACATCTTTAACATGAGTCTAAAGAATAAGGAGATAATTTGATATCAGCAATTACCCATTAAATAATTGTGTTTTTAGACATAACCCACATTATTTGTAAATTATTTTTAGTCTCATAACACGTGGGTAAATAAAATGCTAATTCCTAATATAAAAACTTTTTTAGGACAAAATGAAAGGTAAGAAATAGATATAACCATACTTAAAATGTGGTCAGACATTATTTGTGCTTCATTTACATCTATAATTATACAATACCTAATTTCCAACTGCAAACTAATGTCTGACAAAACTTTTGTTTTGGTTCTCCTATGGGCAAAAGTTCATTTAGCAGCTTAACTAACTCTATATCCAGAAATTTTAGCCTAGATGAGGACAGGCTGAGAAAGTTGCAAATGTTTAGCCTGCAGAAAAGAAGGCTCCAAGGAGATCTTACTATGACCTTTCAGTATTTAAATGGTGTTTATAAGAAATATGACTACAAAGTAACAGTTTTAAGTGAAAAGAGGGTAGATTCAGACTTGATGTATCAAATAGTTTTTATATAATGAAGGTGGTGAAACACTGAAACACACTACCCAGAAAGACTGTAAATATCCCATCCCTGGGACATCAAGGTCAGGCTGGACAGTACCCTGAACAACCCGACCCAGTTGAAGATGTCTCTGCTCACTGCAAGGGGGTTGAACAAGATACTTTTAAAGGTCCCTTCCAACTTGAACTATTCTTTGATTTTATGAATCTATGATAAGGTAACCAGGATTTGATAGACGGATATTAAGAAATGGGACAGTGCTCTCTGCTCTTATTTCTAAAAAGTTTCATGGCTGTCCTGTTAACTCAAATGAGTTATGGAAACATAGGTTTCTTTGAGTTGAAATTTTGGCTCTTTAGATCTTAAATTTTTTTGAAAGAGACTATTTTGATCAACATTATATAAATATACACACCTGAAATGAATATACAATGTATATAAATATTCAGCATATATATATATAAAATGAGAAACTAATAGAACCCATCAAAAAATCATATACACACACACATAGCTCTTAAAGTCCCTTAAATTTTACCAGCATAATACATATTTGACTTATGAATGCCAGGTGGCTAAGCAAAATCCTTTACTAACTGTATTGCAAATGGATTTATGGACTCTTTTCTGCTTACTCCTTGGTAGTCTAAAGAGCTTTAGTAAAGGATTGAGAACAAATTGCTTAAAAATTTTCCAAAGAATAAAAAATTCAATCTCTGCCTCTAAGAGAGGATTTAGAGCTTGAAACTTCTGAGATGTGATGTACATAATACATTTTGCCACACTATAATATTATATATTTTAGTTTTGCAGATTTATGTCCTTATGAGGAAATTTCATCTACTTAAGCAGGTGAATGAAGACATAGTACAGTACAGATTTATTCACACTGAAAATTAATATTTAGAGAATATTGAGTATCAAATAAATAAATAATAGTGAAGTTTCCATCCAATAATTAGGAAAATAATTTATTAGTTATTCAGTAATATCAGCATATTTTTTTTTAGTTGGCAATTGTAAAAATAACATGCTATTTTGCATGACGAGGCTTTTTTTTTAGCGGTCTATAATGAAATCACCAGCTGAACAACAGGAAGAACTTTTCCAATAACACTGATCTAAACTTTTTCCAGAATGTTATTTTTATAATTGTGTGATAATAATGATGTTGCCTGAGTGTGGAAATTATTAAAAAATGAGGGGGTTTTGAGAGGTTATATTCTACCTATCAAGGCTAATACATAGTTCATATCCTAAGAAAAGATTAAAATAAAAGCCAAAGATTCACCAAATCATATGACAGACTTCAGATATAGCATAGAAAATTTTGACAGGAAGGTCAAGGTGTTCTTAACTGCTGATAATTAAATTTAACTGAGTTTTTCAGCAAAGTGATCATCTCCAGTAGAGATAAACCTGCTCTCCTAATCATACCATACTTCTATAGCAATGCAGCAGATATTAGGTTAAAAAAGGAGGTTAAAAAAATCAAATTTGCCACAAAAAGTGTTTGTTGGAAAGAAGTTTGTTGGAAAGAAAACTTATTCCATTTTTGTCATAAGAGACATTCTGTCCTACACCTCTCATTTTCCACTTAATGCAGGCACTCACAAAAGAACACAAAACAGCAGGTTGCCAAGGTCTTTCAGCTTTAAAATATTGCGTATTTAGGTGTCATGGAGAGGATTCCCTTCTGGAGGGTAGCTAAGAATTGTGGAGAGCTATTATCCTGTAACTACTTCACCTAGAGTGTAGTATTCTCTGGCTACAAAGAATATCCATGGTATCATATCCATATCAAGGGGTGAAGTGGAAATTAAACTAGCTGCCTTTTTAAACTGCATTAATTTTGTAGAATCATAGAATTATCTGGGTTGGAACAGACCTCCAAGATAATCAAGTCCAATCCTTAATCCAACACTATCATGACTACTAGATCATGGCACTAAGTGCCACATCCACTCTTATTTGAAAAACCTCCAGGGATGGTGAATCCACCACCTCTGTGGGCAGGCCATTCCAATGCCTGATTACTCGTTCTGTGAAGAAATTTTTTCTGATATCCAGCCTAAACCTTCCCTGGCAGAGTCTAAGCTCGTGCCCTCTTGTTCTGTTGCTGGTTGCCTGGGAGAAGAGACCGACCCCCACTTGTCTTAGAATACTTTGTGCCAATCTAAAATGGGTAAACCAAATACGCAAATTTGAAATTCTTACACTAAAACAAAAATAATATCTTTTCTTAGGTGGCAGAGTATTGATATCTTTGGAGGTGCAAGTACAGTTTCTAGAAAAAACCAAGTGTTTTATTTGGTTTTATTTTCTTATTCACGATCTGACAGCCTGTCAGCCATGACAGAAATTAGAGATCTGGTAGTTAAAATTCCACTTTAAATGCCTTAAGTAATAGTACTAATAAATACATTTTGTTCTAGCAAACAGGATGATGTACAAATTGATTTGGAATGGACCACCACTAAATCACAAACCTGCCTTTAGCTAATCATGTTAATGGAGCTTTACAGACAGATGTCAGCTCTGAACATTGGCAGCCGAACCATAGCTTGCCAAAAGCTGACATGTTCTTCCTTCTTTATTAAGCTACACGCAAAGGAAAATATATAGATCTGGATTTCAAATCCACTGATTTGCAAAAAAATGCAACAGAAATTACATTATAAGAAATCTTGGTAGTATGGTTTATTATTAAGGTTATCTAATACTTCCAATTACAGTTACCAGTTTCCAAGTATTTCAGATTCTGTCAGACTTACAATCAGACTGAAATATTTAGGTCTTTCATGGCTATTATTCTCTTTTTCAATTGCTTTTTTTTTTTTTAATCTGACAAATGCCCTTAGCAATTCAAATATTTAGACCAGGATTTTGCAAGTTATTGGATGATCAGTATGTGTCAAGAATATGCTTTTCGTTTTTGTTTTTTTTTTTTCTTAGCAACCATCACAGTTGGTTGATGTATAAACCTTTGCAAAAAAATTTGATTAAAGGCCAGAAGGACATTTGTAACCATGTAAGACAAATCTGCTTCAGCAGAAGCTACCAAAATAACATTGCCTTTGCCTGTTCTGATCTTAGAAATTTTGTAAAGATTTGAGAAATGAGTGGAAAAAGCACATGAAAGCACTTGAGAAATACTAAAGATGGAATATGGTCAGAAACTGCACTGGGAATCTTGTCTTCTGTAAATTTTGGCATTTAGAAAATTATTCTTGTCTGTCACTATGTATGCCTTCCCAGGAGGAAGCTCCAGTTGCTTCATATCCTGGCATTACATCAAGCAGTCCAGCAGCATTCAAACTAACATTCCTGGTGTTACAATTTTATGCGCCAGAAATCACAGTTCAGTCCTAACTCTGCCAAATTTGTTCTGGTTTCTTTTCAATTGCCAGTCCCAGTACACGATGAATTCCTGAGAGAGATGTGCTTAACAGTGGCTCATGAAGTTTGAGTCTAGCTAAAAGTACTGTCTTTGAGACTAAAGTGAAAAAATAAATGTGCAAATAAGTTTCTAGTAGTCCTGGGAAAGATGGACACATGCAACATTTCTGGATTCATGAGAGAAAATGTATCTTGCATGCCCTTAAAAAATGAGAACAGAGACATAGAGGTTTTGTGCTTTCTCTTTTGAGCATGAAGAATCCTATCTATACAAATGATCCTTTAAGCATCTCAGAATACTCTACATATACCCTATATTCCCATGTACATACGCTAGAAAATTTAAAGGCACTAGCTGGTCACAGAATTAATTTTATGTGACAAATATTCATATAGCAGCAAAAAAAAAAAAAAAAAAAGACTGTTGCATATCCAAATAGAAGGTGAAATGGGTTTTTTTTGTTTGTCTTCTGCTTTTCTATCAGCAAATAATAAGCTGAAATTACTTTTATTTTACACATATCTCTTACACTTCCATCTAGTATAAAATTGAATTATGAAAGCTTTTTGCTTTTTCTTATTTCTACAGGCTAGAAAAATAATCAAGCCTTCTTAGTGCTCCAAAAGGCAAGATAATCCCTTGAGGAAACACAGTCAACAATGTAATGAGTTGTGATATATTTATTGGGTGGTTTCATTTTTGCCTAAGCTGCGCTTGTAAGCTTACCAATTTCAAGGTCCATGTTTTACTAAATGAAGACAGCTGGCCTTCTGCAGTGAATTAGTAGTTAGCCCTGTGAGTATATACAGAAACTACTTATTATAGACAATGAATTTCTACCAAATATATTTTTAAACTATCACTGTTATAACTAACAGAAGAGGTAAAATGGTAACTTACAAAAGTAGTTCAGACTAATCTGACAAATAATTTAGAATTTCTCAAAAACACTTCATGCCTAAACATAGCTACAGTGTTAGAGGGTAACTGCAGAAAGCACAAAATGCCAGAAAACAAAGCTATTGAATTACTACTTTAAAACAGAAGAAGCTTGATTCGTCATTAAAAATTAATAGCAAACCCAAAATCTGTTATAGTTTGTTGTTTTTTAGGTTATATATGAGCTGTACATAGGTAACACTCAAAGTACTTTTACTTATCCTTCTATTGAATATTTGCATTTTAGCAAAATTTAAAAGTACATGGTTAAGCATATTCTAAACTTTGCAAGCCTATGTCAGAATACTTACATTTTCATATATCAAAATAGTTTACTTGTAATAGTTGTATGTTGAAAAAATATAAAGACATCAGTTTTTAAGCAAATGGCAGATTTTTTCTAGTATCATCTTCATTCAGGAGCAATTAGTTTCCAAAAGGAAGATATGTCTTTTTTGTAAACTAATGGTCAGTTCAGAATGTAGTACTCTTTAGCAATACAGCGTCTCCCACTTTTATTACAAAAAAAAAATCAAAAGGATTTTATGTCGTTAACAAGTGTGAGAAAACACTAAAGACTGAGACGTAAAATAATATCTTAACAAATCACTAAAACACTACCAAGAATTATTATGATTAATGAAGATAAAACATGTATTTAAGCTCTTACGCCTGACTAATTAAAACGTTTATAAAATGTCTTGAAATTTTTGGATGCAAAGATACATCGATTGACGTGCAAATAGTCCACTGACTATCTTCCGAAAAATATTTTTTGGAAAAAGAGCAAGAATAGAATGAGAAAACAATATAATTATTTTCAATAAATAATGACATATGTTCCAGTTCTTTCTTATTCCTAATCATTCCTGGTTTTGGTTTGATTTAAGTTATTTTTACAATTATTAAGCACTTGCATTTTGAATAAACACCTATTTTACCACAGTTCACTTTTCATCTTTTTTTTGTTTTAACTAAAAACTCAATAATCTTATAAATTCTCTTAAACTGCAAAAATCCTTTTTCAGAAGTATAGACATATAATAACCTCAAACAATGGGTTATTCTTGATTGATGTACATCTATTTATCACTCTCAAGAAGAGCAAAAATGGAGATCCCATTTCATCCCATCATTCTATATTTAGAAATCAGGCATACTTTGGCATGAGGCAGCTTAATCCCATTGAAAAGGTTAGAACTGGAAATATCAAGAGCTGTCTGAAAACTGATTTATGAGTGAGCTCCCACCAGTCTGTTTTTGCCAATTTACACTTTAGAATCAATAGACCCTTTTGATTTCCCATCAGAAAGACATCTATAGTTCTATTGCTGAAGGATGTAATATCAAAGGAAGATTTTGTCTGCTTTATTTCCAAAAATAATGATCAAGACTTTTACTCCTCACTCATTTACTCATCAAAAACACAATTAAAATTGAATTATAACAATGAAAATATTTGGAGGAAGTCTATTGTATACACCTGTTTGTATACTTTTTATTAAATTATTACAATTAGTTTTTACCATTCTTTTAACAATTTATAATAAATTTTCAATGGAATTTCACAGTATTACTGAAATTAAAAAGCTTCATCAGAAATAATGCTTAAAGCTCTGTTCACATGAAAGGGTTCTGAATTGTACCTGTGTTAAAATTCCCACTCTCATCTTGCGGTTCACAATATTGAAAATCTCAATCATGGATATGCGTAAATCAAGGTCTGATAAATGACATCAATTATCTACTTAAAATTCCACCTGCATTTCAAAGTTTCAGTAGCCACACTTGCAAAGTAGTATACTGCTCACACTTGCAATTCAGTACTTACTATATTTTATTACATTTCATAAGTTTTCATGAAAGACACCATTTCAATTCAGCAACAAAAACAAATGTTAATAGAGTAAAGATAATTCTTCTATCATAAAATCTAGTATTATTGGCTGCTATTGAGTAAAATAGATTTTTCCAATATTCAGAGTCTTTTTCAAAGATCAAACCTTGCAGTAAAAACACCTGTTTGTCAAGGATGCAAATGGTCCCAACTACGTCCTTCTCATTTTTCCTGGAGATTTAGTAAGAACTGATTTCTCATGGCTTTTTTTTTTTAATTATTTTTTAAACACTAATTTTCAGAAATTTCTTTTGGAATGGACTCAGAATTCTGTTTTGGATTTCAAACCTTAAAAATCTTGGGGATTCCTACTGAGTTTTCTGGTTTATTGCTTTATTCTGAGAATGATTAATTAGGTTTGAATGCAATAGATAACCTTTCTCAAGATAGATTTGTTCATGTGGATAACAATCTTTTAATTTGGATTTTTATTTTGGATTTCTGTTTCGGATTTTGTTTTACCCCTAATTCCTCAAACAGAATTACTTAGGGTTGCATTTCTCTGTCCTTAACTTCTGCCCCAAAACAAGTTATCCTTTTTGCCAATGTTTTTGAGAAATTAGTTCATAATGAAGTAGAATTACTATATATGCAAAATCGTGGTTTCAGTTTTTCATTTTTTTTCCTGTTGCTTTGCAAGTCAGACTATTTAGCAATGATATCTCTATGTTATTTAGCAAAAGGTACTGGGGATAACCTGTGAGACATCCTGCAATCCATTCATGCTGCACACAGACACTAACCTACGTGTACAATAATGCACAGCTAACTGCTAACACCACCCCCTTCTGTTCAGTTTAATTCTCTATTGAAGGATTAGAGATTCTATCAGCCAGACAATATGATAAATTTACTAGAAACAGAAACAATCAGTTGCTGACCTCAGAGTATTTGCAGTGTTGACTTTTGCAGTGGCTATCACTCCATTCCTGCAACACTCCTAACAAATCATAAACTAAACCTTACAAAAAACACTGAACGGAGACCTGTGCATAAACATGCACAACACACCCTTTATTTGCTTTCTAGAGTATCATGACAAGCTTGGTGCAATTTTTTTTCAGTTGCCAAAAGCAGAATAAAACAAGATTAACATGTAAAATAAATAACTGCAAAAATGAAGAATGGGCATTTTTTTCTTATTATTGGTAGGAAAGGAAGACTTTTCTACCCACCCCAAAACTAAAACTAAAAAAAAACAAAAAAAAAAAACAAAACAAAAAAAAAAAAAAAAACCCACAACAAAATCCTCACCTCAATAAACAATAAAAGACTGGAATGTGAATTATCCTTAAAAGGAACAAAAAAATAAAAGGACTAGTTCTGGTAGCCTATATATATTCATGCATATAAGAGAATTTTTTACTCTGCATTACTGGAGACTTAACAGCTTAATACACTGATGACCTTCTACTTTCATTTAACATGATTCATGAGCTATAATTTACAATATTGGAAGCAAAGGTCAAGTTTACATTTGATATGTACTGATACCAAGTACTAATGTGACATTAGAAAGGGATCACAACAACAGAAAGAATATTAATTAAATTATTCATATCTTAGAATCTTTATGACACTGTAATTTAAGTTCCTAAAAGTTAAAATAAAAGGAGGGATGTAAAAACTACAAAACTGTATAAATCATAATATTTATGGAATTTTTAGTTTCTTCTTTATACTTTGTTTAAAAGTTGAGAACACATAAACAAAGACTTTGTGGTTTATCCACATTTTCATAAATTACTTAACTGCATAAATAAAAAATGGAAATAACTTGAGGCCTTCAAATTATATGAATATTGATTTTTTAATTTTAAGATGTATTATAATCTATTGATTCCTAAACGACCTTAATATATGAAAATACATAACACTGAACTTTGTATTACTAAACTAATAGAATTCTTGCTTGTGTTAAATAACGACAGAGAAAAATGAAGCAGCAGGCAGGTTAAGTCTCCAAATCAGCTACTTCTATAAAGGGGAAAAAAAATTATCTCCATAAAAAATTCTACTAGTTGCATCCAAATCAATATCTACTTAACTGTACCTCACTGTCTACTATCATGACAATTTAAATGGCTTTTAAAAAAAAAAAACCTTTAAGGTACATTATCACTTCTGTTTGTACATTAACAACCCGGCTCATGGAGCTACTTGACCTTTTTCTGCTGGTTTCAGTCACTGGGAGGAGTCACAGGTAAAAACCCCACTACGGGTGAAGAAAATCATAAAGTCAAATCCACACAGTTATCTTGAGGATTTAGCAGGAGGACCATAGCAGTTTTGTGTGATATTTATACCAGGGGCAACAAATTGACCTTATTTCAACATGAACAAGGACATTAATGTGCTACTATATGTTATTCTGTACAGCTGAAACCTTTACTACACCCTCTTTCCATCCACTACATCTAAATCACTTATTACAACCTGTTTCTATCAGTTAAGCTTCTGGACAACACAGCAAAAACTGATTGAGGAACTACGGATACATATTGTTCACTGGAAATGTGAAAGAAATACAGAAACAAATATAATGGGTTTATTTTAAACTAATTTTCATGATTTAACACTAACCTCTCTGTCAAACTCATTTTACATACAACAGCTTGTAAATTAAAATTACTCATCTTGAAAATAAATTATTTCTGCTTCGGAAGAAAAACTGGTAGACAGAGACTACTGTACTTCAGCTTGCCTGAAAACAAAGGAAATTGATTGAAAACTACTACATAACAGGAACCCACTATCAGTCTCACTACAAAAACTGTCATAGCTTATTTGTCTCCTAATTAGGAAAGGATTGGGACAGAAAGCTTAAAAAAAGAATGAAAATATAAATGTTCATTTTCTATACACGATTTCATTAAGTAATATATTAGTGCATTTAAGACATTATTTAATATTACATCCACCTTCAGTATTGGTTTTGATCTAAAATTTAAAAATAAAATTTAAAAAATAAAATGTAATTTTTGGACACTTTTTTTCCTATTCACTTGTACAGTAATAAGGCAAGGCAGAACAAAGTCAAAGTTACCTTCTACCAGTTAGTCCTACTTTAGGTACTAGTGAATTTAATATGAACAGTCTGTTACTTCTAAGAGATATATGTTTTATAAATAACTAATTTACGTCCAGCTCTTACACGTTATTTTCTGAGGTGGCTTGGTGTAGGATCTTCTGCATTTTTTAGATATTTAAAGACCTAAATTAGTAGGTAATGTAACAAATACAACAAAATGGTTTAAGAATATGATAGTATTTAGTTGAACTGGCTGCCTATCTGACACTGAGGAAGACGGTGACAAAGATATCCATGAGAATATCACAGTTTTGTAGGTACTAGCAATCCTGAGCTCTCCATCCAGCTGATCTAGTTACTGCAGTACTGTCCCAGTGCAATGGCAGCATGAGTAGGATTATAAGACAGAAAAAAACACCTTGTTTACTGGGAAACTAAGCACCAATAGAAAAAGGGAAAACGCTTTAAAGGGCATGGCAAAAGCCAAATCTTTTGTTGAAATGAAAACCAAACTTTTTGTAGTGGTGTGGCAGAGGAATTTTTCACATTTTTTATAATATTTCCTTTAAAAAATTGAGAAAACAAGAATACTTAAAGAAATTGGAATTTAAGACCCTCAAACCTGTTTTGCATTAATACCGAAAATACTAGTATACATCACACAGAAAATTTTCTACTGTTTTCTAATAAATGCTCCAAAATCTCTCTTCTTGACCCATCTATCAAAAGATTAATCTTTTTGGGTTTTTTGGATTTGTCAGCAAAAAAATTCTGAAAGCCTTGCTGCCTTGAACATGCAAGGAAAAATCTGAGAAAAATCAGATGCATCAGAATTTAGAATTTATTTTTTAAGCCATCAAATATTAAAGAAGGTCTGATCTTAAATTATTCATTACTGCGAAGAAGGCTTAGGAATCAACTTCTATTAACTGTCTAAAACACATCATATCGATTCTAAGTTTGGATAAAATTCCACGTTTATTTAAGATCTCTAAAATATATATTTTATAACAATCTAAATAAAAAATAGCAATATGGATAGATTCAGATTTTTCTTTTTTTATTATACTGAGTTTAAGAATAGTTTTAGCAAAAATGAGTTGTAGGAAATTTTATTTCTAAAGCATTTTTATTCGATCTTTCTCTCAGCCAATTCAAGTTTGCTTCTAAGAATATTTGAATATTGAGGTTCTACACAATATTCAGGAGTACACAATTTTTTCGCATAAATTTTTCCCACTTTTTCCCTATTATCACACCTGTATTTCAGGTAGAAAACCAGTCCCAAACAATATCAACAATTAAAAAACCACTTATTACCATTTCCTTTTTTCTTCTGTGCATTTAACTATCAATTGAATTTGCTATTCCACAGATGTTCTCACGTGTGAAATAACTCTGATTGAAACCTTTTGTTATGCTTTGTTACATTTGAATGGATTTTGATGACAAAGCTGGAATTCAGTTTCTGGAAATAACCGTATGAATATTCTTTACTCCTCACAAATATTCATGAAAGCAACGCTCTGTAATATTTTAAATATTTGTAAATATTTTATTTATTTACTCTACCCCTCTCTCTCTCCCTTCCTGTCTTTTTCTCTCCTTTTCTTTTTTCTTGTCTCTCTTTTTTTTTTTTCCACTTTCTCTCTATCTCCCATTCTTTTGCAACATCAAAAATCATACCACACACAGAAACTCAAAACACCAGTATATTTTTAATTTTAAACATTAAATGGATATTACTGCTTCAAATCCTACCTTCACCAAGGCTGGAGTAAACAGAATTTCCTAAAACTTGTAGTGTATCTACAATACCATATGCAACTTTCATATATGCCCATGTATTTTAAAGATGTTTTAAGATTTTAAGATGTTTAAAAAAGGTGTTAAAAACATTTTCTATATAAAAAGTGAAACTGTACAAGATACTAAAAAAAAATCTGTCATTAATATCCTGAGAGATAATGTTCTCACTGAAAGCCCTAATTATTGCGTAGTTAAAGAAAAAAATGTTATCTATGAAATCTTCTTCAGAAACTAAATGATATAAGAATTCCATCAACAACACAGCAGTATGCATCATAGTCTTTTTTGCATAACGAAGCTTTTGCTTGTTTTATTTAGTTTAAAATTAAAACATTCATATTGTCAGTTTTGCCTTTTTCCAGACACATCGACTGAACTTCAGGTTAAATCATAAAAACCTAAATCATGATGTCTGCTGGATCAGCTTAGATTTGCTACTAATTTATGAAAACACAATGATTTACCACCAGATGGAATATTTTTCAGTCTATCTTCATTTTCGTATTGCTCGCTCTAAAGCAAAAAATCATCCTTAATGAATTTTATTTGCATACTGATGAAATTGAGGGTGTAAGCTTTTTGTAACTATATGACTAAATAAGTCTAGCTCCTGTTAAGATTTTTATTTTCTCTACCTTTTTATAATTTTTAGCATTAGATCATGGAGGCCAAACTATTTCTCAAAAAAAAAATATTGCTGAAAACAGACTTTTCTTCTTACTAGGTGAGAAATATTCTTTTTTCTTTAACTATTTCCTCAATATCATTAGCCACTGATAAGTAGAATTAATTTATATATTTTGACCTACTTAATGTGACTTCTCAAACAGTGATTAAACTAGTGCATTTTAAACAAACAAATTATAGTGCTCTACTGAATTCACTACCCCTTAAATGTCCTTTATACTAAAAAAAGCCCGTGCAATAAGGTATATTTAATATTTAGTGAAATGGGAGGGTAAAGACCAATGAGAAAAACAAAGAAGCTCCATATACTTTGGAAAGAAAAACCAGACCTATTGATACATCCAAATTTTCAGTCTGCTTCTGAAAATATGGGAATACGTGAGCTGACAGCACAATTTAAAAAAAAAGGGTTCCTTCCTACTTCAGGGAACAGGAAAGCTGTAAGCTATTTTTTTGATACTTGATAGTTTCTGCGTTCAATTTTCTTCTATTGTATTCTAATTATGTGACTCTGTGTGAATATGCAGAAGGCTTTCACGGCGATATCCCTTTCCATCTCATTTAGCTGCCTAAATATCAAGGACCTGCTGTTGGAATGGTTATGCTTATAGAGCAACTCTTTTCAGATTTTTTTACCTGTTAAGGTGAAAAAGCTTTCAAAAGAAGGCCAGTATTCCTGGGTATAATGGTTCACAGTCCCATTACTAATTTTTTTCCAGTAGAACAGGAATGGTGAATGAGAAGACTTCATTTATGTACAATCAGCATGAAATACTCATCTTCTGCAGACAAAACCAAGAGATCCTGATCTCAGCAATGACAGAACCTTCTGCCTGTCTGCCTCTCTTCCACGGATCGTAGTTGGGAGATAATATGCCACAAATCCCTCCATTTTTGCAGGTAGAGCAAACAGTCTACAGCGTCAAACTTCAGCTGACTACTCATCACCCAAATTATTGGCAAAAAGTGAACAGAGGCACATTTTTCATAGCTCAGGGTAAATATTGGTACTTATGGTTCTTATCAGTAGTCTAGGAGGTGTGATCTGCACGCTGGCCATTTTTTCCCCTTCTTTTGGGATGGTTTATTTCTCTCTATAAAACATGTGCTATCTATCTCTTTTACCAAAAAAAACCCAAAACATAACAACAATTACAAAATAAAATAAGATTAAAAAAACAAAGGACTCTCTTTTGGACCATGTGCCTACTTTTAAAACACGCAAATCCTTAAATACTTCTGTCCCTGTCTGGCATTTTGAAGCCTTCTGCAGGTTGTTTTTTTGACTCCTCTCGTATTTGTCTTGGAGGGGTTTCAGGTTTGGTTTTTTTTTAGCCTTTTGTTGCTTTTAGCCTCCTCTGGAAAGGAAAAAAAAAACCAAACACAGTCTAGTTTTTCAACAAATCTCTCACACTCCACTGGTAAAGTGTACAGCCATACAGACAGCAGAGAGCTTCGCTCTTCAGTTTATGTGTACAAAGCTTCATTACATGAAATAAACATGCTAAAGACATAACGGTGAATTTCTAATTAAGCTCAACTCCCAAATTAATTTCAAACTCACAGCTTTGTAGGGTAGAGTTTTTCTTTGATAAGTATGGCAACTTTTTTTTCTTCTAAACACTCACCTTGCTAAAGATTTTAACAGCTAAATTTCTTACTGTATCTTTGCATAATTGCTTTGTCATGATTATTTACTAGTACACCAATCTTCAGGTCATTTATACGTTTCATCAAAAATGTTCTGTGTTTACTTGTGTATAATCAACAGTATTGAACACAGTTGGCCTTGGAGTTTCCTCTGAACTTCTGCTGAAATACCATTATGCAGCAATGTTAAAAATTTTTTGAGATTAACCAGCTAGAACTTAATCTATTTAATTTGGACTGTATTGATATTGTGTTACTATTTAAAATTAGAAAGTCATACAACATTTGGCCAAAAGTCTATAAAAGTCCACATAAGTCCACATATAAAAGTCACTTAATTTATGTATACTAACCTCAAATAATTACATCAGGATTTTATAAGATCTATTTTTCCATTAAAAATATTTGACTGATATTCATGCTTGGGTTTTTTTACTTAATTCTCGTTACTTGACTCTTCTATCTACTTATCCATTATTGTAAGCGGAGCTGATAGCAGAGTAACTATTTCAGCAGTTATCAGGAGTATTCATTGGCAGTGTTTGAGTATTGAATATTTGCAAAGCTTCAGAAAACCAATGCACCAATAATAATGAAAAGTTTGAAGAACGTTTAACAAGTTATTCCTTTCCTTAGTGGTTAACGAACTGAAAAAACTTTTATTATCATCTTATAGTTCAACTGCATTGTTCATTTCCTTTACAGAGAGCTTATATATAATCACAGTCAGCAGTTTTACCACTATGCCTCATTTCTATTATGTCTTCATTTAAACTCTATAATTTTTTTTTTAAAACTATGATGTTGTCTCCTCAATCCTTTTAACTTTACCTATTAATTTTCTACAATTAGTAAACATAAAGTTATATGGTCAAAGAACAATTTCCCCCTTCAGGGTAACTTCCCAAATTCCTGATAAATTTTCTCTAGATTTCTACCCTTTCTTTCCTAGCTCAAAGGATGTAGGTTTATATGTAATTTTATTTTATTTCTTTTTACTTCTATTTATGAATTAAAACAATTTGAATCCTATACGATCTATGTAAAAACACTGTACTTTTTCCTGTGTAAATTTTGTTAAATTTTCTCTAATTTTAGCATTTTAAGAAACAAGTAAGATTGTTTGATTAGGACCATAATCTTGTGCAAATTGAATGTGAGAAGTTCACAAATGCTCCCAAACACTGACTTTGTTGAATGAATGATTTGGTTTTATTCAGAGTGGAGAATTATCTATGTTAAAGGCAAACCTATTTACAATTATCAGACAATGTATTTTGAAATGGTAATTATGTATTCACTTCCTCTATGAGCTCACTGACAACATAGCTATCTAAGTCATAGTCTCCCAATAACAGATTTTTTTTATCCAAATTATATGTAATTTTCTACATAATTTAACAATCATTTCTTACATGACTAAATCCATTTGTTTATAACCTTGTATGCATAATGACTTGCTTTGATCTGCCAAAATAAAACTTCCATGTATATACACCTACAAACAGTCAGGTTTTCCCTGGAAGATTGACAGAAAAGAGTGAAATATAGATTTAGTACAGAAAAAGGTATTTCTTGTTCCATAGCGAGTATCGAGTCTCTTATACCACTGAACAAAAATAAAATATAAGTTAAGATGAATTTATTTAAGATCAATTAATTGAAGATTGGAGAAACTTTTTATCTCACCTCATCCTCACAATTCTATAGAATTACGTCTTGATGAACCAAAAGTTATCTAACCAACAGTCTTCTAATTATTAAATTATTAAAGCAACAAAGTATTTGAACATGAAAAATGAATAAGACATTGAAAACTGTACCCTGTTGAATACTGTGAACCTGAGGTACAAAAAATGAGAAGGCAGAGAATTAGCAATATTCTAGATAGGCAACCTTCTCTTTTGAACCTACAATGACATGGCGAGATACTAGATGAAATGCCATGCACATGTCTAATGTGTTCACCCACTACAGGGTAACGTGAAGGAGATAATAAATCAAAAAAAATCATGCTAACATGATAGCCCATATAAAGAGCCAAATGGAAAATATTTTAAATGTCTCTTTTGGGGAAGACCAATATATTTTTTGATGAGAACTTTTGTTAGTTAAGAATGTGAGACAGCATATTACTTCCAATTAAGGCGAGTCTTTCTGCAATTTATAATTCACAACTTCACTCAAAAAAAAGAAGTTCATGCTTATTAAATTTGCACACTAGGATAATGAAATGGATTGGGATACTCCTGCTTCACTATAGACTTTCTATCTATCAGTACATAGTAAATGTTCCAGTAAGTCATGAAGATACAAGAATGGAAATGCTTTCTGCAGTGCAAAATATTATTAGGATTTAATTTAAACACTTATCAATTATATACACTGACTTAAAATACAATAATTAAATCTGAGGGGAACTCAATGTATTTGAATGACTCTAAATAACTAGCATGGTGCTCATCATCTATATTAATTCTGAATTATTAAGATCAGATTGTGATGTAAGATACGATATTTCATTTAGGTTTCCCAGAACTACATCTTTGAATCATTTTTTTTTTTTTGCTTCCTCATGAATAATGATTAAACAGAAGTCAGTGTTTATAGAAACTCCTTCCATAAGCCTGTACAGCAGCTCCAGCCACTGTGTGCTCATGTTGTCAGACAGCTTACCAAATGGACGGGAAGTTGAGCTTTGTAACTTCCTTGAACTTAGATACATGGTGGATCATGGCTGGCTTACAAACAACAGACAAACATGATTTGAAGCAGTAACATATGTTTGGGGATATCTCAACTTATTTCATTTCAATCCAGATTTTAGCTGTTTCCAAAGCTATAATTTTAAGAAAGAGTATTATTTTTAGGTATGTCAACAAGTGAGACTTTGTTTACTAATAATGCCATATTGCCAAATTTTAACAAAATCCTTCCTAGAGATATTTATTCCTCCTTAATATTAGCACTGCAATGTTGAATCCAAGAGCCTTGCTGTTATGATGGGGAAAAAAAAAAAAGAAGAAAAATCTCATTGACAAGAATGACTGAACTTCTGGATACTTTCAGGTGAAGTTGACGACTGAGATATCCTCGCATTTCAAAATTATTTTTTATCTTTGTAATATTCAGTGTACTTATATGCACTTTTTAACATAACTTTTGAAATTTATTACTTATTACAAATAGGTCACAAAATCAGTGCAAAGTCTAACGTGATATGTTTGGATAGCTTGGGTTTTTTTTTTTTTGACAGATTTTATATAATCTAACATACACTGTCAAAAGTTTCAGAATAGATGTCCTGCACATAGAAAGTATAGCATGACTGTTGACATTAGGAAAACAAAACATGCTTACAGTAATTAAAAGAAATTAATGATTTCTCATTCCTCCAGTATCCTTGACACAAACCATATATATATGATTCAACAAGGTCAAGTGCTGCCTTTTACACTTCAGTCACAAAATGCTCCAAGCCTGGGGACGCATGGCTGGAAAGCTGCCTGGCGGAAAACGACGTGATGGGCCAGCTGTTTTACAGCCAGCTAAACATGAGCCAGCAGTCGTCCTGGTGGCCAAAAAGGCCAACAGCATCCTGCCTTGTATCAAAAATGGCGTGGCCAGCAGGAGCAGGGAGCGATCCTGTATTTGGTGCTGGTGAGGCTACCCCTTGAATATTGTGTTCAGTTTTATGCCTTCCTCTATAGGAAGGAGATTGAGGTGGGGAGTGTGTTAACTAGAGCAGAGCAATGAGGCTGCTGAAGCGTCTCGAGAACAAGTCTTATGAGGGAACTGGGATTGTTTAACTTGCAGGACTGTAAGGGGAGACCTTACTGCTCTCTATAAATACCAGAAAGGAGGTTGTAGAAAGGTGGGTGTTGGTCTCTTCAACCAAGTAACGTGATAGGACAAAAGCAAATGGCCTCAAGTTACAACAGGGAAGGTTTAGATTGAACAATAACAAAAATTTCTTTGCTGATAATGGGGAAGCATCGGAACAGGCTGCCCAGGGAAGTGATGGAGTCACTGTCCCTCAAGGTATTAAAAAAAAAAAACGGTGTAGATGGGACTCTGGGACATGGTTTAATAGGTGTGTTGATATTATAGTTTGATGCTCTTAGAGGTCTTTTCCAACCTTTATGAGTCTATGATGCTATATGATTTGAATTGCCACTAAATATCAGCTAAAATAGGTAATCTCCAGATCTTCTGGCATATACTCATACCTTTTAGCTACAAGTCAAAAAAAAAAAAGTTATTAGAGTTTAATTGCATTTAACAAGACAAAGTATTCCATAATTTACCAAAATCACTGAAATTACATATTTAACTATACCAAAGAAAATTAGAAATTATTAAAAGCTTTCAGAAGATTAATATAGAGTTATAACCTAACAGGCAAGTTTCCTTCATTGTAGTAGAAATTTGGACAATATGCCAGTTATGTAGTTCTCTACAGTGTCAGTGAATAAGCATAATTAAATATTAGGCTCAGTAAAGAAATCAAATTACAACAACGAAAACTCCAATTTGCCAGGAAGAAAACAGTTTCTCAAAATATTTCATGAATATCTGGTCCTGTCTTTCCAAACAGAATCTGCTACTGCCCGTATTTCCTTACAGAATGATGTACAATGTCCTCTGAGAGAAAAGACATTATTTGTGTTATTATTGTCTCGTTAAGAAGTAAAATTAATTTAAATTTTGTTTTAGGAGTAGGCACAAATATATGCCCAAAATTGTTTACATTTTATGCTGGAAAATCAAATTAGGATTTTCATTTCAGTCAGGATGAAACTTTTACAATAAAATCAGCAAAAATGTTCACAGGTGTCTGAATGTATAATTTTATTAGGAAAAACTTAGTGTTCAAGGCAAAGGGAATTCTTTGAGAGTTTTACATTCCCATTCTCCTTAAAACAACAAACATAACTCTCATCAGACCAAATAGCCCAGAATATGCTATGTATCATTTCAATGTTGCTCACAGGTACAAAAATGTTAAAAAAAACTTGTAAAAAATAATATTAACACATAAAATGCACTCACCATCTCTTCGATTAAGCCTTGCAAATTCAGGGCTGTGACTGCTAGACAGCTCTGATGAACTGCTGAACGATGACTGAGGCAAAGCAGACACCAACTGATCATCACAATTATCTGCCAGTGAAAAATATCACGTTCAGGTTAATACAATGAACGCCACTTACTGGAACTATAATCAAAGAGAACACTAGAAAAATACCTGAAACAATCCTATATCTGTGAGCAGCATATCTCTATTTCCTCTTGTTGTGTTACATGAAAACATACCAGTACTGAGGCAGCACTTCCTCCTCCCCCCTACTTTTTTAGCCAATACTTCATGAGACTACCAGGGTTTAATTTATTATGTTCTTAACTGGCTGTACGTTCCCACTTCCAATTCAATTTTTGAGATCATATCAATAAATGTCCCACGTTTCATTCACTGCCATTTACACAGCTAGCAACCGATGCCTTCTAGTCTTCATTGTAGCATGGACCAGCATCCTCAGCACATGCCCTTCACTTTCTTTAGAACTGTTGCCAGAACAGGTCTGTGCAATCGTATTTAACGTGCAACTATATTAAACACAGCTATTTCTTTTAAGAAAAAAGAACCCTAATGAAACAAAATAAAAAAACACTATCATCCCTTTTAAGCACTGTAAGGATGGCCACATGGACAATATTTTGCAAAATGATTATGTCACAGTTATTAGCATGCAAGTTCTAGCATCATACAGAATAAAACCCGAGAGTTTCAGAAAAAGACTTAACTGTAGTGCACAATCAATGGTGCATAAGCAAGCAAATGCTAATCAATACTTTGGATGTTAAATGCCTCTTCAGCTCAATTGTTATACAGGGAATGTGTTCATTCTACATTTACATTTGCAAAACATACATCGAGAATCAATAACTCTTCTAGTTTTAGCTGGAAAAAGACCGACTTTAAAACACTAGAAGAAACATAAGCAAATCTTTTCCTAGCTATACTGTGCTGACATCTGTTGTTTAGAAAATGAGAGGAAATTATGTAAACTTTTAGCCTTTATAAAATACTTCTTCTAGGACAAACACATCGTCTGGATACAATTGATAAGTGACAAGTCAGGGGTGATTCATTCTTATTCTAACCCTTCTGTTTGCCTACCAGATTCCCACTATCAAAATAATGAATATTAATGAATACAAAATCTTCAAACTCTTTCCCGATTCAGTGATAATTAACTGTTTCTGCTGAATTATCATGGATATTTTTAATTAGCACTAAGACTTGTAAGACTTTTATATGAATGTTTTCAGGGTGTTTGATTACCTTCAAAAATTTTTTTTTTGTTTAAAGTTAGTTCATCTGGTTCTTTAAGCAAAGCTCTTCCTAAACAGAAGGCCTGATACTGATCATGACAGAGGCTACAGTTAGTAGTTTTCTCAAATCCCACAAGTAATATTCTCCTCTGTAGTGACTGGATATATTACTTGCTTTTGTCCACATACACCACACTTCTATGAAATTCAGAGTACCTAACCCATGTGAAAGGAACAAATAGAATTATTCCTTACTTTTTTTATTTCCTGCTCTAGTCTCCTATAACACAAATTGCAAAATGTTATAATTACTCTTCATTGTCTAATCCCAAACTCATTTTTCACTTAATTATCTACAGATTAGATATATAAGGGTGAAAGAGGCTGTGCTACTTGGGACAAATTGTCTAACTGCTAAGGACAGAAGAAGAAGAAAAAAAAAAGGGGAAACAAACTTTCATCTTATGAGCAAATGCATTGTACTGGCAAGTCTTAGATAATTGTGTCATTAGCAAAAGGTTTCTTTATAACTCAGAAAATAAAAGGAAATTATTAGTCATCAGCTATTCCAGAAAGAGAAGGATATCATGCTAATGCTTCACACAGAGAGCTACTTACACTGCAAATGCACAAAATATAAATATGGTAATAAAACTCCCCCTTCAAGTACTGAAAGGTAGAAATAGTCTCTCCAGAGCCTTCTCTTCTCCAGGCTGAACAATCCCAGCTCTCTCAGACTGTCTTCACGGAAGAGATGTTTCATTTTTGTGATAATTTTTGTAGCCCTCCTTTGGACCCTCTCCAACAGGTCCACGTCTTTCTTTTGCTGAGGACTCCAGATTTGAATGCAGTAGAGTATCTCATCACTTCCATGTGCCTCATATTTTCAGCTTTGCTTTTCTAGCTGAAGAGTGGAACGTGTTATGAATTGAATCACTCAGAATAAGACCGTTTGATTAATACTTACAAGCACTAATAGATAAACAGCAACAGATACAGGATTTTTACAAAGCCCCTAGATCTGTCTAATTCTTAGTTCAGCAGGAAAAAAAAATAATTTCCACTGGATGGATGCAACAGCTGTCTTTGTATTATTTGCTTCTTTGTATTATTTGCTTCTGTTTTCACCTTTTTTCTCACTAATCTATAAATTAGAAAGGAATCAATGGCACTGCGTTATTCTGCCTACATGGTCTAAACCACATATTTCTGTGAAAGTCACATGTTACTTTGAGCACCTACATAGCATTTATCCTATAATAATTTATAATCATTTATGTCAATTTCAATTTTTAATAGAACGTTATAGTTAAATATATGCAAGATGTTATTCAAAGTTCAACTGTGCAACCTTTTCTCCCTTTATTCAGTAACAATTAAAGAGAAATGAGCAATGTATCACAACCATATCTGCTCTGAATTATTATACATGTATTTTGCAACAGCTGCAATGATTTTTTCATGGAAATAATTTCATATCAACTCATTTATTATTGCTTAGCACATGTTGCTTAAACCATGTTCTTGTTGAAGCTTACAATGTACAATTTAACTCAAAATGTAATAAGAATTTCAGAATTAAATCCAATATACTTTGTAAAAAATGTCAGGAAACAGATCGTCACTATCGACTTGTTTCTTGAATTAAATAAAAGTAAATGAACGCATAATGTATACAGCATGACAATTCTATATGGAGAATATATCTTCTTCTACAGCGGAAGGCATACTACACAATGAAACACTTTGTAAACAGTATTTTCCTGCATGATCTTCATTTCTCTTGGGCAGCTTTCCTTTATATAAGAGAACAGATCTCACCACTGAAGGTGATCTATGGCGTTCTAGGAGTATTTCACATAGCTTCTCCAGGCTAAATAAATACTTCGGTAATTTATATTAATAGAAGTTTTAAAAGAATTGTTAAAATCTATGCATCGTATAGATTTTATTAGATTTTTGTGATAAATATTTTTTTAAACAATAGCTAAGGATATGATATAAAATAAGGATTTGTGAAGGAAAGAATATGTATTTAATCATATGATGGTGATGCATCAAAGAGACCTTTCAGCAAAAAAAACTAAGTTCCAACCTAGAGTCACTGTACAGCAGCTGTACAGTAAGAAGAGGGAAGAATAGTTGTGAAATGTTAGGGTTAGCTAATGTAGTATGCTGACAGGATCTGTAATATTTACTATTTAAAAACAATGTCTGAAATGAGCAGTATCCGGCAGGGTAGAAAGGCATTACTCTGGGAATAAGAGGTGAAAAATTGAAATACAACTGATTAAAAAAAAGGAAGAATATGCAAAAGGGGGAGGATATATCAACAAAAATACGTTACCAGTTTCATCATCAAGTGAAAAAAACATTATTCAAATTATATAAGGCATGCTCTTCCATACACTGTAATTCCAGTGTAGATTTAATCAAATTTATTTACCAACTGAGGCATTTTATAGGAATAAAACTGTAAGTTTTGCGTGTAAAAAAGAATGCCTATCATTTCTCTTCTAGCTTCAAATGCTATCTCATTATGCAAATCAGAGTAAATCAGGAAATTACTCATAGAGTAGTACCATAATTTATATAGATCATGCTACACGATCTACAACAGATGGAGTTCAAATAGGATATGTAATAAAGCAGTTATCACAGTCATGTTTATAACATTATGGTTGATCAAATAAATTTTGTGCCTTTGACCAAAGCAGTAGCTTCCTAAAATAAAAGCAAAAATAGTAATAAAAATAGTACAATACTGTGACGACTTAAGATTTATTTCTTCAAGGTACCTAAGTGTATATTTTCAGATAGTGAAAGAACCACAATGACATTCACAAGCACAATCCTCTTTTCTTTTGAAACATCAAGAATATATGTTGCTAATTTGAGCTTGAATATAATAGTCAGGTCGATGTTTGTGATCAAATTTTCAGCTTGGTCCATAATATAGATACACTCTCTTTATTCAAGATATATCTTAATTAAAACTGAAACATCCCAAACAAGAGCATACACAAGTTAATATATTAAAATTACACTTACTTAACTTTTCAGTGAAATTCAACCCAGATACTACACTGTTCTAAGTAATTGTTTCTTTAAATTTTAGTTTAGTTGTTTTTGTTTGATGAGAAGGTTTGGATTAATGTCGTAATGAACTATTGAACTTTTCACAAAGCAGGACATAGTTAGCAGAGAAGAAAAAAAAAATTATAATAACTGACTTCCCTAAAAAACTACTAAGTTCTTCAGTTTTATCAAGTACTCAGAGAAAACACTGAGTCCCTAATAATAAACATTTTAACAAAAAACAATTGTTCCAGTAAGCCAGATGAAAACAAAACAACAACAACAAAAAAAAAAACAAGTCAAAGAAGGTTTATAAATCTTTCCTCAATTAGGGAAAACTAAATACCTAATCCTTAGACAAACAGACCAGCAAGGGACAACTGGAAATACAGTTTTAGTGAAATAGAATAGAAATAATAACTGTGGAAGCCTGTAAGAACTTTATTAATGTTGATCTGTCCCAGGCAGGTGAGGCTGCAATGCTCAGGAAAGATCAACTTTGGTGCAATCAATACCTTCATACATGAACAAAAGATTACCTGCCATCAAAAAACTCATAAAAAGGAGTGAGGCTTTTAAAAATAAGACATGTCATATTTTATCAACTGGACTACTACTTTCTAAAACCTCAAAAATTATGCCATAAGAAATACCCTCCAATATTTATTAAATTGATGATTCACTCACATGGACTTCAAAGTGTTCTTTTGCTTTTACTGTGAAGACCAAATAGCCTCAAAACCATCCACTGTTTCCAAGGAAAGATATCTAATTGTCACTGCCAGTGATCACATATTGCACTTTACTTAATAGAACCTTTAAATATGTTAATTGTGGTAATTTAGACTTCGGCCCATGTGCAGGTTTGTAATTAGCTTCAAAAGATTCATTGAATTTAATGAGATTCTTGTGCCATAGATAAAAAGAGATGTGCCCTTCTCCTCCTTTTGCTGAGAGGCATTGACTATAATCCTGATCCCAATTATGGTGATCTCTTCATCAATAAGGATAAGAATAATGAGGCAAAGTCAAGTTGATAGACAATCCGGACAATTAAAGGTTAGTTTCTGGCCTTCTAACTACACAGTATGCAATGTCACATAATATGAAGCCTATGGTTTCTGCTGCTGTATTCTTCCCCTTAAATTTGCTTCCTGACTGGGCACAAGCTATTTTTTTTTTCAGAGATCCTAAGCATTTCTTCATATTTAGTCTACTGCTGCCTGTTTGTAGCTAAGAGTTTAAAAACAACTAACTAGAAATGTTGCACTGTTTCATGTCCACCTTCAAAGCAGTTCTTAACCACTAGTATTTCTCTTTTCCACTCTTCAATTCATTTTGAGGTATATTTTAGGCATTTAAGTATTCTTAGGTATATTCCATTTGAAAAGCATATAGAAGCTCACAAGTGCTTTCCTCTTCCAAGGTTTTCTAGCCATTTTCAGCTGCTTACTACTTTTTAAAATGTTCACTGTTCATGTTGACACTTTACTGGTGACTGGCCCAGGTTGATGTGTTTGCCCTTTTGTTTTTGCTTCAATGTCAGTTTTCATCAATACGTTTCAGCTGTTTCTTGGAGTGGGGTGAAGGGAGAAGGATGGGAGCTGATTGCTCAAGATAAAAGAAGGAAAGTCTTTAGGCTATTGTAACAGTTTCTTTCTGAATAAAAAGAATTATTTACCAAGGAGAGAACTCTCTTGGCAAGGCTGAGTCTTTTCTTGACTTTGAAACAAAATCTTCCAGATTTCTGATAAAATGGTTAGTTTTTGCAGACTGTAACTCACACAAACACAACACAGAATTCTGACACTTAAGAGTCAGTTGTTTAAAATATGCTATTCAGATCAGGCACGTGACATTTACTATAACAAAAAGATGTAATATTTCCCTCCTTCCTTTCAAAGAGACATCTCCATCTCCCAGTAGCAGTCATTTCATGCCAATGGGGGATGAAGTGATTATAAAAAGCCAAATATCCTCTGTGCTGACTGACCATCTTGCTGTCCAGGGGCAAAAAGTCTTTTCTGTGACTAAACATGAAGAGTTTAAAAGTCAGACCTGAAGAAGAAGATAAACACTGTCTTTAGAAAGATCAGAGCTTAATGATAAAGGACTGGAAGAGATAAAAAGCCTGTTTCCAAACATAGACATTTACAAAATTCACACCTTGCAATAAACTTTCAACAGCTGACATGTTTTTATGGTGAGCACTAGGTTTTTATTTATCTTTACTTTTTATTTTTATCTGACTTTATGAACCACTTTTGTTCCATGGTTAGGAGAAAAATGATCCGAAAATCACAGGGATATAATCTCCTTAGTTTTAAAATATTAAAATTAAAAACTTACATATTCTCAATACCCAGAAATCAAGCCAAGAGTGAACAACTCTTGACTTAGTTGGCCTTGATTGACAGTAACTGAGTTACTATCAACTCAACTGAATTACTATCAAGTTGAGACTTATTCCTGAGTCTCCTGATCTTTGCTAGAAGCCTTTAGTCTATGATCCAAGGCAAAGGAACTCCTAATTTGTAATGCCCTCTGAAACAAAAAAGTCCTTATCTTAAGTTCCATGATTATTGGATGAAGTTTGTATTATTTTATAGATTCCAATTACATTTTATGTGTGTGAATTCAGAGGTAAGAAAGAGTACGTGATTCAATAAAACTTTAGAGTAGGACAAATTGGAACTGAAAGTTGACACAAGAAATGGGTCATTTTCTGTTACGTTCCTCTTATTCACTTTAAAGACATACAGCAAAATTTATTAATTAATCTAACATGCTTCAATAACGCCTTCAGATCAGCTTGTTCAAGGTGTACTCTAGAAAACCAAGAAAGTAGCTGCATATCTTCTACTACATAGGTAAATGTCTTGTTTATTTCATCTTAAAGGTATATTTCTTATCAAACAACAATCAAAACTGGCAAGATTAAGTAGAACACCTAAAACATCAGCAGAATCTGAAATCTGTGGGATTTTTGGGGCCTTGCTTAGCTCTATAAACTCAAACTAACATTGTTTACTTAGTATTTCTGTTGTTAAAAGATCTTTCACTGTGTTTTTATTGCCATTGCATTTTGGTGTGTATCTCAACAACAGAATAAATGTTGAAAAAATTTTTAATCTTAAGAAGTAGTCATGTATTAAATGTTAATAAGAACTATTTTATGAGTAAAAAATGTAATTCAGCAGGTATAATGTGCACTTTCTGTGAAAAGCAGTGAAAGACTAATTCAATTGTAATCTGAAACTATCTTAAGCACAAATGGTTGTAAAACAGCAAGATTTTTACAGAGAGCAAAGCAGAATTTATATATAATAAGGGAACAAAAAGAAATTACTTACAATTTAGAATGGAAATATTTCATACTGGTCAAGGACATAACTTTCGTTATCAACATTAATTCTTTCCTGTGTAGGTGTGCAATATCTCAAACTAATTTTGTAATAGCATCAGATGTTCTTCCTCTTGAAATATGTCTTACACTTCCTCATTGGATTATTAAATTTTCACTGTCTTGCTCTGGCACATATTCTTTGAAAAATATTTGCCATATATCATAATACATTCAATCTTCTTCAGCTGGGATAACATAAACAGTGTTTAGTAAAATTTTTCTTTGGATGAATAAAAATATCTTTATCAAAAGTCAGAGTATTTCAAATGCCTTATTACCAGAAGAATGTAGAAATTGTTTTTCTTTCTCCTAAACTACTAGATGCAGATAGAATTCACACAGAAGGGGTAAGGGATTGTTTGTCTGTTTGTCCCAATGATAATTTTAACTGATTTTATTCAACCAAATTTTGCTCAAAGGTTGATGTTCTCCTTTGGATTGCATGTCATCCAAGAAACAAAACTGCCATACTTAAAGTTAGAAAAGAAAAGAGTGCTTCTTTTTCATTCAAGGCAAATTTATATGGAAGTTTTTCAGAGAGAAATAAAAAATATAATTCAGTGCCTATAAGAAAAAAGTAAATTTAAAACACCACATTAAACCCATGCAATTAAATCCCATCAAATGCCACTGAAAAGACCACATTTATAATGATGTTACACAGAGCAATCTTAAACAAACCACAAATAAAACATTATTCATGATTGGAAAGATACCACCCACCTTAACAACAATATAAATACAAAGATAAACTCACAAATGTTTGAGAAAAAATATTTTTATATTCAATAAGCCTTTTTCAGAAGGGACATTACATTTGTAAGATTCATCTTAGAATTGTAAACTTTATGAATTTTCTTAGTCTGGATGTTTGTCACTTTACAGAGTCTCTCCAAGGAGACATTCGCAAATAGATAGCATCTGAGCCTGCAAGATTCCACCCACAGACAAAACACTGCAACATTGAATCCCCTCTACTTCACTTTCTGCTCCAGTCTGACAGTTATGCTCTGTCACTGATTCCCAGACAATTTTCTAGGGCAACAAACATGACATTATACATAATTCTATGTTTATACGCAATGTTATCTATTTAGCAAAACTAAACCACAAGCTGCCACTCAACAGAAATATTATTAATGCTCTTTCTTATCCAGTTATATGTGAAGATACAATACACTTCTAGGATAAAATTATACTTGCTCTTAAACAGGATCAGGGGAAGGTGAGGGAATGGTGTTTAAAGGAAAATGATCACAGGTAAGAATATCTAAGCGGTAAGTATCTTATAAGATACTTTACTTCTTTTATCAATATTTACTTTTGTATTACTACCACCATACCAGCATAGCAAAATACTTCCTTGCAAGAGTTCACAAGTGGGTTCCTGTACACAGCCCTTGAAACGTTATCAATAAAGAGATCGGTGCAGTTGGGTCACTCCGCCTTACACTGGATTTGAGATAACCATTGTCAGTCATAGCAACTCAGTTAAAGTAAGATAATTTTTAAAGCATCTCTAACAAAGTAACTTGAAGTTTCTTGCCAAGACTTTAACAACTCTTGTTTTCTTGTTATCTTTTCAATTACAAAGCATGTGCCTTCCATTATCAAAGCACAGGCTTCAAAGGAAGGGGCGTCAAAACCCTTCTGGCATTTGTCTCAGGGATATAATTAAGAGCAATTCATTTGGATGCAAGGTAAAAAGCAAGAGGAAAGTTCCGATACTAGGCACAGCACTAGTGACTTCCAATGATGCTTTAGCTAAAGACAGGAGACGAATCCTGGCCCATGACCATCACCTGCAAACGTACATGGCTAGCTCTGTTTCTCTTGAAAGTATCTGGCACAAGCAATTAAACTCGAGATCTGAGAATGCCGAGGGCAGTACAGGTAAATCCTTGGTATGGTACTATAGGAAAAGAGGAAACAACGTACACACACTTACTAATTTCAGGATTGAAACATCAATACCAAATTGGACTATACTTATAGACTATAAAAGTTGTCTCAGAAACAGAACAGAAAGCACATAATTCAAATATACACACACAGAGTTTAATTTTATTTTACAATGCTGTAAACTTTATTTTTTCTTTATAATTTTATAAATTTAAATATCATTACTGTAAGGAAAAACATCTTTTTATCAGATATAAGATTTCAAAGAGAAGTACTTAAGTTTAGCTACATTGTAAGCCTGTGGATCTTGTTATCTTGTCACCCTACAAAGTAAAAATCTCCTTTCTTTGCTGTCATTTATATTACTTCAGGTGCAAATTTGTGCAGATGGTGATCAAGACACCTCTCCATTCTCTAGTATGACAAATTCCTTGTGTCTTATTCTGTGAGCCTTATTTTGTAGTCCCTGCATTACTTTGCAGGCATACTTTGCAGGGAAGATACCAGCACAGCAATCAGTAGGAGAGGTCAGTGTTGTGTGTTCAAAGCAAACTGATTCTTGACTTCTATTCATTATTTCCTTTGTTCAATTATTTTCATCCGTTAAACCTTTAATCATGTCATTACACACGTCCCATTCTGAAGTTTCACATAATGAACTCTTATGCATTTCTTAGGTCAGTACTTCTTGGAATATCTTCCCATTTAATGGACATAACCTGATTTAGCAGATCCCAAAATTACACCCAGACTACCCAACACTCACTCATTGCAATAAGAACCTTGGTGTTTTGTATTGTCAATGTGTAAATAGAAAATCCAGATCATCCTTCAATAACTAGCTAGATCACTGTTATTATTGTTGTTGTTATTACTATTATTAATAATAATTATTATTAATATCATCTCTAATTATTATTACATGTTTATCCCAGGATATGTCATTGACAAAATAAAACTGCATGAAGTACCTGTCTCTGAAGCACCATCCTGTCGCAGAGGCATCCTTCTAATCAAAGTTCTGTTTATTCATATCATCTTATTTACAGCTAAATATTTTGAGATTGGCATTGATCTAGTTTTTAGTTTAAGATGTCCTACATTAATGATATAAAATGCAATTCTTTTTATCAGTCCTATACAGCAACACATGACATAATTGATTTATGCAAGTATGTAATATTAGAAAAGTTTTTATGATAGATTTCTAACCAACACATTATTTCTTCCCAGATTACTACTGAAAGTTTTAAGTTCAATTTATTTGAGTACTAAAGCCCATTATGAAGTCTTGTACTAGACTCAATTTACTATTACTTTAGTATGTCTTTATGTATCATATCCAAATATTTATGAAGGTATGTTTCTGACATTAAAAACTACCACTATCACCTCACTAAAGTTCAAATATTCCTTTTTACTGACAAGCCTGCTAATCACAGTTTACAAATGCTAACAACGAATAAACTGATATTATGACCTTTTAGAATGCATGGAGGCACATTGAATGTAAATAGAAATACTTTTTCTTACTGAATAATCAAAGTCTAATGAGATCTGATACCACCATGCGTAGTAAATATACAGGTACAACTAAAAAAATATAAAAGAAAACTATGCATAAATACTTAGAGAAAAAATGCTACATTGTCCTTACAAATCTTGAAGCTTAGGCTTGCTTACCACATTGCATATCACTGCATGCTACAGGCCCATCTCAATGATTATGGTTTTTGGAACATATTTCTCTTTACTTTTTTGGTGTCATTTTTCCACCTGCCCCTTCAGTTGGAGTGAAGTCACACGTTATTCCCTTTCACATGCTTTGATAGGAGTATTTTGGAAGCTAACATACTTGATAGCCTGTTCCAAACTACAAGCATAGCAAAATAATGTCTTGTTCTTATGCAGGTACTTTAAATCACATCAAATTCACTTCCAATTAAGGCAGAAGGGAAAAATAAGTTCGTAAAATTTCTCTTTGAAAAAGTGAAAACCCACGAAATCAGATAACTAACACTAATGGGGAAGTTTTCACTTTATCCCTCACTTTTTTATTCAATTACCTCGCTGTTAAATCCTTATAAAGTATAGTTACTCTTTCAGAATTTACACATAGTTTCAAGGCTTGCCTGTTTGGGAATGTTTGTTACAGAAAACAGCAGCTGGAGAGAGCTGTAGTGCTCCTCTTGAAATGCTTCATTATCTCGTAAACACAAACTCATCTTCAAAGCTTCCTAGGGATCCAGAAAGACTTAATTTTTCCTCCCATACTGCCTTCTATTCCTTCCTTAAGCTGACTACTATTCATAACTAAAATGATCCTTATTCCTTGAATATTCAGATGTTCCTTGAATATCCAGATGTCTCTCTGCTAGGCTGGCTGCCATCTCTGCTTTATTAGCTAGTAGAAACTTCCTTGCTCCAAAGATAACTCCCTCCCATCCCCTAGCAACAAACTGGAGTGTCATACTACAAATGTCTTTTGCAGTGGATGTGTTATTTAGTGTTTATCAGTTCACTAGAGATCATAAAAATATCAAACCGGCATTATCAACTTAATCCCCTTGGGGTATGAGTGAATTTGAGGTGACCTACACTATGTTACATCCTAAGCACATTGTAAAATATCCTGCAGATTTTGTTTATCTAGTAAATACAGATGACTGAGAGTTCTCTGATAAGTTTAAATATCTGCATCCCACTTGACTCAGTGATATCTTTTATATGTTTTCCAAGACAAAATATTCTATAACAATATGACTAATGATAAAATGCTGTGGTGAATTCCACAAATAAAAAGGCTCACAATAGGTTTTGTCCTCACAAAACCTAGCAATTTCAGCTGTACACAGAAATGCAGCATGGATATATCTGCTTTTATAGACGGGTTTTTCCATGTACCACTGAATTCTCCATGAACGGCTTAAGTATCACAGTATCACAGTATCACAAGGTTGGAAAGGACCTCTGAGATCATCAAGTCCAACCTATAACCCTACACTAACACCAACACTAACACCAACCCATCATCTAAGTGCTGTATAGCAGTCTAAATAGAAACAAATTTCTCTAGGACTTATTCACGAGAAAATTCTCTTAATTTAAAATATATTTTTCACACATAGCTGAATAATTCGATACTCCCTAAAATAAAATAATATTTGGTGTGAATTCCAATAGGCATTGATAAAATTCAAGAAGAGTAAAGTGTGGAAGGCATAGGAATAATACCAGCTGCCAAATTCCCACTCCCGGTTCCAGAAAGAAGGACAAAGGAAGGCATATTCTGCTCCATCACACACTAAGCAGTGAAAGTTTCACTGCATGCTATATTTCCTTGGAACATTTCTCTGACATCTCTGCCCTCCATAATTTTGTCAAATTGAAATTCAACACAGCAGTAGCTGAATAAACAGATGCTTCTCCTGTTCTAACTCCTCTTTCTCCTCCTTATCATCACCTTCATCGTAATAACCTTCATGAATAAAATAAAAAATAAAAATAAAAAAATAAATCATGAAACATGGAATAAAATTATTTGTACGATATTTATATAAATCCTTATATAGCAATTATAACTCAAAAACCTGTTATGAAAATGGTGGCATTATTTTTCAGAATAAAACACAGCAAAAAGAACTATGTCACACATGGAAGTAAAACAGTAGACCGTTGCCTATTTTGAGTTATGACATCTTAGCACTAAGAATTCTACAGTGACTTGGATAATTTCTTATAATAAGAACTCCCATTTTTTTTGCTCAAGCTCAGCCAAAGCTGCCTGTGTGTCTGGCACCTTATTCAAACTGTAGCCTAAGAAGAATAGCAGTAAATCTGTCTTTCCATTACTCTAACATAGTAAGTTCCATTGAATAAGGAAGCTCTCCAGCAGAAGTTCAAAACACAGAAGTACGACCTCTGACAAAAAAAAAAAGAAGATACTCACCTCATAGGTCAGGAAACAAGAGTGAGTGGAAATATGGCTCAATTCAATCGTTTCACAAGTGGACATGTGTTCAAATACAGATATTTTCTTACTCTCAGTTGGAAAATGTCAGCGTGCACCAAGCCACAATGCTTTCTGAAGCAATTTTTTAGCTACTGACTACAACACTGTGCTTGCGCACCCATCCTTTCACCAGATCTCTCGCTCTTCCCAAAGATCAAGTCAGTGTTCAAAGGGACCCATTTTATGTCAGTAGAAGACGTGAAAACAAAAACAATGAAGATCTTCAAAAGTCTTTCAGAAAATGATCTCCAGAATTACTTTGGACATTGGCAGCATCATATGCAGCTGTATGTCAAGTCAGAAGGGAACTCTTTTGAAGGTGATGGTTGTTAATTTTCTTAATTTGTTAAATAAAAAGTTACAGGTACAAACTCATTTTTTTTGTGTGTGTCAGACCTTGTACTCCTTGCACGAGTGCACATAGATTTAAATGGTGAAGTATCGTAAAATAATGTTTTAAAAATTTTTTCTGTGATGTGTAGGTATACACTGAATTTAATAGTTATTTTACGAGGATAATATACAATATGACATAGAGTGAAAGAAAATTAGAATAAGATCAGTGTTATAAACTGTTAATATAATTTTTTCAAGTTACTTGTAGAAACTAGGGAAATAGTTTCCTCTTCCAATTTTTTTTTTTCAATATCCACTTTTAATATTAAATTATAAAGCAAACCTTTCAGAGATTTTTTTTTACAGTTTATTCCCAATCAACATTATTAAAGTGAATTAAAGCATTTTAATTGATGGATTTTTTTCTTTGAGATAATAATAATGCACAAAACATGCTAAACACACTCTTTTTTCTTTCTTTTTTTAAATACATTGTTAACTTACATAGCACAGAGATGTAATGTTGAATAGAATCAGATTTCAGGGTTTTGTATTGAAAGCTGTTACTCATATTTTTTTGACATGACTTGAAGAAAGCATACCCTAGATATAGAAAAATTCTTTGTCTCAGGAATGGATGAGCACAGGATTCTAAATATGATAAAATCTTTATTGTTCAAATTCAAAGAGAATTATTAACAATAATAATTTTGCTGTCCAAAATTATATAGGTTTCCCTTTAACATTTACACCAGGCATGCAAGTCTAGAACTGACGTGATTTAAGATCCTGTATAACAGCCTAAAGTCACAGAGGTTCCCTTAAGCAGGATGAATCTTCAGGTCATCAAATCATCAGCCTCCTGAATATTTTCAATTATGAAAGCAAGAGCAGTTAGCTGGTCTAAAGTATTACAGTTTTCCTTGTTTTCCCTCACTTGAGATGATAAAGGAAAGGAAAAATAATCATTATGACTGCATTGACTTCTGTTATAAGTAAATCAACTGATTTACTTTGTATCGTTACCTGGCCTTCTGCAGCCAGATCTCTGAATGTATTTTCTGTATGAAAATGTCCTGCAGTCACTTAATGTATTGCTAGTTTATTCCCAAAATTAATATATGTATTTTTTATTGTTAAGCACTCAACATCACAGCTAAAATAAAGCGCTTGGAAAGCTCTTTCATTTCAGAAAATTAAGGTGTGATCTTGTAGTGCTTCAAGTTAACAAGCATTCATAGGTGATTACACTAAAATACAATACTGACAAATTTTGGATACATTAAGAACAACTATATGAGGGAAGACTGACTTTATTGATTGGTTAGTAATTTTTATTCCTTAAGATTACACTTCATAACCAACTGTCTGATCAACAGAGGTCTTCCAAAGCATATAAGCACTCATTCAAAATGCAATATGTGCTGGTAAAATCCCTATGAAGTATCAACATTATTCCTCTAAATAATTATAGCTGTTTCTTGGCTAAATAGTTTATCTTAGTTTATCTTGGTTTATCTTAGTACGTCTAAGTAAATATGGGACATATCACAATTGCTTATGATTTATACATGATGCAGTTTACCAGAGAGTAGGTGGATACAAGGTCTCATATATTTATATATATTGACCACATAAATATCTAGTAGAAAAAAAAAGTGATGGAGATATTCAGCTAGTTACAAACCCCATTGTCACTTCTAGCTATTGCTTTCAGTCTAAATTCTTCTGAAAATGCGTACCCTTTTTTATTTGTTGGGTTTTGTTTCCTTATTTGTTTTCATATTTCTCTATAAACACTGCAAATAATTTCCTCTTCTCAGAAAGTTCAAAGTGTAAATTCTTTTGTTGTAAAGAGCTTTTATGGTTTCTCAAAGGGAAAAAACCTTGATTTCACGATTTTCAGAAAAGAACTCCAACATTGTTGTTAGTACATGGCTTATAATCCTATGACCTCCTATGTTGCATTACCCTTTAATATAGATTTGAGGTCTTTTTATTTTCTTAGTAGAGAAAAAAGTTGCATTCAAAGGAATATAAAATGCTGGACATTCTAAAAGGTTACATAGACTGTAAGATATCAGACATTGCAATAAAGAAGGATTATAAATCTTCACATGGAACTACCCAAAGCTGAAGCACTACAGAAACAAAAAACAAAACAAAAAAAAAAAAAAAAAAAAAAAACAAAAACAGAAAAAGTGTAAGATTGTTAGTGGTAAGAAGAAAACGAAAGCAAACTTTTAATGTTTTTTAAATGAACTGAAATAAATGATTTCATATTTCAATTCATTAGATCCACATTTACCCTAGAAAAGGGATAATTCTATATCTTTTAACAAGGCATGCAGGAAACCCTTCACTTCAGATTTTTTTTTCAGTAAAATGTGGGTAAATCTGAGATAAAAATGAAGTCACAAGGTAAAAATTAAGCCCTGTAGATGATGGCGAAATCTTAGAAGAGTAGGTGCCTGTCAAATAAAGTTGTATCTGTCACTGAAGTGGTTATTTCTCACCAACCTGATGTATTCAGGAAATGCCAAGAATATAGTTAAATGATGATTAAAAATCTGTTCACTGGGTTGTCTGCCTTTTAGTACCGGCCTCAGTCCTTTATTCATACCTAAAACCACGTAAATTAAGTTGTCACTTCAAAATGTTTCCTACAGTTAGTTTTAATCTGTTTACTAACCTGGACTGATGACTATCTGGAAAGAAACCGTGTTCATTTTTAGTCTTTGTAATTACTTCTATTTTACAATAAATTCAAGATGTATGATTTGTGTATGTGTATTCAACATGAGAACTAAATTTTTTTGTTTCAGGTAAACGTGACTATCCATACTTTCTAGCTAATTCTAGAAAAAAATGTGTTCAGCTTACAATATCTGAAAGGAATTTTATTTCTACACTATCCTGAGGCAAGGCAGAAGTAAAAGTCAGAGCATACTCACATTAGTCAAAGGTTTCATTGCTTGTCCCTTCATTTCAAAGCACAGGGGTAAATGAAAGAGAATAGCCAAGTACTCCACTCTCATAAACGGGATTACAGTCCCGCAAGGCTCTTCCCGTAAGTGAAAGCACTGAGAAGGAGTTTTCAGAACAACTTGGAATTTGGTAAGCTACGGATCAAAATAATAAAATCTACCAAGAGACACATGAATGACAGTGTAAATTCTAATGTTTTCCAGCACTGAAAAGAATGAAAAAAATCCTGTTTGCTTAAGCCATATTTTCCTTTAGAGTATCAGTATTATTACAGACATTGAACAAAAAGATCAGAATTATTTAAAGATTTTTATAACTTACACTATGTTTTATGTTCCTTTAGCTATACACAGATTAAAGCTACTCGATTCTATGGTTTATAACTTAAGTATATATTAAAACAACATAAGATTAACAGTCAAATATTCAAGTTGCTTTTGGAGGCAAAATGTATTTGCATTCAGCTGGGGATATAATTGCTTTATTAAAAAAAGCCTGTTCATTTTTTCAGACAAAACAATACTAGTATTTGTATTATAATTAAACAGGATTTGTAAACTTCCTAAATAGGTATCAAATCATTGTTAAAAATTTAATGGGAATTTATATTATAACTAGTCTTGCCCTAAAATTTACTGGAAGACTGCTGTATTCAATGACACAAAATTTAATGGCATTAGTTATTCACTGGAGATCTTATGTAGGGTTGTTCCATTAGTTAACTGCCATGAGGAAAAGACTTACAGAAGTTTTGAGTTATTTAATTTTTTTTTATTTGGAAATTTGAATTGAAGTCAAATCACGCCATACTGTATGCTTGCAAGTGTTCTCAGTTTGGATACAGTTTGCCTTCCAAGAAATCATGCATCAGAAGCCAAGATTACCACCACACGAAGGAATGATTTACACTATATATTGGAAGGTGGAAAACAGTTTACAAATGTTACACTTAGAATAATAAATGAAATCTGCCTGTGATATGTTCAATGCAGAGGCCATTCAGCAACAAAACATTTCTGGTCAAATTGTTAAGCTCCCAGCAACCCAAACAGCATGATCATGGCCAAACTTGTGTTAAATATGCTAATTCATGTAGTGTACCTGGGAATGAGTGGTGGAGGAAAAAATTCTCATGGAAATGTGGAGATAAACTATATATGAACTCTGATTCCTGCACTCCAGGCCCTATCTACTAATGTAGGAATAATTAAAATGTAGGAAATTAGATTATATCACAAAAAAATGTAGTTTTACAGCAGCTATTTCCATTTATATGAAAGACTACAGAAAGCAAACAATATAAAATTAATGAATAATATATAAAAAAATATACAAGTCACGCTTCCATAAAGCAACAGAGATTCAAAAGAAAAAATGTTTTCAGTGAATATAAAGAAATCTTCTTGGCAGTCTGGTCTTTTATGTGATGTTTAATAAATACTGTACTAAATGAAAATGACACAATATGACGATAGCATTTGGTAATTCTTATGTGACAAGTATTATCTAAATCCTCTTTGACTGAACTGTATTGTTCTCCACACACATCAAGGATTTATTAGATTAACAAAATGAACAAAGAAAGAAATAGGAAATTTTTTTTTCTCTCTAGACAACTGACTTTTTCTTATTTTAACTCTGGGTGAAAGGCATATATGATACGATATGAAAAGATCCGTAATTTGCACTCTTTGTGAAACAAGAAGGTAGGCTATTTAATTTATAGTTACTTCAAAATAAAAACAACTAAAAAAAAATTTTTTTCTGGGAACAGTACCTTACATATCCACATTTTTTCTGTCAGATTTTAATTTTTAAGCTATTTTTCTGAGTTGCTTATTTAGAATGAAGAATACAGTGCATTACAACATATACACTTTAGCTAAAAAACAAGGCTCTAACATAGCCAAGAGTACCAAATGACATTACAAAACCCTAGAATGATAAAAATTACCTTTGAGTCATGTGATTATAATTTCTTTGTCCAGCAACAAACTGGAACTTGATTCAAGGTGCATTGATATAAAACTAGTATTTAATTTAAAAAATACAAATGGATTTTTTTCAATTAAAAAAATAAGTTTTACAAAGGTGAAAAAGTAATATTTCCAATCAGATCCAAGAATGACTTATCTAAAGAGAAGTCGTATTTAGCTCACTGTCATTAGTTTATCCTTGAAATTGATAAATAAGTTGCCATGACTGGAGGAAAAAATGGGAAGGAAAAGAGGAAAAGAACAACCCTTTAAATCAGTTTAAAAACTTGACTCCTGAAGAAAGAGTGCTTGGCTTCCCTCTCTGTAATGTAAATATATCATGAATGAAGGAAAGTACCTGAACTGGCATGGCAGCCTACATTGTATTTGTAATTTATTTTTGTAATCTACTACAAGTGATTTTTTTTTTTT
Source organism: Tapera naevia (assembly GCA_033556795.1). NCBI lineage: Eukaryota > Metazoa > Chordata > Aves > Cuculiformes > Neomorphidae > Tapera > Tapera naevia. Next base: position 2,690,831 of record JAUMJJ010000236.1, on the reverse strand, counting down.
TGTTAGATTCAGCCTCTATTTTCATGGGAAATGGAATTGCAGCAGAGCTGACAAACTCCATCTGAGTTGTTAGGACAATTGTAAATTTCATTTGTACCTGTCATCTGGGCCACCAGGGCTGTTTTTTAATACCAACCCATCAGCTTCTGAAGTCAGCCTGCTTAAATCTGTTCTTTTTCATAGTGATTTCAATTATGTGGCAACATTCAGCTCAATTAGAATTAAATATGTCAATGAGAACATGTTTTTCCTGTTTTCTTCAGAGAAGGGGAAAAAAAGCAGGGGAAAATACAGTACCTGCTGGGGAAATAAAAAAGAGAAGGCAATGTTTAACATTGTTTCAGTAGGAAACCAAATGCCCTCAGATAGAGAGGTGCACTTCTGCATTCAGAAAACCTGAAACTGTCTTCGATCATTTTATGACATTTTTAAGATTCTCCTTCAAAACAATCCCATAATATTTACAAGGAAAATCAACACCAATTAAGGGAAAATCATAGACTTATATTTACTCACCTTCTTTGAGGCAGAACTAGACAGTAAGATTTCTGCGCATCTTGTTCAGTTTGCTCTTCACGACATTTGCTACAGAAAGACATACTTCAAAATGCCAGGCAGGATGCTTCTTTTCCATACTTAGACTGGCATCTGAAGCTTATAATTTCTATGTTGTTCTCATGCAACACATAGACCAAAACTACAAGGAATTTGTATCTATCCTGCTCAGTTCACAACTATTTACTATGCCATCTGAATGTATCAAATCTTCAAGATATTTACCTGCAGAAAAATCCTAAGACATACAACATGGTGTAAATGAAGCAAAGAGAAGGCTTAATGACTGTCTCTCAAGCATCATGCAACTGGACAATTATTTTCTCCCATTGCATGCAAGAACTTAAAAAATGTACATGAAGAAAGAGACATGCAGTTTAACTTGGTTCCCTAAGCAACAATAATTATGTAGTTATACATACACAGTGTACGTGACTGTTTTTTTCTTCATTGTTATCCAACTTTTCACTGTGTTACCTAATTGCAAGCAAATTTCAAGAATGGCAGAGGTTCTAAAAATAGCAAAATTCCTAAAAAATTTGTGATCATAAAAAAAGGTATTTTATTAATATCCTGCATGTAGGCAAGCCTGCCAGATGGACTTTCATCTTATAAGACATCAGAAAATACCATAAACTGTAAACAACAACAAAGCTTGGTAAATGTTTGCAATGGAGCTCCAAACATCTTGTATCAGTATATATACATTCAGTCTTATACTGTAAGTTGTAAATCCACAGAAAGGTGGCTTCTTCAGTATTAGCACTCTAGATCATTTTCCCTCTGCATATAGAAAAAAAATGAATTAATTCCCATAGCACACTTCACATGCAGTGAACTGGAATTTCAGTTCCATAAACTGTTTCTTACTCCATCTTCATTCATTCATACACATATTTACAAGCAGGATCAAACTCCAGTATTACTTGTATCTACATGCACACACTTGCAGTGTTTGAAGGGTTAGAGACAGCCACTCCCGAGCTCTTCTCCTTACAGAAAATCTTGTTCATAGGAGTGTTAACTTTATTATGATCATGTCCAATTTTAACATCAGGTTTTATTATCCATTCTCCTCATCAGTTTTAATTTTTAATATGAGAGAAATTAAGTTTAAAATAGTAGAAAGAAAGTACCTTTTTTTCTCCACTACAGCAGAGTTCAGTATATGTGCATGCACATGCATGCACACATAAAATCAGTGTGTGTGGCGACTGAAGGAATGTACTGATGGTGTCTTAAATAAAAAAAAACAAGGTTGGAGAAGACTAAATTAAGACTGATAGCTTTCAAAAAAGTTTGAGGTTGAACTGCTTATAAATAAGTTTTATTCTCCTCCTTTCATAGAGTAATAAGTAACTTGGCCTTTTGCAGAAGATCATGGAAAGCCTGCCAGGGAACAAAAAAACCAAAACCAACCCTCCACCCCCCCAAAAGAACCAAACATGAAAAGCAGAGCTACACATGGGAGGTGAACACCTACCCCTTTATTTCCCAGTGTTATTCAATAATATTAAATAATTAATGTTAAATATTTAGACCTACAATAGGTCAAAATTTTTTTTAGAAGTTTTAGCATTTTAAGGCAAAAGTAAAAATAGTAAATTTTCTCCTCATATAAGCAAAAAAATTACAGTATAAAAGTTGGTAAAAGCCCAAGTCAATTACAGAGCATCATTAAGTTAACTTTCTTTCCTCCTTCATTATTTTTCAGGGCTGGGAAGGCAATGGTGCACTATGGAACATAAATATTTTCCTTTATGTAAATGAACAGCCAAACAAACAAAAAACTAAGTCAAGTAGAGAAAGATCCACCCTGCCTACAGTATCAAAAGAATATAAGATAAATAGGAGGGAAACAATATCTCATGACAGTTATCTTATGGGACAGAAAGTCAGACAGGAAATGCATTTTAAAATAATCCACTGACAATTCTTTTTTTAGTTTAATTGAATGAGGTAGTATTATACTACTCATACTGTTGTTTAATGTAATTGTTAGCTAAAAGTTATTTAAATTTACATAAGAAAAGAACCCTAAAAATTAGGAATGAGCCAATATAATTTCTATAAAACAATCATTACATTTAACTGCTTGGATTTATTCAAAATTATGTACAATTACTGTTATAATGTAGCACGATTTAATAATTTTCTTTTAAGTTTATACATAGCAAGAGAGGTTCAAAACTGGATCGCTCTAGAGAAACAGTATTTTTCCCATTTCACATTGAGAAATGTCTACATACTACTATTGTAATTATTTACATTTTTTAATATACATGTTATGTGGAAATATACAAACACAGTTACTTACAGACAGTCAAATTTTGCAGTTGGTGAGATTCCACGTAACATTTTAAAAAAATCTTAATTGGCTGAGTAGCACAGATCAATAACTTTTACAACAAAATCAATGAAATTAAAAAACTTTCTACTCAGGAACTTGGAAAGGAAAGATATTTTTATCTTTTTTAAATGTTTAAACAAAATACTACACAAAACATTTCTACTGGGCACAAAAGATTTAGGACATTAGACAGACCTCACTGCTGTGTTGCATTTGTTTTTGTCTGGTGAGAAGCTTAACTTTTTTTTGGTATATTTATTAAATTCAAAGCATTTTTTAACAGAATCATATAATGGTTTGCGTTGGAAGGGACCTTAAAGATCATCCAGTTCCAACAGCCCTGCCATGGGCAGGGACACCTTCAACTACATCAGGTTGCTCAAAGCCTCATCTAACCTGGCATTGAACACCTCCAGGGATGGAGCACTCACACCTTCTCTGGGCAACCTGTGCCAGTGCCTCACTACCATCACAATAAAAAATCCCCTCTTCCTGATATCTAAACTAAATATTCCTCTTTCAGCTTAAAACTGTCACTTCACACCTCCCCAGCTTTCTTGTAGCCCCCTTTAATTACTGGAAAGCTGCTATAAGGACTTCCTGGAGCCTTCTCTTCTCTAGGCTGAGAAACCCCAGCTCTCTCAGCCTCTCAGCGTGTTCTTGTATGGGAGGTGCTCCAGCCTTCTGATCATCTTCATGGCCCTCCTCTGAACTCGCTCTAACACATCTATATCCTTCCTGTGATGACTTGCAGCAGTTCAGGTACAATACTTGATTTAACCAGTTTAGGAAAACAGGTAAAAGATTAACCAATAGTACAAAGTTAAATTGAATTGTTCCCTCACTATATAATAAAAAAGCAAATATAAAACTAAACACAGGCAAAGAATTTTTAGGAGCAATAATCCCCAAACACTTCAACAGTTCATAATATTTAAACATTATTGGCCGTTGCCACTCATATTTTATGATGTAATTTAAGAATGAATTCTGAGTACGTTTATTTAATATCCACGATTCTTCAAATCCGTATGTTTAGCAAGTACAATGTGCCTATGTTTATTGATGAGACATTCTACTTTCTGTCACACATATCTCGTTTCTTCCAGAAGTATGAAAACATTTAATATTGAATTTCTTTGCTCTTCTCAAATACGATATTGGCTACTAAATTATGTAGCAATTTATATCAAAATATTTTACAAGTGTGATTGATGACTAAATGAACAGAAACAGTACGGATAATGTGAACAAATGGAAAAAAAAAAACAAACCAGCAGTGGACTGTAATACCCCAGCGATGTTCAGGATAAAGTTCCTACTCCTGAATTCTGAAAACTTAATACAAGATATCACAGTTACAGAAATAAGCACAGTAAATTAATCTATCAGGGAGAATTGGTCATGAACATGAACATTTGGACAATACCTGTGTAGTAAAACTACAGAATGCAGGAGATGAGAAACAGAAGGGGTGCAAAGCAGGCATTAAAAATTTGTAAATCTGACTTCAATATGTGAAATTTTAGAACAATTTTGAAATGAAAGAATATTTAAGAAAATGGAGGTAAATGGAAAACTAGGTCAAATGGAAGAAAGGTTATCTAATGTAGATCATGTCAAACTAGTCTATGATTTTCTATGACAGGCAATTTTTAGGTTGAAAAGCAGTGGCTGATTTTATCTATTGTTGTACAGGAAATTGCTCATAGAAATGAGCAGATTACAAAAGAAGCTACATACTGCATAAAGATAAGAAAACGGTAACGGGAGATACTGAGAAGAGGAGAATCAAACTGCATGGGAATTAACAGTCTAGGAATCATGGCATTCCTTAATTTCATTAAGAACATGAAACAAAAAAACAGACATGTTTATAAATTCATCTCCTTATAAAATTAGGAGTCGTCAACAATACAGAACAGAATCACAAGAAAAGAACCCTAAGAAAGAACTAGACAATGATAGAATGGCAGAAATAGAATGACATCTGGCACCAGAAAGTAAAAGGTCATGAAATTGACAGTAAATAAGAAGAATTTCAGCTCAAGTCACAAGCTTATTAGATAGACATGACTGAAGTGCATTACTCGGTCATAAGATGACATAAGATTGCCTGCTACTATGAACAATTTTGAAAAAGCAAGTGGACACTTAAAATTAATTGCAGTCAACTGCTGCCTCAACATGAGTGATTACAAATCCACACCCCAGCCTCAAAGATATGGGTATAAACAATTTAGTGTAGGCCAGTGGCCTACACTACAGTGGCCTTCACAAAGAAGAACAAAGAAGTGGGATACAAGACAACATTCAGAATTACTGATTCCTTGTTCTCAAATGATTGCTAGAATTCTATTGAACTAATAACGTACTACAAAGCAATAAAAGGTAATGATGAAATCAAGTCTCATCATAACAGAAAATCCAGAAGGTAAAAAACAGATATTTTAATAAAAATAATCAGCTTACACCCAATATTTTTTTAAATTTTCCAAGTGCACTTTAATTGTATTCTGTTGAGGGACATATGCATAATCAGCCTGAAGAGTTCCTTCTTTATTTAGTTTATTAACACTACCATATTCATGTGAGTATAACATAAACCTAATCTGGCTGTCTATCTGAAACAATGAAAAACAAAAGTAATACACTGGAATCCTCCCTTTCCACTTATTCCTGGAATGCAATATTGCAAAATCGTGTTGAGATCTATCAAGAAGAAACAGAAAGACAGGAAAGGAAAACTGTGTTTATTACACTGCCCTCATGTTTCCAGAGAAGTGGAATACTGACTAAAAGTAATATTTGAGAAGAATCTTCATAAATACCACATTTTAAATAGTTTTAAAATAATTAATCAGGACTTTGAGGCATAATTTAATTTTCAGTTTACTTGCAGAATAAATCTTACATTTTGATAACTCTTTTTTCAATAAAAAAAGATTGGACTTTGAGAGAAATTTGCCTTTACATCCACAAGCCGAACCCACAGAGCTCTAAGTATGTTAGCTAACTATCACACCTTTTATCAGCATGTCAACTTTAGTGTAATGAAAATTTTGTATGAGTTTCTACTGTTTTGTTTACTTGAGCTATAAATAAAAGGATCATTTTAGGCTGAAGATGATAAAACCCTTGGCAAACACTGAAACCTCAAAGGTACAGTACACAGAAAAAGTATAGGCTTCTTTTTCTGAAAAATATGCATTGTTTCACGTAATTCATTTATTTTTCTCTTGGCCCTAGCTTCTCAAGTCTATATCCATCCTTTTCAGTGACAGCAGTCTTTGCACGCTGATGGAGAGGAAGTCACTTGCTGGACACTTCTATTTAGCACAGTCTCCTCACATTTCCATACATACACTACAAAGGCCAAAGTTTTGTGCTTTCTGTATTCCATACCTTGTTGGCCTGCTTAAAGAAATGTGATTCACTTTTAAAGAAAACAAATGGAATTATGTCCTAACATAACATGGGCCCTAGAAAAACATTGCATTTTATTCTTAATGAATGTATCCAGTTATAAAAGCAAGTTCATCTCATCATTCCAAGGAATGCTGCTACCCTAATTATGTATTGTCAATCCATTCTCTCTTCAAAACAGTGTACAAATTTAATATAACACCATGTGCTTTTTTTTCTATTAGATGAACTATTATCTGCTGGAAAAGAAGCACAGCAAGCTGTAAGTAATCCAGGAGACTCCTAGAGTGCATGGAAGATAACTTCTCAACCCAGTAACAGACGCCCCTATGGGACGGGATGCAATACTGGACCCTGACAGTCACCAATGCAAGTGAGCTCTTCAGTGATGTCAAGATCAGAGGCAGCCTGGGCTGCAGTGATCACACACTGGTGGAATTCAAGGTCCTGAGGGATATGGGACAGGTGAGGAGTGCTGTAAGAGACCTGAACTTTAGGATAGCAAATTTCCAGCTCTTTGAGGAGCTAGTCAGAAGGACCCCACTGGGAAATGGTTCTAAGGGATAAGGGAGCAGAACAGACCTGGCTAGAGCTGAACTTGGCAAGTGAAGCAAAGAATAACAGGAAGGGCTTCTACAGGTACGTCAACCAGAAAAGGAAAGTTAAAGAAAGCATTCCCCTACTCAGCCTTCACTGGTAAACACACTCCTCAGACCTCCAGGGTCAAGGAACAACAAGATGGGGACCAGGGGGATGGAGTCCCTCCCACTGTAGGGAAAGATCAGGTTCATAACCAGCTGAGAAACCTGAACATATACAAGTCAATGGAACCTGATGAGTGTTGATGATATTTTGAGCAATACAAGCCATGAATTGCTGTTTCAGTCTATTGTGCACAACCCTGCCTATGAGGCTACACACAAGGACACTTTGTCCTTGTCAAGCCTGACAAAAGAAGTTGGCTAGAATGAGCAGATGAGATACAAAGCTGCAAATAAGAAACTTGCTAAGAAAATTTGCTGATCGCTAAGAAACTTGCTAACTGCAAGCAGACTTGCCTCACCTACCTCATGATATGTGCTGATGGGTATTTAAACAATCATAAAGCCGAAAAGGTGTTAATAGCCAAAAAGGCGTTGGATAAGCTAATATCCTGAGCAAGAGAGACTGGCTTTTTTGAAGTCCCTTCTCTTTTATTTGACTATCAAGAATGGCGTGCTCTAGGGGACAAGTTGTGGGACTTGACTATTACTGGGAAGGACAAACATGCATTGAACTTTGGTGTTACTTGGCGCACTGTTATTAATACTTTGACTAGCATGAAAGCTGAAGCAAAAGTAGCTGCCACTGCTGTTCAAGCTATAGTATCTCCTGCTGTTACTAACAGGGAGAGTAAAGACAGCAAAATGAGTAAATTCCTGGGGCTAGATAAGTTGAGGAAATTGCCAGTTCGGGGTCTGATGGCACCAGTTGCTATGTCAGCAAAAGAGCTGCAAGAGCGCATTGAGAGTGCCTTACAGCCACCATTCATCCCCCACTGACTGCAGCTGCAGAGCTGCTCCGTCCTCTATCCCCTTCTGATACATGCTTTGAAAGTAAAGGTCCTTCTGCAGTACATCAAAAAGTAAAAATGACAGGAGGCTCGTACTGCCAACCTCAAGGGGCGGGAAGCTCAGGAAAGACTCCTGAAAAGGTTCCTACTGAGCCGATTCCCGCATCTGTGTCACTACCTCCACCACCTGACACTGTGCCACTACCCCTTGAGGGATTAGATGATGAGGAAGGAATAACATCAGTCCTTCCAACGGCCCCTCCTGCCTGTGTGCCATCTGCAGAACACCTGCCAGAAATAGCATGTTTATTAATGGATTTGGAGGCGCGAATCAGTGACCGTATTTCCGTTATCAAAATAGACTAAATAGATTTGCTTTATCACCAAGTGAAGGATCCCTGCCAGGTGCTAACACAGAGATAGTACATTCTCGTACTCTACCCACTACTTCTCGTTGGTACGGTATTATTTGTGATGCTATTTTAGAGGGTGACTGGCAGGCAGCGGGAGGCTTGGCAGGCCCTGTAATTTATGAACAGGGTTTAAACAGTCTGCAAAGCTGCTATGAACAGCATGATTGGAAACTGTTGCAACAAGATAAAAAGACTGTAACTGAAAACGGTACTAAGTCAGAAGCAGCCCGCACAGTCATAGACTGGATTTTTACCTCAGATGTGAACTCACCATTTGATTGTCAAAACTTGGCATGATTTTTACTCACCCCATCTCAGTTTATTACTTGGGAAAAGGAATGGCAACGGTTAGCCCAGATGTGTGCGGCCTTCCCCAGATAGCTAGGAGACCCTTTGTATGGGACAGCTCCGGACATGTTAACTGGTTCTGGACAATTTGCTAATATCTATGTACAGTTTCCTAGCGAATATCATGTTCAATCATCTGCGTTAGCTCGTCAGGCTTTTTCACTGTCCCAGATAAGAACCCAGTTCCCACCTTCAACACTGTAAAACAAGGATCAACTGAAGAATATACCCATTTTATTGATCCTTTGTCTCAGGTGTTAACTGTATATATGGATATGGCAGAAGAATCTAAACAAAATATGTTTAAGTTGCTTGCTTTTGAAAATGCTAATGCAAAAACTAAAGCTGTGCTTGCTACGTTACCTAAACCAGCAACAGTGGGCGATATGATAGAGATGGTAAATCTTGCAGCTCAGAATCAGGAGTCGAGAGTGGTAGCTCAGGCTACAGCAGCAGCCATAATACCCCACCACCACCGTTCTTGCAGTGGCAGTACAAAAGGTAGAATCTAAGCGGAATTCTATTAATCCAGGAATATGTTTTCGATGTGGAAATAAAGGGCACTTCCAAAAGAGGTGCCAAGTAGTAGTTTGGTGTGATCACTGCCAGAAGGATACTAATGCTGGGTCTGTGTGCCAGATGACAAGAAACAGGAATCGGAGTTCTAACAGACCGCGTGCAAAGACACAAATAGCGGGTCCAATGCTCTCGGGCAACTCTCAGCTCCAGCCACAAGAGGGAGTCTGGGGCTCGATTTGGCAACAGCCGTAGATGTTATTCTTACTACAAATACGGTGCATAAAATTCCTACTGGCATTAAGGGACCTATTTTTGATGTCAATAGTGATAAAGGCTCATTCCTGGCTGGATGACCATCTGCCGGAGCAGCAAGTTTAATTGTTTTACCGGGTGTCATTGATGCAGATTATACAGGGGAAATTTTAATTGCTGCTTACACATTGACTCCTACTCTTGCAATCCCTAAAGGGACATGGATAGCACAACTAATACTGTCTGAGACACAATCATGGGGTCATGCAGATTTATCTTCTGCACCTAGTCACAGTAACCGTGCTTTTGGTTCTACCGGAAAAAAAGGTTGTTAATCTGGTGCAGCAGATGCAACAGTGTCCCATGGTAAAACCGCAACTTAGCCAGGGTCATGCCTCGGTGTCTATTACGGCAATGATAGATGTAGGAGCTGATGTTACTACTATACAGAAAAAGAACTGGCCTTCTGCATGGACGCTTGCCCCTACAATGGATCCTGTTCAAGGAATAGGGGGAGGCTCTCATCCTCTACGAAGTGTACAGCCTGTAAAGTTGTGCTTCCCAGAAGGGCAATCAACAACTCCTTGGCCTTATGTGATGCCTTTACCTGGCGATTTAGGAGGACTGATCAGCAGAGATGTGCTTAGTCAGTTGGGTGCAACTGTAATTATCCCTTCTTCCCTTTCAGTTTTTTAGTAGTGACCACTGCTCGTCGGCCACCAACCCCAGCTATACAATGGAAAACAGATGAACCTGTGTGGGTGGAGCAGTGGCTGCTGACTATTGAGTGGCTGTGTGTTGCACATGAACTCATGCAAGATCAATTATGTGCAGATCACATTAAACCCTCTATTAGCCCCTGAAACACTCCCATTTTTTGTGATTCCAAAGAAACCCGGAAAATGGCGACTTTTACATGACTTAAGGAAGGTCAATGATCAAATGTGGCCTGTGGGAGCCCTTCAACCTGCTATGCCGCTCCCTACGATGCTGCCGAAAGACTGGAATATATTGATTACTGATTTGAAGGACTGTTTTTTCAAAATTCCATTACAGTTGCAGGATGCAGTTCGGTTTGCTTTCACTTTGCCTGCCATTAACAAAGCAGCTCCCGCACAGCATTATGAGTGGGTAGTGTTACCTCAGGGCATGAAAAACTCACCCACCATGTGTCAACTGTATGTAGCCTGGGCGTTGCAACCTCTTCACAATAAGCTAAGTGACACTATTATTTACCACAATATGGATGATATTCTGTTTCGTCGGAAGGACATTTTTTCTGAGTCTTTTATCGATGAGGTTGGTAAGCAATTAAAACTGATGGGTCTTGTTATTGTACCCGAAAAGATTCAACAACACACTCCGTGGAAATATTTGGGCTGGAAAATAGATGCTACAACAGTTGCTCCACAAAAGGTGGAATTGACCACAAATATTTGCACCCTTAATGACGCACAGAGGTTGGTAGGGGATTTACAGTGGATTCGCAATTTAATAGGAATCACTAATGAGGACTTACACCCCCTTATGGACTTATTAAAAGGAACTGAACCCACTGCCCCTGTAATCTGGACATCTTCTCACCAGCGCTGCGTAGAACTCCTCGGAGACAAATTAGTAACTACAGTTGCCAATCGCCGTCTTCCCCTCAGTCTATATATTGTTAATCGTCCACAATACCCCTTTGTCCTTCCCTGTCAAATTTCCGCTTGGCAAAAAGAAAACCCGGGGAAACAGAGGACCTGATGATATGGGAAATGAGCTTGCTAAGTGACAATAGCACAGCTCGGTGACAGTTTTGGAATGGTTGTTCCAGCCACATACAGCCCCGAAAAGTATTTGGCAATGAGTTGAAATCACAGCATTTCTCATTTGGAAGGGTCGACGACAATGTATAGAAGTCAGCGGGACGGAACCTGACAACATCTGTCTGCCTTTGTCCACAGAAGACTTTGAATGGACATTGCAGAATTCCACACCAATTCAAATTGCACTATTAGGATTTCCCAATTTAGTCCAGAATGACATCCCTCAGGATGCACGTTTCCAGACAATAATGCGTCAGGACTGGCAACCCCGTCCTTCGGTGGTCTCCCAGCCAATTGAAGGACGTACTGTTTTTACCGATGCTGGGACAAAACGAAAGTTAGCAGCTTGTGTGTGGTATGAAAACCGTGAGTGGAAGAAACATTTAATCCAGGGACAGGCTGATGATAGCCTGCAAACGCTGGAATTAGCCGCCGTTATGTGGGCCCTAATAGCCTGGAGAGAGGAGACTATTAATATAGTCTCGGATTCTTTGTATGTAGTAGGGGTAATATAGCGCATAGAGGATGACTTGATTAGGCCACTGCAGAATCCTTGACTTGAGCAACTATTTCACTAAGCACACTGGGCTATTCGGATACGCTCTAAACCATGTTGTATAATTCACATTTGCAGTCATCAAAATGAGTTGGAGCTGGCTAAGAGCAATGCAATAGCAGACTCATTAGTGAGCCCAGTAATGGCTGGACCAGTAGACTCGTTTGTGCAAGCATGAGAAAGCCATGCCCTATTTCATCAAGGGGCAAGGGTGCTAAAAAGACAGTTTAGCATATCATGGACAGATGCCCAAGGCATTGTAAAAGCATGCCCTCAGAGTGGATCGCATGGCATAGGCTTGGGACTGGGCCTTAATCCGTGGGGTTTACAGGCAAATGAGCTTTGGCAAATGGATGTTACTCATGTGTTTGAATTTGGAAGATTGGAATATGTACATGTTTGTGTTGATACTTTTTCTCATTTTATTTGGGCATCCGCTCAGTTGGTGAAAGGGTTTTACATGTAATTTGTCATTTGACTGTATGTTTTGCAATAATGGGAGTCCCCAAAACATTAAAGACAGATCATGGGCCCACACATGTGGGGGAGAAAGCCAATTGCTTTCTACAAAAGTTGGGAGTAAAACATATAACGGCCATTGCTCATTTGTCCACAGAGCAAGCTGTGGTAGAAAGAGCAAATAGAACATTAAAAGTTTATCTTAATCGACAAAAGATACTGAAAATATAGACCCCACCATGCGACTGGCAAAAGTATTATTTACTTTAAATTTTTTGAATCTTGTGGAGGGTTCAGAGCAACCCCTCGTTGTGGTGCATCATTCCCAACTGAAGATGCAACCAATGCAAGAAATAAAATTAAAATATAAAAATCCGAAAACAGGGTTGTGGGAAGGGACAAGCCCTTTGCTATTTACAGGGAGAGGATGTAGTTGTGTCTCCACAGATCATGGACCACTGTGGGTGCCTAGCAAATGGACACGGCCTGCTTTAACGACGCAACTGACACCTGAAGTAGATGCAGCAACCACTGCCAGTGGATCAATTGAACTGCCGGAGGCGCTGCAATCGACAGCCATGGGACTGGAGACCCAGCTTGGATCCTGAGATTCAGCAAAGGGAATTGTTACGGTTTGAACGAGTGTTATGAACTTTGTATAACGAGCTAGGGATAAAACCGACTAAATGTACAGAATATTGTGACTTTATAGACCATGTGCAACCAAGGGCATCACGCACAGCATTATTAATCTTACACCAAGGATGCATTAATCATGAGTATTCTTGTAGGCCGTGGGTTTTGCGCAAATGTTTAATTTGTGGTCAGTTACTTTGGCAAGTTATACAAAGGTCAGAAAATTGGGCTACTCACACTACGTGTTGTAGTTGTCTTAATAATCATCTATCTGAATTGCATAATACAGCCAAGCCATTTATTCCCCAGGAAACGGTGACCGCTCTAATCCATGTATCCCAGATTATACAAGAGAAGCAACAAGTATTTTTAGCTTATTGTTGGTGGCAGTTAAATCAACAGATGTTTCCAAAGCTAGTACTATTTTAATGGTACGCTGTGGATTTTATATCAATTTCCCTCAGAGCTGGGAAATAACTGATACAGAATGGGCTGCACATTGGCATCGTTGGCACTGAATTTTTGGTTTTTGAAAAATGTCGCCACGATCTATCAAATAGACACAAGACAGAATATGTGGATAACACGGCAAATGCATCTGGGTTATCTGATTTTTGTCTATCCATGGCTATTGCAACTGACTCATTTCGCACGTGCTTGATTGGCTATCCCTTAGGTAAAACAGATGATTTTAGAGCTTTTGTAAACGACCCTCTCACAAACATTAGTGCCTCTTATTTGAAAGGCAGAAATTTGGATTTTGCAAAGTACAAATATGGCTAGAATTATACTAGAACCACACCTTATGGCTTTGCAGTAGTCAGGAACTCTGATAGAAAAATGCTGCCGCCAGGATACTTTTTAATCTGTGGCGATAGGGCATGGAATGGATTTCTGGAAAAAAAACTTTAGGAGTTCCCTGTTATATTGGGAAATTAACAATGTTTGCCCCCAGATATCGTGACATATTGAACACAAAAAACAGTCGATCAAAATGAGAACTTTTTGGTCCAGATTGTAATGATAAGGTGTTATTCAGGTCTCTCACTGCCACAGTTTTCCTATCCCTATTTATTCCTGGAGCCTCAGTAGTAAAGAATTGGAACTTCTTAACAAAACTGGCCTGTTGGACCATAAAGCAGTTCAATACTACATCTGATATCATTTCAGAGCTCCTAAATGATGTAGACAGCATTAGACATGCTGTTCTTCAGAACAGAGCTGCAATCGATTTTTTGTTATTGGCCCAAGGACATGGCTGTGAAGATTTTGAAGGCATGTGTTGCTTGAACTTGTCGGATCATTCTCAAAGCATGCATAAACAACTTCAGGTTTTAAAGGAGTGCACTTCCCATATCACTACCAATATCTCTCCATGGGATGAATGGCTGAAATCTTGGGGAATAACTGGCTGGCTAAGAGAGCTGATCAAACAAGGCTTTGTTATATTAGTGATGCTTTTGTTGTTAGCATTAATATTACCTTGTGTAGTAAGTTGTATTAGACAAAGTTTAGAAAAAACAGTCACTCAGGCCTGGGTTGTGCAAAAAGAAAAAGGGGGAACTGTCGATGCTATTTTGAGAAATACAGGCTATGAATTGCTGTTTCAGTCTATTGTGCACAACCCTGCCTATGTGGCTACACACAAACACACTTCATCCTTGTCAAACCTGATAGAAGTTGGCTAGAATAAGCAGAAGAGATAGAAAGTTGCAAATAAGAAACTTGCTAAGAAAATTTGCTGATCGCTAAGAAACTTGCTAACTGCAAGCAGACTTGCCTCACCTACATCATGATGTGTGCTGATGGGTATTTAACCAATCATAAAGCTACAGCTAGCGTGTGAACACCTGAATGTATCCAATAAATGATTGAATTCTGTTGCATGAACCCTGTTGAATTTCTATATAAACAGTATAACTTTTGTAATAAAGCGAGCATTGACTGAATCTCTATGAGACTACGTCTTTGACTCTGAGCTCCCGCACTTCACCAGAGTCCTGAGGGAACTGGCTGATGTGCATGCCAAGGCACTCTCCATAATATTTGAAAAGTCATGGCAGTCAGGGGAAGTCCCTTGTGATTGGAAGAAGGGCAACACTGTGCCGATTTTTAAAAAGGGCAGAAAGGAGGACTCTGGGATCTACTGACCTGTCAGCCTCACTTCTATGCCTGGGAAGGTTATGGAACAGATTCTCCTAAAAGCTATGCTAAAGCACGTGGAGAACAGAGAGGTGATTCAAGACAGTCATCATTGCTTCTCCAAGGGCAAGTCTCACCTGACCAAACTGGTGGCTTTCTATGATGGAGTGATTGCATCAGTGGACATGGGAAAAGCAATGGATGTCATCTATTTGGACTTCCATAAAGCCTTTGACACATTCCTCCGCAACATCCCTTTCTCTAAAATGGAGGGATATGGATTTGATGGGTGGACTGTTCAGTGGATAAGTAACTGGATAGTGCCATTCAAAGAGCAGTGGTCAATGGCTTGATGTCCCCATGGAGACCCATAGCCAGTGGTACCCCTCAGGGGTCCGTACAGGGACCGGTGCTGTTTAATATCTTCATTGATGATATAGACAGTGGGATTGAGGGCAGCCTCAGCAAGTTTTCCAGGCTGAGTGGGGCAGTGATCACATAAGAAGGACAGGGGACGACTGAGAGCAGCCCTGTGGAGAAAGGCTTGGGGGTGCTGGCTGATGAGAAGCTCAGGATGATCAGGCAATGTGTGCTTGAAGCCCGGAAGTCCATCTGGGCTGCATTGGAAGAAGTGTGGCCAGTAGGTCGAGGGAGGTGATTCTCTCCCTCTACTCCATTCCTGTGAGAACACACCTGGAGTGTTGTGTCCAGTTCTGGAACCGCCAACATAAGAAGTATATGAAACTGTTGGAATTGGACCAGAGGAGGTCTATGAAGGTGATCAGAGGGCTGGAGCACCTCTGCTATGAGTACAGATTGAGAGACTTGGGTTGTTCAGCCTGTAGAAGAGAAGTCTCCAAGGGAACCTCATTTAGGTCTTCCAGTACCAGAAGGGGCTATAGGAAAGCTGCAGAGGGACATTTTACAAGGGCAAGTAGTGACAGGATGAGGGGGAATAGCTTTAATTCGGAAGGGGGAAAATTTATATTAGACATTAGGAAGAAATTTTTCACAATGAAGGTGCTGAGACAGCTTCTCCAAGGAAGTTGTGGATGCCCCTGCCCTGGAAGTGTTCAAGGCCTGGTTGGATGGGGTACTGAGCAGCCTGGTCTAGTGGGAGATGTCCCTAACCCGTGGCAAGGGCTTTAGAACTGGATGATCTTTGAGGTCACTCCCAACCAAACATTCTGTGATTCTATAACAAGAAGTGATGCAGGCAGAGGGCAGGTGGGGTGGTAAGGGAAACAGCTATGTTTCATGGGTTTTGACTGTCAAAGACATAAACGTCAACATAGATTTTGAAATCAATAGATTCTTGAAAAGCACCATACGGTCAAAAAACAACTGTATATTTTCGCTTACTGTTGTGGTACATACAGCTGAACTATAATCTACATAACTCAGCATCACAAGAAACTCTTCTGAGGCAAAGACATTGCATTTGGGCAGAGGGAGGGAATTAGTTGTGATACATGTAAAGCATGCATTTGCATCATCAATTGCAAATCCATCAAAAATCAATTAGGAATGCCTAACCAGTTTCTCTAAAAGATAAAGGTAGGCGTAAACAAATCTATAAAAAGGAGCTACCATGTTTTTTTGAAAGCTCATAGACTCCAGGTAAAAAGCTAAGTCAAGACAGTCCAAAGTTCACAAATGTATGGTACAGGTTTCTGCTATAATTAAGGCAAAATATAATTAAGCCAGAAGAAACAGAATGTTGATACACTTTTTAAAAGCAGAAACATTTTACGAGTTATGAAGCACATCATATCCACCAATACACACACAAATCCCTTTCAACATTTGGCTGTTGGCTGTTGGCACAGCTTTGCTAGTTTCTGGGTCTTGCCACCTACAGACCAGCTTTGCTAGTTAATCTTGCCACCTAGGCATGTGGCATGGAGTGGCAGCATACTCCATAACATGCCTTGCTCAGAAAATTCCACAGACACCAATCAGGAATGCTCTCCATCTGGACTCCCACTGGACCCTGTAAACAGAATCCATCAATCTAAAAAGAGAACACAAATTGCCACTAGAAGTCTTACTAAAAGTCAGCTCACAGTAGCTGTGAATGAGGTGCGATGTTCTGCATTTGTATTTTTTCTCTGAATGTGTATCAAAATTATCTCTGAAACTTACTGAGAAGAGCAACAGCCAATCTTTTTGTTATCACCCTTAGGCAGGTTCTGAATTGATAACTGCAATTAAACTAGTTGTGTCCTGTATTAAGTTCATGTATGTAATTACTAATGAACATCAACAGGAAAACCTGAGCACAAAACAGAGGTCAAAGAGACTTCTGCAGTGTGAATCACATTAAAAAGATGCAAACTTATGCTAAATATTTTTATTGAAATAAATTTATAAATCACAACCCCATCCCCATGCAAAGTAAGTTTTTACATCTAGATTTGCAAGTACACAGTTACAAGTGCAATCTTGCTTGCCTAAAGAATTCATTGACTTTAAGCATAAAATTATTATGAAGTTTATCATTTAATTCTAATGAGTTAAGGAGTTAATTCTTCTTTGTTTTTTTTGTTTGGCATTTTTTGTGTGTGTCCTCTCCTGCCCTCTCCACTTCCCACCCTGATTGACAAATTGTTTGTAAACAAACAATTCTCAAATCAAAAACAACTTAGATGTACAAGCACTGTGAGACTCAAACCAAGGGAAAAAACAGTCAGCTAGGTTTCTGCTAAATCTTTTCTTCAATCGACAGGACTGCAAGCCCAGATTCGGACCCACACTTAAAACTCTTGAGATGCATGCAGATTTTTCATGCCTTAACTAACATAATTCATTAAAAGTTTTTATTCTCTGTTCCACAATTACAAAAATTAGGTCTCAGAAAAAACCTTGGAAAGCTACCATTTTGCACAACGGTTTGAATACTAGAGTTTCACAGAAGCTTTAAGATACCAAAAGACAGCATAAAAACTGAATGAGCTAGTAACACTGTACCTGCAGAGTGTTGACATGCACAACCTTTGTGAGTAAACCCACCTGGTAGCACAGAAGATGATGTGTTACAGAGGGGCTATCAGCAATATACATTTTAACTGACTTTTAGGGTCTCCTTTTTTTATGATTGTTGCTTCAGACATTCAAATGCATGCAACACTTCCAAGCTGAAAGGATCTATCTTCATCTACTCACATCATTATGAAAACTCCACATTTCTCAGTAAGAAACAGTAAAGACCTGAGTAACCAAGGATGGTCTTGACAGCCAAACCACACGTCAGAAATAGACATAATTCCAACTCTCGGAGAACTTGCCAGGGAAAAAAATGAGGCAACGGTAAAAAGACCTAGCAACTGAATTTGTGATGCCTGCAAAAAGGAATGGAGGGAGCTTACAAAATACTGTTTAACCAATAGAGCAGTGGATCTGCAAACCTTTGTTTTGACTAGTCATGCAACATTATTTTCTTTTACAGAAAACTTTACCCTTGGAAAAAGCATTATTCTTCATTTTATATTTTCTTTAGAAAACACACTAGACTAAGCCATGGACATCTGTGTTTAGCCCACATCCACAGCTTAGACCTTCAACAGCAGTATTATATCAGTCTGCTGGAAATTTTAATCTAATGTGTCAGCCACAAAACCGAACTTCTCAAATATAATGAAAAGAAAATCTGAAATACTAAAAATTAACAAAAGTAGTGAAGGGGAAATTAAAATTGTAACTGCTCAATAGTGGTAAATTTGTGAATGAGAAATGATTTGGCTTGGAGGGCAAACAGGAGAAAATGCAGAAGTGGTTAAACAGTCTGAGAGAAGAATAACAGATACAGAATGACTCCTTGTTGTCTCATAGCCATCTTGGAATACCAGTAAGTCCTACCTTTGGGCAGCAGAACAGGGCTGAGGGATGTACCCAAGGGTAGGCTAAGCTGTGTCATGAAATCACTCACAGGACTGGCAGTGGGGAAGTGTATACTAGGCATCTGCTGATGAGCCTTGTTTGTAGACTTATACAAACAAAACACAAGACTGCTGAGGAGGTTTGTAAGCATGCTAAAGTCACTTGTAGTAGGGGTGTCAAAACTTCAATGCACCCTATCAAACATGCTTGAGATTTCTGTCCTGCCGTGGGAAAGTTAAAAGCACAGTGGTAAACTATGCCTGCATGTATCTTTGATAAACAGGCAAAACCAGCATGTTCATTTATCTTCTAGCATAGATCAAGCTCCACGCTGCTTGTGTCCCCCCTTGTGTGCCTCTGCTCAGGTGCCACTTTGGGGATTTTGCATTTCATCTGTGGTTTTGTGGTTGTTCCTGCATCAGTTGGTAGCCCTGTCTTGAGTGCTGGACCCCCGTGGCCATTTTCTTGGCTGCATTAGTTCTATCAGTAGCATGGCCTGAAATAGATCATGAGGCAATGGTTATCCCCCAAACAACTGAAATGTTTGTGTATGGATTGGCATGGAAAGTGGTATCAGGTCCTTATCACACATTAGAAGGAAGATTGGGATGGTTATTAGTTACTGGTCTTAAAGGTCTTGACCGTGATTTTTTTTTTTTTTTGCTTAAAATGAGATAAATGGAAAAGAAAGACTTTAAAGATCCAAAGGCAATCACACAAGAAGCAATGATTACTCAAGCAGAGTGCTTCTATGCACTGCAAGATAATGTAGAACAGTTCATAGTACGTATTGCTAATAAACAAGGTGAGGGGTGCGTAAGCAGCTGTGTGGTGATTAGTCGCCAGCCAGGGTTAAACCATGACAGTCTTTTCTGGTGCCCAACATGAGGTATGAGGGGTTCAAGATAATGACAGATTCGATCAGAATGTCCCAGATGAAATTTATCATTACTACTGCTGCTGAGCAGGCTTCTGTGTCATGGCTCACGTGTTGATTACAAGATTCAATTTGGATAAGGTAGCAGTAACAAGAAGTATGGAAATGCAGCTCTTGAGAGGAACTCCTGTCTGATTAAAAGCCTTGCTTATACCAGCAGTCAAACATCCCTCTGCTAATCCAGGCACTCTAGAAAATACCCTGTGGGAAATCAGGGCTGTAACTTTGGGACAATCTGTGCAGGTGACGAATAAAGGAAATTCAGTAAATCTCAAAGGAATTACATCACAGGTGACAAGGAAACAGATATGAAATGGTCTTGTACAATCCAGTGTCTTACTATCACAAATAAATTGGATTACAACATCAGAAAAGTTATCAAAAGTTAACGCCTATGCAAAAAAGCCAATTCTCTCTGGCCCCACCACTAACTCCACACCAACCTTCCTCCCCTGCCTGAAACCTTAAAGCAGGGCTCTACCTGGGAACTGCCAAACCAGCAGAAATTAAGGTTTGACATACACTTGAAAACTGCTGCCACTGTAGCCTCTTAGCATGAGGGGAAACCCTAAGTTCCTTTAACTGTAAAGTGGTGGCCTACAGGAGATTTAGTAGTGTTAGCTCTGCTGGATACTGGAGTTGAGGTTACTGTATTACATAGTAAAAGTAATAATAAAGAAGCCACATCACAGATACGTAGACTGAGGGAAAATCCAACTCCTACCCTCCAAGCTAAGGTTGCCTTAACAACAGGAAATGCCACTCCATTTACCACAATAGTGTTAATTTCCCCAGTTAAAGGATACATCTTGGGTATTTATGTGTTGGCAGAATGAACACTTGAGACTTTAAATGGTCACTTCTGCTTCAGGATTTCATGAGCAGCATTTGCAAGTCTGTCTATAACCACCTTGTGTGGATTCTCAAAGTGGGATCTTGTGCTGTCCATGCCTGCCATGGTGGTTAGCTATGAAATAGTAACGTATTCGAGGGCAGGGAGAAGGGAATTATTTGAACCATTCGGGCACTCCAGCAAGTGGCAATTGTTACGAAAACCATGACTGCTTTTAATAATCCAATATGGCCTTTTTGAAAACCAGATAACATGTAGATAATGATGGCAGATTTTAGTGAGTAACCCGCCCAATATTTGCAGTTATGATACTAGACATGTTTTCTCTTATGGAAAAAATTAACCAAAAAATTACAGCCCGGGAAGGTGGTGATAGATTTTGTTAAAGCTTTCTTTTTGATAGCCATTCCATAAATATAAAGCGTGTGTACATAATTGCACTATTCGTACACAGCTACATTTAATGGCACTATATAGGTCATGGGGAAGGATAAAATGTGCCTTAAATACCTAGTAGGTCAATTACTGAGCCCACTGCTCCTGTTGAGGGGGTAGTGATATGTATTACTGCTGCGGATACAGCGTCAGGACTGGTTTTGTTAAACCCACCAAAAATGCTAACCCATATAACACAACTGAAGATTTAGAGCACTTCAGTCTTCAATATGGACCAAGGAACACACTTCAGCACGTATAATGTCCAACACTGCACTCAAGGGCAAGGTATAAATTGTATATTCCACATTACCTACCATCTCCAAGCTAATGGCTTGATTGAAAGAATGAATAACGAGTTGAAGGAATAATTAAAAAAGCTCACTAATACTAAAATTTTACAACATTGGAGTCTACATCTTACTAAAGCAGGGGTTTTTTTCTGTTAAATAGCAGGAATATTCATAATAAAACACCCTCTGATCGCATTACACCTCCAGTACAAAACATGGTGAAGACTGAAATTCTTACAGATGGTATCTCTCCCAAAATATTAACTACAGGGGAAATGGAATTGCTCACACCAATTGCATCGTGGGACCATGACTTACTAGTTTAGACGTGAAGATTCATATGCTCCTGAGAATGCCATATGGTTCTGTACCCCAAATTTTCCTCTTATTTTACATGCTTTATTATTATCAGATTCTCAAGTTCTTGTATTTCAGGTATCTTTGATGAATACCTGCGCCGTATCTAGAGGAGACAGCGTTGTCATTGGTATTGTGAAATGAACATGGAATTGAAGTTCAATCTGAAAAAGCACAAGCCATAGTTCTTCAATCTGTGTGGGTAATTACCCCACTTCAGATTATCAAACCTAGAATAATATTAGCTGAAGGAGCTGGAGCAATGGTGTGTGTATTACTGGAAGAAGACAATACTCTTGTTTTTCTTGTCATGACAGTTTAGTTCAGCACGCTTTGTAATCTTGCTTTACAGGCACATGTGCTAGCTACATATACAAAAAACTTGGATCTGGTCTGCCTCTACTGTAACTAACTCATCTGCCTCTTCTACTGGTGGAGGATAAGCAGCTGCAGATCTTTTGATGTGTTTCATTGGCATGCCAACCTCAGTAGCTGTATTACAGAATTATGCTATTCTAAGTGCTTTTTATATTAATGTTCCTCATTACCATTTTTTTTCTCAGATGGTAAAGGCTGTAAGCCAAGGAACATTACAAAATTCATTGGTAGTGGACTATCTCCTTCTTCAACACTGTTCCAATTTTGAAGACATGCATTTCTTTAGTATAATGGATGAGCCAGCTAGCATAGAGGGTAACATTCAACATCTTCAGGGCTTGATGTATCAGCTACTGGTAGTGCCTGGCTGGCAGAGTAGTTTAATTGTTTGACAGGATTAGTGGGACTCCTTTTCCTGTATGTGTTTATTGCTTGCGTCTGTAAATTACTTTGCACTACAGAACGCAAGCCCAAATAAACAACTCCAGTTTACCAGTCCCGGCCAAAGTTGCCTCTTGATTGGATTATGGGAAAATAACAAAAGATTGACAATGAGGATTGTAAATAAACTCCAATCACCTGTAGCTGGGTGTTCAAAACCACATATATCATACTAATTGTGTTTAGCCCTGTATGTTGGACAAGTGAAACACCTGTGTTTAGATAACAGCAGTCTGTGTTACATAGTAATACAACGAAAATTATTTTCTCCTCAGTCTTGCAATTAGGCTTTGAAAATAAAAACTCTGTTGAGTCTGAAGAAATAGCACAATTCCTCCTTCATGACAAAATCCATATTCTAATACAAATAGCACTCTATGGTATGGTACATGATTTCTTCTCACAGTGACAGCAGAAATTAATTGTAGGAAAAATGACAATGAATTATTTGATTAGAAGAAATTTAAGTGTCCCACGATACTATCTTTCAAATAATTTTAGGCATACATTAAAGAATACTATAGAATGCACTCTTATTTTCCAAGCGGGCAACACACTGAGGGCTTACAACTCACTAACGTTTACCACCCATTTTCCTGCTCATGTTTTATTAGAGGTTACCATTTAGGAAACATTCAGTATTCTACGGTTTTCTTAATCTAAACAGTACCTAATTTTCTGACTGAAGCTGTCCACTACTGCAAGTGTGGTTTTAATATTGTTTTAGCAGTGGGGCTCCAAATTCAGAGGAACTCCTTATTCATCACTGCTTTCTCTTTTCAAGCAAGTGGTAGAGTACGAAGATAAGGACCACAGGAAGGTTTTTAAATACCCATGAGTCTGGGTCTTCAAGATTTAAGATTACTTTCTTTATATTCATACAACTTGAATGACTCAGAAAGGAAGACATACTCAAGATGCTGTATTCCAAATGTACTACATTAATTAAAGCCAGAAAAATATCACAATTAATGATGTTACATGAACTATACACGTATATATAATACTTACACTATACACATATATAATAATGTGTATTATATATAATTTTACATATGTATATGGATCAGAAAAGCATAACACCTCTGCTATCATCAAAAAGCAATATAAGTATTGCTCATTAAAAAAATTCTGCTATAAAAGCAAACGTACATATGAATGTCCTATTCAACATTTCCGAAGTAAGCCATTGTGACCCATCACACCAGCAGTTTACCAATACTAGTTCACGGGTAGACTTTTGAATCATGCCTTCAAATCTATAATGTTCAAGTATGCACAATCATAACTTGATTCTACTCAACTATATTTTCATCTCCTGCGGCAGTATCTTAGAAATACATCCACTGAGACATTAAAAAAATATATTATGAACATCAAAACAGAAACTACCCCCTTCAGTATCTCCATCACACATACACGCTTTATTAGAGGTGAGAGTTAGATCAGAGAATTTCTCAATCTATCCTTACCTAGAATATCTACAGAGAATACATTACCATCCTTCCTAAGAAAAATAATACTGTCAAATTTCTAAGTAGTCATTGCAGAAACAGAAGAAGGAAAGCAATTTTTGCCATGGTAGATTGCACCTTTCTCCACTCCCGAAAACATGACACAAGATGGTGAAAAAAAGTTTACTTTCTACCGCAGCATCCTAAGCATAACAGACATCAAGCTCAGTGTAACTGTGAAACCATCCCTTAACCTCTGCCCAAAATTTGGGGCAGTCTGACTGGAGATCTACTGCTTCTGGCCTGCAGCAAGGTAACAAATAGATGCAGATATTTTGCAAAGGGTTCAAAACCAAAAACCCTTCATTGCAAACAGCACAAAATTGTGCGTATTGGTACTTGCCCATCAATAATCTTTTCCCCCAGTCTCTATCTTTAAATACTTTGGTCTCCTGTCCAAGAAGAATGAATTAGGACACAGTAAAGCACACACAGCATAAGAATGATCTAGGAGATAATCACAGTTAATGAAAGTCAAAACAAGTTTACAGCTGAGTGCAGATTAGTTTTTTCCAGCCATTGGGGAGGAAAGAGAAAAAAAAATAGAAATCATCATGTCCTAAAGCACATTAAGAATAGAGAAGGAGTAGATGGTAAAAAGTTATCTTCTGTAAAAGAAACTTATGTATTTTCTAACATATCTTCAAGGCTTCTTCAGCACAGTGCTGCAGTTGCTGCAGTTCCATCTAACGTGCCACCTGTGCTGAGCACATCTGAGAGTTTGGTAACAGTAGAGCTATCAAATCCAAATAAAGGTTTGGTAGCTGATTCACTGAATTTCTTTTATATTTTGCTTTACTTAATTACATACTGGAGTCAGAGTACCATTTTTACAGCACTGTGTCATGAGCAAAAGCCTGTCATAGTCCTCTTGTACCAGGCCCGTCACTGTCATCCAGGCCTTCCAAAAGTACATTACGACATGAGACTACAAATTACCGTGATTGTTTCTCCTATTTTACAGAGAAAGAAATATATTCAGTGACATACATTTACATTTACAGATATGTTTTGTGTAAGAGTAAACAAGCTAAAATCATGGGTTAGTATTTGGAAACAAGTTTCATGATGATTGTTCTTTTCTCCAAAAGGTCTATTCTCAGTCTTTATTACTAGAAGACATCTAACCTGCAGAAAAGCAGATTCTGAGACAGATTTTGCTTGAGGACAGAAATGTAATCACTGCAGGGCACAGTGAAGCTCCAGAGCATCCTGGCATGGTGACACTGAAAAACAGCCCTACAAATTCCACTCTCAGGTTGATAAAACTAAGAGTTACTGTAATGCACCTGCAGAGCTCAGCAGCCTCCACTATGCTCCAATGTATTCAGATACTCCTGGAAGGACTAAGATTTGATAGGCTATTTCACACTTGAAAATTAAAATCAATCATCCTGGGTTTTTTTTGTTGTTGTTTTTTTTTTTATTTTTTTTAAATGTTACCATTGGTTCATTAAAACAGAGCAGTAGCTTTTCACTGCAGGCATAAAAATTCCCTAACCACAGGAACCAGGTAAAATTCTAAATATTTTTTTCTCCACATATTTATTTTTTGTCAAGTGGGACAAATGAGTAATTCTTGTTAGTTACATAGCTCTTGTATCTGAGTCCTTCAAACAGGCAGAATGAAAAGACTGCTACACAGAAATGAATTAAAGAGACCAGTGATATTCAAACTATGCAGCATACCACTGTTGAATGAATATTCGAATTTTTTTTGCTACAGCTTTTATTCAATATTTATTTAGGCAAAGCTCCCATTAATTTCCCAGGAGCTTTAGTTGACTAAGGACATTGTGATGCGACGTCATTTTTCATTGATTTTTTTAAAAAGAAAGTTGCTAAATATTCCATTTTTTCTAAAAAAATAATTGTAGGTAAGTCTCACTATGGTTACAAAACTCTTGCAAAACAGACTGCTGCACAGTAGATGGACATCCTGTCATTGGTCAGGAAAAGAAGTTACAGTGAGAGCCACAGTTTGCTGGCTTGGAGCATAAAAGAGCCTCCTACCCCTATAACAGTCAGTCTGTAAAGTCAGTCTGTAATCATCATCAGATTTTGGATAGCTAAAGTAACCATAGTAATACCAAGACACTATTATCTGTTTTATTACTGTCTTATGAAAAGAAATGCAGTAGTATTTTGCTAATGATTTTCATAATACAGTCTCTTTTCAATTTATGCTTTCTTTACAAGTAAAAAAAAAAAACAAAAAAACCAAACCATGTTTAGATAAGACCGAGGTTAAAATGGAGTTTTAATCACGGTTTGAAGAAGGGATGGAAATATCAAACTGTCTCAGTTGAGTAAAATGTTCAATTCAAGCTTATTCAAGTTAATGAGATGTTCACTTTACCAGAACATTGCATATGTTCAAAATACCTGCGTATTTCATCCTTTAAGTAGTGAAATACAGTCTTACTGGTGAGACCTTTCCAGTTCCTCACTTAGTCCCTATGTTTTGTCTAGGAGCCTTTATCTTTGGGAAATCAAGAAGAACCCACTTATCCATACACAGACAAGGGAGACTCTAGGAGTTTCAGCACCCAACAATAAAATATTTGGTATAGCTGGTTATTGCTGTACAAGGCAGCTAAGATACATTAAGAAAGGATATTTTGATGGAACTGGAACCCGTTTTAGGTAAGTTTTGATGTCACAAAGCCTCCAGCTGACCTAGTTATCTAGCCTCAGAGTCATAATCAATGATGAGACAAATGACACCTCTACACTGAAAATTGCCTTATACTAGATAACTTTACCTATTATTTCTTCTTTCCGTCTTCTACCAGATTATTTTTTCTCACATATGACTAAAAAGGGACTTAGCTAGCTCAAAAGCAAACATTCACAATTCACATTTCAAAAGTAAGGCACATTTACTAATAAATGAAGCAGTGAAAATTCATGAAAATTCTCCCTTTTGTAGGTCCTATATAGTTCTTTCAAAATCAAGACATCTTCTAGCTTCAAATATACCATTTTCTTATTAATACTGCACAGCAGTACACATCATATGACCTCTAACATAATTTGTAAACCTGAAGAAAAAGCTTTCCCCTCTCCTCACGTCTCTCCAAAACTTCCTCGTAATTGCAAAATACCCACGTCTGAGCATATTCAGCCTAATGTAACAGAGGATACAACACAATGCTACAGGTGAACCAAAGTGATAGAGGCTCCCTGTATGCAGCTCACCCTGTCTACAGCATCACTTTTATAGTGTATGTTACCCTCTGAATGCCTTGTTCAAAACCTCTGCTCCAGACCTTCTCTAATAATGCCATATTCTGTTTAGTCTCCAAATAACGTTGTTTATTACATTATATGGCATCTGTGGAGTAATATTTTTGTGCCCTGTTAAACCACATACTTTATAAGACTATATTTTTTTTGGTTAGAATTTTCTTTTGATGTATATTTTCACAATAACTCTAACAGGTCAATCAGATATAGCAGGCGGCGACTTTTGGTTGCAAATTTTAAATGTAACTGGGAAAACATCTTTATAAAATCTTAGTTTTAGGAACAGCTTGGGCTTAGAGAAATGATTTCTATTTAGATTTAAAAGAGAACAGATAAATGCCTGAAAAAGAATAAGATCTTCTTCAGCTATCAGCTGAATAAAGGATGATACTAAGTAATAAGAACAAATTCAGATATTACAACATGCTGTTTCTAATCAATTTTTCCGTTAAGACCACATATGTAAATATGTTAATTGTTAAAAGATTGTTATAGAAACAAACAGGCACTCCTAAGTGCAAGGACAAGCAATAGCTTACTACTGAGCACAACCAAATAACAAGCTCTACTTAATAAAGAAGTAATTAGACCCACTACCCAGCTGGATAGATTTCCTAACCATATTTTTTCTCTATACTTTGAGATTTAAAACCATGGAGGTAGTTTTCTTCACTAGTCTATTAAGTGAGCATGGTATTTAAATAATAATTCTGTAGTTACTAATTTTAATCTACTTAAAATGTCAGGAGTTTCCAGGATTTCAATCACTTTTCAAATTATTGCACTGAAAATACTCATTAAGTAGAACATAAACAGTATCATTTTTACCTCCCGGTCCACATAACATTTTGCTTACTAAAAACCAGAACAGTAATTTGCAATAAATACTGAAAACTGTCTTCTGAAAAAACTGAATAATTGGGCACCACCCCTTCTGTGCATCACACATTTAACTCAAGGTTACTGGCATAGGCTGCAAACGATGGAAGATCTACAGAGTATTTCTTTGACAAACATTAGTCTATAATGCTATGCGGGCAGATACGGAAACAAAAACACAAAAGAGATAAGCAAGAATGATTAAATACATAAGTAGAAAAAACTGCAGAGTTAAAATTTCAATTAACTGCAATTGGTTAAAACGTAGCATTAAGGTTGCAGTATTTTTTACAAACAAATAAAACAAAACTATTTCATCATAACAATATACTTTAAGTATATTGTTAAGTTATTTTCAAGTTTAGAGAGACAACTTTTGTCATAATTACATTTACACAATATGTGCTAGCATACTGAGACACACATCTCTCTCAATTTTAATCCAGAAGTTATGCACAGGCCTTGACTGCAAAAGTTAGAAGCTGTAAGTTACAAAAAGTATTTTACATACAAGAACAATCAGATCAATCTCCCAAAATATTTCTTAGTCATATTTAATGATGAAAAAAAAAACGAATCCAAGAAATTGTACAGAAACTCCTAAAATCAATCATCACTATTGTTTAGTTTTCCTTCCTTCTTCGTAAACAAGTGAAATCTGGGGGTGAAAAGAACATTTTAAACTTTTACTTCAGAAACGTCTTAAAGAACTTCTACTGCTGAAGTCACACACACATGACTAATTTTAGTATCTGATATTTATCATTCTTAACTAATTGCTTTGTGTGTTCTAGGGAGGAGGCTCCTTCAAAATAGTGATGGATCTCACTGCACTCACCTCTGTTATCATTTTGTTAACTGAGAGAAACTAACAAGAAATAAATATATAAAAGTTTTGAGAAGCAGTTCTAAATTTCCCACAAAACAGAGCTCAAATCCTGTGTGGTACTGCACATTAAACACGGCAATATCCAAACAAGATCATTTTTGGGGAAAAAACTTAGTATTTGAAAGATGCAATGCTTCTCGAGCAATCAAGTGTTCTTTGATTTGCTAGTTTGGGGTGAGGAGGCAGCAGGGGTGAGACGGAATGCAGGGAAGATTCAACCTAGTTTTTCCGACCTAAACATGTTAGAAGCTATTAAATTGTGATTGTTGTAGTTCTTGCAGAAGATAATCCAGTAGGCAGAATATTAGTAAATATATCACGTGAGATACATTAATATGATTTTATAAGACATAGCTAGGTGGATACAACACCTTAGTTAAAGGTTGTCTTTCTTGCGGATGAACATAGACATAAGCTTACATCTACTTGTGATGTACAAGATCAAGCAGAATGACCACAACTGCAGAATTATTGTTAGTGATTACTGTGAACTCCTGACTGGCACTTAAATAAAACGCAGCCGATCCAAGCACATAAACTAACACTAACAACATACTTTACATAGAAAATACTGCCTTTTCTTTCTAAGGTTGATTCTATCCCACTTCAAGAATATCGTTACTTGTCTGTCACTATTCATCAATCATGACAAATTTGCTCCATCCATCCTGTTGACTGAACCCAGGGACAAAGACATTCATGGGAATTTGAAAGCCTAGAGCAATGGGATGGAAATTGTTGGTAACACTGACTGTAATCATCAACCCAAACTCTTTCTGTTAATTCTTAACCTTGAAAGTCAGAAATAATTTTTCACAGATTTTTCCATTGGTATCAGTTTAAATTTGATGTTAATATAAGCTTTTGATGTTACTATACTAACGACATGCAAAATACACTAGATATGTCTGTAAAGTTTAATTCATGTAAACAATTGCCCAGAGAAGTCCTGATCTCTGGTGGGGCTATCTATTGCTATCTCTCAGCAGAACAGTAAACTGAGGAGAATTATTAATAAGGTTAAAATAAAATTAATGTAATAAATTAAAATTAAGGGCATTATTTTATTGTGCTAAACAGCATTACAGTGTATTTTTATTGCAAATCCATAATGTTGTCATATATTCTATGGAACTGTTTGGTAATGATGATTAACTTCAGAATGAATTTGTTTTCTAAATTAAGATACGGTACTTTCCTTGTACCAAGAAATCTCTTCCCTGGGGACATTATTTGTGCAATGACTTGCATTTGATAACATGCTCAAGTTACATGATCATCCAGTTCTCTATTTGAAAAGTTCAGCATCATTTAGAGCCATTCTCTGTCAGCTTTAAAATAGGTATCCTATTGTAGAATTAGCAAGAAATTCCTGGTATTTAAAAATAATAAAAATGGTAGCAATAATAAAAATAATAAACATTTCTGTTTATTACAGAAACTGTGATCACTGCAGTACAAATATTAAAAATCTAATTTGATAAAAGCTTCTGCAAAACTGGAGAGTTTTAACAAGAAAAGTAGGTATAAAGAAGTGAGAACTTAAAATGAAAGTTCCTTATTTGCTCTCTTTATTTCCATCCACTGCCAAAAGTATTAATTTTTAGTCAAAGCTGAGTTGACTTGTGTAAAAGTTTAGTCATGCTTTGTGGAACACTTCAGTTTTAGCAAGTTTCAAGTATTGCATCTATTAGAGTACCATTTTCTACAGAGTTCTGAAGGGCTGATTTAGTAACTTGCTGATTTACAGCCACAGAGACACTTCCCAATAAAATAACGTTTCCTAGCTCCAGTGGAAACAAAAAAATGTAACAGGAGGACTTGCTTTAATCCTTCACTTAAAACTCACACTTGACCTTATACAGTTACTTATTCAGGGTTCAGGGTTGGGCACTTCAAACTTCTTTCAGCTGCTTTGGAAGTGCAATTCGTTGGGAGTAAGAAAGCACAGGAAAGCATGGAGCAGCACTACTACAGATATTTTAAAAGATTCAAGTTTCCAGCAGCAATTATTATCTCTCTTGGTTGGAAGTGTCAGCATTTATTTTTCAGAGGGAACCCCCCCACACACAAAAAAAATTACCAGAAATAAGCATTCAAATTTTGGATGTCAGAGTCTGTCATCTTCACATAATCTAAGAAATTAAGAATTATTTGAATCAAAACAGGAATACTGTGATTTCTGTAAGACAGAAATAATTCTGAAAATATCAGTTTTTGATCCAAGAAATTTTTTTTACACAACTGGTTTAGTAACATTAGCATTGACATTTCAAGGTGAAGTGTAAAGGTCTTTACTTTGGTCTTTTCTGAATGGCAGCTTGTCTGAAGAAGGGCAAAGAATCCAATATTAAGGAAAGTACCAGAAAATTAAAAGAAGAAAAATAGATTAATTTAGAAGAGGTACTAAAAAAAAATTCTATTTTCTTTGATGATTGGCAGCCTCCTGGACAATCCAGCCATCAACATTGATGCAAGAAAACTGAACATTATCTGGTTTTGTAAACGTATTCGAATACGTAAATGCCAATAGTAGAACCACCTACTGGAAAGTATTTCAATTCCTGGTCAGCTTCTGAAGAAGAAAAGAGTAAAGTATATTCAAGTAGATATAAGTAGATAATGGCTGCTGCATGTATCTCCTGTAATCAGTAATTAATGAAAACCTTTTCTTCTGAGGTCATTTTATGAAATGTTGCACACTAACCAAATTCTTACCTTGATACTTGAAATGGAACGCATTTTTGAAACAAACTCTCCCCCAGTTAATTCCCAAATAACATATATAGATTTATTTTTTTCACAGATTAGATGTTGAAAAGGAATAATACTTGATAGATTGCCCAACTTCTCTTCGCACATTAGCACTCACTCCTTCATAATTTAAATATTTTAATTTACTCTTCCCACAAACAGTTTTCTTGCCTGTAGCATGAGGAAAGCTCTTTTTTTCAGTCCAGATGAGTATTTTGACATAGGAGTTACGGTTTATTCATAATTAAAAATACCATACATTAATAAATAATAGCATATGTGTGAAAAATCTGTTCATTCAGGTCACGCATTTGATACTGTACCTGAGTCTGACTTGTTTTTAAGAAGTATTCGAGAAAGCCGATAGTAAACGTATGTCACACATGATGTGTTTTATCCTTCATAATCTGTATTGGGAAGAAGCTTGAGCCTTATCTTCAAACCTTGCTTCCTAAATTGTAAGAGTGACCTCTAGTGCTTCACTGCCTGGCTGTGTGATGCAAGTCTTTTCTGCAACTGTTTTAATATGCCTCCTTGTACACAACTGATTTAGTTTTGTGCATAGTGCCAAATGCTGTTAATGTGCAATTCAATTATCATGGTCTTGTGAAAATGGATGTATTCATAAGCTGTACTACGCAGAATGATGAAGAGAATTAACGCTGTGGCTGGATTGCAGCAGGTTGTTTAACAAGAGGAACTTAGTATTCATGTTTAGGGCTACGCTATGCACTCGAGTATCAAATGAGATATCATTACTGAACGACAGCACAAGATCATTTTGGTGCTGCAATGTGAATATCTGGCTCATGGGAGCATATTTAGTCTACAAACCATCCATAGGCAAAACCCTAGGCTCTAGACCCACAGAGCACTTCAAACTTCTCTGCCATTGTTCAAATGTTTCCGGAGAGATGTACCCTGCTACTGGGCTGGAAGGTTATTCCTGAACGTTCCTCCTTGCTTTAGTGTGCACTTTCTTCCCACAGAGGCATTGCTCCTGCCCTCCCCATTCCTGTGATGCACAACCAGTGCCTTAACAGGAAGAGGAGAAAATATGCTCAGTTCAGGTTATCAGCATCTGGCTTTTAGGCTACTGTTCTGCCACATGCATACAAAATGAAATCCTTCAGCTTGCTGAAGTGGAATCAAATGGAACCAGAATAGCTCAAAACTATTACTGAATTACATCCCGCCTGAAAATTAGTTTCTTGTTAATTTTTTTCTTTTTTATAATTTAAAGATAATTCATCTAATCCAACACTGGAAACAGAGATTTTTCAGGTATATGTCAGATTTGCCTCCCAGAGAGCATATTGTCTTTGAAACAGTAATCACTGTCTTTATTTTGAAATACCATCCTACTGGCTGTGAATTACTAATTTTTTAAAAAAAACTTTCCACTGCAGCTGACAGCATTTTCTTCTTTAGTCATGTATGAAGAATATTGCCTAAGCAATCAATGCAGAGACCATAAAATCTTGCTATCCACATTTTTCCTTTTTATAGCTGTACTGCTCTTGAACTGCATAGTAACATTTATTAGAGTTATTTAAGTGTCAGCTTAATTCAGGAAATGGAGAAACAGGCTTTCAAAATTATAAATTGCTAAAAACAAAGCTGTAAGAGTACACAAAAAAAAAAAATCTGCCAGTAATTTCCATGCAAGACAAAATTCCTTGAAAAATGCTTTCATAAACAGTAAACTAAAATGGAAATGGGGCTGAATGTGCATCCCTTAGTAAAATGCTGCTTTCAGATACTCCTACACTGGAGTATCATAAACAGTACTCTGTACACAGACTCATTTCAAAAAGCTCTAGCAGGATTTTAGAACATTTTCATCCTAGCAAATTGCTGTCATGATTTCAATGCAGTAAGCATTTTTCTCAAAAAATAATATTTATTCTAAATGCAAATTAAATATCCCAGAAGTTTTCAAAACACTCTGCATTGAGTTTTAAATCATATGAAATACTTACATTTATTCCCTGCTACTGCTGTATGCCAGCTATGAACAGACAGGAGAAACAGCAGCTTCAAGAAGATTTCAGCAGCAGAATCCATGTTCGCATTCACTGAGGCACCCGAAAGAAACGGAGTAATAGGAAACAGCTGCTCCATACTTCAGTCCTGATCCTGCTGCTTCTCCTCACTGCCTCTGCTTCTTCTCGCAGCGCTTTCCCGTGGCCAGACACCTCAGTGAAACGCAGTCCTGGTCTCCTCACACACCCCACCGCCCCCTCCGCTTCTACTTTCCCCTGCAACGATAGCGATCTCTGAAGAGCAGCAGCGAGAATCTCTCCCTCAATTTCACGGAATCACTCAGGGTAAACTGCCAGACTTCCCTGCGCCGCTCGGTGACTCAAGCCTCTCGTTCGCTGCGCGTCCTGAACACCCCTTGTGGTGACAGGTAGGAAATGTGGGGCTCTGGCGAGAGCCAGACAATAAGGCAGAACCGCCAGCACATGAGCACTGAGACACAGCCGTTTACTGGGTGCTCGTCCTGGCCGGTTCTCTGCCGTTATCTTTTGGGTATATATGTGTGCGTATACATACATATATTTTTATGAGGAGGTTGGGAGTGTTTTTTTCAGCATGTTTTTTACACTTTCAGCTCTGTAAGCATTGCAAGTTCTGCATTTTTTGAATGAACACTTTCTCACTGTAGTAGAGAACCTAAGCTGACAAGTAAAAAGAGGGGTCTACCTTTACTTATGAAGTGAGTGTAGGACCAAATGATCAGCTACCTCTCATAAAACTGTACTATAAATGTCCCTGGTTGTGTTTATTGTTATTAATACTAACATTAAAGAATTACGTTCTCTACTCCTAAGAGTAAACACTTATAAATATATGATTTTCCAAAAAACTTTAGCCCCCAAATACCCACGTAAATATTGCTTTCTGCGCTTTTGCAAAGAGGAAGCTGTTTAAAACTGTCTTAATGTTTGTACTTAAGTTACGTTGGGAAACAGCTTCATTTGGGAAAGCACTTCAGAGGAATTCTAGATCATTATAGTTAAACTGTATCCTAGAAGTGTTTTTTGAGGCTAAATTGCTGTGTATGTTAAGTATAGAAAAGATACAGTCCCCAAGTATGAGCAATTAAGTCACTTATTAGCAAAGTTCTGACATGAACATGAGGAACTGTTTTCTTTAAGGGTGACAGTTCACTGAATCAGGTTTCCCAAAGCAATTATGGATTTTTTTTTTTTTTTCTCTGGAGACATTGAAACCCTGTCTGGACACACTCCTGTGCAACCTGCTATAGGTGAATCTGCTTGAGCAGGTGGTTGGACTAGATGCCAATGGTCCCTTACAACCCAGATCATTCTGCGATTCTGTGACGCTGTGATTAATGAGGGCAAAGGCTGCATTAAAGGACCACATCAGTGGCTCCATCACTGCTACTTCTGGAGGGCTTCCAGAAGTATACAGAGACTATATTTCTATTTTGGCAGAAATTACTGTGATAATGCACCGCATAAGGGCATTCCAAGTTACTGCTAGGGACATAATCAGCAGACTCAGCAATTACAAATTCAGCCCAGTGCCCAGACCTTGTCTTGCTACTTCATGTGAACTGTTTAGGAGATCAGATATACCTACAATTGTTTCCTTTCAAAAGGATTTTCCTTTCTGTGGGTCAGACACTAGGCAGCATACTGCTGAGTTTCCTTTTTACATGTTGCAGAGACTATGGATTTTAATGCAGATTGCCTTGCAGAACGATCTGGTGTCAGGAACAACTGTGGGACACAGATGAAATGTGAATTAAGCCTGAAAAGCTTATGAACTTTAGTTTCGTATTTAAATCACCTTCTTCAGTCCTTGAAAGATGCTCCAATTCAAATAGCGAAGGAAGTGTAAGATATGTTTAATTTTTATGTTTAGCCAGACTAATTTAGGTTTTACAAAAATGTATTCAAGTCTCGACCAAAACATCAAATAGAAAAATGCTAAACAATAAAAAATCTTTTGAAATGGGCTTAATGCATCTCTTGGTTACCTTACTTTAAAAATAGCAAATCAGCCTGATAAAGATTTAGAAGGCTTATTTTTAGGTTACCATACTGGGCAGGAAGATTTAGGGGAATTGAAAATGGTGTGTTGTTCATTTGGTCTTCCTCCCCTCCATGACAACTTTAGGTTGAAAAAAAAACAAAAAAAAAGGCATGAAGAAATTGTATTAAAGATTATGTGGACAATAACTTGCCTTCTAGCTCTCCTAAATCTTCCCTTATATTCTAATCTGTATTAACAGAATTTAGTACAACTTTAGAGTAACTTGTCCATAAGGGGGCTTTCTTTGTCATATAGTTCTTTCAGTTCCTATTGACCTTCTTAATAAATTAATATGAGCATTAAAATATTCCTTGTATTGCATCCCATTTTTAAAGTATATCTCATGAGATGGTCCTGGACTCTGCAGCTTCTCAAAATTTCATGCTTAAAAATAGGACTAATACCACATGAAATCTTGACAAAGACTTTCTACGGAATGATATTCTTTAGGATTAGCTCTAAGGACCCCAGGCCCAGATTTAGAAAGAATTGTTATTCTGGTGGTTTAATGCAAATTCAGTAAAAAGGCCAGTACCATTGTAGGTAAATATTTGTCTTCTAAAATAGCTTACACTTACCAAAAAGGAACATCTTACAGAGAAAGGTCTTAGGATTTTTTTTTTTAACTGAATTGCAAGACAATATATAGTTCAATATAATATACTATATGACATATAGTGCATTATAATATCGTGGAAGAATATACTTTTATAATTATAAAAAAACCAGTCTTAGTCTTACAACAAAATATGCTGAAATGTGTACAAGTGTTTGTGTATGTATGGACAGAATTGCAGATATCTATATGACAATACATATCTGGGAAGTCAAGTGAATCATTTTCTTCATCCAGAGATGAATCTCTGGTATCTAAAAAGTGCATAACTTGACTTACCAAGAATATTGCAACCTCCTCTCTGCTTCTTCTTCATAACATATCTCCTGCATCCATGAAATGTTTCTGCTCACATAATCTTGTCTCTCTGTTCCAACATCTCATTTCTTGTTTCTTTTCCATACAATGTCCATATTTTCATTAACTTCTGAGATCCTCTTTGTGGAACCTGGAAAAGACTTTCCTGTTCCTGTTTGACTACATAGTTTTTTTTACAAAAGACTCTTCTGATTAACCGCTTTTATTTCCGTCACTCCTTCAGTGTTTTGTTTTCCTTCTAATATCTTGTCTTTGAAATTTCACCTGTGTGCCAAAAATCTTATTCATTTTATTTCTCTTTGAAATGTAAAATTTTGTCATTTGGTTTGATAGAGGAACATTCCCAGTAGATCTGCTTATATGTATTAATTAAAAAGACAAAGTTCCCCAGAACAATGATTACACATTTTTATAGATTCATCCTTACAGTGGGAACATCTGCAAAATTTGATTTTGCAAAATTCGAATCATTTTGTTTGGGTACTGCCAGACTTCATTTACAAATGAAGGGCTTTGCAATGAAGTCCTGTTTCTTAGTAGACTAGAAGTAATAGAAAAATGATTATTCTTTAAAATTATTCTCACAGTGACTTTTTGTCTATAAGGAGGTAACTCTTTTAAATTCATGTTAACTATAATCCTAGTACTACTGTGATTTTCTTATTAATAGTAAGACAACTGAAAAAGATGCTATAGACATGAGACAGTTAGAAGCTATAGGCCAGGGAATACACTTTCCTCTACCTCTGGCAGAAAGTCAGCTTTACAAGAGAACAATTATTTACGTTTTCAGTGTATCATATATATTCACTATGCATTATTTAATGACAATAAATGTAATAAACTAATATTTATTTGCAAACCACAAACATAGAAGTAAGAAAAGTGAACAACAACTATACTGCCTGGCTGAAAATATTGCTTTAATTCTCCCTGGTTAATTCTTCATTCCCAATGAAGTCCTTAGAAACCACCAACCATATTAAATATTATCTATGCACTTATTGCCTTCTGGATCTCACCTTTCACTGATCCAGTTCATCAAGCCAACATTTTCTATATCCAACCAGCTGTGCCATTTTATCCTTATTTCAGGAAATTAGAAAGAAATAGATACAAATTTTAAACATTTCCATTCTTTTTCTCCTGTGCAATTCTGTTTTCTTGATCTCATCTGCTTTATGGCCCCGGATAACCCTCCTTCTAGTGCCACCTGCTGCAGTTTTATTGGTATTACAGATTTCTGTTTACAGCATTTAGTCATATAATGCGGCTGGAGAACGTATCTTCTTAACGCAAACAGAACTCTTTCAAGATGCAAAGTCTGTTTCCCAATACTATTAGCAATCCTGCCAAAAAACACTGCTGTAATTGTCTACAGAAGCTGCAGAGAGCAGAAATGCACAGAGGCAAAAGTGAAATAAAAATGTAAAGAAACACTTAAAAGCCGGGTACACCAATAATGAGATTTGGAATATTTTTTAATCATTTGTAAGACAAAATAAAATTCATACCCACCTAATTCTATTGCACTTATTGTTTTGTTTAATCATAGATCTCTGTAACAGGGATGGCATAAAGTAAAAAATGCTTGTCAGAAACAAAGGCAGCATAACTGCTACGTTTAACAGCTTTTTTTTCAATAGGGATAAAATATTATAGTTCCTCTATCACAGAGCTGTACATTTCCATTCAGACTGTATTTGTTAAAAAGGAATAAAAAAGGGGTGGGGAGGGGAAGGGCTATCTATGTATGGCACATTTTACAAATTATTGCAGTTAAATGTGACTTCATTTGGAATTTAAAACGTTTTTCTTCTTCAAGTGATGCACAAAACCCAGAACAGAGCACACATGGCTTCATACACCTGCAGGAGAATAATTCACCCCCTTAATATTGTTGTAAACGTCGGTTTGAAAAATGGAACAACATATGTAGCTGCATGGATGGGTTATCTGCTAGTGCTGTTTGGTCATTCAGATTTCTTACTTGAAAATGAGATCCTGGAGTTACTTTTTTTGAGGTTTTATGAAAATACTCCCTTGTGAAACTTCTCATTTCACAGTCAAGGGTTTTATTCTTTCCACAGTAAACACTGTCTATTGTGTCGCCCAACAAAGGAAGAGACCGCTTCAATACAGGGCACTGCAGAATGAATTTATACATCTTTTAACAAACATTTTTAACAAGTCTCACGTGTGAAGGGGGTAATTTGTAAAATAATAACATAAAAAGTAATCTGTAATAATTACAGAAATGGAGGATAATAAAAGGAAGAAAGAAAAACATCTTGCAGGACGTGATCCTAAGCTACTTTGGTAACTTTGCTCCTAAGTGGAGCTTATCTTGAGAGATATTATGTTGGAGATTGAAAGGGGACAGTGAAGTCATAAAACATAACATTGTTTTACCAAAAGCAGAACATAGTACACTAAGTTGATGGATCTCTTTTGTATTGGATTCCTTACTAAAGGAAAGAAATACAGATTCTTGGTATAGAATGCAAATGATGTTGCTATACTTAAGATATTTCTTTGATAATGTAAAGAAGATGAAGTATAGCAAAAAGTATGTACAATGAAGAAGAGGGAAAGGTGGTAACAGAAGGGGCAAAAAAGATATCAAGGCATCATTTAAGTGTATTGGTCATTTAATATGTTCACTTATAGTGCAAATAGAAGGGATACACTTGTTGGGCTGGTGGTTTGGGAGACATTTAGGAAAAAATAATCAGTGTAGGACAGGTCTACTCATCATACACAAGCACAGGATGACCTTCCTGAAGGAGAGAACTGAAACAATACGCAAAAGTAAAATACACAGAACATATATCATGTAAGGCTGATAATGGCAACATCAGCTGTAAGCTGATTCTTTAGGTAAGAGCACGTGACCATAGAGAAGTCCTAACTGGCTCGGCTAACTGTGAGTTGAATGTAAGTTTTGAGATCAACTGAGCCACAAAAAAAAAAAAAAATAACCTGCACCTGTGAGCTATTTGTAGAGGGAATGCAATATCATAGTATATTGCAGTAGGAAGGAAGATTTCTGAGCTGGGAATAGAATAAAATCCAAAGGGCCTGACTAGAATGAACAAAGGATATATAAAATCCATCTCCTGGTTTTAGTACTGTTGTGCTAGAATTTAGAAACATAGATTTGAAAACCTTTAGGGGTGGTAAAGGCTAAGGACTCAAGATCCATGCCATGAGTTGTAACTCCAAACACAGTTCTGGAAATCTTTTTCAATACTGGAATGTCTCCTGCTCCATTTTCCTAAGGAGACAGTTAAATCTTGGAGAAGGCTCTGGGCTGTGACTCCTGGTTGATGGAGTTATGGCCATCTGACAAATTTGTGAACACTTCGATAGGAGTAGTAAATTACTTCCCTACTTTAGTGCACCGTGCAGACAAACTTAGGTCACTGCCCACCGAGTATTCAGGTTGGTGCAATTCTAATTCACAACTGGCTTTCTCTGGACCTCAGATGGGGAGCTTACTTCCTGGCTGAAATAAGATTTCAGACACCTGAAAGTCATATGTGGAACTGCTTGCTGTCATCATGCCCAAGGATATGGGTACGCAGGCTGATGCAAATAAGATAACAAAGCATTCAGCCTGGACCTATCTTGTGTTTGCTTACTTAGTGTATGAAATTCATTTCTGTCTGTACCTGTTAAGATGATCTTCCCTGGTTTTCTTTGTGTATCAAGCCTACGTTTCACTGCCTAGAAAGCAGAGTCATGAAACTATGATTCCATAATGAGCCTGAGTTTTATTCCTCTATACAAAAGACAATCTTCCTTGAAGTAGAAGTATTAGGAAGATAAACATGGATAAGTTGTTTATGTAAAATTTGTTTAGACTATATGAAAAAAATTGCAGCACTATTAGACTTTTGTTATATGTAATTGTTTCATGTTCCAAATCTGTCAATTCAGTGGAAAACAGACAAGGGTTCAGTTGCAGTATAACAGAGGATGTAACTTACACAAGCCTGGTTTCTTAATGTTAAGAGAACAAGCCATGTAATATGGCTTCTCTATCTTAATTTGTGTGAAATTGCTCATTTGCCAACAAAATTTGTGACTGCATTAGGATACAAATCTGGTGCTTTGTTGAAGCAATGTGTAACAGAGAGATAATATGAAAGAAAAAAGGCAGTAAACAGACTTGTGCAAGTTGAACAAGGTCGAAAATATGGAATTCGCTTTTTCAAAAATGTATCTCAAAACTGAATGGGCAGGTCTCACCTGCATTGCTAGCACTTAGACTAAGCTGCAAATAACTGTTGTTTCATTGATCTGGACTTCATTTTACAGACCAGGGTCAGACTCTACATACTGTAGGTTAACTGTTGCTGACATTGCTCAATGCGCTAAGACATACACACAAATCTCTGAAGGGAAATTATTTTATTCTGGATTGGTTGTTTTTTTTTTCTTTAGGTATTATTTTGCAGGCATCAGAAAAGGGAAAATCACTTTACGATTTTTGTTGTTAATTCACTCTTTCGTTTGTTATATGCAAAATATCCAGCCTGAATGCATAGATTTGCTTATATATCGTTTAGTAATTTAAACAACACATGACACTATATAAAACTCTCAATACACCAGTGCCTACCTGGTAAATATGTTCATGATCTCTTTAAGGAGTAGAATTTCTTTGTAGGTGTGCTTGCAGGTGGGTAGTCTGCCTTTATTTCACTGTAAACAGAGACACTGAGAGGGAGAGACATTTGGGATACGAGCAGTGACAAAAAGATTAGCAACCACATGAATGCTTCTCCCTATCCATATCAGAAAACAATCAAGATCTTGCAGAGGCTGTTTCATTCTGAATATAAAATGAGCAATTGATTTATATGAGTCTCTTTTATATAAAACCAAAAAGAATAAATTCTTCTGCTGCTTTTTTATTACTGCAGACATGACTGGACAAATTCACTCACTTATTTAGGCTGCCCTTTTGTTGAATACTGCATCAAAACACTGACAAGCTCTTATCTGACAATGAGAAATCCATGGGAATTATGTATTTCTATGTTTGATCTCTAGGGAAATCTTAAGAGATACAGCAAGCGTCTCGAAGCCCTGGGATGACAAACAAGATGCTAATGAATCAGAGGTGCCTAGTAGTTTTTCCCAGCTGTCATTCTATCCTTTTTCCACTTCCTGCCAGCAAGATGATTCCCACAAGTTAAGTAAAAGGACAAAAAAGGCAGTAACCAGTTGGTTTAATACACAATGTAACGTGGTACTGCCTTGTTTACTCGATTACTTAATACATAGCCTTTGCACAGTCATTGTTATCCTTATCCTGAAGTACTTTATATACAAATAGTTTAAGCTGTGCTGCCATTGCAGTTTGCCTGAAGCATCAGTCCGAACATTGGTGTTCTGTGAAAGAAGAACTATTATACAACCAGGAAGACAGCAGCAGAACATCCACTAAGTCTTCTAACTTGCCAATGGGAGGAATGTCTTGAAGGAGTGCTGGAGAGGCTAGGCATCTGTATCTTTGCACTAGGAATCAAGATTCACTTCAGATCCTCACACTTGATGCAATTGCATGGAAGAGTATATTCTTTAGGCCTTCCATTCTGTCATTTATCCCTCCTGAAACAGTAGATAATGCTCTGGGTTTTCCACAAATCAAGGGTTAGTATTGATCTTTCTCAGTGCTTTTCCCGTAGAAGAGAGTGATTTGTCTGTAATATAACCTTGATAGAGCTGTACACACCCCGGTTGATATCAGCAATACTGTTAGTGCAGTTAAAAACTAAGCAGGGTTAGGAAACATGCAGATTTTATAAAGATGTGAAAGAAAATAAGCAAATTACAGACAGACTGACAAGTGTAGACATTAATTTTTTGGTGCTGGAAAGGTCTATAAGGGAATTTTACAGTCAGCCAAAACAGACATTCAGAAGTACACAATGGAGCAATGGAGTACACTGGACATAAATTCCTGAGGTTAAAAAAAAAAATAAAAATGAAAAAACATACAGGAAAATAAATAGAGCAATTTTCTGTTTACCCCTACCTTTAAATCACTAGAGAGGTTCCTCAGAGTATGTTGTTGTTGCCTCCTGCAGAAACTCTTCAACTATCTAGCTTTGATTAAAAGGAACTGAGAGAGTCCTATACTGTCTTTAATCTCCAGTGCTATTTTTGTTCTGGGAGACCTCACAGGGATAGACACAATGAAAGCCATCTATGCAGGTGATCAAAACTTCCTTCAGCTGGAAATATCTCTCCCTTCTCCTGTGTC
The DNA here is from genome assembly GCA_033556795.1 of Tapera naevia. Lineage (NCBI taxonomy): Eukaryota > Metazoa > Chordata > Aves > Cuculiformes > Neomorphidae > Tapera > Tapera naevia. The sequence continues at coordinate 2,647,678 of JAUMJJ010000236.1, read as the reverse complement.
CCCTTTACAAAGTTTAAACACACAGCCAGTGTAATACAAGTTACTATTTGTCCAGTATCTGATAAACAGAGTTCACAAAAAGATGGGCTTTTTTACTTTTATGAAGTCCTTTGCAAAAGAAATGCTTCCGGATGAATGAATAAAATTAATAGCCAGTGCTGTATACTGATGGATATGCTTATTCATTTGTATGTTGTACACGATCAAATATTAATCTCACATATGTCACATTCAGTATGCTTTATAGCTGTTGTCTTATTTTGCTTTTTCATGCTTTAATAATAGGGAAGAAATAAGTATTCATCTGGCTTTTCTGTTTTGAAATGCAACTTCATCATGCACTTTCTGAATGCAAATGATAATAGCCTTTTTATTTCTTATATAACTTATATGGGAAATAGGCATAATTAAAACCTGGGACTTCATATTAAAACAGAGTAATGAGCTCTCAGTGATTTGTAACTCCATATGAATAATGCTGACGCTTTGCTTTTAGTATGTACATAGAAAAGAACTAGTTGACTACTACTGAAACCTTTGTATGGAATTGGTTTAGAAATTCCGTATTAAGTGATAGTGCAAAAAGCTATTGATTTTTACCTCACATGATTTAAGTGCCAGAACTTCAGAATATTTTCACACAAAAAAAGCAGTATGAAATAGTCTCTATTGTAGCTGTGAAAAGGACTATACTTCCAGTGTTCCTGTCTCAGTCACAACGCTATCCATGGGAGTTATTAAGTCAGAAAACTGAATCTTTGAATGAAGTGTAATACTAAAAAACATAATCTTTAAAATATAGAATAGCATCTTCAGAACAGGTGTCTATGTTTAGACACATATGTGTTTAGACACATATGACATTTAAATAATTATTATTGTTGGATAGCAAAGAATTGTCAGTCTCTTAGTATTTTGACCAATTAAATAAAAAACTAGCATCACTTGTTTATTGGCTTAAAATGTAATTTCTTACCCTTTGGACATTAGTTAACTTGAAAATTTCCATCATCTTTAATAAGAGAGGAAGTATAAGCCAGTAATTTAACACTAGTCTAATACAGACTATTGAGAATAATTTGCTGGCACAGCTTTCCTAAATAATCTGAGACATTTAGGGCAAGATGAAAAGGAAGCTATCAAAGACTTATGAGTTAGTTGTTGCATGCCAAATTTCAGAGCTACAAGATACAGAAACTCACTAATCCTGAAATCACCTTTACTCCCAAAATTGTCTCAGTCTTTCACTATTCCTGGAAGAACTGCATTTCCAATGCAACAAAGATGCATTCTCGTACCTGGCTGAGCTGCAGAATCTAAGAATTCACCCTGTTCCATCTTTCAATGTGCAGTCATAGCCAGTTGTCAGTGTGCATGTAAGAGGCTTTATGATCCACTAAATATATTAGTGGCAAAAAGATCCTTTCCAAACTGTAGCTTCTGTGGCATTCTAACTTTCTGCTTTTTACAGTACTCTGAGAGTTGGAGAGCTTTCTCCATGACTGGAAAACACCAAGCAACTTCAATGGAAATTGAAGCCACATCTCTCTTTATAAAGGGTCAATTTTAAATGATAGAGGGCAACATCTCCCATTGGCTAAAGCTATTCCATTGTCAAAAAAAAATAGTTTAGGATTCCCTGGGCTTTAAGAAATGAGAATAAGTGCCTAAGCAAGCACGACATTGCAGCCTATGAGTCAGAAGAACGCATCTGTTAAGTACATTTTAAGTGCAGGGAATTGAGTCTTGTACCCATCCTAGTTCCTCCATCTTTAAAGAATACAGATAACTGTAATATTGTCATGTCTCAAGCCTGTATAAAAAGGAAGACATTCTTAACTACGAAATGCATGGAAAAGGCAGTAATGAAATAATTTAAACGCCAAAGATAATTAAATTTAGTAATGCAATTTCTAGTCGAATACTTCTTATGTCTTTGTGATAAATTATATTTGGTTTATTTGTACAGTTTAAGCACAATTATATTATAAAATTTGGAGAAGCTGTTAATAGGTTTGACTAGTCAGAAATATATCTAGGTAAGAAGTTACCTCATACTTACGGAATATAGGACCTGTGATAAAAATTCATCTCTCTTAAAGCAATCTCTTTGAGAGCTTGCACTTTAGAAAGTCCCAAGTTATATTTTAGGTTTTTTTAAAACTGTTCACTTTTCTCTTCCCTCACTTATAGAATCATTATATTGGTTTGTTGCAACAGCCAGTAAGAGATGTCACTACTTATTCTTTATTACTTTTATAATTTCCTCCTGTGTGCCAGTATTATCTTCAAAGAAATTAGTCTCAGGAAATTCTATAGTAATTTATACAATAGAACTACAACAGGGCAAAGCAACACAAGAACCAGCAAAATCACAGGAAGCCTCTGAAAGGGTACTTTATGTGAGTCTGCAAAATATAACATTTTTCTCATATGTTTAAAAAAAAAATAATATATTTTGCATTTGCATGATCTAATACTGTTTTTCTTTTTCTGTTACAGCTTTTTTAAGCTGAAATATTCAGGAAAGAAAAAAACCTGCCTGTTTTCACAGGTAACTATACACACAATAAATCTGCTTCCAGAAGTAGTCCTGATCCACACTTTAGATACTATCACTGGAAAGCCTTACATCAGTCTGAAGGGCTTTTTGCTCAGGCCTCAACTGGGTAATTTGTCCTAACAAGTATGCACTTAGTCTCAACAAATTATATTCATATTTTAAGACTCAAACAACTGAATCTGTTAAAACACAGTTCAAATCACAATTTAAGTACAAAAATATTTACGTAAGATTATAGGTAAAATAATTACCAAAAAAAAATAGAGTAGTAAGTGTTGTAAGGTAATCAAAGCATTAATTTTTGAACAAGTGATACTTTTGGCCTCTCATTCTACTTTAAGTCCCCTTCTAGAATATTTTCAAGAAATTTAAACACAAAAGGTTTTATCCACCTAGTATAGGTGAGTTTTTGGGAATGGTATTTCAGATTCACAGGTGTCTCCCATTCTCTAAACACAGGCTGGCCGTCAATATGGATTAAACACATAAATTTAAAATTTCACTTCTACATTCTACTGTAGAAACAAAGTAAAGGCTTCTAGAGGAAGGAAGGCTGATGAGTAAGTGATATTGAAAAACCATCTGGATAGAATATGTTGAATCAGAGAATATAGTACAAGGTTGTCAGTGACCTCAGGGATCACCTGGTCCAAATGTTCTTGGCAAAAGTACAGTCTAGATAAGATGGCCCAGCCCCCTATCTACCTGAGTATTAAAAGTGTGCAATGTAGAGGAATTCAACATTTTCCTGGGGAGATTATTCAAATGCCTGTTCTTAAGGTGAAAAATTTTGTTCTTGTGTCCAATCAGAATATCCCCATAAGACACTTCTTCTTTTCCATGTGATTTCTTGTAAAAAAGGAAACCTCCACCCTGGTTGTAGCCACACTTTAAATACTGGAACATGATGATAAGATTCTCCGAGCCTTCTTTATTCAAGGCTAAACAAACCCGGTTCTCTCAGCTTTTCCTCATATTGCAGGCTTCCCAGTCCTTTAAGCAGCATTGTGACCCTTCTCTGGACTGTCTCTGGCCTGTCAACATCTTTTTTTGCATTGCAGGAACAAAAACTGAACACAGTGTTCCAAGTTTGGCCTGACAAGTGCTGAGATGAGCGTGATAATGACTTATTTATCTCTGATGATGATGCTTTGGTTAAAGGGCAGAAAATTACACAAAACAGAGATTTGGAGAGATGAAAGTTTATTGAACAAAAGGGTAACCAAGCATTCAGAATTTTCTTAAATATTATTTCCTGAAAAAAGCAAATATTTGCATGGCTTCTTATGTTTTCTGAATCATCCTCTTATCACTAATTCAAATGTGTGGAGTCCTCTCTAGAAATACATTTGTAGACTGAAGGTAGAGCTCAGCAAATTATTCCCAGCAAATAAGACATTCAACACTTGTAAGCATTTCCTTATGTTTAATGAAATCATAAATATAAATTTATAAGGCAATTGTTGTAATTTACTTCAAATGCTGTAAGTTGAAGATCCTGGTGCAAGCACCACCCACCCTTCACAGTGTCAGTCCATTTTGTGGTTTTTATGCTTTCTATTCCAGCTTGCGTTTGAACTTCTCTGGTTTCTGAATATGACCTGCTGAAAAGCTGTAAGGCAGTGTATGATTACCCAATAATGGGAGAAATTGCGAGCCAAAGATTTTTTACTTCTTTACCTAGTCTGTGGATATTCTTCCCACATACTCTCCATCTACCAAGAATGTTGCTTCTGACTTCACAAAAAGTATATTTAATGTGAAATTCTGCCTTTACAACTGGCATCTGACCACTTGTTCGTGAAAGTATAAGCGGGAATTTAGTTTGTTCTATTCTCTTTTGATACTTTAAATTTTTTAATTTTGCTCATTTCATCCAATTGTCAGTGAAGGAGTGCACAGTGCCTGTTCTTTACCTTTGAGACAGCGTTACAGTTAAGGTATAATCCTGTGCAGTTAAAAGACAAAAACTGGAACCCTGTCAGGGAAAGAATGACAGAGATCCACAGTTTTCCATCTCCTAGGGTAACAATCCTGTGGAAGATTGGTGTCTGTGGCATCATACAACATTAGAAGAAATAACAGAGATGCTATTTTATTTCTTTAAAAAAACAAGATCCTAATTTCTTCTCTGGAGGAAAAAAAATTAAAGAGATATTTTAGGATCTAGCTAGGTTCCATATGAAGATTGTCTATCTTGAACATACTATGCCCCTCTAGCTTGTAAATAGAGTTTTTCGCATTAAAAAAAAAAAGGCAAAAAGAAAAGAAAACAAACAAATTCCACCTTAGTGTTTAGAATTTCTTAGATAACAGGTTGTTCCATGTCTGGTATGAAGAGGTTAAAAATCACCACTTTATGGGTGGCCCTTTGGAAAAGAAAGGCTTAAAATTAAGCACAGAATATACTCCTTTGTTGACACCTACATCATAAATTGACCTAGTTTCCAGTCTTATGAAAGTAATTCTGAGGCTTGGCACTGAAAATTTTTAGAAAAATATCATCACCGAATTGATATTGTTCCTGTTAACAGCAAGAGTAAAGTTCTGATTTTATATTTAGTAATATTAAATTCCACTATACATCATGATTCAACCTAAAGAAATTGCTTCTAGCTTGGCTCCTAATGTTTTCCACACAGTGATACTGTGGCTAGTATGCATATATTTAATCATGGTGGAAATGACTTCATACTGTTTGACATCAAAATTCAGATTATCAGAAATTTGCTTCCCCTACCTGTTTTTGTAGTTATTGAAGTAATCTCATTGCAGCATAAAACAGAATGAAAAAAAAAAAATCTGTACTGATGCAGTATTTATAATGAAAAAATATAAAAGAAGGCTGTGAAAGCAGCCTCTCTGTAATTGGAAAAGTATATTAGTGGCAGTGGCACCATACAGGACAGCCAAATGGTATGTAAATATATCCATTTGACCAATACACTTTTTAACTGGAGGAAGGAAAGAAGGAATATGTTCCTTGACCATAAATAACTTAACTTCCTTCTATAAAATTATGCACCACTTATATTGATTTTCTTTGCTTGTATTTTCAAGCAGCTTTAGATACTTCCTATTATCCAGAGCCTAGCACTTGAATCACAGCCTTTACCTTCATTTCCCATACAACTTTGTGCCACAGAAAGATAATCAGCTGAATGACTGCCTATTGGTGTAAGATTCAGAGCTACAGTTAATATTCCAGCAGTCCCCGTATCTCCCACAATTATTTTGTGGCTGAAGTAGTAACGGGTACTACTTAAAGCCCCTTCACTTATATTATTAGTTTTCTCTTATTGGCAGTCAAACTGACATCTGATGTTTTTAAAAGAGGTGTTCTTTTGATAAATGTCCTTAGTGATTATAGGAAGAGCAGCAGAAGAGAAGGATTGATTATCCAGGTAGGATTGATGTTCTAAAACAATCAAAACCTGTGGAAGGCAGAACCATGGCTTGTTTGCTTTCCTTTGCTGGTTTTTGCTGTCTATTATAGGCTACCAGCTAGTGGCTCTGAGTCTGATAAACAGGTTCAGCAACAGAATATACAAGGGTTAAAAACAAAAAAGCAAACAAAGAAATAAACAAACCCAATCCACAAAACCTAAAAAACCACAACCCCGCTGTGTGCAAGGCAGCAATGTTAGCCTTACTCTTATCAAAAAGAATGAGCTGGTTAACAGGGACAGAAATCTCCTAACGGTATTCATTGGCCAAAAAAGAAGATATGTCAAACCAGAGTATCCTTCTTCCTTTGTCCTTTATTCATATTTTCCACCTTTTTCCTTTTCTGTTGTTTAATGCCTGACTTTTCCACCAACTTCTTCTCTGTCTCCTCCACCTTCTTTTCCACCATCTTGTTCCTGTTCATGAATTTTCTTTTCTGAGAGAAAGACTCTATTCTGTTTGAGAATTATATGCAAAATAGGAAACAGAATATAAATCTAACCAACAATGAAATACTGAAGTAAGCAGCCAGAGTGGTGGTAAGATATGTATAGTGTTAAAAGTCAAACTAATGCGACATTTTAAGCTCATTCAATATAGAAAAACTCTGCTGAGGTAAATCTTAAAGAGATATCTCAGACCTAAGAATTCATCACCATGAAACTAATGAAGGTCCTTTAAAGGATAATTGCAGACACTTTTGAATACTTAAAACGCTGTTAGAATCTGGGAAGCATATAAAAGACCTAGTGGAATCATAGCAAGATAAAGTATGTGGATAGAAAAAAAAAAGAAAGACTGTAAAGGTCATGGTGCATTAAAACCACATTCTAATAACACATTGATTTTTCACATAATATGTATCAAAATTATTTATAGATTTAAAATTTTACTGACAGAGTTTGGCCATGAAGGAAATGCCTCACAAACTGATTATTCCAAAGGCATATTCTGTGGAACTAGGACGCAAAATCAGATCTTGTGCATGTTCATTTCAGAAAATGATTACATTGTATCTTCATAGCCTATTGTAAAACTGTTTTACACACTTGGCAGACTATGCTTTGCGTCCTTATTCTGTCCTGTTCTGTGTGCCTAAGAGTGGTCCCAGGGTACTAGGATTCTCCAATTTCTCTGCTCATAATAGATGCAAAAATCAAGTAAGCATGACTTTCATTACAAAATACACAAGAAAAGGATCTTATTATGGCTGCTTACTTACTAGGAGGCTGTCTGGGGTGTAGTGATCATGAGATAATTGAGTTCTCTCTGAACAATGTAATAAGAAAAGCCAGGAACAGAACATCGATGCTGGACTTTCAGCGGGCAGATTTTGGATTATTTAAGGAACTGGTCAGGAAAGTACCCTGGGAAATAGCTCTTAGTGGCAAGGAGGTCCAGGAAGCTTGGATACACTTCAAGAATGAAATCTTGCAGGTGCAGGAGCGGGCTGTCCCTGTGTGTTGTAAGAAGAGTCGTAGGGGCAGATGGCCGGCCTGGATGAGTAGGGAACTTCTGAAGGAACTAAGTAAGAAAAAGAGGATGTATCATCGTTGGAAAGAAGGGGATGTAAGCCAGGTCATGTTCAAGGATGTTGTTAAGTCGTGTAGGAGGAAAATCAGGGAAGCAAAAGCCCAGCTGGAGCTCAAATTGGCCACTTCTGTTAAGGACAATAAGAAGAGTTTTTATAAATACATCAATGGCAGAAAGAAGGGCGGCAGCGACCTCCACTCCTTGTTGGATGTGGAGGGAAAAATAGTAACCAAAGATGCAGAGAAGGCTGAGGTACTTAATGCCTTCTTTGCCTCAGTTTTTAACTGCAAGGATGTCAGCTCGCTTGACAGTTGGCCCTCTGAAGTGGTTGATGGGGGCAGGGTGAAATATGGCCCTCCTGCAATCCATGAGGAGGAAATTAGAGACCTGCTGAGCCGCTTGGACCCTCATAAGTCTATGGGGCCAGATGGGATCCGTCCTAGGGTGCCGAGAGAGCTGGCGGATGAGCTTGCTAAGCCGCTCTCCATCATCTTTCAGCAGTCATGGCTCACTGGAGAGGTCCCGGAAGACTGGAAGTTGGCCAATGTGACGCCCATCCATAAGAAGGGCCGTAAGGATGATCCAGGTAATTACAGACCTGTCAGCCTGACCTCGGTCCCAGGTAAAATCATGGAGAAGATAATCCTGGGTGAAATCATGCACCACCTGCAGAACAGTCAAGAAATCAGGCCCAGCCAGCATGGATTTAGGAGGGGTAGGTCCTGCCTGACCAACCTGATCTCCTTTTACGATCATGTGACTCGCCTGGTGGATGAGAGGAAGGCTGTGGATGTGGTATACCTGGACTTCAGTAAGGCCTTTGACACTGTCTCCCACAGTAGACTCCTAGGGAACCTGGCAGCCTGTGGCTTAGATGGGAGCACTCTGTGCTGGGTTAGGAATTGGCTGGATGGCAGAGCCCAAAGAGTGGTGGTGAATGGTGTCTCATCCAGTTGCGGCCTGTCACCAGTGGTGTCCCCCAGGGATCGGTATTGGGTCCCGTCCTGTTTAATATCTTTATTGATGATCTGGATGAGGGTATTGAGTCCATCATCAGCAAATTTGCAGATGATACCAAGCTGGGAGGAAGAGTTGATATGTTAGAGGGTAGGATGGCCCTACAGAGGGACCTGGACAGATTGGAGAGCTGGGCTGATTCTAATGGGATGATATTTAATAAGTCTAAATGTCGGGTACTTCATTTTGGACACAACAATCCCATGCAGAGCTACAGACTGGGGACAGAGTGGCTGGAGAGTAGTCAGGCAGAAAAGGACCTGGGAGTGCTGGTGGACAGGAAGCTCAACATGAGCCAGCAGTGTGCCCAGGTGGCCAAGAAGGCCAATGGCATCCTGACCTGCATCAGGAATAGTGTAGTAAGCAGGACCAGAGAAGTTATCGTCCCCCTGTACTCGGCACTGGTCAGGCCTCACCTTGAATACTGTGTACAGTTCTGGGCCCCCCAATTTGGGAATGATGTTAGGATACTGGAATGTGTTCAGAGGAGGGCAACAAAGATGGTGAAGGGGCTGGAGCACAAGCCCTGTGAGGAGCGACAGAGGGAGTTGGGGCTGTTTAGTCTAGAGAAGAGGAGGCTCAGGGGAGACCTCATTGCTCTCTATAACTACCTAAAAGGAGGTTGTAGTCGGGCAGGGATTGGTCTCTTCTCTCAGGTGACCAGTGGCAGAACCAGAGGGCATGGACTTAAGCTTCGTCAGGGAAAGTTTAGACTTGATATGAGGAAAAAGTTCTTCACTGAAAGGGTGATTGGCCATTGGAATGTGCTGCCCAGGGAGGTGGTGGAGTCACCGACCCTGGAGGTGTTTAAGGGGAGACTGGATGAGGCACTGAGTGCCATGGTTTAGATGATGGTTGGTGTTAGTGTTGGTGTGTTGGTGTTAGTGTTAGGTTATAGGTTGGACTTGATGATCTCAGAGGTCCTTTCCAACCTTGTGATACTGTGATACTGTGATACTATCTGTAGACTTGTGTAAAATTAGCTGTAGTCAGTCCAAAATCTGTACTTGGGCACAATCACTTGAAATTTGTGATATAAAATATTATGTGTGTAGTATCTTTGAATCTAGAGAAACAGAGATGTGTTGCATATTTTAATTCTACAGGTTAATTTCACAATCCAAATATCTTGTCAAATTCTATATTTGATAGAATCTCAGCTTTCTGGAAGAGAAAAGGTAAATTCATCCAGTGAAATCCGATGTCTGATCACATGTTTATCTCCTCATTCATACTTGTGAAACTAGGAGATTCTACAGTATGATTCTAATATATTATCTCATGAAGCTGTTCTCTCTAAAATTAGTAATATTTGGGTTTTAATGAGCAGTGTTGGAGTAGATAATTATAGTATTTATAAACAGTCTATAGTGGTATGTTCTGGTTTTCAATAAGCAAAAGGACCTAATTTTTGCCTTCACTTGATCAGCCAAAATGTCCTCTGACATAAATGTAACAGAAAATTGTCAAGACATGTAGCTTTGTCTGTAAGTAAAACAAAGTATAGTCTCTAAAAAAAGATATTCCTCATTATATTACTTTTAAAATCCCCTTATTGATCTATTCTTTTTCATCAGAATTTTGCAAAAATTAAATTTTAAGTAGTAATAAAAAGAAATATGATATAGCAAATTTGAAGGCTAGTGGATTGTTTCATTCTATTGCCCACCTCAGGGAAAGAGGTAAATAACATTCCAGAAATTAATGTAACATGGCAAAACTTTTTCCAAATTAGGAAATATCATCTGAATATATAGAGATTAGTTTGTACGGACACAGATTTAAAGCTAGCCACAAAGCATTTTATATAGTAATTAACTAAATTAATAAATAAAAGCAACTAAATGTTTTCTCCATTTGATAATAACTGCATCTACACTGCACACAACCACTAAGATAGATTTTGTTGTGCATAAAAGTTTCTCTGAACTATCCTCACGACAAAGGCAGAGCTACTCTAAGTATCATAAATAACAATGCAGAAATAACGCCTGGAGGGTGGAGAGACTTAACCAGTCTTGGCTGTGTTAGTATCCTAGAGAGTCTCTGGATGTGTGCAGCATAGTTATGCCAGAAGCCTAGATGCAGTATAGTCTCATAAAAACAAAGTACAAAGATGGTTTTATACTCCCCTCTCCTCAGCTATGGCTAGGGATTTCTCCCACCATGCTCAATACTCTCCAGATCCATCCTAAAAGTGAAGTGCAAACCAATTCTGAGACACTAGCTGCTGCATTTATTTTGAAGATGTGCATACTCAAAAATGCTTTATAGTCACACACACGAATCAGTACCTGACAGATCCACAGCATTTCTGGAAGATGTACAGGAATACAAGCAAAAATGTCTCTAAATAGGGATAGCAGTGCATGACTTAGTATGGAGAAACTGCTAATACAGTTATAGCTGGGTGTGAGACAACAGCATACACAGTCACCTTGCACTAGTCACTTAAAAAGCACACAACAGAACTGAAATAAACCTAACAAATAAAAAGCTTGTGACAAGTGAATGATCTTTAAAATATGTGTTTGCTCTAATGATTTTAGGTAGAGTTTTTGATTCTTTTTCAAGATTGATTTTCCAGATCTGACTGAGTAAAGGAAGATTTTTTAGTTTGATTGGTTTGGGTTTTTTAAGGTATTGGCGATTGAAATATGAATTAGTATCATGGAAAAACTCTGTATAGACAAATAAAACTGTTCAGTTCTCTAAGATCACTTCATTACTGCTTGTAGTTGTGTCCTATGCAGCCCATGAGAATGAAGCCATGCTCATCTTCTGGAAGGAATAAACATGTCCTTTTTTAAAAAAAAATCATTTTCAAGCTTCAGTTTCTCACCATGCTAAATCTTCATTTATCTATACTACCAATATTCATGCCACAAAAATTAAGTGCAAATGCTTTAGGAAAAAGCAAGTAAAAGTCACTGCATGCACTCAGGATTCTAAGAACAGATGTCTAGAAAGAAAGTCACACCCTAAGACACTTGAACATTGCATTACAGCCCAGAGATTTTTCTGAGTAGCAGTCGTCACATACAAAAATTCAGTGTGGGTGTTTACTCTCCTAACTCCCTGTCAAGGTGAAGATGGCTTTTGCGTATTTTTCCTTAATGACTGTGTATAGCTTCTATTAATTTTAATTGCCTATTTGGATTTGTCAAAAAGAACAAGACCCCGGAGTTAAGTTGCAAAGTTTCCATGAATTTCCCTAGTGAGTTTAAGGTAAAATACAAAAATAGTGTATTTAACTTGCTTAGGGAAAAATCAAATAATGCTAGATGCTACATGAAAACAGGGGAAAAAGTAATCCTTTTATACTGGTCCCTGTTTTACTAGACCATACTTTAATTTAAAATTAATTCACAGTCTGCTCAAATAAATAGTGTTCATTTAAATTGGAACAATTAAACTAATGGACTTCATGCTACAGATGTGGTAAACTATCCCCTGGTAATTTAATCTAAAGATGCATCAAGATGGAAGACTAAGACGTCTGCACATCATTTCTTAGGTTAGTTAATATTTGTTCGCAGAAGATTATAGCAAAGTGAATTTCCAGAGCTGTGCAAAGCATCTCATATTTTTTGTTACTATCTTTTGTGACAGTGAATTCCTACTCTAGTTAGTTTGGAAAATGTAAATGTATCCTCCATCATCTTCATGCTTATTTCAGACCTCTGGCCCTTGCCTGCAATTTTGAAGTTTCTGACAAAAGAGACATAAAATATGAAGTCATGGAGGTAGTTACAGCCCCGCATTTGCCAACTTTGAGAATAAATTGTAAAAATGTAAATTAATTATTATTATTATTATTATTACTGAAAAAAATCCTTACTCCTTTTGCCATTTCTATACTGAAGGTATCAGAAGTGTCAGATCAAGACTGACTGCTTGTGGCAAGCTTTTCAAAAGGAAAAGCTAAAAAGCAGAGACATATCTTGTCATAGATGTTCTTTTCCAGAATTAAATCTCTGCCTGTCAATTTGGCATGTCCACATAGATGTCTAGCCATTATCTCAAACTCAAAAAAGTTAAAATAGAGTCCTTAATCTTTCTTTTCAAGCTCATTGAAAAAGTCTCTCTTTTTCTTTCCCTTTTTTTCTTATCATAAGCTTTTCCGTCATTTTTGTCACCTATTACTAATATCTGAATACAATATTTAACACAGATCTTTCTCCAGATCCTCAATTCTTTATGTTCTGATAACTTTCTGCAGAAGACTAGCAGAAACTCAGTTCTTCTTATCTCTCTGCAAAAACTAAAATGTTATGCTGATTCATTTCTCACAGCTACATTTCTTTTTTTTTTACCAGCCTTGGAAAATCTATTGTTTCAACTGCCCCCAAATTCCTCTCAAAGGCCATTTTCTAGCTGTGTTTATTTAATCACTCGTCCCTCCTCATGGAGTTGTCCTTTCCCAGAATTTATTACCAACTGCTGATTATTAAGCCAACCAGAACAGAGTATTTTTTGTGTTTTAAAGTATATTCATTTATTTCCAACAAATTTCTTGGTGTTTATTTTTGCATAGGTGTAGAAAATTGTATTTATTAAGTGACAATATTATCTAGCCATATACATCAAGAATTATCTACATAATCATGTGCTACTACATTATATATTTCTTTTTAATTTTAAAAATGCAGTGTTGTCCCCTGTTCAAACCACATTAGGACAAACACAGCACATACAAACAGCCAGATCCTGTAGTTGCAGCATCTTTCCAAATGTTCTATTAGAAGTGCTATGATTTGAACATAACTGCTGCTGCTAGCTCTAAATTCTCCCATACAGCCAGATCCAAATATAAAACCACTTAAATTTCATTTTGAAATCAAAAGGGACAGAGTGGATTTTCAAATGTATGGATTCACTTGATAATTGGCAGTTCCCATGAAAGCCAAGACAGCCCGAGACTTGAGGAGGAGTTTCAGAATTTAGCTGGATGTACCATTTTGTTTTCTGTCAAACTGCATATAAACTTCTTATAATTAATTATGGATCTGAACTGTCCATAGAGAGGGCATAGAACCCGACCTTTTCCTTTCTTATGCATTTCCTTGCTTGTTAGTCAAATGCTCTGAATAAAAATCCTTCTTATATTTTTTCTTAAAACTTTCACTCTCTTTTCCAGCTCTAGTCCATAGTTATCAGTAGAGCAGGTGACATGTTTGAATATGTGAGTGCACACTATGTTGAACACACACTCTCACACAGGAGACAGAAAAGGATCCCTTTACCACATTTAAAACACTTCCAATGATTTTTTTTCCCCAGATTTTACTCGTATATGACTCCAATGTTGGCTATTGTTTTGCACAAAATAAAATAGAACTTCACAAATTTTCCTAAAAGAGAAGTATATGAATTCTCACAGCTCTTTAACATTTCATGATTCTTTTAGTAAGTATAGCTTTATAACTAGGAAAATCCCTTAACCTATTATTAACTTAAACAAATTCGTTATATCACTGAAGTTATAGCATTGAAAAGAGAAAATTCATTGAGTTCCAATAAGTGAGACAGTTAGTAAATGTGGAGTTTTTTAATAATGAAACATTTGACAATGTTTTAATAAGCAAATTTAATTTCAGTACAAGGTTGTTGATTAATTTAGATTCTCTTCACAGTCTACTGGAATATGTTGTATTTAATTGAAAAGGAACAATTAACAAATGGTGTTCTGAAATAAGTGCCAAACTAACAGACAGTAATATAAGTACTTTTAACTGAATGTAGAGGTACATATACTATCATCCACAAGATATTTTTTCTTTCAGGTAAATTCTGTGTACAGAAGTTGTTAACTGTTTAGTACTAAGCTGGAACATGCTGCACATGCTCTGTTGATGCAAATAAATCACCACGTGGAAAATTTTTCACATGCAGATTGGTGACAAGTGGAGTCCTTCAGGGGTCTATATTGGGACCAGCAATGTTTAATACCTTCATCAATGATGTAGGCAGTGGGTTTTAGTGCATCCTCAGCTAGTTAACAGATGACATGAAGCTGAGTGGTACAGTCACATACCTGAGGGATGGGATGCCATCCAGAGGGACCTGGATAAGCTTGAGAATCGTGCCTGTATGAGCCTCATGAGATTGAACAAGACCAAGTGCAAGATCCTACACATGCGTCAGGGCAAACCTCTGATATCAGTACAGGCTGGGGAAGGCCAGAATGGAAAGCCTCTCTGTGGAGGAGGTTTTCTGGGTACTGGTGGATGAAATGTTGGACATGAGCTAGCAATGTGTACTCACAGGCCAGAAAGCCAATTGTATCTTGAACTACATCAAAAGAAGCATGGCCAGCAGGTCAAAGAACGTGATTCTGTTCCTCTACTCCACTCTAGTGAGATGCCACTTGGAATACTGTGTCTAGCTCTGGAGCCCTCAATACAGAAAAGATGTGGACCTGTTGCAGCAGGTCCAGAGAAGGACCACAAAACTGATCAGAGGGATGTAACGTCTCTGTTATGAAAAATGGCTGAGACTTAGGCTTGTTCAGCTTGGAGAAGGTTCTGAAGAGACCTTATTGCTGCCCTTCAATACCTAAAGAGGGCTCATAAGAAAGATGAGGACAAGTGTTTTAACAGGGCCTGTAGCAATAAGGGGTAACGGTTTTAAACTAAAAGATTGTAGATTTATACCAGATATAAGGAAGAAATATTTTATGGAGAGCGGTGAAATACTGGAACAGGTTGCCCAGAAAAGTGGTAGTTGCTCCGTCCCTGGAAACATTCAGGATGTGGTTGGATGGGGCTATGAGCCACCTAGTTGGAGATTTCCCTACTCATTGCAGGGGGATGGATTAAAAGACCTTTAAGGCTTTCTTCCAACTCAAACCATTCTGTGACTCTATGTAAATAGCAGATCTACACATCTAAAATATCAAAATAATATTTCACTGGACATGATTTTGTCTAAAAGTCAAATCTTCAACTAGGCCACCTACAGATTGTAACTGGACCAGGATATTCATCTTAAAATCCAAGAATAATTTTCCTGTTAAATTACAGTATTTATTGGATTTTTCATATAGACAATTTCATAGATAAAGTCATATCATGGCATCCAAGGTCATTCAGGTTAAAACTACATAAATAATTTGCTGTACAGGGAAATCAGAGTACAAGCTTTCAGAATGCTCTTTCTCAGCCATGAGTGCAGTACAATACAACTTGCCCCATTTTATAGGCCTAAAGAAAACAGCTATGCGAACGGATAGTGAGACCTATCCAAAGCGCAGCCACTCTTATGGGTTTCCTTATGTTCTGCATCAATATCTAAACTTTCCATCTTAAAGAGGGCTTGTATATAGGATTATCAGGTACACCCACTTTGAGTAACAATATACAGTAATCTTGCCCCAGGGACCTCCAGTGCTGAGAGCCAAATTGGAGGCAGCTGCTTTGGTCAACTGATTGCACTGTTTCAGTAGCTGCCAGCACACAGGCTGCAGGGAGAGTCGCAGGACAACAAAGGCAAAGGTAAAGAGGGCACCCAGTAATTTCTTTTTTCTGTTTTCTAGCAGCAGCAGGAGAGTCTTCAGTAAACTGTAATTGAAAATGTGTGTTTAGACTTGGGTTTTCCTGTCCCAAAACCCCTTAGACAATGAATCTATTGTCCTTTCTACCTTGTGCCTTGACATCTACTCCGGTTATTAAATGTTCCTGCTCTGTCTCAGCCTAACAGGAAGCCCAGAGACAAAACTGTCAGTTCAAATTAAACCTCATTAGTTCCTCACCAGCAAACATAGAGACAAAGTACCTTCAAAGAATCTCCATGTGTCAGAAATTATGAATCCATCTTCAAAGATAAAAATCACTAAATCTAACTTCTATGGGAAAATGTGATAATAAACATCCTTAATTTTTACTATTCCAGATCTATCCAACCTTAGTCAGAAATAGATATAGTTCATTGCTGTGGACAGACCTCTAAAACAAATGGAAGTAAAGTTACCAGCAAAGATCATCCACAGCATAAATCCGCTAGGTATATTACTGCCAGGAATTGAAAGGCTAGACCACCTTTATGTCAATGTTGCCAATCAGAGAGGGAGCAGGAAGCAAAGCGAATGTTGCAAGTCAAGTAAGATTTTATTGTCAATTGTTGCCAACAGGATTTTTTTCTGCCTAAATAACACTATTCACTGGGTTTTCAGAATAGTCTAAGCCAACTGAGAAGACAGAAACAGACAAGATATACAGATATATTGACTTCTCATGCTTACCCTATCAAAATACAGAGAGAGAAGGTGTGTGAAATAGCTGAACAGCAATCAGTCAAGGATTGGAAAAAATAGGCAGGACAACACAACAGATTGAATTCTCAGTATAGAAAACTTTTAAGGGAACTCAAGGAGAAAAGAAAACATGAACACAGAGCATCTGAGAAGTGGGAGAACCAGGCTGAAATCTCTGTTCCAGTTCACACATTTGCCACAGGAGGGTTTAAGATTACATTTAAGTTGAAAAATTTCTGATTAACCCAGTGCATAGCGCAGAGTACAGTAAGGTATCAAGACCCATTTGACATAAAAAATGGTGCTTTTTCAGATCTCTAATGTAAAGGAAAAATGCACTTGCTTCCAGTTCCTTGCAGGGCTATCACAAAAGTGTTACATTTAAGTCCGTGGAGCAGACAGAAATAGTGTTAGTTCTGTGTAAACCAAGAGTTAAGAAAGAAGCTTTTTGTATCTGGAAAGCAGAAGTTTCCGTATCTTTAAGTTTATTCAGAAACCCAAATAAAGTTGCATTGATAAACATGTACTTCCTTCTAAGATATAGAAAAAGAGTAGTTTAAAGAAATGGTTGTTAGCTATCTGCCTAAAGTCATAACAATATTTTAAAATTTACATTAAAAAATGGAAAAATGCATTTTAATTTTGTCATAGCAGTCATTAGTGATTTTCCCTCTCTCATTTACAAAAAGGGTGGGTGGGAGTATCCGGGGAATTATAGGCCAGTCAGCTTGACCTCAGTACCAGGGAAGTTCATGGAGCAAATCATATTGAGTGCTATGACACAACACATGCAGGACAGCCATGTGATCAGACCCAGTCAACATGGGTTTATGAAAGGCAGGTCCTGCCAGACCAACCTGATCTCCTTCTATGATAAGGTTACCCGGTTAATGGACGAGGGAAAGGCTGTGGATGTGGTGTACCTGGAATTTGTAAAGTCTTTGACACTGTTTCTCACAGTATTCTGCTTGAGAAACTAGCTGCCATTGGCCTGGACAGCCACACCCTCAACTGGGTAAAACTGGCCGGATGGCCGGGCCCAGAGAGTGGTTGTAAATGGAGTTAAATCCAGCTGGAAACCGGTCATGAGTGATGTTCCTGGGGGTTCAATGCTGGGTCGAGTCCTGTTCAATATCTTTATTAATGATCTGGGTGAAGGGATCGAGTGCATCTGTAGTAAGTTTCCAGATGACACCAAGCTGGGTGGCAGTGTTGATCTCCTTGAAGGAAGGGAGGTGTTACAGAGAACAATAAGAGAATATTGTTGCAGAGCACAATAAGAGAATAAAGAATTGATCTTGTTCTAAACTACAGCTATACACAGAGTTCAAGAGTACAAAATCTCATGTAGATATTTGCCTCCTGGTGTGTTCCCTGATGCCCATTGTAGGAATTGAAAAAACTTAGGATTTTACTGCAAATTGTGTGACAGTGCAAGGTTTTCCTGTTGGAATCCCAACAGTTAGAAATATTTTACTACCCAAGTATATACTAAATTCACTTTCCACCCAGGCAGAAACATATATCCAAGACTGACTTTTATTGTTCCAACAGAACTGAAAAAAAAAAAAACCACTACTGATTTGTATTGGATCACTGTGATTTTTACACAAATCTTATGTCATCTGCTGTTTCATCAGAAAACTGAGGTTCAAAAAATTGAATGAGATAGTCTACCTTTGCAGGAGAACTTTTATTACTAGAGAAACAATACTGAGACTGTAGTGGAAGAAGAGCCAGTACAGAGCATTAAGTAATTATTCAACTGTGCTATTTAATTATGTTCCAGAAAAGTTTAATAATTTAGTGCAAGTGTATGATTAAGTACTTGGACCCATACATAGTTTACTTCAGAAAGTGCATTTAATTGAAATTTAAGTGATAAGTTTTTCTTTATTGGACACGGGGGGAACAATTTCAGTTGTTCTCAAACTATATATGAATTAAAGATAAATTTGAGAACATTTTTATCTGCAGTTTCTGACAGTAGATTTAAAAAATATTTGGTTCTTGAACTGTTTTGTGCAATTATCTTGTGTCTAATACATGTCTTCAACAAGTAAGGGACTTGATTCTTTTGCTCCCTTTCATTTGCTCTTGCCAAAAGGCTATTCTAGCTTTCAGACTACCTAGTATTCTCAGGTAACTTTTACACTTTTGTTCTTGTAAAGAAAATGAGTATGGACTACTTAAAAAATTGTAAATTCAGAGGTTTATAATGGTTTCTTTGCCTGATAGGAGAATGAGGAATATGTGTTAGATATTATCATTATTTATAGGGATCACAATTTGCAATTTTACAACTCCCCTGAAAAATCTGTTATTCATCTAGACCTACTTTTAGGCTACATGCTTTCCCTCAGGATAGCCTATGCCTAACAGACATAACTTACTTTGAAGAGACTAAACAGAAAGCAGTCAATTTATCACACAACTCTGCTATTGTTTCTGCTCCTCTCATTTTAAAGGTATTTTTTCCTGAAGATAAAAGATTGAATGACTTTCTGGAGATGGTAAATCTTTACTGAGCTTTATGGATTCTAAGTGACTGTTAGTAACGTATCTCAGGGGAAAATAGCCAGCTGGTGTGCAGTACACTAAGAAGACCAAAGCTCCTGCCTTAATTTGTAAATTGTATCAGTTCAATATACTTGAAGTTGTGCAAAGCATTTGATGCAGTCCCGCACATCATCCCTGTCTCTAGATCGGAGAGATATAGATTTGATGGATGGACCATTCAGTGGATAAGGAATTGGCTGGATGGTCACACTCAAAAAGTTGCAGTTAATGGCTTGATACCCAAGCAGAGACCAGTGATGAGTGACATTCTGCAGAGGTCAGTATTGCAGCTAGCGCTGTTTAACATTTTTGTTGGAAACATAGACAGTGTGATTCAGTGCACCCTCAACAACTTTGCTAACAACACCAAGCTGAACGGTGTGGTTAACACACTGGAGGGAAGGGATACCATCAAGAGCAACCTTAACAGGCTTGAGATGTGGGCCTGTGTGAACCTCAGGAAGTTCGACAAGGCCAAGCACAAGGTCCTACACATGGGTTGAAGCAGTCCCAAGTGCAATTACAGGCTGAATGGAGATTGAGAACAGGCCTGAAAAGGAGGACTTAGGGGTGTTTGTTGATGAGAAACACAATATGAGCTGCCAATATGCACTTGAAGCCCAGAAAGCCAACTGTATCCACTCTCATGCGCCCTGCTGCAGTACTGTGTTTAGCTTTGCAGCCCCTAGCATAAGAAGGACATGGACTTGTGGAAGAAATTCCAGAGGGCACAAAAATAAGCAGACAGTTGAGCATGTCTGCTATGAAGACGGAGTTGAAGTTGTTCAGCCTGGAGAAAAGAAGGCTCTGGGTGGAACTTACAGCATTTCTGTACCTAAAGGGGACCTACAAGAAAGCAGAAGAAGGAATTGTCTCAACTGCATGTAGTGATAGGATGAGGGGTAATGGCTTTAAAATAAAAGAAGTTAGATATTGATTGGATACAATGGAAAAATTCTGGGCTTTGTGGATTGTGAGGCATTGGAGAAGGTTACCCAGTGAAGTTGCAGATGACCCCTCCTCAGAAATATTCAAGGCCAGGTTGAATGGGGCTTTGAACAACCTGGTCTAGTGGAAGAAGTCCCTTTCCCATGGCAAGTGGGTTAGGAATAGAGCAATATTCTGTGGTGTTTCCATGATATTGTTATTTCATTATAACTCCCTATCCTGACAATTAATTCAGAAGAACAAAAGGGGAGAAATTAATGAAGTTACATAATTGTAATGAGCCTTGGAAACTGTAAAATGATTGATTCCCATTCAGTATGAAATTAACCTGGTTTTGGCACTTAAATGTTCCGTTAACTAGAATATGGCTTCCACAGCATGAAAATTGCTGAAGAGATTTGCTGATCTAGCATGAAATACTCACCACATTAACAAGAAATCCAGACAAATGAGTAAAATATTTTGTTTCTTCTTTCTGTCACTTTGAAACTAAAGCATGGGTTATCAAAGTATGGCCTTACATTTCAAAAAACAGCACATACAATCAATTGGACACATAGTTATTTCTTCAGTTTCAGCATTATCACATAGCAGAAACAAGATACCAGTATCATTAATTCTTGAAGAGTATGCGGCAAAGACACCTCCTCTGCTTTTTGATTAGTTAATTTATATAGCACAATTTTTAAATCCTAGTTTTAAAATGTTGACACTGATCACCTTGAACATGTTTTTTTTCAGTATGCATATTTTAATTATATCTGCCTTCATAAATTTAGATTTGTACCATTATCAAGTTCCTAATTTTAATAGAGCGTGAGTGTAAGATACTTAGTTTAGAACATTCATAACACTGCTGAAAGAAGATCTAACTAATGAAATATAAGATATGATTAATAAAAATTATATTTTTCTGTCACAATTAGGTACTTAAAGTAACATATACTTTCTTTCTGTTTTTCAAAGTGCTTTGGCAGTAGACATTTTATAAATTTAAATGTCAGTGATAGGCCTACTTATAGTCATATAGAAATACATTTTCCTTTTATAAAGATCTCTGCATTTACTTACAGATATAATCAGATAATCCTACCACAAATGTCCATCTTTTGTTCAGATCACTTTCCTAGTAATAACAAAATTCACTGAAAGAAGAAACCTTGTTTCCTCAAAACGACTTTTAAACTATTTACAATTCAACTCGTAAGAAGGTGTATGTGGAAAGACTTCTGCTACATCTTCAAATGCTTGGAAGAATTGATGTTGGATCTCTAATTTCCACTGAGACCCACCCTGACAATGGTCATCCTATATATTTCCTTCTTTCACAGATTCTTCTGTGCTCAAGGGTGATGAACAGGCTCACACAAACTAGGAAGTTACTTCTGAATTATCTCACCACCATACATATTAGTTACACCACACAGAGGCATGAATAATGCATTTAGACGTTCACTTCACAGGATTCATATCTCCTAGAAGCTCCCTCATACAAAGAGCTTAGGTGTTGATAGAAATATGTTTTCTGTTTTATTGCTCTTAGCACCTCTTTTTTAGATGTAATCAGCTGAGAGAAGTGAATATCAAAGTAAAATCTATGACACAATGCTTACCCAACCACAAAATATATGTCTTCACCAGATTTAAATTAGAGAGTTTTCAACGCCAAGAGTAGCAGAGGTGTTCATGCATGATGTGATTTTACTCATTCAACCATTATTATGAAATATAATCTCTCAGAGCATTGTGCGTTTTCAACCACTGCTACAAAATAGTCTGTTAGACCATCATTTAGATTATAGACTTTTTTTGCCATTTATTTCCATGTTTTTAGGTAGGGAAAGTTAAGGTAGGGAAGTAAAAGAAATCTATCGATTATAAAGGAACATAAAATAGTTTAGTGTAGGTTGCTTATGAATATACAGAAGTCTATCTCAAGATCTGTGGGTTCAGAGAAAGACTGCAGTTCTTGGAGATAAGTAATATACAGTTTGAAATGCCATTTGGTGGTATGTCAGATTTTCCAGGGATACTTATAAGTATGGGTGCTGGTGAGTTTGAAATAGTATACAAATATTACTGATCCAGGAAAATTCAGTTTTAGGAATTCAACATGAAATTAAAGGACCAGATGCTGCAGTTGTTTGCAAATATCAGAAGAATCCCACACTGTCTTGCTCACACCAATGCTTTCAGGTGTCTCAAATGGCATATAAGGCTGTTTTAAATTCAAACTCTATGATCAGCTTAATAATGTGCCAAATTATGCATGCTACTCCCACTTATTTAAGATTTATAAATCTAATTCCACATTAAAGATGGCTATGCTGGCCATAGAATTATCAGGATTTGGGTTATGTTAGGCACAGAGGTAAATGAGCATTTTTTGTTTTCTTTTGTAATTTACGACAAAGAGATATTGACATTTATTTTACTACAAATTTATAGAAACTGGATTTGACTTAATTCTGCTAAATACATAAAATACTTCATTATTGAGAAATTCTATGAAAAAGGATGGCAAAACTCATCATATATTTGAACTTGAGAAAATGGGCTTAATTTTAAATTATTCATCTACTTTTGAAGTAGATTCTACAGCAAGGACATTAGTGGTAATCTATAATTTTATATATTTCTTAATAGCCAGAAAATGGATCTTTTAAGGGGCAGCTTCACAAAGAAGTCTAACTTATCACTCAGATCTTAACTGTTTTTTAACTCTATTCCCATTCCCGACCTCAAATACTCATTAGTCTTCTCTGCTTCCTTTGGAATACAAAACCAACCTAATTGATGTATTTAAATGTTGGTTTTCTATATTTCATCCTTACCTAGTTAGTTCTTCCTTAATTTAATCTTAAAATCTGCCAGCCATTTAAAAAAGAATGTCTCAATGGAGACAACAGCCGTACGTCATGACAGCACACAATACGTGAAACTGCATTTATGTAATTCAGAAGGTATATTCCAGTTGAAATGAATGCAAACCTATTAAGAAATAAATATATTTTTTGTATTAAATGTTTGCTTTAAATTTGAATTGGGATATATGATGTATAGACTCATCCTTACTAGAACTACCATAGGTAAAATTAAGGTACAAAATTAATATATTCAGGCACTGAAAAGTTGTTGAAATTTGTAAGAAATTCTGATAACACATCCTGCCTCAGTTACATTGTGCATAGACAAGTTTAAAACCAGATTTTTAAGTTTATAATATATTTTGTAGTATCTGTAACAAAAGAGGAGGTTCAATCTGGGTATAGGGAGAATTGTTTTCTCCTTGAGGGCAGGCAGGCAGGCAGAAAAACAGCCTTTCAGGCTCTGTACTTCAAGTTCTTCAAGCTCAGCTGGATGAAGCCCTGAGCAACCTGGTGTGAGATCAAGTCTGATCCTTCTGTGAGCAGGAAGTTGTACCAGAGATTTTCTAACGTCCTTCTAAGTGTGAATTGTTCTAAAATTATGTTCTCACTGCAGAGCAAAATTAGATAAAGAATATAAACAGTTACTTTTTCTAAAAGCTAGAAGAACAGGTCCAAAATTCAGTATCTGCAGGAAGTGCATCTACTGTTTAATAGACAAATAGGTTATGATTTTTTCCCCCTTTTCTTGTATATCTACTTCATTGCTTAAAATTTTATTTACTTATAATTGTCCATCAGTCTCCTAAGTACTGATGATCCATTCATTTCTTAATACGAAAAACTCACAAAAATTTAAATAGATCCAAAGAGCTAAATTTTTTTTTTTTTAAAAAAAAAAAAAAAATTTCCATGATATCTTTAAAATGCCTTGAAGTATTAAATGGTCTTTAATATTTCTTAATATTTATTTACTATTTTATCCTGCTGCATCAAAAAGAAACACCAAATGCGGTATAAATACTAATTTAGTCACCTACCATCCTACCCTAAATATTTACTAACAAATAAGTTCATCTTTTCTTTAGAAACAGACTAAAACATATGAAAATAAAAGTAGACTAAAAATTCTTTAATTGCAGGGCTCTTTCTTGCTGATTTAAATAATGATTAAATTTGGTAATTTAAATCCCTATTTTAAATAAAGTTGTGGGCTAGTAGACACAGGATAGCTCTGTTACTGTTGAGTATCTTCAACTCAAATTCGAAAATTTGTTTCAGAGCAAGATAGGAGGGCAAGGTTCACTAGCAGGTGAATTGGTACATGCAGTTTCATAAGAAAAAACTGCAAAATTTGTGTAGGAAAGGTAATATTAATCTTAAATAAGTTCACACCTCAATGGGACTTTAAAAGCAATAAAAAAGTTAATACATTTCTTTTCATTATCATGTTACTGCATTTTATTTCCTTTTGTTAAACTGTATTTTCCACCTTTATGTGCAGAATAAGAAGATATTAAAAAAATGCTGAAATATGCTATTTGCATAAACACAAAAAGGCCAATAATTTGGTTCAAAACTTATTCAAATCAATTTGAATTGGAGTTGGAGTTATGAAAATGGCTTATAGGACTGCAAACTACTTTAATTTTTGTAAGTATAAATCTAATTTAATACAATGTATTTTTCTCCACTTTCCATCTATGACAGCTGATACATATCTTCTCCCAGTTTTTCTGGCTACTGCTGATCACCAAAAGAGTTTTCTTCCTCATGGGACACAATATTATCAGCTTTCAAGCTAATACAAGTGGTAAGAGAGTGGTAAGAGTTTATTGTGACATGAATTTGCTGTGAAATGTGCAGTAGAGGTGGAACAGGTCATGTTACAGGTGTCCTCAGACTACATTTCTGAGGACTGCCATCTTAAGGAAACAGCAAAAAATCAGACACTTCACTGAAACTACTTTTACAACAGTTTAGTTGAGGCTAAAATTTGAGAAAGGTAAATATTTATAAACAAAATGCAAAATACTCACATAGATAACATCAAGCATTATGTTTTGACACAGAAGAAAATATAAAAAAAAGTAGAAAGAATAATTCTATTTAATTCCCTCTCACCCTTCTTAGTAGCAGAGAGACTTCAAGATTTGTATTGTGGAAACCATTTTGGTTTAGTTCCCCCTTTCTGCTTTCCACCTCCACACACCACCCCCACCCTGCATCTTGAGCACTTAATGTTCACTAACCTCACTCTTCCCAAATCCATGACTGGTACCTAAGCTTGAAGGTCTTAAAGACATTGAGAGAGCCCAAATAATTGTCACATACTTCATCCAAAGGCAGAGTGGGAGTCATCTAGTATAATCTACATCTGGGCTATTTCTGAACTTCTTTTACAGTTAGTAAAGGGAAAGAGTTGCTGAAAGGCTACAATTCAACTTGTGCTGAAACAGACATCTAAACCAGATTACGTGAATCACTGCTACAGCACTAACATTTCAATAGTGACTATAAAGAGAACACCGATAAGGATGGGTATGCTACATTATAGCATAGAGGTAGATAAGAAATTTCCATCTTGGCTTAACTAAAACCATTACCTCTTCTGAAGTGTGCATAATATTACTTGCCATTGATTGTGTTCAGATCCTTTATACAAACATCATCTTGTTTACAAACATATAATTTGCTGCTCATGAAATCACATAACAAGGATTTATTCATACAGCTTGTAAGCTATTCTCATCTGAGCCCAAATCCAATGATAACTACAGTCTCCTGTCTTGATACTTCAAAGAAATATACAATACCTGGAGTTAGAAGAGCAGAACACAAATAATAATACCCAGCCTATTAGGAAAGACTGAAGAAATCAGGGTTGCTGAATTAATAAAAGAGCTTTTTATCATCTAGGCTCCTACAAAGTAGAAGAAGGCAATTTCTTTCCCATTTCTTAACTTGGGAATGATTTGAAGTAATTAGCCTAAATTATAACAGATGAGATTCAGGTTTGAAAGTAAGAAACTTTCCTAATGCTTACAGTTATTAAGCACTGCAAATATGTTGTAGTGTTTAACTGCAGTTTGATTAAAAGAGACACCAGACTTTTGTCAGCTGTGCTAATAATTGTCTGTACCAACACATGTAATCACTGAAGTGATGAAGGGGGCATTTTGTGTAATTTCCCATAAACAATATATAGATTTTTGTTTTATGCATTTTCTTGACACAGAAAATTTCTGATGACAGTTCACTATTGAAAAAATAGTTCTAAACCTGAGAATAAAGTTATATTGAAAATACACAAATTTAAGAACAGAGAACTGAACACTCTGTTATGATGGTAATTAGTGAAAAAATCAGGAGTATTTTCAGTAGTGGTGCCAACTGTCTGTCTAGTCTATTGTTTACAGTGGTGGAACACAGTTAAAAACACAATATATGTCGGGGACTTATTTTCTGTGTTTTGCATTAAATTTGCTGTTATTTTTTTAGTGGATGTCATGTAAATGTTAGAGAGTAGAAAGAGTTTGCTTCACTTTTAGTAGAAATTCCATGCTCTTGAACACCAGCGAAGCGTTCTATGTGTTATAAGGTGCATACGTGCATGAGCAGTCAACTAAGGTTGGTTTTGGACTAGAAAAAAATCTAAGGGTAATCAGACTGTAAACTTGAGTCAACATGTTTAATGATAAATAGAATCAATTAAAGTGCATAAAAAAATCAAACTGGAACAATATTTATCTTCATAACTGCCTGATGACTTTTGGTTCTCACACTTGCATCAAATTCAGTGAAGGAAGCAGTGAAGGTTTTATCTTCAAATTTAAAGAGCTGCCTGAAGAAAAAAGTTCTTAGATATTTAAGTTAAGAAGCATATCCAATGACCTGCAAAGTCTTTATGAGACTTTCTTCTGACAAGATAGCTGTATTAAAAATTAAAAATATGTACAATATCAGACCAATATTTAGGGGCACTACTGTATACGGTGAAAACAAATTGTTGAGTATATAGCCAAAATTCACGGAGAATTTTGGAAAAACTCAAGTAATGTAGTTGTTACAGGAAATGTTAATAGACCAAGACTTTTTCCCATAAGCATATAAAGTATGTCACCATTAATTTGTTAGAATGTTTTTCTTTCCTGGTCCCCCAAGCTTCACTGTACAGACTTGAGAAAGATTTGTCCTATTTCAGTAATCTTTGTAGAGAAGCTTGCTTCTTACTGTCTCTGCAACCTCAAGTTCTGCTGTTCGAGAAATTTAGGACTGTCTGTGGACCAAGATAAGGAGCTCCTCTTTTGAACATGAAAAGTGTAACAGTTCTATTTCAACTCTGCCCTCACTTAAGCAAGATGAGTGTTTGGCTTACTTTGCATAAAAGAACTCCTATAGAAAAAAATACTCTCTGTTCAGTTTTGTGTGGTTGTTTATTTGCTGGTTTATTTGTTTCCTACCTAGCTTAACTTCTAAATATATAGGATATTTTTGATGAAAAATTTATAAAGTTACTACAAGTTGCACAGAAGAGGTGTAGCTTAGCAGAAGTAACATATCTTCACAGAAGTGATGTACCTTAGGCTAGCTGGTGCTGCTTTCACCCATTATGATTTTTTAATAGTTAAGGAACTGCAAAATTTAAGCTGAGAGTAATCCTTTTTTTTTGACCTTTATCTGGACTACACAAATTAACTGTCTTATACCGCCTTGTTTTAGGCGAAAACAGGAGACTGCATTGCCTTTTCCAAACTACTGCTTTACAGTTGTGCAATGGTCAATGCTGCCTTCTCCTCAAGACTCGTTTGTGTAAGAGGTGATATTTTCTAACCTGAATAAATGTTATCTTCTGAACAAAGAATACTTAAACTGGCTTTAAGGAGGAAGAATAAGGAGGAACTAGCAGTGTAAGAGAAGGCAATAAGATGTTCCATTCTTTAGCTTCTTAATAGGCATGGATATAAAGGAGATTCCGGTTCAGGTTTATGTGCTGTTAGATCTGCTTTTCTGTGACAAAAAAACTTTTTCATCTAGGTTAAACTCAATCCATTCCCTATTTTCAATGTTATGAAAAATGTTCTTGAAATGCTTCAATGCAGAATGTCTCTGGAGACTGCCTACTTAGTTTAATTCTCAGTGCATCTAATGTACTAAATTCATAGGTTTCCACCTCTTATACATTCAGCTCCTACTAAATTCAGTTCTGAGGACTTATTTATAATCCAGTTTCTTCTAATATATTTCACCTGTGGTACCTAAAATCCCATAATTTTCATTATTTTTGTAATAATTATTTTCTTCAAAGTGCTAGCAGAAACCCGTTCTGTTCATTGCATACCTAGGAGAGAATTGTCTTATCTTTTAGACTGTTGAATACCCACTGTTTGAAGTAATCCATACGTTTGTGGAATCATCCTTCTGTAACGCATCATTTACCCTGCCACCAGTTAAGTGGTTTTTTTTAATACATGCTGTATAATTTAAAAATGGTTTAAACTTTTCCAGTCAAAACCACCTGGCAGAAGGTGTACTTACAGAGAAATATATTATTTTTCAGCTAACCTAGAAATGTGTTTGAAGTGATTTATGAAATATTTTGTGGAAAATTATGTTAAAATTCCATAATGTAGAAAAGAAGAGTCACTTATTTCTATGAATTTGGACTGTGAGCTGATACAAATGAAAAAATGCCACATTTCTGAGGTAGCAAAAATCTCTCAAAGTGCTAGCAAAAATTCAGTTGGAAAAAAAATCCAGCCTGAGAAAATATATCTGATTTTGTAAATATTTTCTACTATTTCTGTAAAAATTAATAATATTTGCATATAATTCTCACTTCCTTTTTTCAACAAGAGTCCATACTTCTCCTAAAATAAATGGAAAAAAAATCCTGTTGTCCACCTTGTAACTAAAGTCAAGTCTATATTTTAGGTCTTCTGCATTGTTGAGGAAGCTGATTTTGCATACAAATAAATTTAATTGCATCTACTCCTGGTTGAGAAATGACGGTCAAAGTTCTTTTATGTTTTGCTAGTAATAAAATTTCCCTTTTCAGTGCCACTTTTCTCCAGTTTAGCCACTGTCAGGCTTCATGTTGTGCCTTATTTTTGAATTATTTCAAGTTCATATCTTGTAAAATCTCTTGAACTTAGCATAAATATTCCTATGACAAGTAAGGCCTGATAAAGGCTAGAGTGATTCTTTATCCACCCCACTTTACAGTTCACAAAATTTTAAACTTCTGATTGACATAGATACTAGATTTTCCAAAGTATAAGTGACTACTTTGTATAGAAATAAACAAATTGTCTTTTTCCTGGTTAGGGCTTTAGGTCAAGTAGCTTGTTCAGTGTTCTTTGTACTTTGTTAACAAGATGAAAATGGCAGATTATGAAATGGTTTCCTGAAACATTAAGCTACTCCGTTATCTAGAAATTCAAATATTCCTTCTCTTCTCTCTACCAAACATACATACTAAACTACCTGTCATTTTTTTCTTTTTTGCACAGCACAAAACAATTCTTCTTTAATAATAGAAAAAGTACAGGTATTAGTCAGGCACTTTACTTCTTTAGTAACAGGGTATGAAAAACATCTGGTATCATCCAAGCTCTATACTACAATATAGTCCAAAATTTACAGGAATAATGTGTTTCTAATAGACACACTGTTGCACTGCAGCACATCAGAAATTTGTTGTCCATAGTACTATGGTACATTTCCATGCTATATTTGCATATTTTATTAATCAATCTTATTCAAAAATCATTTCAACCAAATCTTATATTTCTACTTTTATCACATTCTTATATTTATATCAAATAAGCACGACAGAATAGGAAGCTAGAATTCATTACTCATGGTACAAAGAGTGAAATCACTCTGATGTAAAACATGCTTTCGGTTCTTGATTTTGATATTGTTACTGAGAGTGGCAAAAAAGTGAGAGAGGAAGAGCTCTTTCCACTTTTATTCATTTCTTCACATTACGTTGGAGTTGGTTGCAGAAGTTTTTCTTTTTTTCAATTTTCAGTTAAATGGTTATGGCAGCAGTACCCATTCATAGTTGTGCCAAAATTGACCACCATCAGCAGCAGCTCTTACATAAAAATTTTCCTTTTCTTCTGTCTACACTCTAGTATATCTACAGTCAACAGTCTTACCCCTGTTTGACTTATTTTTTGTCAGGCAGTGCTAAACTCAGCCCACTATTCCTCAACCGGAAGAAGACAAACTGAATGAAGCAGGTATAAAAACTCTGTCTTAGTCTCTG
This sequence comes from Tapera naevia, assembly GCA_033556795.1. Classification (NCBI taxonomy): domain Eukaryota; kingdom Metazoa; phylum Chordata; class Aves; order Cuculiformes; family Neomorphidae; genus Tapera; species Tapera naevia. The sequence goes on along the minus strand of JAUMJJ010000236.1, from coordinate 2,617,214 downwards.
TTGGACAAAGAGAGTTCATATGAATGGGGACAACCAACAAGAACACCCTCATTATTAATCACATATATCAAATCAAGGTTGTCAGTTTTAGCCAATATGTTTACTGAGTTCAGTTTAGGTATTAGGGTAAAGAGTCAAAGTTTCAGATAGTAATAGTATTTAAAGTGAAAATTTTAAGTCGGAATCTCCTACCAGCAAGTCACTGAAAATGAGTTTCTGGAGCAGCACAGTAATGTCTTATTTTGTTAAACACCTGTTAAAAATCAGGCTGCTTCCTTTCTGTCCCTTAAATTAAGAATTTATCTGATCTTACTGTGTGGAGAGTCATCTCATAAAGAGATATCAAAGTTCTAGGTAACTATATTCAAAAGAAAAAGCTACAGGTTTATCATTGAGCAGGTGCAAATTTACAGATTAATAGATATTTTAATTACTACAACTCTCAGTTTGATGAAAATAACATAAAATAATCTGGAAAAGAAACCAGAAATAAAAAGCCAATCATTTTATGTATAATCACTTCTGTTGAAAATTTGATGTCTTTTAAAGAAAGTTTTTATTATTCTATCTGCTTCTATATCTCCAGTTTTCTGGACTCTTCCTGAAAATATTCTATTTATAACTATAAATATGTGTATTCACTTAGCTGTTAGTTGAATGGAAAGAAAAAAGAGTCTTGATTAGTGTCTCTGAGTTTCATAGGAAAAAATAGATAATTTGTAAACTGTTAAAATACTTAATATATATTAAAACGACCACTTTAAGTTATTCAGTTGTTCAATTGTGTTTGCCTCCTGAAACCTTCGATTATTCCATATCATCTAATCTAAGAAAAAATATAAATTGAAACATATGACTCATTTGTGCATGTAAAACAAAACAACAGCAGGATTTGCATGACTTAAGATTTTAGTACTTAGAATCATAGAACCGTAGGATCATAGAATGCTTTGAGTTGGAAGGGACATTTACAGGTCATCTGGTCCAACCCCCCTGCAGTGTGCATGGACATCTTCAACTACATCAGATTGCTCGGAGACCCATCCAACTTGATCTTGAACATTTCCAGGGCAGGTGCATCTACCACTTCTCTGGGCAATGTGTTCCAGAGTTTCACCACCTTCAGCATGAAAAATTTCTTCCAAATATCTAGTCTAAACTTCTTTTAGTTTAAAATCATTATGCCTCATCCTATTGCTACAGACTACACTAAAAGTTTTTCCCCGTGTTTCTTATAAACCCCATTTCAGTATTTAAAGGCCACAATAAATTCTCCTTGGAGTCTTCTCCAAGCAGAATAACCTCAACTCTCTCAAACTCTCTTCAAAGGGGAGTTGTTTTAGGCCTTTGATCATTTTTTTGATCCTCCTCTGGAACCAATTCTAACAGGTCCATGTATTTCCTGTCCTGAGGACTCCAGAGCTGGATGCAGTATTCCAGGCATGGACTCACCAGAGGGGCAGAATCACCTCCTTTGATCTGTTTGCCATCCTTACTCTGCTGCAGGATATGGTTGGCCTCCTGAGCTGTAGGTGCGCGTTTTTGGCTCATATCCAGGTTCTCATCCACCGGGACTCTCACATCTTTCTCTGCAGGACTGCTCTCAATCCCTTCATCTTCTTGACTGTGTTGATATCGACCCAAGTGCAGGACCAGGTGCAGGTACAGCTTGCTTTGACTCAAGTCCAGGACTTTGCACTTGACCTTGTTGAATCTCATGAGGTTTTCACAAGCCAGCTTGTGAAAGTGACTCTGGATGGTATTCCATTCCTCAGGGCTGTCAACCTCACCACTCAGCATGGTGTCATCGCAGACTCAATCACCTGATCTATGTCATTGATGAAGATATTAATCACTGTATCCCAGGCAGCCTCCAACCTTGATGTCCCTGATCAGCTTGCTTACATTGGTGATCACCAGGTAAACTATTGCATCTCCCCTGGTAGGGATGTCTATTATCTGGCTTAAAAACTTGTCTTCAATGTATTCCAGGAGTCTGCTGGATTGCCGACAGCTCACTGTCCTACTTGTCCAGCAGAAGTCTGGGTGGTTGAAGTCCCTCAGCAGGACGAGAGCCTGTGAGCGCAATGCATCCTGTAGCTGGAGATTAAGAAACTTTATGAGCTCAAGAAAAAGATAAGAGTCCAAGAAAGCAACAGAAAAACTTTCAATTAACCTCAGTTTTTAAATATCCAAGCCTAGCTATGTAAAATGGAAGTTACGGCTTCTTACCTGAGCAAATGAAACTGTTCATCTCTCCTTCTCAAGAAGAAATAAATAGTATTTTTGAAAGATAGAGCAGAGTTCCGGTATAGTCCCCATCTTTCCCTGCCAATTGTTATGCATTTTCTGTTTCTTCCCTTTTTCTTGAAAGTCATTAAAAACAGGATTCACATGAACATCATGGATAACAGAAAAGTCGTTCCCTTAGCAACAGAAGCAATGTGGAAACTCTTCATAGTCAACATTGTTATTATTTGAGATACAAATGTTTTGGACAATGCATATGGGTTTGGCAGATGTTTTGCTGCATCAATATGCCAGTTTAACATATACCTGTGGCCAGATGATAGCAACAGAAGTTTTGAAGCTCTATGGAAAGCATTGCATACAGGACAATTTCACTCTTTGACAAGTGCAGCCTATAAACATTTAAAAAGGTCACTTCAGGCGACTCAGTGAAAACGATCTCTAATATGAAAATTTTCACCTTTATTTTTTGCTTCATTTTATTTTATCGAAGGGGAAATAACCTGGAGCTATTATTCCTGGGGATAATTTTTTTGGCATACTCACACCTGTAAGTCGATAGCTCTGCTGTAAGAATAACTGGGGTGTATTATACAGAAAAGGCAACTATTTAGTTTGAAATAAGTCAAAGCAATACAGAATAAGAATATTAATTTAAGTTTTCTTTTCTTACCTCAGAAAAGAAAGAATATGCTTTTGTTATGCAAATGCCCAGTCATAGAACTACTGCAGATAATTTGCTTTCAGTTTAGGGTGGCCTCATAGTATTTCCCACAGTTACGTGATAGTCTTTCCATTTAATTCCAACAGGCTCACAAGGTAGTTCTTAGCTATAATAATCGGATCACAGGTTCCTTTCCCTGCTAGTAGCCTATTACCATTTATGCTCTTCAAAGGAGCCATTCTGATTCAATGGAGGCAGCAGTCATGCTGGAGTATGCAGTCATGTCTATGCAATATATAAACTTTAGTCTGACCTTATGCTTGCCTGCATATCCAGAGTATTTACATTTTTATTCTTCTGTTTTTCTTTTATTAGTCATACTCATTGTGTATTTTATACTCATATTTGTAATAGTAGGAATTTCACTCGTATGTTTAATTTTCCCTCTAGGCTACTGATTTATTTTTCATTACTTAAGACTTGCTTACCCAACTCATCTCAGCTGCAACTGCTTACATATCTTTCCTCCAAAGACATTGAAGTTTGCAGTTTTTCACCTCTGTGCAGCATCTTAGCGTATGTTCTGTATCAGGATGTGCTGGTTTGTTATGATCCCAGTAAAAAATGCACTCAGGTTCTGTAAAGTATAAATCCAAATACTGTTTATCAAAGCTAACATTAAGTAGAAAGAGAGGACAATATAGGTAATCTTACTTATCTCTGATGTTGGAAATCTCAAGTTGCGCAACATCAAATGTGCTTCTGATCAAGACACAGCACAGAGGTCAGCTCCTGCACGTGGTGCAGTATCTCGTTTTTATCATTAATTTAAAAAAAATAAAATAACCAAAGAACTTCCTTCATCATTTTCAATGCCAACCATAGAGGATTTTCATACAGAACTTCTGGCTGAACTTCTGGATAAAGACAAGACTGAATAGATGACATAATTGCTGGTACTAAGTGAGAGCTGCCTGCAGGCTGATCTGTTACTACTAGCTGGCTGAACTTTCCTTGCAACCCTAAGATCTACATAGTACAATACAGCGGTCTTCTGCTCAGGATCACCATGCCATTTTTCTGCTTTGTCAGTTGGTTATAATCTTATATCTCACAAAAAAACACAAGTTTGGTTTGTTTTTTTTAAGTATCAAAGATGGATATTTTTATATATTTATGTAATATAATCCACAAAAAAAAAAAAAAAGATAATGTACAGTATACTTTGGTACTTTTGCTAGTTTGGGCCAAAATAGAGACAGTAGAAATTAGAATATTTTAGATTTTCTGATATCTCTATTATTACAATGAGGTCCATAGACAAATGCTAAATGAACTTCTGAGTTCATTTTCTTTTTTCCAAGTGGAGTAGCAAAACTGTACTCCAGGTTGATCTTAGTATATCATGCATAATTATCTAAGCCTTTACTCATTGTCACCAATGACAAGACAAGGAAATTTTTTCTAAGTTATTATTGAATCAGATGAATTCTACGAGACTGCAAAGTTTCCAAAATTAGGTGATACCAACTGTAATTTTTTTTGAAGTATTAACATCTTCCTCATCTCTTTCTATTAGACAATTCTATTTTACAATACAGACTGTTATGCCATCTCTTCAAGCAGAGACATATTACACAATTTGTAATTTAATGTTCTAACAATCTGGAGGAAGAGACAGGATGCTGCTGTCAGGAGAAAGAGTGTTATGTTAACTTATATTGTAGAAGTCATTGATGTTTTTTCTCTCCATAAAGCTACACCAAACTCCATAACTCATTACAATCAACACAAGAAACTATAGAAACACATATAAAAAATGCAGTTTAATTGCAGTTGTATTTGATACTCATATAGGACCTTACAACATTTTATCCTTCATATTATTGAATGAGAATATTAGAGAAAGAAGTTAATGTGAGTGGTCTGAAAGTGCAGAATAAGATAATGAGAAATGGGGTTAGTGCTCAGGAGTTGCGAGTCCTTTGAACTATTTTGCTTGCATAGAGAGAGAATTGTTAGAAATAAAAATCCAGAATTCAAGAAATATGGTGTTCTACCCTGTTCTAACTGTTCCTTTATGCTGTGAGTTACTCAAGATAATCTCAGGTAACACAAAATTCAAAGAAGTTTTTTCATTTCTTTCTAGCTGCCAGTCAGCTTACCTTTGCAATTATATAAATATAACAAGATGATTAGACATTTGAGGGTCAAAAAATTATCAAAGGTTGACTTAGTAGAAGAATTTACCTCTGAAGAATTAAAGAATCTCAAAATATATTGTAAAAATTAAAAAGAAGAATTCATTGGTTTGTGGGACAAGTTCATCTCCATTGTGACTGATGAGAAGCTAGCACAGAATGACTTAGTCTGTTTTTTACCAGGATGATTCATAACCTCTTTTATCATTTGCATAGAAATAATTGGTTATTAGGATCTTGTTCAAGATCCATGTCAGGAAATTAACAGCTTTGCCAATTATCCTGTTATGAATTCCTTAGTTTTCTATAAGCGCTCTCATGAAATGGCAACAGATTGCTCTCAATATAAGAGCTTTTGCCAATGGCACCTCAGCCTGAAGATGTTAGTAATTTCTCCTCCTATTTAATGGTGTGCAGATATTTCTTTTTAAAGAATCTTATTGTAGCAGTTGAGGAAGAGTCATATTAGCCAGTAAGGAAATTTTCTTATTTGGTATCCTATTAAAACCACCTTCTGAATATTCCCTTCTGATCAATGTGTTTAAATAAATAAATTCCCAGTTCATATAAATCCTTTCTATTGAAAGATGGGTAGCTAAGTTATGCGCAATGATCAGTCCAATGTGACTATGATCAGTCAATGACTAATAGACACTAATAAAAATATGAGATCTACTGAATACCTCACAGAAAACATCTTAGCTTGTTAAAAGTATCAGATATTCTTTGAATTCATTGAACAGAAAAGTTAGCAACACCAGTATCTATTAGTTATTCCTGTTACACTTCAGTATACTCTTAGGGGAATATTTGATATATACAATATAAAAAATTTTTGAAAAATTCCCAGACCATTGCTTGATAATGAAAATAAATGAGTAGCATATATCATAAAAGACAAGAGAATATTTCAAATAATTGTATCATTCCAAAAAGGATCAAGCTTTATGAATTATTGTACAGAGTCATTAAATAAATATTTGTAATGTGTTAACATTGGCTGGCTGCCAGAACTCCATCCTGCTGCTTTCTCACTCCCCTTCCTCAACAGGACAGTCAGAAATAAAAAGATGCAAAAGCTTATAGGTCAAGATAAAGAGAGGGAAATAACTTATCGATTACTGTGACAGGCAAAACAGACTTGAGCTGAGCAAACTTATTTTACTTTATTGCCAATTTAAAACTAGAAAGAAGACAACTGATCTAACATGGATCCTTAACACAGGCGACAGTCCTTCAGGAACAGACTGGTCCAGTGTGGGAACAGAGGCCACAGTTTCTGTCAGAAAACCTTCTCCTTTCCACAAGCCACATCTCCTGCCAGGATCTTATTCCTGTGTGGGTTTTCTATGGTTTTCAGTGAGGGAAGCCTCAGGGCATGTCCACCTGCTGCAGCAGGGAGTTCTCCATGGGCTGACATGTGCATATTTACTCTGATATAGTCTTCTTCACAGGCTTTTTGGATTGTCTGTTTCACTGTGGCTCTCTTCATGGCCTGCAGAGGGAAATCTGCTTCACCTTGTCTACTCCATAAACTACAAGGTAATCTCTGCTCTGGTGCTTTAAGCATCTCCTACTTCTCCTTCTCTGATGTTGGTGTCCTTTCCCGAGGCAGCTGGAATTGGAAATGGTCTTACATATGTCATCCCCACAGCTCTCCCTACTCCTTGCTACCAAAATTTTGCCACATAAACCCAATATAATTTTATTAATAAAAGACATGTTTTGTTTTACTTCAATGATGATTACTTGTTTTTCAGCTTACCAAGCTTACCAAGCCCTATGAGGAGCGACAGAGGGAGTTGGGGCTGTTTAGTCTGGAGAAGAGGAGGCTCAGGGGAGACCTCATTGCTCTCTACAACTACCTAAAAGGAGGTTGTAGTCAGGCAGGGATTGGTCTCTTCTCTCAGGTGACCAGTGGCAGAACCAGAGGGCATGGACTTAAGCTTCGTCAGGGAAAGTTTAGACTTGATATGAGGAAAAAATTCTTCACTGAAAGGGTGATTGGCCATTGGAATGGGCTGCCCAGGGAGGTGGTGGAGTCATCGACCCTGGAGGTGTTTAAAGGGAGACTGGATGAGGCACTGAGTGCCATGGTTTAGATGATGGTTGGTGTTAGTGTTGGTGTTAGTGTTAGTTTATAGGTTGGACTTGATGATCTCAGAGGTCCTTTCCAACCTTGTGATACTGTGATACTGTGAAAAATATCTGTGGCCTAAATGACAGATTCATCAAGTTCAGCAGCAAACTCTTTTTTATTTTCTTTCCTATGATGAAAACATTTCATTTTCAGACTATAATTTACAACTGGTATTTCTCATCATAGTTCTTGTTAACTATTACATTAAGTTTCATTCTGCATCTTTTAACATTGCATAGTGGCATACCAATCACTCAGAAGGGGGAAACCACATAGAAGATACTTGGTAGATAGAATTTAAATTAATTTTATCTCCTCTCTGTCTCTTTATCTAAATTTCTGTAAATCTCATTGCATTTCTTAGATATATTAGACCCCCCAAAATTTTTACATAACTGATTTCTTTACTGGTGTGCCTATATAAGTAAAAAGAAGTAACCAGAGTTGAAAGATACATGAAGCAAAAACAGAACCAATCCCAGATAGCTTTCCATTGCAATAGAATGAACAGTTTTCAAGCCAGAATCACACAATAGTCGAGGTTGAAAGTGACCTCTGGAGGTGAACTGGTCCAACACGTCTGCCCAAATAGGCTCACCTGATGTTCAGGAGAAACATCTTCATTTAATTTGGGCAAACTGCCTGAGATCCTGTCACTAGGTGCCACTGAAGACTAAGCTCTGTCTTCTTTACAGCTTCCCTTTGGGCATTTGTACACGTGGATGACGTCTCTCCTCAGACTTCTCGTTCAGGTAGAACCATCCCAGTTCTCTCAGTCTTTTCTTCCATGAACGATGCTTGAGATCCTTCATAATCTTGTTAGCGCTTGGGTAGATTTGCTTTTGTAACTCCTCTCTGTACTGGGGAACCAAGAACTAGATGCAATACTCTAAGGATCCTTTCCTTGACCTTTCTTCTAATGCAGCCAGGATATCATTAGCTTTTTCTTTGCCACAGTGGACACCAAGTTGCACAACTTGGTATCCTCCACAGTCTTTAGGTAATTTCCTGCAAATATCCTTTCCAACTTCCCCAGGTGCAAGACTTTGCAATTCCTTGTGCTGACCTTCATGAGGTTTGTGTCAACTCATTTTTTCCGCTTCTAGAGGTCCCTCTGGATTTTAGCACAGCTCTCTAATGTATCTGCCACTCCTGGTTTTGCATCACTGGAAAACTTGCTGAAGGTAAACTTGGCCCTACCATCCACATCTTTCATGAATATGTTGAATAGGATTGGAGTATGTATAGACCCCTGGTGTATGTCATTGATTACTGACCTTCAATTAGACAGTATGGCACGGATCACCACCGATATTCAGACCATCTTACTGTCTTCTTATGCAACCTATATTTAGAACCATACAGTCATAGGATCGTTAAGGTTAGAAGAGACCTCTAAGATCCTCAATTCTAACCATCAACACAACTTTAACATGTCTACAAAACCATGTCCCGAAGAACCAGATCTACACAATTTTTGAACATCTCCAGGGATGGTTTTGCTCCACTACTTCCCTGGGCAACCAGTTCCAATGATTCATCACTCTTTCAATAAAGAAATTTTTCCTAATATCCAGTCTAAACCTTCCCTGGCACAACCTGAGGCCATTTCCTCTCATCCTATCACTTGTTACTTGGGAGAAGAGACCTGCATCCGCCTCACTACAACTTCCTTTTAGGTAGTTGTTGAAAGCAATAAGGTTGACCCTCTATCTCCTCTTCTCTGGGATAACCAGTTCCTTCAGAGAGTCCTCATGAGTTCTACTCCAAACCTTTCACCAGCCTCGTTGTCCTCCTCTGGATGTACTCCAGCACCTCAATGTCTTTCTTGTACTGGGGGACCCAAGACAAGAGCACAATATTCAAGTTGCCTCAACAGCACCAAATGCAGGCGTATGATCAATTCCCTGTTCCTGCTGGCCACGCCATGACTGATACACGCCAGGGTCCTGTTGGCCTTCTTGGGCACACTACTGGTTTATCAGCCTGCTGTTGACTAGGACCCCTTGGGTCCTTTTCTACCAGGCAGCCTTCCAGCAGCACTTTCCCCAGCCTGCAGCATCGCATGGGGTTGTTACTGAAGTGCAGGACCTGGCACTTGGCCTTGTTGAATCTCATGCAATTGGACTTCGACCATCAATCCAGCCTCTCCAGGTACTTCTGCAGAGCCTTCCTACCCTCAAGCAGATCTACTCGACACATCTTCCCAAGTTGGTGTCATCTGCAGACTTAATGAGGGAGCATTCAACCCCCTCTTCAAGCTCATTGATAAAGTTATTAAACACGACTGACCCCAACACCGAGTCCTGGAGAACACCACTTGTGACTGGCCACCAACTGGTTTTAGCTCCATTCACCACAACTCTCTGGGCTTAGTCATCCAGCCAATTTTTCACCCAATGAAGATAAACAAACTTTTAACAAGTTCTCTATAAATTGTTTTCAAAATAAGGCTACTATGCTGTTTTGTTTCTAGTCTATCAGTGACTTTGAACATTAAGAGAAACAGAGACAATTAACTGATTGATTTGGCCCTGTGTTCTTATCAAAGTGTATGATACGTATAGCATCTGCTATACTATAAATGGTTTAGCATTTTAGCAGTTTAGTATTTTTGTAATTATCCTTGTACTTTTTTAACTTCTACATTTGCTGTACTTACTTTTCAATAAACCAGATGTATCTGTTTATACTCTTAACTTCTAGCAGAGGAAAAAACCTCTAGATATAACATTACTAGTTTGAACAAAGACAAGAAAATAGTCCAGGATTTTTCATTGTTTTTACAATTAATGGAAAGAATAAATATTGATATTAGTTTTGATACTGAATGAAATCCTCAAATGAAGTTCTAATGCTTCATTAAAGAATGATACAAGTGTGAAAGGAGTTCTCCTTTTCTCTGCCTTTTCCCCTACCTTTACCCTTTTAAAGTCAATCAGCTTTCCTACTGAACTAAAATCATTTAATAATCTCACCTTTTTCTTTGCCAAAATTGCTGTTCTTAAGGTCTATAAACAGACTTTGAAAAATATACCAATTATCTTAAGATTCGCTTCTGCTCCTCTCAGCTCTTCAGGGACTGCATTTGCCGTCTTGCACATAATGAAATAGAAAAGAAGTGCTGTCATGAAAGACGTTTGCTGGGGAACAGACCTACATCTCCTATTTCTATAGGCTAGAAGATGCTACTCTCTATGTGTAAGTGACAAATGACAAATTCAATTGCAGAAGGTAAGTGTACCAGCATTTGAAATTAAAAAAAAAAAAAAAACAACAAAAAAGAAGTAAAATTGACTGAAGAAAATATATCCTTAAGCTTTGTTCTGCCTTTTATAGGTACCTTAACTCCCTCAGGATCCCTTTACATTTTGCTTAGATTATTTACTGAGGCTGTTATTTTGGGTAGTGGTACATTTGCTGTATGTTAGCCTTGGGCAGACAGCATCAGACCTAATATCTTCAAATTTTTAGAGATTTTTCAAAATAATAAATATTTTATGTACTTTTCTGGACCTTTGCATTAGTTCAGTGAAGAGATTCCCTTTCCTCCCTTTATTGCCTCTTTGCTCATGCTCACAATTGCATAGAAGCTTTGTAATTGCTTTAACTACATTCTATATTTGGAGGAAAAGGACAGAGAAAAGGTTAAGATTACCCACAAAATTTAGGTGTGGTATCCTGTGAAAGACAAGGGGTTTGTGATCCTCCCCACCTCCTCTCTACAGTGATTAAGTTCTTAAAAATGAAGATATTGTCAGATTAAAACTTGAGCTCCCTATGTATACTGAAATATCCCATAAAATACTATCCCACATTTTACGCAAGATCTATTTTGAACAGACACTTGCATTAATCAAACTGTCATCAACTAGAGTTTTAAAACACATTTTATGGGAGGACATGGGGAAAAGGGGAGAGTCAGATCCCTTAAGGCCCTCTGTCCAAGAACCTTTTAAAACAAAAGGGATAATAAATAAGGAAGCAATAAGCAAGAACACACTGAGACACAAACCTGACCACCAAATGATAGGAAAGGCAGTAATAGGAGTATTGGAACATGGGAACGTGCATTTCAGTAGGATTAACTGATCGAGGATCTCATCAAGGGGATGGCAATGAAAAGAGAGAAGCAAAGAATAAAACATACAGAGGCACACAGCTCACAGGCAAACATAATGGAGACAAGAAACAAATCTGATCAGTCATGCAGACTGATGGGCCACCAAGGAACTTCAGACCAAGTGGCACTTTGCAGGTGACAGGAATGCAAACCTAAGGGTCCAGTGGGACTGTGCAAACAGATGAAGGACTGTGGAGGAGAAGGGGAATGGGGAGAAACAAAGGGGAGGCAGGCAGAGACGGGTATAAAAGTGTCTGATTGAATGTAAAATGAGTCAGTGTGCTTCTTTGACTAAGACCTGCACCGGATCACTGCAATCCATCCTATCTTACTAAATCCTTTTTTTTTCAACTGTCTCTTTTTGTAATCTCACTTTAATCTGTGTTTGTGGGTGTTGCAAGGACTAAGTGGCAACTGCTTGGGAAACTGATGTGAGGTAAGCAAGGGGCTCAGTACCAGCAGTTAGAGGAGCACCAGGGGTCATAGTCTATATGCTTGGTGCTGGCTGCTGAGGAAAGGTGTGAGTGCCTGTACCATTCCCAGACCACATCTAGAGGCATGGTCTGTGTGTGTCATTTACTTGCAAACGATGAGCTGGACAGCCATTAACACTATGTCTGTGAAATATTCTACTCACTCACTTGCAGGAGGTCAGAATTTCAATACTTTTGTTACTATTAGGATTGTTCACGCTAATAAAATCTTCTTCAGGATAAGTGAATTATTGAGTGCTCCATTGCTTTACATCATATTTATAATTTTCTGAGTGTGCTTCTCTTTGTATTAAGAACACTATTTGGCTGTACTTGAGGTGAGAGAAGGTACGTTATGAATATGTCTTACTGATATTTTTATATAAAATGACAAGAAATGTCAAGCAAATTGAGTGAGGACAGACACCACCTATTTTACTATGCTTTATCTTTATGAACTCAAAAGTTTGAGTAAACATAATTATCAGGATGGATGACTCTTGTGAGTTTTCTTTGTATGACAGATTTTTATTACATGCTAGTGCTGAACCAGATACCTTTGCCAGCAATGGATCACACTTGATTTCTTAATTTCTGATAACTAACTGTAAAAGAATAAGCACTTCTGCCTGGGCCCAAGAGGAATGGTTCAAAAATAAAATAGTAATCTTAAATTAAAATATTACGGGAAATTCACTTCTGGTAGTGTCATTAGTATGACAGATGCAACACAATATCAAACTTATTAATATAAGTGCTATGGTTTGAGTTAAATTGGGGTTGGTTTCCTAACTCTGCCTCAACCTAGTCTAAAGTAATTTAATTTCCTGAAAGCTATCTTTGTGTTTTTCAGACAATTTCTCTCTAGAGGTGATAACATGGGACACTGGTATGTAGTAACCAAGGCCATCCTTAAACTAACAAAAAAAAGCCACACATGCAGGAAGGGGCAGACAAGACAGGTGACCCTAAACTGACCAACAGACTATCCCATCACATATACATCACACTCGGTAAAAAATTGAGAGATTAGAAGGATCACACTCTCATCTGTGATGGCCGACATCCATTGAAGACCTCGTTTGTCTAACTGCTCCTGATTTCAGATCTAGGTGTTCCTGAGTCCAGTTCCTGATTTCAGCTCCCTTCTAGCTGTGGACCCGTTCCCTTGCGTCTGCTTTTCAGTATCTGTGGTCATATGTAGTCATCATAGGGAGGGTCAGGATCACAATTTCAGGTATTTGCATGTATTTTATTACTTTATTGTTGGTTTTGTTGTTGCTATTATTATTATTATCATCGTCATTTTTATCATTAGTATTATCATTTTTATAATTTCATTAAAGCTGTAGTTTTAGTTCTCAACACGCAAGCCTTTTTTCTCTCATTTTTCTCTCCTGTTTTCCTGGAGGTGGAGGTAAGGGAATTTAGGAGCTCAACTGCATGGTATTGGCTGCTGTAGTTATCCAGGTTGGGGGCTAAACTGTGACTAAGTCATTAAACTGAAATCAAGGAAACTTCATAATTTTTTAATATAATTCACTGCTGCACTCCAAATGTACCCCAGATTCCGTGTGTGGTCTAAGAATAACCATATCATATGTAAATAAGATCATTCCTTATGTTTATGTGAAAAAGTCCTCCATTAATGGATTTCCATGGCAACATTGGAGTGTGCAAAGTAGGTAAGTAACTGGGAAGGATAATTTTACATTCATCTGAGAGGTATATCTAAGAGGATATTGTTCTCTCTACTTGAGCCTCTGTTTTTCTATATTTCTTTCTGAATACACAGTACAGAAACTATTTACTTTGGCTTTGAAGGGAGTGAAAAAGACTGCACTACACTGACTTTAAGCCTAACTTCCCTTAACCTATCAATGGGAAATTCTCAGGTACTTATTTCAGACAGAAAAGCTTGTGCTACTTTAAAGATACATGATGATGTGAGATCAACTATATTAGTATTTATGCTGCTGTTCTTTAGAGGAGCAAAAAAAATAATTTTCAAATAGTTTTGTTTGATAGGGTTTTTGATGAAGCCATTAAATTAGTTCCTAGTTTTTTTGGTTGTTTGACAGATTCAAAATTATTTCTTTAGCTTTCATATCAATACAGCTACTTTTTGGTGCGGGAATTTTATTAATAGCTTACATTATTACACTATCTATGTAGGGTACATTTCCCTTACTGTGGTAAGTTTTATGTCAGCAGATTGAACCAGAAATTGAATGGGTTTGTGCAACCAATCTTTTTGATTGTCCAAGTGGATTGTGTTGATATATACATATATATCCCCATCTACAGATGTAAAAATGTGTATGTTTAAAAAAATTGAAGTATACCAATTATGTATACAATAAAAGTACATCTATTATGTATGCCTATTATGTGTATAATAGAAGGCTTGGCATTTTTTTTGTATTTTACATAACAATTGTGAGTATTCCTGTGCTAGAAATAGTGATAAAAATGCCACACCGAATTTTAAGGTAAACCTATTTTTAATGTAGTATAGGTTTCATTTTAAGATTCACAGAAAGATTTTTTTTGTCCATTTCATGGTGTTGTCAAAACTGCCTGCAAACAGGAAGCAATGATATTCATTTCTTTTCTGTATAGCTGACAGCAATACAACACATACGTGCTTACTTACACAAGTAAACACCACTCTGTATCAAAATATGAAACTCAACTAAACACATCTCAAACATCATCAAATGACACAACCTATCTATACAGAAAAAAACCAACAATCTTTAATATTATTTAACATTTTTAAGAACTTGCATAGAATAGGAGGTATTTCTCTTCTTGTTTGGAATGTTAAACTGTATGCACTGACTGGAGTCAGAATGCAAATATTTTCTTTATCCTTTCATATATAAGCCTGCTTTTAATAGGGAGTTTCATATTTTATGAGCCTTTTAGGTTCACAGCTTAATGATGAGTCATTGAGTCTTTGTTGTTGTTCATGTTCGCTGGATATTAAATATCCTGTTTGTAATGGTTAAAAAGTAAACTCTTAAAAAACATTAAAAATCTCCACAGGCCATTCCAACTGATGTTCTGTACCCTTTTCCAAGTAGTATCCTAGTAGAATTTGTTCATTTCTACCCATGTCTGAGTATGGATTTTTACAATAATAATTACCAAAAAAAATCTAAACATTAATTAAATCTATTGTTATAGATTTATAAGAGAATATGTAAAAATACATATCTTCTTAAAATGCCAAAACACATAGAAGGGTATGCTTCATACATCCGTTACTTGACATATGGTAAAAAACTAACATAATTTATACTTATTCTAAGTATTAACAATAATTTTTAAGAGCTGAAACTATGTAAGCTATATCACTAGAGCCAATTCAGTGACTTTTATGCTAAAAAATTGCTAATATTTTTAATTCTGCAGTATCTTTGCCTCTGCATTTTTACCACACTGATATAAGA
Organism: Tapera naevia; assembly: GCA_033556795.1. Taxonomy (NCBI): domain Eukaryota; kingdom Metazoa; phylum Chordata; class Aves; order Cuculiformes; family Neomorphidae; genus Tapera; species Tapera naevia. Next base: position 2,601,905 of record JAUMJJ010000236.1, on the reverse strand, counting down.
GAGAAAACAAATGCTGCTTTCAGATTTGAACTAGTATACTACTGTGATAGAGAACCTCTGCTCTTTTATAATGATTTCTGTTTCAAAAAAAATAAAATGTACTAGAAAGTTAAACATACACTTAACCAAAATGTAGTCTTTATCTGAAAATGAAATTTTGAGGTTAGACTCTATTTAAAAAAAAAAATCATTTGTATATGGCAGAGGAAAAACAATCAGATATAGTGACAAAATGACAAAATGCTCAGTTAGTCCTAAGGAAATGAGACTTAGTTTTCTTCAAAGTTAGTTGAGATTGCTATCATATCCGAAAGAAAGCAGAGCCATACCTTCTTAGAATACTTTATTCTGAGCTGACTTTTGTTCCACGTAATGGGAAACAACTTTGCAAACATCTACACTTCCCTTAGACATGGAACAGCTTCTGGAGCTCCTGAACAAGATCTGTCATCAAATAACCATGGAGGGAAGTAGTCAAAAGTCTGTTCTCTGCTGCTGAAGCCACCAGATTGTCAGTGCCCAAGCAAGATATCTCTAATCAACCTCAGCTACATCCCACAAGAGTTGCTGTCAAACCTTACAATGGCATTGAGAAAGTAACATCAGCCTCCTAGTGCCCCGATTACAAACACAAAAATTTTTCTTGAAGGTTGCATTGTATATTAAAGACAGTTACTGGCTACAACAAAATCTTAAAAAGAAAAAGCTGATAGAGAAGAAGCAGCAAAACCGTATAAGAAAATTGTAAAGTTGAAATTTCTGAAGCTGGAATTCTTTATAACAGATTTAGTATCGATGTGGCACAAATTCAGAGTAATTTTGTCAAGATCATTTTCTTGTTTTGTGTTTTGGTTCATGCAAAAGCAGAACATATTCTCTGACTTTTCTGCTAAGCCTCTTTCAAAACTGTCAGATAGTTACCACCAAGGCAGTGGGCCATCAGTGTGCAGGGAAGCCACTGCTTGCACCTATTCCTATGGAAGCCAAGGCCACCCCAGGATCTTATATAAACTTCTCATTCCAGATTTAAAATTATATTTTTCTACATTTTTAAGATCAAAATGCAAACAAACAAACAACATTTTGTTTTGAGTGTTGTATTTTCACTAAAAAGGAGTAAAAGAAAATATTTCCATGTGATCAACAAGTAAAAATATTCAGTATTTCATTACTGAAGAAACCCACAAACAACAAATAGAACCCCAAGATGCACATTTTGGAAAGAAAAATTATAGCAAGGAAAATCACCTAAAGTCCCTAGAAATTACTTAAATATCAACTACAGAGAGCAAATTCAAAATTTTCACAAATACCAGGAGGAAATTTTTAGCAAGGAGAATATTAAAGTAGTAAAAGCACATGAAAGAACAGATTTCAGTGTTTTACCACCTTCAGCATGAAGAATTTCTTCCTAGTATCTAGTCTATTCTTCTTTTATTTTAAAACTATTATGACTATTGCTACAGGCTCTGCTAAAAGCTTTTCCCCATCTTTCTTGAAAACCACAGTAATGTCTCCTCAGTAGTCTTCTGTTCTCCAAGCTGAACAACCTCAACTCTCTCACCCTTTCCTTGTAGGGGGGGTATTCCAGGCGTTGATCAGTTCTGTGGCTTTCCTCTGGACCCACTCCAACAGATCCATGTCTTTCCTGTGCTGAGGACTCCAGAGTTGGATGAAGTATTCCGGCTGTGTTCTCACCAGAGCACGGTAGAGGGGCATAAACACCTCCCTCAACCTGCTAGCCATGCTTCCTTTGCTGCAGCCCAGGATACAGTTGGCCTTCTGAACTGCAAGCATACATTTCTGGCTCATGTCCAGCTTCTCATCCACCAGGACTCCCAGGTCCTTCTCTGAAGAGCTGCTCTCAATACCTTCACACTCCACCCTCTATTAATCATGAAGATTGCCCTGACTCAGATGCTTTGTTGAATCTCATGAGGTTTACACAAGCCCACTTCTCTAGCTTGTGAAGATCCTTCTGGATATCATCTCATCCCTCAGTGGTGTCAACCTGACTATTCAGCACAAACTTGCTGAAGGCTATGTCATTGGTGAAGATATTAAAAAACATTGGACCCCTGAGGGACATCTCTCATCACTGAACTCCATCTGGACATTGAGACATTGATCACTATACTGTGGGGTATGACCATCCAACCAAATTTCTTATCCAAAAAACTTGGTATATACACAACAGACTTAATCAAGGCATGAGATTGTATTGTTACTGACAAGATTTGAACAGGTCATAAGGCTTTGCAAATACACAGTAACTAGAAATTCACCTATTTTATATGCAAGAAATTCAAGAAGCAGCGAATTTGTGGATTAGCACTCGTAGATGTATCATAGTATTGAGCAATTGTTTAGCAACAATTTTGCAGAGAATATGCATGACATACTAGCAATTCCTGCCTAATCCATGCTTTGTATGCACTGATCTATATGTGCATAGTTGTGTTTCAGCAATAATTCACAAGTATTGTCGACAGTAATAATTCTGCCCTAAAAATACACTTCAAATTTGGAATTATATACTTGCTTTTTAATAGAACTCTTGATATCTTTTATAGTATTTCAAAGGTCAACCAAAAGAAAATTTAGCATTATTTATACTTGAAAAATATTTTTTCAGTTACTAGATGGATCAAAGAACTAGTCTTTGAAAACTGTTCACATTTCAGTAATACATATTTCAAAAGCCAGGATTTGTTAATCATAGAATCATAGAATCATCTGGTTGGAAGAGACCTCTTAGATCATCAAGTCCAACCGCACCCATTATCCACTAAACCATGTCCCTCAAAAACTCATCTCTTTTTTTTAAAAACCTCCAGTGATGGTGATTCAACCACCTCCCTGGGCAGCCTGTTCCAGTGCCTAACCACCCTTTCAGTAAAGAAATTCTTCCTAATATCTAGTCTGAACTTCCCCTGGTGCAACTTTTGGCCATTTCCCCTTGTCCTATCACCTGTCACTTGAGAGAATAGATCAACAATCACTCTGCCACAGCCTCCTTTCAGGCAGCCGTAGACAGCAATGAGGTTTCCCCTCAGTCTCCTCTTCTCCAAGCTAAACAACACCTGTTCCCTCAGCCGTTCCCTGTAGGACTTGTTCTCCAGCCCCTTCACCAGCCTTGTCGCCCCTCTCTGGACGCTCTCCAACACCTCAATATCCTTTTTGTACTGAGGGGCCCTGAACTGAACACAGTACTCGAGGTGTGGCCTCACCAGTGCCGAGTACAGGGGCAAAATCACCTGCCTTGTCCTGCTGGTCACACTGTTTTTGATACAGGCCAAGATGCCATTTGCCTTCTTAGCCACCTGGGCACACTGCTGGCTCATATTCAGCCTGCTGTCTATTAGCACCCCTAGGTGCCTTTCCTCCAGGCAGCTCTCCAGCCATTCTTCCCCGAGCCTGTAACACTGCATGTGTTGTTGTGCCCCAAGTGCAGGACTTGGCATTTGGTCCAGTTAAACCTCATCCCATTGGTCTCAGCCCATCGATCCAGCCTGTCCAGATCTCTTTGCAGAGCCTCCCTTCCTTCAAGCAGATCAACACTGCCACACAGCTTGGTGTTATCTGCAAATTTGCTAAGGGTACACTCGATCCCTTCACCCAGATCATTAATAAAAATATTGAACAGGACTGGACCCAACACTGAACCCTGGGGAACACCACTTGTGACTGGCCTCCAACTGGGTTGAACTCCATTTACCACCACCCTCTGGGCCCAGCCATCCAGCCAGTTTTTGACCCAGCCGAGGGTGTGGCTGTCCAGGCCAATGGCAGCCGGTTTCTCAATCAGAGTACTGTGAGAAACAGTGTCAAAGGCTTTACAAAAGTCCAGGTACACCACATCCACAGCCTTTCCCTCATCCATTAACTGGGTAACCTTATCATAGAAGGAGATCAGATTAGTCTGGCAGGACCTGCCTTTCATAAACCCATGTTGACTGGGTCTGGTCACCTGGTTGTCCTGCATGTGCTGAGTGATAGCACTCAATATGATCTGCTCCATGACCTTCCCTGGTACTGAGGTCAAGCTGACAGGCCTATAATTCCCTGGATTGTCCTTCCTACCCTTCTTGTAAATGGGAGTTACGTTTGCCAGTCTCCAGTCAAGTCGCACTTCCCCAGTCAGCCAGGACTATTTATAGATGAGGGAAAGGGGTTTGGCAAGGACCTCTGCCGGTTCCCTTAGTACCCTTGGGTTGATCCCATTCGGCCCCATAGACTTGTGGACATCTAATTGCCCGAGGAGGTTTTTAACCAAGTCTTCCTGGAACATTGAGGGTTTGTTTTCACAGTCTTCTGGCTCAGGAGGCTTGGAGCCCAGAGAACATCTTTCCTCCCTATTAAAGACTGAGGCAAAGAAGGCATTAAGTACCTTTGCCTTGTCCTCGTCCTTGGTTGCTACCATTCCCCTTGTGTCCAGTAAAGGAGGGAGATTCTCCTTGGTCTTTCTCTTGTTGTTAATATATTTGAAGAAGTGTTTCTTATTGTCTTTCACTGAACTGGCCAATTGAAGTTCCAGCTCAGCTTTAGCCCTTCTAATTTTATGCCTAAATGATCTCACCTGCTCCTTGTAGTCCTCCTGGGATGCCTGCCCTCTCTTCCAAAGCTCATATATTTTCCTCTTTTTTCCTGAGACTAACACAGAGCTCTCTGTTAAGCCAAGCTGGCATTCTTCCCCACCAACTCATCTTACGGCACACAAGGATGCTCTGCTCTTACGCCACCAGAACTTCCTTCTTGAGGAGCATCCAGCCCTCATGGGCTCCTTTGTCATTCAGAACTGTCTCCCACTAAACCTTATCAAGCAGCCTTCTAAACAGTTTGAAGTCTTCCCTGTATTTCACAAATGAAAATATGAATGTAATATTAAAAATTAGCTTTGAATTCTACAGTGACTAATTTGATACTACATCTAAGGAAAAATTTAAATTATTTCACATTACAATTTGGGCATGTGATTTAGGCTCCTAATTTCTTCTTTGCTTACTCTTTTTATCCCAGAATTTTTGTAAAGTACTTCTACAATTTTTATATTCCTAAAATAATCGAAAGGAAAACTAATATATGACGTATTGTAGGGGAAGTAAATGCCTCCAACTACCGTCAGAATTCATCAAGCTGATTAACAATCATAACTCACAGATGTTTGCAGACTTCACTGAAGGCACCACAGATGCTGAAAGACAAGGTCCATTTATGTGCAACATTAATTACAAGTCATTACAAATGGCATGAATACCACCTTGTTTGTATAGCTCAGATTTTAAGAGACATTTAGGAAAAAGACACTTTAGAACACAAGGCGGGTCATGAACACGGCATGAAAGAAAACTTTAAATGGTAGTCTGAATTCAGGAAAACATCTTTTCAAGTATCCTGTCACTGTCTTTTGAGTCTCCCTCAACTTAAAGGATATTTTCACCACCCCAGCACTAAACTGAACCCTTGACTGGGTCCTGGCAAGGGTGTGTTTACATCTGTACTAAAGGGTAAATGCTGAAGGAAAAAGAAACAAATGAAAGCCAAACAAAACTTTCAAGAAGTAGGATTATGACTAATAGAAGACAATGAGGAAAAATTTTCAAAGACCTGGATTTCAAGATGGCTTTGAACTAGGAAACAGAATAACTGTTGTGAGTAAAGTGCTCAGTATGAGTTGGAGAAAGGTAAATGAGGGGAGAATTGCCTCAGTGAATGTTGTTTCTTACTTCAACAAAAACTCATGCAGAGATTTCTGGACTACAAAGCAATATATTGCATACCTAGTGAAAAACAAAATCAAGAGACATAATTATAAATAGATGTTACTTCTTCCTCTAATGAAGAAGAGGATGTATTAACTGGTGCTGATGGGTAAATGAGATATTATAATATCACAACACATACTTTGCCAAAACTTCTGGATAGTTTGGCTTTGTAATTCAGTTAATGATTTTGAGCTTTGGTTTTGAAACCAAACCACATACTCTTTTACAGGTTGCATTCAGTTTTGTTTTGTTTCCAATACAAATACTCACAACTCCCTTGTCTGCTAGAGAGGAAAGGAGTCTGACAACAATTCATTCTACCTAGGTTTGTACTGGACAGATACATGAGTGTAATCAAATACTATTATAATCAAGATTCCCCATCTGCTCATCAAATTAGCTGTTAATATCCTCTGTAATACGACATATCAACAGTTCTGAGTGAGATGAAGTTCAGATTTAAGATAAACCTGAGTCTCTTGGCTTTTTTTTTGTTTGGTTGGGTTTTTTTAAATCTTCACATAATACCTGTGGTGTCTTGTCTTCACAAAGCAGATGATCTGTGTCACTGAGATCCCTCATTTGCCACTCCTTTGTTTTTCGTATCTGAATTTATTAGTGCACAATTTCTGCTAACTTGTATATTCCCCGCACTTATAATATTTGTTGCATTACAAAAAAAATGTTCATTTCCACTGCATTTCAGTAATTAATTTATCCAATCAACACTGTTTGTTGAAAGTGAAGTTCTGGTCCTTGTTTTTGAAAATCACATATTACTACGTTGCATAAAAAGTGATGAGACGATTCCTTTGTCTGCGTTTATGACACTTAACCTTCCGTTGATAAGTTGCTTTATCTAAGCGTTCCTTTAGTCTTCAAAAATATGTACTGATCACACTTGCAAGTTGTTTCAGTTTCAATTGCTGTTTTCCATATGTTTTTACTAGATCGTCTGGCTCTAATTGATCTCCACGAGTTTTTCTGCACTGACCTGCTACACTAGCTCTCTACAGTGTTTTTCCTGGGGCTCGTATTTCCATTTATCCCTGCCAGCCACATCACTGTTGATGCTTCTTTTGCATGGTAATCAGACCAGACAGTGTACCATCTTGAAGGATCCACCCTGTATGTCATCTAGCTAATTAGGGAGGCTCAATTTCTAAGCTGACAGCTTGCAGTGTCTGAAGGATCTTCTGTTGCAGACACCACCATAATTCATTGTTTAGAGTGACACTAATTAATTGGTCTCTCCAGGATTTACTCTGTTTTGGCGAAGACATCACAGCATTTTATTTATACTAGCTCAACTTCCTCTCCAGTCTATAATCAGCTCTATTGAGGGGTCATAGACTTTCAATATACATATTGAATGAAATTAATTTTGTTGCCTAATTTTGAATTGTCAGTCAATGCTTTGTCACGGGCTTGTGGCCCTTTAGTTGTATGTCTGACTGGTTCCTTCCCCAAACCTGCTCATCACTGTTCGCAATATATCTAGAAGGCTTTGGTATTTTCCCAGTGGTGCATTCATTCATTTTATGGTTGAACTTTTTCTTACTTGGAAGGGAGACAAATAACTTGTAACACAGAAAGGTTTCCTTATTCCTATACAATGGAAGGCATGGTGGACATCACTGTAGTCACTAAATCTTCAGTACTCTTTTCTAAGAATTCGTTTCCATCTAGCCACTCCATCGACTCCAAAAAAACCCAAATATTGTAGGCAACATGGGCAACAAGGAATATCACGAAGTAAAAAATTTCGAAAGACTTGTTGCAATATATGAATTAATTCCATTTAATGGGGAAGCATAATCGTGAACAATCTTGGTTTGCAATGGCCAGTTCCGATTTTCAATTCTGTTACATACTTTAGAGTTGACTCGAGATTTAGTATGTTCACTATGAATGATTGTTACTTGCTGGTTGATTGTTAGCTCACTTTGGAAAACCATGTCTGCTATCACATTCCAGCTTCACAGTTACCATGAGACACAGGAACTCAATATTTCACTAAAAAGTAGAACAATATTACACCAGTGTTCATGGGAACCTAATAACCTGAGTTCTGCTGCTGATGTGTTGATTGTCATGTGGAGTTCGTCCCCTCCCACTCATTACTTAAACTGTAGCTACCTTGTTTGCAGCCACTGTAAAAATGCAAAGGCAAATATCAGGACATAATTACCAGTTCTTTTTTCTGAGTGGATCATTACATTTCACTACAGACTGACTAGCCATAATGCCAGTATATATTTGTTAGAAAATCTTAGCATTAAGAAACAAATATATTTCTAAAATGAAAAAGTTACCAATTAATTGCAGTTGTATTTTCCAGAGCATTTAGTCTGTATTACATAAAGAGTTAAAAAGGTAACATTTATTTAAATCCATATATTTGTACAATCAGTTTCACATATGATAGATTTTATTTTATGGCTGCCATAAAACTTTCTGAAATTTTCTTCTGTGTGTCAAAATCTGAAAAAAACCCATCGTGCTAAAATATTTTTAGTCATTTTCAACTGACAGTTAAAATTTTAGCTTATTTTCCTTTATTTTTCTTGCACTCGTAGTTTTTAAAATAATTACTTTAAAGTAGCAGTCCCAATCACATCATTTCTTAAGAATCATTTGACTTTAGCAAGTTCATTGTAATTATCAACAACATAATAATCGTTATTAGTATAGTTGTTGCTATTCTTGCTTATTGTTATTATTTCCTTTTCTGCATCAATAATATGTACCTGTAAGAAAAGTGCCAATAAAACCTGTTAAATATTAACAAAATGAAGAAATCACAGTATCACAGTATCACGGTATTACAAGGTTGAAAAGGACCTCTGAGATCATCAAGTCCAACCTATAACCCTAACACTAACACCAACACTAACACCAACCATCATCTAAACCATGGCACTCAGTGCCTCATCCAGTCTCCCCTTAAACACCTCCAGAGTCGGTGACTCCACCACCTCCCTGGGCAGCCCATTCCAATGGCCAATCACCCTTTCAGTGAAGAACTTTTTCCTAACGTCAAGTCTAAACTTTCCCTGACAAAGCTTAAGTCCATGCCCTCTAGTTCTGCCGCTGGCCACCTGAGAGAAGAGACCAACCCCTGCCTGACTACAACCTCCTTTTAGGTAGTTGTAGAGAGCAAAGAGGTCTCCCCTGAGCCTCCCCTTCTTCAGACTAAACAGCCCCAACTCCCTCAGTCGCTCCTCGTAGGGCTTGTGCTCCATCCCCTTCACCATCTTCGTTGCCCTCCTCTGGACACACTCCAGCAACCTGACATGCTTCCCAAACAGTTCTTTGTATGAAGCATCTAAATTCACCATTTCCTTATACTTTCAGAGCACAAACAGAATTCTAATACAACCCCAGTGCTTACTATTGAATAAGCCAATTTATACAACCAATATACCAAAGTACACATACTTTTAAACTTTGTTGAATGGAAAAAAAGGTTTTTTTCCCGCTATGCATGTGTGAACGTTTTTTGCCTGTACAAATGAGTAGGAAGGATTTTTAATATGGAAAAGGCGAATTTTACACTTACTTTTCATTAAAACAATGTTTATATATGTAATAAAAAATTACAAGGAGAAACTGCAAATGAGCCGTATATTCACATTAAAATATACATAAAAATAAAATGTGTAATGACTTTAGATTTCTTTAAAAGGAAGGTATTTGCAAATGGGGTTACTAAATCTTTGTGATACACCTGTATTCATTGACCTATATGCTTACACAGAAAGAAATTAATGTGAGTACATAGAATGCAACAGAGAAAGACATCATAAAATAACACAGGCAATAACTGTTCATAGGTAATACTATGTTGGAGGTATAATAATGTTTGTCCAAAAAAACACGAAAGTTAGCAATGCTGAAAAATAATCTAAAGATTTCCTATATCTGAAACACAGGTGTGTGGTTTCTGAAGAAATTCTTCTGATTTAGAATTGTTGTAATGCCTATTTTCCTATTTTCCTGAAGTTACTCCTTTCCTTTAATAACCACCTCTCCAGACAGTTACTGCAACTTCTTCTTACTTTGGTTCTTAATTTAGTCACAGAGTTTTCTAGCTGTTAAGTGTCTCATTCTAAATATGCAGAAATGCCGTTGCATCACAAACACTGATGAATCGTAGCAACCACAAGGTCTGCTACTTATTTTTGTTAAAGAGATAACTTCTGCCCAGGACTGCGTTCTTAATCCTAATTGTAAAAAGCTTTCAGAAATATACCTTTGACCTTCCATCTCTTTCTTATTATCACTGTTATTTTGTGGATGCCTTGGAAAACATTATTCCATGTTCTGAAAATAGAGGCAAATCAAAAGACAGTGGGGTTATGTTTTTTTCCCCCTTCTAAAAAGTTCACATTAGTAATTATTTGGATCATATCTGTATTTTGTGATTGGTTTGAACTTTTCCAAACCTAGTTTGTTCTTAGATAACCTAATCTAAAGCCCCACTTTGAATAGAATTTTTGAGGAATACAGTATTAGCTTTCTTATCTGCTATGTTGCTATCTATTCCAATGTATAGTTACAGTAATGACACAAGATGACCTACAACAGTACCTTCTGAGCTAGGTTTTTCTACAGAAACTCTTGCTAACAAGAGTTCAAAATACTGACTGGGTAAGTTCCAGGAGAAAATGAAGTAAATATATAGACAAATTAATTACTGCACTTATGCCTGCCACACAGAGAAACTGGTTGGAACAATTCAACAAAATGTGTACACAAAGGTTAAAAAAAAAAATACTATCAAATATGATTTGTCATAAAACACAAAGGTTTTCGTCTTTCAGTAGTAACCACGTAATTTTAAATAAAAAAATAGAAGGAAAATATAACTCTTCCTTTTTCAAATAGCTAGTTTATTTATATAGATATGAAATTCTAAGAAAATACAGCAATCATCCAAAACCAAATTACAAGTTAGAAAATCAGCCAATTGCACAAATAATAATCAGTGCTTTTTAGGAAGTAGAAGTATTTCTTTGAATATAGTTCACAGTTTCTCAGCAAGAAAAATGGGCCAGAAGATTTTTGAATTCCCATGTTAAATTCCAACTAACTGGGCTGTGCTAGACAATACATATTCTTTGGAAAGATTTTTTCAATACTACTTTCTTATGTTATGCCAGATCTGCTGATACATGTTTCCAGTGATAAGTACCTCACTTAGCATTTCATACATTATTTCTAGGGTAAGAATGTACAGGAATTTCTGAAGCATAATTCTAAATTTCATCTTATTATGTCTTCATTTACTATGTTGACAAACTTTCTATTATCGAGTGTTTGTTCTCCAGCTAGGTCCTGATAAATAAAGATCAAGTATCTGCTTGACCTTCAATCTGTTGATCTAAATAGGACTACAGTATGAAAACACCTGCTTGTGTCCTACACTTTTAATCAAAAATCAGATGGCAAGCTTTGTTGCAAAGTACATTTGTCCACACTTCAGTTCTCAGAGCATCGCTCTGTGTCCTTCTCCACATGTTCCTCACAGTCTTTTCGTTTTTGTGTAAATTTATCAATAGGCATTTAATAATTAAGTTAAAAAAATGGAAGTAAAGACACTATAATGCATGCAACTTGGCAACAAACAATAAAGAAAATAGAATGTGTACTGGAAGCAAGACTATTAAAAGGCAACTGGAGCGGAATAATAAAAGATGGGGTGACAACAGGATAGAGAGCAAACAAAGTGAAAATTGCAGAATGAAGACAAGCAATTAGCCAGATGCTAAGTCTATGTGATGCCTTAAAAATAACCTTTACATTTTTTGCAATGTAAGAGATGGCTGCCAGGAGGAATTATACAGAAAAAAAGATCCAACAATAACCTCAACTAATCAGCAATGCAACTAAAGAAAGTTCTGATAAGTGAATTTAAGAACAGACCAAAATTACTGTTGAAAAAGTGCCTTTCAGCCTAACAATCTAGGAGTGTCTTCTCTGTACTCCACATATATACTTGTAGTTAAACACACACAACTAACCAAATGCTCATTTTTAACTGTTTGACTTCTGAAAGACACTTGTTTAGCAATTAGACTGCAGGGAAAAGTCAAGTGTTTCATATACTCAGTTGTGAAAGCTTACAAAACGCTTGCTTCTGGGCACTTCACTTTTTTGTTCACAGATATACAGCAAATATGCCAAAAGAACTGGAGCACTCCAGCCACAGTATGCTGTTTATAACTGCTGCAGATTAGCCGTCTTATAGAGAAGAGCTATGATCTGGTCAAAATAAATATTCATGATTTACCAAGATGCTCTCTTTGATAAGGAGCAAAAAAGCAACTGTTTACTCTGTTATTACATTTTGGATATCCATTGGTATAGCCCTGTAATTTGCAGCAGTTTGGTAACAACACAAATGAAAGTTCCTTATCAGATCCTTATAAGACAGTAATCTCCACATCTAAATTTTAAGTATTTTGAAGGTGTTTTCCTGCTGATGTATAGTTGATCCATATTCTCAAGTCCAGGTAAGACATGACTGAGACAGACCTAGAAGAGAACAGTCGAAATAGCTTTAAGATAGCTTCGGAAATCCTAAGTCAAAGAGCTTCTCTGGGTGGTGGCATTATTTACAGCTACTCAAGGTTGCGCTAAATGGCTTGCATACTTGTCTACACAAGATGTAGTGCAGTAACACAGAATGTGAATTAATGTTGCTAAGTATATTGCCACATAAACTATACATACTCTCTGTTTCCAATTTAATTTATGGAAATTGTTTAACAACAAAAGTCAAGAACTGACTTTGAATTGAAGCTCTTACTTCACGATAACTGAATATATAATTTGGTATTCCACCAATATTGCTTTAATGGTTTAGTATTTCTATAATTACACTTCCAAAATTAAAAAACATGAAAAGCCCTCTGTAGAATAAGACCTGCTCCAACTAAAAGACTGCATTCTTTTTTTTTCCGCTAGACAAAAGCTTATATGTCACTTTTACTCTCCAAAAGGCCCTCAAACACCTAATTTCAAAACCAGTTACAATTTTAAAAATAGCTGAAAACAGCTTTGTTCATACAAAAGATTACTAAGTGTCGGAAGTTCATTTTATGTCTAAACAAAATTAGACAAACTATATTTCATGCACATAGGAAAGAAAGACTTTTTAAAATAAACTCTAATTACTCGAGTACTTCAAAATTCTATCTCTGACATAAAACTAATCCATTGTTTGTATTTGTTAAGCTCACTGGAAGCCCAGGAGGTTTCATGATCTGTTCTCTCAGACTAAACATGAATCACTGAATTATTCACATACACAGAGTTCTTACTAGCACCTTACCTGGTACATCATTTATTTTGGCTGAACATCTATGACACTACAATAAAAAATAAAGTTTGATTTATAGTGCAGTAAAAGTAATATCATCTCCCTTGGAACTAATGTCTTCTCAATAATACATTTTTGTAAAATATCTGTTTCTGGGGAATGAAACATCCTTTTCATTTGTACCAATGTACCTAACAGACAGGGAAAGTGAAAGAAAAAAAAAAAGGCAACACAAAAAAAAGTATTATATCAGCTTTAAAACAGAAGCATAATCTCTCTAATTGTTGTCTATGCAAAGCAGCTTACCTGCATTTTCTTTCCTTCTAACCATAAACCTAGAATGTTTCCTGTGCACTGAAGAAAATTACAGCTGGCAACTGTACCGAAAATGATAGCTACTAAGTCAAAATTATCAAAAATAAAGGCCAATCACAAGATTCAGATAACTGCAAAGACCTGTATAGTTCAGGGCTTTTTTCGTAGTTAGAGGAGTAGAACTCAGTTTAAGTAATGGAGAAATGACATTCAGGACACAAAAGAGCATAGATTCACATAATAAAAAAAAAAGCGGGGAGAAGATTTAAGGAATTAAGTGTAATTGTTTACTCTCATATTTAAGACATTATACGCATTTTGATAGTGACAAAATATTCCGTGACATTATCAGTGTGACTGGACAAGGGTCTACACTAAAGTCTTTTTAAAATAGAACTTGTACTATACTGATCTTTTTATTCTGGATAAATTGCATAGATGATTTCATGTGCAGACAAATGAAGTATGCATAAAATTGATATTTTTGAAAAAAACCCCCTAAATTATTTTAACTTTTTCCCATTTTAATTATTTTAACTTTTTCACTTTCCCAAAAGGTGGACATGGGAAACTACAAGCTGTTCAACTTTACTTCCATCCCTGGAAAGGTGATGAAACAGCTCATTCTGGGTGTCACCTCAAATCATCTGGAGAGAAAGAAGGTTATCTGGAGTGGTCAGCGTGGATCCACCCAGGAGAAATCATGCTTGGCCAGTCTAGTAGCTTTCTATGATGGCATAACTGGCTGGGTAGGTGCATATATATTTCTTTCCTCTTAAACTAGTCTGTAGGTATAAATGGAAATCTATTCATAAAGTTTTGCCTTTTTTTTTTTTTTTAAATAGCAGTAGTAGAAAGTAAGCCTTATTTATTTATTTATTTATTTATTTATTTATTTATTTATTTAATAAATACACACAGTTTTGAGATTCTTAATAATAAAAACACTGTTAAAGGAAAAATGTTCTACAAGCTATATTATCACTAGTGGGTAAGAGTAACTGATGATTTCTTTGTTTGTTTGTTTTCTTTTTAATTAAAATTTTGTTGTTTTTTTTCTCCTGCTAAATTAACTTCTATACAAAATTCTCATGGTCAAGATGGACTGGTTGTCAAAGACAAGGAATAGACTCAGCCTGAAAAAGTAAAAGTCAGTGTTGGGGAATACTCAAGTTCCAGATAGACACAAGTTTTGAATACTCCATATCCCAGAAAGCCCTTGTAAAGACTTAACTTTATGGTATCATCAGTCTTCTCTCTGGAGGAGACTGTTTGAAGGAAAAGAAATCTCTCAGTTATCTCATTGCAGAACAGAAATTTTCAGATCTTTCAAATTTACATAAAAAAACAGAACCTGTGTTTTCCAGCCAGCCTTATTAAGAAGAAAAGCGATGAGGAAGAAAGGAATAGATCTAAAATATTCTGACAACTCTGCATGTAATATTTTAGCAGTGGACTGCATTGTGATAAACAGTCAACCAAGAACTTTGCAGTTACTCTTTATCCGTAACGAGTTTTAGCACTTATCTGTGTTCTGTAAAACTCTTTATATCAGCCAATACTTCGAAGCCTTATATTTGTGTTTTACACTTTGAAGAGACCTCTTTTAGAAAGAAGCCTACAGTTAGGAATGTTTAGAAATTACTTCAAAAAGTAGTAGTTAAAAAGCAATTTGATATGTAAATGTTTGGGCTTAAGTGTGTGTGTGTGGTCTTGCAGAGCAATTAAGTTAAATTGCCTGAATACAGGGTATCAGTACTGTCTAAGTATACAATAAAATAATCTTAGATTTTAGCAAATTCATTTACAATCATATGGATGAGACAAAGGCTGGCTGCTCTCTGTTTACTTTGCAAACTGACTACCTTGAAGGGATTCTTTAAACATCTTAAAGCTGCATAAAGATGTTGTTAAGATTTCAAAACAGCAGAATTTAATTGAAGGAAAGGCTTGAAACCTAAGATATGAACTAATGTAGCAAGAAAGTATTTATACACAACTGACCTAAGTGGCAGAAAAAAAACTTGTGTAAATTATTTTATTTTTGAAACCAGCACCCCACCAGTATGCATAAATTTTAAGGGAAACATTGAGAGAAAGCTACCTAGTGCTCAGAGACGTTCTTTTCACAGTCTTTATAATATGACAACAAAGCAATGCACAGAAGGAGACTAACTCATTCATGTTTTTCAAATAGCTGTTTTTCAAAGACATATTTTGTGTTTTTCAAATCTCCCACTGAAACAAACAATAGGAACAGCTTACTATCTCAATAAATAATATTTAATCACTCTAGGTACATTGGAAACTTTAAAAAAGAATGAGAAAATACGTGACATAATCACAGCTGGAAGGGATTTTAAGAGTTACGGAAAACACAGTATGTTACTTATCACCAGCCAAAATAGACATACATTTTTAGAAGATTCCACTTAAGTAAATACAAGCAATAGCCTAGAATATCCAAAAGAAATGTTTTCTTTAATAATCTATTCTAGATTAAATAGAAAATTAACTGTGCATCATTTTTTTCACATCATAGATTGAAAAAAATTTGAATAAACATCAGAATTCCTTTTTCAAACTTTTAGAGATATAAAATTTAACTCACTCATAAACAGGTACTGACTTGCCTGCTTACATGTATAGAATCCTTACTTACGCTCTCAGCTTAATGGAAAAAAAATCACTATTATAAACTATACTAAAACAACAAACAGAATGATTCAGTTTTCAAATTAAGGTCAAAATGTAACTCCAGTTATTAAAGCAATGCAGTAACAAGCATACTGAAATAAACTTATCAAGTACTTCAGTTGCCAAGAGGACAAAGCCTCTTAAGATTGATACAGTCAATGTTAGTTCTTTAACATCAGTATCTTGGAATCTCAAGACACGTTATCCCACTTAGTTCTAAACTCCTGTTAAGGGATGCTCTTTAAAAGAAGAAAATAGATCTTATGAAATGTTTAACATACAAAGGAAATTAGCTGACTCTCAAACTTTGAAGTGAAGATTTTTCCAATGTTTCTGTGGGTGAAAGAATAACTTATCTTTCTAATCTAGTCCTAAGAATACAAATTTTAAGGGAAGTCTGCAGCTTTCATTTACTGTCTTAACTCATGTTTTCTGACAAAATTGAACTGGTTCTCTGACTGAAGATGTACATCTTCATATTTACTCCTTAAATTGCACATGCAAAACTGGATACTCAGCTTTAGGTTTTGGACATTCAAAACGTAGGATAATTTTAAGGTCTGAAGTCTTCAGCCTGAGTGATCTCTGGGCACATGTCAGTGTACTGCAGATAAAACGACTGGTGGCGACGTGGCTGCCAACTTCCAGAGTGGCTATCAGTTTGACTGGTCTCCAGTTGCAATGTCTGACTTAGATCACACCTGGTCTATGTGCTAAAGGCTGAAGGCCTAGTGCTGTTTAAAGAACACCTAAAAAAGTTGCCCATAAATTTTGCTAAGATGTTTCATCTTGTATGAAGAAACAAAAGATCCTTGGTGGTAATACACTTTTCTCTCCCTATGGAAAGTTTTCCAGTAAATTTCAAAATTTCTTTCCTTGATATTCCCCTAAAGTTTTCTAAGTTTTCTTCCTCAGCTCAGCATTTTGGATTGGGTTGGGTTTGTTTTTTGGTTTTTTTTTTTTTTTTTTTTAATGTATGAGTTGAGTTACATTTTTATCTTCACTTGTCTGAACTTTTTAAAACCTATGCTTCTGAGAACTTCTTCCTGTTTCTAGTATATTCTATGAATTTTCACTGCAATGAAGAAGATGTACACACACACACTTTGTGCAAATGGAATCTGCTGCCTCAGTTGCTCCTAGGAGATCGCTAGCATTTGGAATAGAAAATTCTTGATGACATTATTAACATGTCTTCCTAGGTTTTCCACAGGACACATCATTAAAAGCTTGATTCTAATTGCATTGAAGTTAATGGAAAATAATTCTGAATTAAAAGGAGGCAGTTTGAATCGTAAGATAGATTTCCTTTATGGTTCTAAGACATGTTTTTTCTATAACCAGGAAAAAAAATTATTCTGTTTCTAGAACCAGCAAAAAATCAGACTATTTGAGCCTGGCAGTATTAGCTCCAGAGGACAGCGTGAGAGGCACTTGTGTGCGATGTGAACAGGTGAATGAGTTGCTGTACATGGTAGCAGAGCTCAAGGAAGAGGTAGAAAGCCTATGGAGTATCAGAGAAAGTGAGAGGGAAATTGACTGGTGGAGTCAAACCCTTTTGATCTCTAAGGAAATTCAGCAGGAGAGTGTGAATCCCTACTCCTCCTTCCATCAGGCAGATGGAGCTAACTGAGACGATGGAGTGGAATAGAAACAGGTTCCTCTTCAGAGAGGAAAAAGAACTCCCTCTGAACCCCCATCACATCCTCGGGTGCCCTTAAAGAACAAATATGAGGCCCTAGACTCAGATAATCAAATAGAGGTCAGCTATGAGGGAGATCTGTCTGGAGGGTCCTCTTCTTGTTGCACCTTGTCTTCCAGAGAGATAAAAACAACAGCTGTAAGAAAGAAAAGAAGGGTAATTGTAGTTAGTGACTCCCTTTTGAGGGGAACTGAGGGCCCTCTATGTAGGCCAGCCCCAACCCAAAGGGAGGTTTGTTGTCTTCCTGGGGCCAGGGTGAGGGACATTGCTAGGAGACTTCCTGAGCTAATTCAGACCTCAGATTATTATCCACTGTTGGTAATCCAGGCTGGCAGTGATGATATTAATAGAAGAAGTGCCAGGGTAATCAAAAAGGATTTCAGGGCACTGGGTAGATCAATACATGGGACAGGTGCACAGGTAGTATTTGCTTCAGTAGTCAGCCAGGGCTGACTACTCAGGAAGAGTATAGGACTATAGTTAGATCATGCAGAAGGAAAATCAGAAACAAAAGCACAGTTTGAAATTAATTTGGCTACTTTTGTTAAGGATAGCAGAAAGCGCTTCTATAAATACATTAATAATAAAAGAAGTGTCAAGGAAAACCTCCATTCTTTGTCGGACTTGGGGGGGAACATAGTTAACAGGGATGGGGAGAAGGCTGAGGTACTCAACACCTACTTTGTCTCAGTCTTCACCAGTAGGAGAGATGGCCCTCATGATAACTGGCCTCCGGAGCTCACAGATAGAGTCAGGAAATTAAATGTCTCCCCTGTGTTCCAGGAGGAAACAGTCTCTGAATTACTGAGCCACTTGGATCCACACAAATCTATGGGACCTGGTGGATTCCATCCTAGGATGATGAGGGAGTTGACAGAAGAGCTTGCCGAGCCACTCTCCCTCATC
This sequence comes from Tapera naevia, assembly GCA_033556795.1. Lineage (NCBI taxonomy): Eukaryota > Metazoa > Chordata > Aves > Cuculiformes > Neomorphidae > Tapera > Tapera naevia. The sequence continues at coordinate 2,583,193 of JAUMJJ010000236.1, read as the reverse complement.
TGTCAACAGTCCTGGCTCTCTGGGGAGATCCCAGATGATTGGAAGTTGGCAAATGTCACAGCAATCCACAAAAAAGGGCTGCAAGGAGGACCTGGGCAACTATAGGCCTGTCAGCCTGACCTCAGTGCCTGGCAAGGCACTGCAATCACACAGCACCTTCAGGATGGACATGGGATCCAACCCAGCCAGAACTGCTTCATGAGGGGCAGGTCCTCTCTGACCAACCTGATTTCCTTTTATGATCAGATAAGCTGCCTGGTGGATGGACGGAAGCCTGTGGATGTAGTCTATCTGGACTTGAGCAAAGCCTTTGACACTGTCTCCCATAGCATACTCCTGGATAAACTGGTAGCCCATAGCTTGGATGGATGCACTCTCAGCTGGGTTAAGAACTGGCTGGATGGCCAGGCCCAGAGAGTGCTGGTGAACGGGGCTGCATCCAGCTGACGGCCGGTCACCAGTGGTGTCCCTCAGGGATCAGTGTTGGGTCCAGCTCTGTTTAACATATTCATTGATGATTTAGATGAGGGAATTGAGTCCATCACAAGTAAATTTGCGGATGACACCGCAATTGGGAGGGAGTGTCAACCTGCCAGAAAGTAGAAGGGTTCTGCAGAGGGACCTTGATAGGCTGGAAAGATGGGCTGAGTCCAACAGGATGAAGTTCAACAAAGCCAAGTGCCGGGTCCTGCACTTTGGCCACAACAACCTCATGCAGTGCTACAGGCTGGGGACAGAGTGGCTGGAGAGCAGTCAGGTGGAAAGGGACCTTGGGTTACTGATTGACAGGAGGCTACACGTGAGCCAGCAGCGTGCCCAGGTGGCCAAGAAGGCCAATGGTATCCTATCCTGTATCAAGAATAGTGTGGCCAGCAGGACGAGGGAAGTGATCCTTCCCCTGTACTCGGCATTGATCAGGCCACGCCTTGAGTATTGTGTTCAGTTCTGGGCCTCTCAGTTCAAGAGGGATACTGAGGTGCTGGAGCAGGTCCAGAGAAGAGCAACAAAACTCGTGAAGGGACTTGAGTACAAGTCCTATGATGAGAGGCTGAGGGAGCTGGGGTTGTTTAGCTTGGAGAAGAGGAGGCTTAGGGGTGACGTCATAATTCTCTAAAACTATCTGAAAGGAGGTTGTAGTCAGGTGGGGGTTGGTCTCTTCTCCCAGACAACCAGCAACAGAACAAGAGGGCACGAGCTTAGACTCTGCCAGGGAAGGTTTAGGCTCTATATCAGGAAAAAGTTCTTCACAGAGTGAGTAATCAGGCATTGGAATAGCCTGCCCAGGTTGGTGGTGGATTCACCGTCCCTGGAAGTTTTTAAAATAAGACTGGATGTGGCACTTAGTGCCATTATCTAATAATCATGATAGTGTTGGATTAAGGGTTGGACTTGATGATCTTGGAGGTCTCTTCCAACCCAGATAATTCTATGATTCTATGTGAACACTGACACTGCTTTCATGAAAGATGTACCATAAAACTTACAAAGTCCTGAAGGTTTGCAAAACGTCATTCTGTCCATGGTTAGTAGGAGGTCATCCTCTGTGGAAAACACCTCTGCCTCATTTTAAACTAGCCTTGTATCATTTCAGTGTTTACATTATACTGCTTCTTACTGAATAAAAATATACAGACTCCTTACCATCTACAGTTATAAAATCATGCTTACCATATATTAATGATAAATATTTTCCAAATCACATCAGATTATGTCTCAGGTACTCTTCTCTGGTTTTGATACATTCAATTTAACTCCACTTAGGTTGACTGACGTTGCTGCAGCTGAAAGAAAAACCCAGTAAACCCCTGCAGGTTTCCTTGATCTTTAAGCTCATTTTCAGTGTGTCTAATAGTATATGCTTACATACATACACAGACATACACACAGTAGTTGGCAGATACATAAAATAAACAAATAATAAGCATGAAAATCCTTGGACTGCTGCTGTACTAGATTTCTTAATTCCTAATTAGATCTACCTTACTAATACAAATACTGTGGCATAATCTGGCAGTAAAGTGTTATTAGAAATACTAACATAATAAATTACATGTTTGATGAAAAATAGCTACAACTTCTATAAAAATAGAGCCATAAAATGAGAAGATATAAAACCAAGAATATCCTCAAAGGTGTAGTCTTTTAAGAAGCTAAGGAAGTTTGACTGAGTGTAACTGTGGAAGACAAAATGCACCATAATTGCTATCTAAGCTTTTGATACAGAAAGTTTCGCTTCATAACTCTTGAACAATAGCAGAGATGAGTAAGAATGTTGAATGTTATTTTTTTCCTCATCTGATGACTGAATTGAAATGTTCTGCAATCAATAGGTAACCGATACTTAGCTACTGCAAACAGCAAAGCTATGCTGACAAGGTAATTATACTATAATTTTAGTAAAATATCTAAGTCATATTGACTCACAAAATGGACAACACTTGTAAATTTATGCCATGTATCTTTAACTAAGCATGATTTACACAGAAGTAGATATTTATGAAGGCTTTTATCACATGAATTTTATGAGAAAAGTAGACTCTCTGGCAGTACAGTGAAGCCATGTATAGTTCGATGAGATTCTAACTAGACCCTAAGTGAAACATATACGTGTAAATAAGAAGCTGTGCTGTTACTTGTTGAATAAATCTTTAGTCTTTTTTCTTGACATCTATATGATTTGACTTTCTAATAAAAAATGAGCAAAATTCTTGTATTTCACATTATAGCCAAAAATGGGAATTCACATGGTAATTAATGTGTTTTATCTCTAATCTGATATTTTTTTATTGCAAACACAATGTTGGAATAAAAATTCAATTAAAGAACCTCTAACACATCCATATCAGTTTGAAATGTACCGATAGACCTAGTGGCACTGCAACATTTTCACTCTGTAGCGGAGTCATTCTTCCTGCTATGTGGAGCTGCTTGAATACTGGTGGCTAAAATACCAGAGCATACGATGTGCCTGGCATGGATAAATCTAATACAGGTTGGTTAATCTCTGTAAAGGATCATCATATTCTGATGGTATTTTTAATGAATAACAATGAATAAATGTTTTTATATAGGATAGTTTTTGTGCTTCTTATTGTTGCAACAGAGCACTTGTACTTTAGGACATTTGTGTTTGTTGGTTCCTAGTATTAATTGTTCTACACTACAAAGTTTTCTGAGCCATTACACCAACAGTCTGGCAAAACCTTTAAGGTAAGCACTATAACTGCAGCACATTATTAGGATAAGAAAATGTCTATTTGAACACGCATCAGCTCATACTTAGTAAAGCAACTGAGCTGAGCCTTGTCTTGCTGTGATAGGTTAAAATACGTTCCATAACCATCCATTGCTCGTTCCTCTTCCATTCCTGATTTCTGAGATATAGGTTTAGTCTTGGGGATTTTTTGTGTCAGGCCTTCTGTAAGTCAAAACCCATTTAACAATTTCCTTAGAAAAGTAAGTGTGCTAAATTTTATTCCTGAAAAACCTCTGTAAACAATGGGGTAAAGAGGGACGGAGCAGGCACATGGACAGCAATTATCAGGGAAATATAAGTGGTAGCAGTCCATACCAGTAAATGAGAGCATGCAAAAGCTGTTGTGTTTTTTTTAAATGCATGTGAAAAATTAAAATTACTTCTTTAGGGATTTAAGTATTGATAGACCTGCACAAGACCTGGTGAAGCAATCTGAAACTTTTAAGAAAGTGAACATCAGATCTCAAAAAAAAAAAAAAAAAGACAGTTAAAATTTAATTGGCTACTACTGTGTGGTGGAACATATAGATTTATGTCAGATTGCACCTAGAAAAAGACTTTTAGCATCAGGCAAAAGGTATATCAAGAGAGGTACATGATTCATCATGCCAATAATAAACTGCCTCTATAATGTTTATATGTCTGTAATTTTTAAATAAAATTACATAAGATTTTTCCTATTTTCAAAATCTATAAAATTACTTTCAGCTTTGAAGAATTATTCTTCTTCCCAAGACGATGATTAAAAGTTACTTTTTGTATATAGATGTATTCAGATTCAGCCTGCCAAAAAATTAACTTGCTTTTGTACTTGTGCCATGCTTACACAAAGCTGAAGTTTATGCCTCTTCATCCAATCATATTTATATGAAACAATATCAAGTTTTTTTCTTCAATATTTATTAATATTAAAACCCCAGAAATTCCTGAAAAGTTCTTCAGACATATACAAACTTGCAACTTTTTGAATTTTTACCGTCCTTTTTTATTATTTCTCGTTTCACTTTACTGCCAGTACTCTTTCAAAAGGCTAAAACTAATTACTATCAGTCAAGGTTTGTGATACAGTGCCTCTGCCCCATCCACATTTCTGTATTCTTACCAGGTTAATAGCCAACATGCTGTTAAAATTGCAATATGTAGCAGTGCCATGATTAGCAAACCCTAAAGACCTTTCCATGTTGGAAATAATATTGCTTGTTTGAATGGAACTCCATAATATAGGACACAAATCTATCTTCTATAAATTGTTTATTGTTGCACACAGTATATTAGGAAGCACTAAAAATGACCACATTTTTCAAACAACATCAACCTACAAAATTTATTTTAACATCTGAAGGTATACTGAGAAGTTGAAATACTGTTTCAGAATTAATAGCCCCCCTATGAAAATCCTATCACAAAATTCAAATTTCAAAATACAGAAGGCTGCAAACATGACCAGTTTGTGCTTCTTTTCTTTTTTTTTGATCTACTGAAACTAATGACTTTAACAGAATGTTTTATTTCAGTTACCTTTAATATTTTCAATTGAATTCTTTACTCCTAGGCAATTATGATCCCATGAAAAGATCACAGATTTTCACTGTATAAAATACTAACTATGCTGGGGTTTTTAACTTGCAAACACATCTATGCAGTTTTTCTGATAGCAATGCATATATGTGCATAGATTTATCAGGAATAGACATTTTGGAACTTCCACGGTATGCTCTGAAAGATTTGTCAAAAGTTTTCCTATATTTTGAAGTATGACTGGTTGAGTTCATTTTATGCTCCTCAGTTTCTTTTGACTGGACTTGTATTTGAACAGCCTGCCATAAATTTTCTGCATTCACCAATCAAAGAAAGTACTACATTTAGGTGTTGAAATCTTCAGTGTTTCCATGTGTCAATTTTCTAAACTGTAGGGAAAAAAATTAATTCACTGAAGGGAAAGCAATATCTTCAGTCATAAAGACAAAATTTCTACACGTTGCCAGGAAAACCTAGACTTTGCTGGAAATTATATGGTTCTTCATATAATTTTAGAAGTTCTGTTTCCTCACTGGGCTTTTAGGATTACCTTGCAAATTTTACAAATGGTCTCAAGAATACTCTCAAATATTTTTTCTTTTTTTTTTTTTTCTCTGTTCACCAGCAGTGATTTTTAAGCTGCTTAACTTGTTGGCTACGAAAAATAAACATTTCCTCTACTGGTAGCTTTTATGACCTCTGGCAATGTTCATGAAATTAATACATGTGTTTCATCCTCTGTCACATCCCTCAGCTCCCGATAGATTTTTGACATCCAGTTGAGCATACCCTGTTCCTTTATGCAGTGCTAATATTCCTCAAGTTCTACCATTTGCTGTTAATGTCAGTGTAATATCTGACCATTTGGTCTTTGGATTAGACTCTCTCTGTCAGTGATTAAAACAGGCAAGCCAAGGATGTCTTCTATAGGATGTATATTCTAACGATCACTCTGCTGAAAGTTACCTTATTTGGGTTTTTTGAAGGTTCTGCCCCATGTTGACAAGTAACTTTGAAATATAGGCTAACACATATGCCACCTTTTTTCTAATAAGCAACTCTTCAATTTAAGAAACAGCTTTCTAAACAAGTTCTAATAACTTTTGCAAATATATTCACAAGTTCCAAGAAGGAGAAACATGCTAAAAAATTCCTCTGGAAACATTTGTTTACTTACTCCTCTACAACGTTTCTGAAAAAAAATCTACAGAAATACAAGCATGTTGTAGCCAACTCCAAGCATTTAAAGCAATGCGTTAACAACCACTTGGTCTTTTCAGGCCTTTTGCATCTACACAAGTTCATTTAGAATCATGTAATTGTGCTGTTCCTTAAATATCTCATAAAAAATCTACAGTGCTTAGCAGTCGGAATAATTTTACTCCCTGGTTTGGGACTGAAACTCCCTTGGGACTAAATTATGAGTGCCTTTATTTATTTTTTGACTTGATTTTTCCATAGAGTGTTTAAAAGTCAAGTCCAAACCAAGCTTTTGTTACCCTAGAGTACTGACAAACAATTAGCTAAAACACTAAATACATCAGTTGCATGCTGTAAGAATGGTGTGTAAAATGAACAGTTCAATTTAGCATACATAATAAGATAAAGAAAATCATAACTCAGATTAAATTCAGATGTAGAATTTGAATTTTGTCCCCTTCCCGACAGATCATCCTGCGGATTATAGTTGCCACTTTCTTTATGGATTAAAACTGAATTTTCCATCATCTAGTTTGTCTCTGTCCTGCATCCCTCACTCACTACAATTTATAAGTGAAAAAAAATTTTTTTGCACCTTGCCACAAGACCTACAGAAAACTACAAAATTATTCTATGCTTTACAGACATGTTTTGTTTAGTAATTTCAAATCAGAAAAAGATGAGGGAAAAGACAGTATTCCAGAAAATAATTCTGTCAGCAGAAAAGACGAGACATCTTTAATCAGATGGTTTGGGGTAGAAAAGTATATTTTACATCACTGCATACATTACATTTCTTTTTGTCATGCTTCTTAATCTAGTAGACTCAAAGAAATTATAGGTGAATCTTGATCTTTCTCTCTTTTGTATGGATTGGCTAGCTAAACATCCAGCAAGCAACATATACATATAAACATATGTATGTTTATACCCTATATATCAAATATAGCAAAATCCAGAATGACATGTAATACAAAATGCAAAAGAAGAAGAAAGAAAAGGAAATTTTAGCACACCATTTCTGTATATCCTGAGCACTGTTTCCAGATTTTCGTTACTTAAGCTGCAGTGAAAAATGAAGAAAAAATGAAGCTCAGATTCTAGATGAGAATTGCTCACACAGAAGGTATGAGAGATCCACAGTTTCATAAACTATTTTCAAGAGAAGAAAATGTTGAGTGACTGGTGGAGATACAGTCTCATCCACAATAGTAATGCACATATCACTAGCACTACGTAATATTTTCTTGGTATTTTTGGTTTCAATTTGTGCATGGCATGTACACATTAAAATTTTTCCTAGGCAACGCTTCTAAAAGGCCTATCCCTACATATACAATTTGATTTTGTTTGCTTGGGGTTTTTTAGCAAATCAGGCAATTCTCTTTGAAGTAATAACTAGTGGCAGGGTTGAAGATTTCTATGTATAAAGCCATGACTCTGATCAGTGATGAAGTTTTGCAAGTTTATACCTAGGCCATGACCGCAGGCTTCTCTCAGACCTCGGAAATCTTTTGTATCTCCAGATAATAGGCTTCTCACTGGCTCAGTAAAAATACAGAAAAAGGGATTCAACAGGAGGAAGCATCCTTAACATAAATTACTCAGAAAGAAATATGGTTAGAATAAATTTCACGATTCTCAAAAACACTACATATGAACAGTAACCAATAGCAAAAATTTTCTCCACTACCTCTTTTAAAGCCACTGTCTTCATTTTCAAAACTCTGCACTGAGTATGACAGTTTATTTTTCTCACACTAAAACTTCCCAAAATTTGACAGAAAAATGAAACTATCCCACAACAGATGAGGCCTCAAAAGCACGAGAGACAGGACACACTAGACACATTCGTCTGTTACGAAACAGGAATTACCACAAAATATATTTTGTGAATAAAGACAAAGTGTTTCAAGTATAACCTTACCTTGAAAAGAACTGTATTGAAAAAGCAAATGAAAATTAAACTGTAAAGCAAATTTACAATATATGTGAAGGACAAATGCCACATTCAGCACCTGAAACGGATTAACACTAGACACAAATATATATTGGGAGAAGAGTGAACAGAGATGAATCCTGCAGAAAATGATCTAGGAAGCTCAATGTGAGTCAGTCAGCAGTGAGCCCTGGCAGTCAAGAGGGCAAACCGCATCCTGGAGTGCGTCAAAAACAGCGTAACCTGCTGGGCAAAGGTGAATATCTGCCTGTATTTAGCATTGGTGCAAATTCATCTTCAGTACTGTGTGCAGTTCTGAGTCCCACAGTTTGAGAAGAATGTTAAGGTCCTTGAAGATGTCCAGAGGAGGGCAAGTAACAGGTGGAAGATATGGAAATAATGTCCTATGAGGAACGGTTTAGGACTCTGAGACCTTATGGCTCTCTACAGCTTTTCAAGGAGGGGAAGTGGAGAGCAAGGTTCTGATCTCTTCTCCCTGGAATCTAGCAACAAGACACATGGGAACAGTTCAAACCTGCATAAGGAGAGGTTTGTACTTGACATTAGGAATAATTATCATATTGAGAGGTGGTGAGACACGAACAGGCTTCCTAGAGAGTTGGTGGATGTGCTATGCTTGTCAATGCCTTAAAAAAGACACTCGGACAACACTGCTATTCATGTGCTTTAAGTTTTTGTCAGTCCTGAATTGGTCAGGCAGTTGGACTATATGATCATTTTCTGTCCCTTTCAACTGAACTATTCCATTCTGTTCTATTATATTTGTATTCTATGCTATTCTATTCATCAGATAGCAATCTGGATTAAAATGATTTCACATTTTAATTCTATACATTTCAAGGTGATAAATTAACATAATTGTTTCATTTGAGATCACTTTCCAAATTAATTTATTCAAATTTAAATTCCAAAAGGTGGTTTCTGTGGAGGTTGCTAGAGAAAAAAACTATGCAGAAAAAAAATGAAGGCCTTTTCTGTCACTGTTCATGTTAGTGTTTCTATGCTTTTTAAAGACTGAAAAGTAACAAGAGAAGAAATATACTGTTATCAATTCAGATCCATTAGAGATATGTAAGAAACTTTTGGGTTTTACATGAGTTATTTCAGTAAATTATGTACAGAACTACAGTCAGGTAACACCTATTTTTGTGTTGGTGACACTGGTGTGATTATCAATTATTTAATGGAAGAACTAGTAGTATCCTCCAAATTTTATTTGGTCTTATGGAGAAATTTCATGTATTTATGTGAAGTGTATTATTCAATTGCTTCTTATTTAAGAATTTATTGCAACTATAACTTTCACCCTGGATTTGTATCCTGATTGATTTGGTGTTTGGTGAGGTTATTTAATCTAGTAATCTATTATATAAATCTATTAAATTTTTCATCTTCTCAAACTAGACTTAAGATCACATCTATTGACAGAAGTCACTGCACTATTACACTAAAAATCTTGGGCAATGGCAGCCCTCAAGAAATTCAGTAACTACTTGGATGGTATGCATGTCCTTTTAAAAATGCTGAATCAAATATAAACAACAAGAACTGTTTATTCAATACAAATGCAAAGCAATAACTGCACCTTCCTTGTGATTTCAAAATCATTTGATTAACTCAACATTTAAGAGTTTTCATTTTTACCTTGCTGTGTACATAGAGATTTTTTTCAAGACTATGTAAATTGAATTTCATACTAACTGCGCTCTAAGATTTTTAGTCCTACATTTTCACACTTATTTTTAAGTTTCACACTTATTATTCAGAATTGCTAGATATTTTATCAAATAAATGATACCTGTTGTTACCTGACTTTTACAATGACATAGCATAAAGAGTACAAAAGGAAGAATGGAAAAGGATTTCTATATGCCTCTCTGCCAAATATTTGTAGGTTTACAACTAGTGTGTCTCAGTGTAGGACAGAAAAATCAAAGGTCAAATCACAACCCTAAATAGGGTTAAGGTTACCCGGACACAGAACATTTGGGCTTTCCTATCACTTTGTCCGTAAGAGTGCCATGCTGTGATGCAATCTGTTGCAGTCTGGAAGCGTTCAGATACCATAGAGGCTCTCACAGTCTAATGTCAGGAGACATAAAATAAAGAGGAAGGATAATCCTTTTGACATTAGAAGAAACGCAAACACACAGAAGCTCTGGTTTATCTGTACAGTTCTGGGCTTCTGGTTTCATTATTGATAGCAGCAGAATTGCTCAGTCAGTCATCTACCTCAATGAATCAGAATTACTTAATCCAAGTATAGGTAGTGTGAAAATTATTTGGTCTCTGTAAGATCTCTTGATGACCAAAAATACAGATTCTTTCTGTTTATTGATTTTTATCAGAAAGGTAGCCAGCATTCTTCTAAGAATTTGTATAACAATATAAGTAATAAACTGGTACAAAGAAAAAAATAAGCATTTTAGAACTACTTATGAATGAAAACATTTCCCAATGTTTCAATCAGTATGTATTCTGACTAGACAGACAGGAAATAAAGAAAATAAGAAATAATATATCTATTAATTTGAATAACTGTGGTTAATTAGGGCTTCTGTAACATTTATCTGCTTTTTTTCAAACTCAACAATGCATGATTTCAGAAAAATGAGAAAGATTCAATCAAAAAACCCAAATCCAAACTGTGATGTGTACATGTAGCTTTAAATGATGTCCATCTTTTTGCCAAGGGCAATTGAACTTTATCTCTGTGCAGATCCTTATATTATCTCTGAGGCACCGAAAGAATCAAGGCCTGATCACCGCCCCCGGTGAATCCAAATGCTTTAATACAAAAAAAAAACAAAAAAAAAAAAACCAAAAAAAAAAAAGAGTGTGAAATATGAATAAACACAGCCAAATCAATTCTGGGCAAAATTAAAAACTAGCCCTTGCCTAGGGAAGAGGACAAGAAGCAACAAATAGAACTCTCTTCAGTTGTAGAACTATGCAGGACTGTGTATTCATGAAGAAGTCATCTCAAAAGCCTAACTTTAGAAGGAATGCCAGAAGATGGAGGTAAAAACATCAAGCTTGAGAATCAAGAGTTCAGTAGAAATTTTAGGGGAAAAAGTACATGGGGCTAGAGTCTCACTCTTAGGTTCTAAAAGCCGTCAGAACATACTGTGCAAAGTGACCATATGGGCACAGAGCCCAGAGGTATCCAAACAACTGTTATCATCACTGCTAAAGACACAAAACAAGCATGAGAACTTCAAATTAATCTATATTGCTCTAGGAGAGATACTAGGAAATTACCAGCATTTTAGTATTTTTAAAAGATACTGTAGGAATAGACTGGATAGTCAGAAAGCAATCCAGTACTGCATTGAAAAAAAATGGCTCTTAAGACTACCAAAAAACATAGTTGAAATTCAAGATCTAGGACAACAAATGAAATAGTTTTCTTTTTCCCTTTTTTTAAAGAAAACTTCAAACTGTGTAAAAACAACAACAAAAAAAGCAAGAGTAAAAGAAGGCACATTCTCTCCAAAAAAAGAGATAGTTCATGTCATGTCTTCCTGATCATGCACTGTAGTAATTAATGTTAATAAGCTTCACTGAGATCAAACCCACAATACTCAGTTTTAGTTACTGCATTAAAGATTAAGAAACTGGAGAAGGTCCAGTGTTTTGGAACACACATTGTAGAATGTAGAAGGTAGAAAGAGGTGTTTCTATAACGTGATGTAAAGATAAGCTAACTGGGAACTACTACTAAATAATATAGACTTAGGAGAATTTGCAGAAGAATCCACAAGTGGAAGATACACATACAGAATATTAAAAGTTTTCTTTTTTAGGGTTGTTCAGACTTCCAGAGGGCAGACTTTGAACTGTTTAGAAGGCTGCTTAATAAAATTCCTTGGGACACAGTTCTAAATGAAAAAGGAGCACAAGAGGCCTGGATGTTCCTCAAGAAGAAAATCCTGGTGGCACAAGAGCAGGCCATACCCATGTGCCGTAAGGTGCATCAGTGGGGGAAGAAAACCAGCTTGGCTTAGCAGACAGTTTTATATCAGGAAGAAGAGGAAAGTATGTGAGCTGTGGAAGAGGAGGCAAGCACCCCAAGAGGGCTACAAGGATGAGGTTAGATCATGTGGAGAGAAAATTAGAAGAGCTAAGGTCTAACGAGAATTCCATCTGGCCAGTTTGGTAAAGACAATAAAAAATATTTCTTCAAATATATTAACAATAACAGGAGGACCGAGAATAATCTCCCTCCTTCAGTGGATACAAGGGGAAACAGTAGTGATAAAGGATGAGGACAAGGCAGATGTACTTAATGCCTTCTTTGTCTTGGTCTTTAATAGTAAGGTAGGATGTTCTCTGAGTAATAAGCCTCCTGAACCAAAAGACAGTGAAGGGAAAGCTCCAACAATCCGTGAGGATTTGGTTAGAGACCTACTTGGCCAATTAGACATTCACAAGTCTATGGGGCCAGATGGGACCCACCCAAGGGTGTTAAGGGAGCTGGCAGAGGTCCTCAACAAAACACTTTCTCTCATCTACCAGCAGTCCTGGCTAACTGGGGAAGTGTCATTTCATTGGAGATTGGGAAATGTTGCACTCATTCACAAGAAGGGTCGGAGGGAGGATCAAGGGAAACACAGCCTGTCAGTTTGACCTCAGTATGGTCTCTTCTGTGATGGCTGATATATACTGAGCACCTTGTTTGTCTGATTGTTCCTTACTCCTGATCCATTCATCCCTGAATCCAGTTCCTGAGTCCAGCTCGCTCCTAGCTGTAGACCCATTCCCCCATGTCTGTTCTGCAGCAGTTGTGGTGATGTATGGTCAACGAAGGGGGTGTGTGGGGTGCGATATCAGATATTTGTACATAATTTCATTACTTTCTCATTATTTTAATCATTATTGCTATTATTACCATAATTTCATAAGGCTGTAGTTTTAGTTTCCTATTGACAAGCCTAGTTCCTCTCATTTTTCCCTCCTCCTGGGGCAGGGAGATGGAATTTGGGAGTCCAACTTAACAAGTTTAGCTGAGTTAAGGTTTAACTGTGACAATATTTTCAGATCATCTTGAGTGCTACCACATAACACATGCAGGACAATCAGGTGATCAGGCCCAGTCAACATGTGTTTATGAAAGACAGGTCCCACCAGACCGATCCTTCTATGATAAGGTTTTACCCATTTAATGGATGAGGGAAAGGCTGTGGATGTGGTGTATCAAGACTTTAGTAGGGCCTTTGACACCATTTCTCACAGTATTCTGCTTGAGAAACTGGCTGCCATTGACCTGGACGGGCACACCCTTGGCTGGGTAAAAATCTGTCTGGATGTCTGGGCCCAAAGAGTGGTGGTGAATGGAGTTAAATCCAGTTGGAGGCTGGTCACAAGTGGTATTCCCCAGGGCTCAGTGTTAGGTCCAGTTCTGTTCAACATACTTGTTAATGATCTGGACGAAGACATTGAGTACACCGTTAGTAAATTTATAGATGACATTTAGCTGGATGGCAGTCTTGATCTGCTTGAAGGAAGGGAGGCGCTGCAAAGGGAACTGGACAGGCTGGATTGGTAGGCTGAAACCAATGGGATGAGGTTCAATAAGACCAAGTGTCGAGTCCTGCATTTGGGACACAACAACCCCATGCAACATTACAGGCTTGGGGAAGAATGGCTGGAGAGCGGCCTGGCAGAGAAGGACCTGGGGCTGTTGATTGACAACCAGCTGAATATGAGCCAGTAGTGTGCCCAGGTGGCCAAGAAGGCCAATGACATCTTGACCTGTACCAAAAAGAGTGTGGCCAGCAGGACCAGGGCAGTGATTATGCCCCTGTACTCAGCATTGGTGAGGCCACACCTCGAGTACTGTGTTCAGTACGAGAAGGACATTGAGGTGCTGGAGTGCATCCAGAGAAGGCTGACAAGGCTGGAGAACAAGCCTTATGAGAAGTGGCTGAGGAAACTGAGGTTGTTCAGCTTAGAGAAAAGGAGGCTGAAGGGAGACCTCATCACTGTCTACAACTGCCTGAAAGGAGGCTGTTGCGAGATGGGTGCTGATATATTCTCCCAAGTGACAAGTGATAGGATGAGAGCAAATGGCCACGAGCTGCACCAGGGCAGGTTCAGAGTAAACATCAGGAAAAATTTCTTCACTGAAAGGATGGTCAGGCACTGTAACAGCTGCACAGGGAGGTGATTGAGTTGCCATCCCTGGAGCTGTTTAAAAGATGGGTTGTTGAGGTACTTAGGGACATGATTTAGTAAGGGAACACGTACAACTGGACTCGATGATCTCAAAGGTCTTTTCCAACCAGATGATTGTATGATTCCATGATTCTAATATACATCTGGTTTTCTAGTTTCTTGCTCTTCTATGTCACTTTGTCCAAATAATGGGAAAATAAATGGAATAGATAGGATGTGTCAAGATGTACAGATTTCTTTTTGCTTGTTGAAGTGTCCATGGTGGGAAGAATAGCAGTCAAGCATGCTCGGTTTCCTATTAAACCTAGAAACCTGCTATGACTGTAATCCAAAACATCCATCTTAAAATACAGTATTTAGCACTGTCTCGAAATGTATCATAGATAATCAGGGACATTTTCCTTTCAGATTCATGGAAATTTTGCCAAGTTTTTCTATTAAAAGCAATGCTTAAACATTACAATTCTTATAAATGCCTTATATATAAGCCATTGAAAGCCATGACAAGTTGCTTCACCTAGATTTTAAACTTACTAATTATATGTTAATTTTTAAAACCAGGTGAAGTTTTTGCCAAGGCTTTCAATGTTTTTTGCTCTTACTGTTAAATATGTTCCTTCTAAATAATTTTGTAAAGTCAAATATTTATTGACAGTATTGTGTAGTATCAAAAACCTATTTAATAGAAATTTTCATGAGAAGTTTTTCTTGTTTAATTAACACATTTCACTAATCTGTTTTTTCCAATTAGCTATAAGCTAACTCAACTCAACTGATATTAGAAGTTTTAATTGCTAATGAATAATTTATACATTTAAGATAATTAATATGAATATAATTTTGAGAACAAACTTTTATCTTCATTAACGGCTTACGGAGACTTTTTTCCAGAAACTTCTTACAAAGTATAATCAAATGATTAGCCTAAACATACATCTATAAAGGCAAAAATTTTCTAGAAAAATTTAACCACAAATGATCGTGTTGCATTATTTGTTCTTAGTAACCTGTTTATCTAATGTGAAGCATATCCAGTACCTATATTCCATTTGAAGTTCATTTAATTTCTAGACAGCACAGTGACAGCACAATAATAGTACACTTTTATTTTTACTTCTATGCAATTAACTTTACGCATTGGCAAAATGCAGAACAAATTCTGTTAATAAGCACAAGAGTGTGAGTCTGTAATAATCTCTCACATTTAGGAGAGCTTGTCTTCTTATTAAAAACCCCAATCACTTCTATATTCTCTGCTCAGACCAAATAAAACATTCTTGAAAGATGAGTTGATGTGTGCAGAACGGATTTGCAGAAGACACCCACTCATCAGTACTCTTGCCATATTTTGGAAAGACAATAGAATTCATTATCATAGCATCTCTGACAGACATGACCTGGATTGAAACTGGGTAGAGATAGCCGAGATGTTCATAACAGCAAGCAGCTCCTGAGTACAGCAGAAGAACAAATATAAGCACTTTGGGCTGAGCCTTTTGTTGTTTGGGCTAAAGTGTAGCAGCTACTCAAATATTTTAATGTAATTACGCTACTGGAAACAAAGTTGTTATACTGATGTAAATTTTCAGTATATGGATAATTCTACAGCTCTCCATAAAAGCAAGATATGAAAGGTGCAAAAGCATCAAAAAGACATAACATTGTCATCTGCCTAATCAATATGGACACGTAATTTCTGGGGGAAAAAAATGTTTCCTGGAATGTGTCAAGTATTTCCATGTTTTATTCTTCTCACTATAATAAAAAGCATTATTTTGCACAAAGTCTGGTTTCTGAAATTCCTCAGAGTGGCTGATTGAGGCAAAAAAAATGAGACTGTTTTTGCAAATTATGCACTAAATTATTGAGAGAATTTTGCAACATATGCTGTGTAAAAGAGAAAAGAAGACTGTGGTTACAGCATTTCCCTTGAAATAAACTCAAAACATTTTTAGCCTGATTTCTTATCACCTGAGGTACAGAGTATTTTAGATGTATGTCATCGTTGTTAGAGGAATCTGTGGGGTGGTTGTCATGAGATAGTATTTTATGGTAGCTTCATCACAGAATATGGCAGTGGAATGGTCGTCTGGAACACTTAATTTAATACTGAAAAAGTAGTATTGATTAAAAAAGCAAGAGAAACCTGCCTCTAATTCTAAAATTCTAGACTTGTTCAACTCATCTGTGTCAAAGCAAAGGATAATTCAGCAAGGTATGGTGGGTTAATAATAAGTGATAAAATATAGGAAAGCTATAAAAGTTTATTATGGTAAGGCACTGAATCAGCAACTGTTAAAAAACCCACACATAACAGCTAACATGGATACAACAAACTTCAAGGAAAATAGTATCTTATGTCTAAGTGTTAATAAACCAGTGTCCTGTGTGGATCTATACATCATAAAAAAAAAGAGAATGATTTTGAGAAATAATGAAATGCATTCAGTCTCTGAAGAATTTTGCAGGACCACCAAGAAACATACTCGTCAAGGAGTAACATCAAAGCCTTAAGATCCATAAATTATAAAATAGGAAGGAGAAAAAAGGAGATGAACAAAGCAACTCTAAAAGATATTTGATCAGAAATAAAAGGCCATACATAGTGGCTACCATGCCCTCTTTCCCGCCCTCCACACTTGCAGTTTACGGGATTACTTGGAAGAGTTTTAGAAGTGTTCATATAAAAATCTGTTTGCAGTCCATGTTTCATTGTTCATCTTCAAACAAATGGGATGCACAGAAGGATTGGGTATCTAATGCACATAAAATTATTTAGGGGTGAAATATTGCACAACTAGCACTTTGAAGACACCTTGAATTTTACACTCAGTAGCCTCCAGGTTTTATTAACAATGCAAAAAAAACATTTTACGAATACTTATTCTCTATATTCAGCATGTTATCCATTTCCTTGCTCCCAAGGTTGTTCTGCACCAAGATCTTTTTCTTGTCTTCCAGTTGTGTATTTATCTAATTGCCCTCTAGTTGTCATCCCAGTTTCCTGACACACTTCATTCATAGCTGAACAAATACCTTTCCCTTCCTTACTAATATTTATCACTTTATCTTATCCTTTCTCCTTCATAGTGACCTCTATACTCTGTGGGGACGAAATTATAGGTGGCTGCTTTGTGCCTAGAAAGACAATCCCATAACTTTGTAAAATTACTATAGAGGCATTCAGTTTTGTAGTGTTTATGCATACATATCTCAGATGTCGTAATTTAGATTGTAAATCTTTTGTAGCGAAGTCTGGCATTGTTTCACAAACCATCGTCTGTTCTTGCTGTGCTGCACAAATTAAAAGAATCTCTCAGAAACAGTACAATACAGAGAACTCTACAGATAAAATCTGATGTGTTGTGACTTTGTATTTTCATCAAGTGAGATTTTTTCTCTTATTTCCCTTTCTCAGAAGGTTTCACTGTTTTGTTTCTATAGAAGAATCTACAAGACAAATGGTGTAACAGAGATCTTCAGCATGTTCGGTAACTAAGTTTCTTCATAGATATACCTCTTCAAAACACATATCAGCTGAAGAAAAGGTTTCAGAAATTGCCTCCCTGGTAGCTTTCCAGAATAAGGTTAAGTCATCAGTTATTCCAAAATAGTATAAGAAATAGATTATGTTTACCTTGGTGTTATTTTATTTTAAAAGTAGTCATTTCCTGTAAAATACTTGATGTGAGATGTTTGATTTAAAAGAATTGATTTTCTGACACTTTTCTAAATGAGCAAATCAGGATAAAACACAATATTTCTTCACTATGTACTTAATACTATGGGTCTTTCTGAAATGTTGGTAAATTCATTTAAAAAAAGACAAATATATGGTGAGTCTTCTGTATGCACAATCTAAATATAAATCCCTTGTCCGTTACTACAGAACCAGGTGAAAAGTCTTTCTCCATCTTTTTTATAACTCCCTTTATATACTGAAAGGCTTCAAGAAACTCTCCTTCAAGCTTACTTTTCTCCAGGCTAAAGAACGTCAATTCTTTTGGCCTTTGTTCTTAGGAGAGGTGTTCCAGCCCTCAGATTATTTTTGTGGCCCTCCTCTGAAACGCTCCAACAGGTCAATATCTTTCTTGTGCTGTGGAACCCAGATCTGGATACAGGACTTCAGGTGTGATTTCACTAGAGCAGAGGAGCAGAACCAACTCCCTTGACCTACTGGTCATGCTTCTTTTTATGCAGTCCAATATATGACTGGCTATCTGGCCTGCAAGGGCACATTGCCAGTTCATGTCCAATTTTCCACCCGCTTTTATCCCCAAGTCCTGCTCTTCAGGGCTGGTATCAATCTATTATTCACCCGCTTCTGGTGGTACAGGCTGGTAGTGATCAACTAGCGAAAAGAGGGTCAAGGGTAGTTAAAAAGGAACTCCAGGAGCTGGGACAGTCGATAGATAGGGCAGGAGCACAGGTGGTGTTCTGTTCAGTTCCCCCGGTGGCAGGGATGGATACAGACAGGAATAAGAGAATATATGCAGTTAATAGATGGCTTAGGGGCTGGTGCCGGCAGAGGAATTTTGGGTTCTTTGATCATGGGGAAACCTTTATGGCACCTGGCCTGTTTGACCCAAGATGGGTCTCGTCTAACTCCGAAGGGTAGGAGGATTCTAGCTCAGGAGCTGGCAGGGCTTGTTGAGAGGGCTTTAAACTAGGCATGACGGGGGAGGGGGGAGTTACTAGGCTCACCAAAGATGTCCCCGTGGAGGATGAGCCATCCCAAAGGGGGTTGTCAGTAACCCAACTGAAGTGCATGTACACAAACGCACACAGTATGGGAAACAAGCAGGAGGAGCTAGAAGTCCTGGTCCAGCGGGAGAGCTATGATATAGTTGCCATCACGGAAACGTGGTGGAATGACTGTCATAACTGTAGTGCTGCCATGGAAGGCTACAGGCTCTTCAGGAGAGACAGGCATGAGAAGAGGGGTGGAGGGGTGGCCCTCTACACTAGAGAAACCCTGGATACTGTTGAAGTTGAGATCGGTGATGACCAGGTTGAGTGTCTATGGGTAAGAGTCAGAGGGGCAGTCAAGTCTGACCTCCTGGTTGGAGTGTGCTACAGACCGCCCAACCAGGAGGAGGATTTGGATCTTCTGTTGTTTAAACAGCTGGAGGCTGCCTCTAGATCGGCTGCCCTTATTCTTTTAGGAGACTTTAACCTTCCAGATATCTGCTGGAAACTTAACACTGCTGAGAGGAGGCAGTCCAGGAGGTTCTTAGAGTGTATTGAGGACTGCTTTTTGTCACAGCTGGTGAGTCAGCCCACCAGGGGTGAGGCTCTGCTTGACTTGCTGTTTACAAACAAAGAAGGGCTGGTGAGTGATGTTGTTGTCGGAGGCTGTCTGGGGTCTAGTGATCATGAGATAATTGAGTTCTCTCTGAACAATGTAACAGGAAAAGCCAGGAACAGAACATCGATGCTGGACTTTCGGCGGGCAGATTTTGGATTATTTAAGGAACTGGTCAGGAAAGTACCCTGGGAAATAGCTCTTAGTGGCAAGGGGGTCCAGGAGGCTTGGATACACTTCAAGAATGAATCTTGCAGGCGCAGGAGCAGGCTGTCCCTGTGTGTTGTAAGAAGAGTCGTAGGGGCAGACGGCCGGCCTGGATGAGTAGGGAACTTCTGAAGGAACTAAGTAAGAAAAAGAGGATGTATCATCGTTGGAAAGAAGGGGATGTAAGTCAGGTCATGTTCAAGGATGTTATTAAGTCGTGTAGGAGGAAAATCAGGGAAGCAAAAGCCCAGCTGGAGCTCAAATTGGCCACTTCTGTTAAGGACAATAAGAAGAGTTTTTATAAATACATCAATGGCAGAAAGAAGGGCGGCAGCGACCTCCACTCCTTGTTGGATGTGGAGGGAAATATAGTAACCAGAGATGCAGAGAAGGCTGAGGTACTTAATGCCTTCTTTGCCTCAGTTTTTAACAGCAAGGATGTCAGCTCGCTTGACAGTTGGCCCTCTGAAGTGGTTGATGGGGGCAGGGTGAAATATGGCCCTCCTGCAATCCATGAGGAGGAGGTTAGAGACCTGCTGAGCCACTTGGACCCTCATAAGTCTATGGGGCCGGATGGAATCCATCCTAGGGTGCTGAGAGAGCTGGCGGATGAGCTTGCTTAGCCGCTCTCCATCATCTTTCAGCAGTCCTGGCTCACTGGAGAGGTCCCGGAAGACTGGAAGTTGGCCAATGCGACGCCCATCCATAAGAAGGGCCGTAAGGATGATCCAGGTAATTACAGACCTGTCAGCCTGACCTCGGTCCCAGGTAAAATCATGGAGAAGATAATCCTGGGTGAAATCATGCACCACCTGCAGAATGGCCAAGAAATCAGGCCCAGCCAGCATGGATTTAGGAGGGGTAGGTCCTGCCTGACCAACCTGATCTCCTTTTACGACCATGTGACTCGCCTGGTGGATGAGATGAAGGCTGTGGATGTGGTATACCTGGACTTCAGTAAGGCCTTTGACACTGTCTCCCACAGTAGACTCCTAGGGAAGCTGGCAGCCCGTGGCCTAGATGGGAGCACTCTGTGCTGGGTTAGGAATTGGCTGGATGGCCGAGCCCAAAGAGTGATGGTCAATGGTGTTTCATCCAGTTGGCGGCTGGTCACCAGTGGTGTCCCCCAGGGATCGGTGTTGGGTCCCGTCTTGTTTAATATCTTTATTGACGATTTGGATGAGGGGATTGAGTCCATCATCAGCAGATTTGCAGATGATATCAAGCTGGGAGGAAGGGTTGATCTGTTAGAGGGTAGGATGGCCCTACAGAGGGACCTGGACAGATTGAAGAGCTGGGCTGATTCTAATGGGATGATGTTTAATAAGTCCAAATGTCGGGTGCTTCATTTTGGACACAACAATCCCATGCAGAGCTACAGACTGGAGACAGAGTGGCTGGAGAGTAGTCAGGCAGAAAAGGACCTGGGAGTGCTGGTTGATAGGAAGCTCAACATGAGCCAGCAGAGTGCCCAGGTGGCCAAGAAGGCCAATGGCATCCTGGCCTGCATCAGGAATAGTGTAGTAAGCAGGACCAGAGAAGTTATCGTCCCCCTGTACTCGGCACTGGTCAGGCCTCACCTTGAATACTGTGTACAGTTCTGGGCCCCCCAATTTGGGAAAGATGTTAGAATACTGGAATGTGTTCAGAGGAGGGCAACTAAGATGGTGAGGGGGCTGGAGCACAAGCCCTATGAGGAGCGACTGAGGGAGTTGGGGCTGTTTAGTCTGGAGAAGAGGAGGCTCAGGGGAGACCTCATTGCTCTCTACAACTACCTAAAAGGAGGTTGTAGTCAGGCAGGGATTGGTCTCTTCTCTCAGGTGACCAGTGGCAGAACCAGAGGGCATGGACTTAAGCTTCGTCAGGGAAAGTTTAGGCTTGATATGAGGAAGAAATTCTTCACTGAAAGGGTGATTGGCCATTGGAATGGGCTGCCCAGGGAGGTGGTGGAGTCACCAACCCTGGAGGTGTTTAAAGGGAGACTGGATGAGGCACTGAGTGCCATGGTTTAGATGATGGTTGGTGTTAGTGTTGGTGTTAGTGTTAGGTTATAGGTTGGACTTGATGATCTGAGAGGTCCTTTCCAACCTTGTGATACTGTGATACTGTGATACTGTGTGATATATTGATAAATTGATAAGTTTTATAATTCACAAATTTGCCTATCACTATACCGCTAGATTGTTTGATGGATGTGATTGTCAATTTTTACTTTTTAAAACCTAGAACATCAGTCAAACTTACTTCAGAAACAACCAAAAAAAAACAGTCTCCCAAAATATTTTTTCACACTGAATAACATGAGTGTGAAATAGCTCACTCAGTTGGCCAGAGTCAGCAAGAAAAATTTAAATTATGCAATATAGATATATCTATATATTTTTCACAACAACCCATAACAACAAATAAATAAATCCACCAGCAATGAAAAACAAAATTTGCCATTTTTGTGCTATCTTGTGGCATATAAAATCAAATCTTTTCTGAAAATACACATATGTGCACATATTTTCAAAGATGATGTTTCTGCAGAACCTGGCTCTTATTCTCAAATTACCAACACAAAAAAAAAAGAAGATAATCTGCCATCATTAAGAGTAAACTCTGCTATGTTTTACAGTATTAGCAAGTCTTACTGAAAGTTTTCTTTTATTTTCCTGTTACTTTAAAGATATCACACTTCGCATACCCACCTGTAAAATATATCACAAAGACCAAATAACTAAATAAAACTAAGAAACTGGGCAATTACACCATTTTTAATTAGCAGCATATTACTTCATGTTAGATTAAATTTAAATTTAAATTCAACTACATGTTCATATCTGTTATAGTTATGTTATCCCATCACTAGATGAATGCTAGACACAAAACCAACAATCAAAATAATTTAAGTCAATTATAGCAACTGTAGCTACTCTCATGGACATCAAAGCTTATAAATGAGTGCAGATCTGCATCAGTGAAGGTTCATTGGATATCAAGCATTCACCTGTGTAGCTGAGAATATCTCAAGTTTCACTATATTCATACGATATTAATTTACTCAGATTCTAGTAATTCTTCTAACATTAAAGTAATAAATTAATATAATTTCTTCACTTCACAAGTTCCTAAAAGTTTTCTGCTTCCCTGGAGCAGAGCATGTATATTTGCTGGTAACTTTTGCTTACTCAAGTCAAATCAAAGTATGCTGATTTTGAGGAAAATTTTTCCAACACATCTTTGAGTTAAATGACTTTATGTTTAAGTGTCTTTTGGTTAATCAAACTTAACACTCTGTCAGCTATTATAATCTGTATTTTGTACTATAAAGTCACCTTGTTCTTTCCAAGTGAACTAAGGTCCCTTAATTGCATAGTGTCTATGGATCTAAGTCATTTTCTCATTAACTAAGCTCAGAAGATCAAAAGTCTGTCCTGTAAGAGATATTGTCTTTGATATTGAGTATTATTAACAATACTGTTCCTATCATTGAATGAACATTAGGTATTTTTTCAGAGCATGTTATTTTTGCTAATAACCTTGATAATGCCAGGATTCCACTCATTTTTATAATTTTTTTTTTTTTTCCAGCAGGTTCTTCTTCCCATATTTATTACTCTTTCTATCATTCCCTTCCTCAAGGAAAACCAGAAACAAAATTCCTTTGTGCCAAGTGAGCAAAGGCAATCCATGCTGCCAGTAATCTAGCCTGAAGATGGTATGCCCTGGAGAAAACTGTCCTCTATCAGGAGTCAATCAACAGATATTCTACCAACTGAATGTGCTTCCACACCTTCTTTTTTATGAACCCCAGCTAAATGCTCAGAGACCTAAGGTGCACCTTAAGCATCTATCCTGGGCTTTTACACTGACATGAGCTAAAGAAAAAATGGAGAAGACTGTAAGAACACTTGACCTAATACTATCTGGTTCTGTTGCATAAAGAAATATTTCAAAACACAGCAGATAGCTATTAGAGGAGTTTCATTGTAAGTTAAAATGCTTAACTCCAGATTGTATGCATAAGGTGTTTCATGAGTACCATGGAGTCTACGTATCTCCTCACTTTTGAACTGAAACAGTCAAAAAAGTAGGTAACAACAATGGGAGTTTGAATAACACAATCAATGTCTTCTAGGACATTCCTGCAGAAATTAACAGAATTTCAAAAACACCAGTCAAAATAAAAAACAGGGCTAAAATATCAAGAGGAATTCAAGTGATAGGAAGCTGTACTACACAATTTATTTAAGAGAAAATTCTTAAAAATTACACAGTTGTCATACTTGGTTTTAATTTGCATAAGGAATTGTGCCATTTCTTCTCTTTCCCAGATATTCCTTAAATCCCACTGGATAAAAAGGGTACTCCAAGGGATTTTTTCAAGCTAAAATTGGTTTTACCTTGAATATTTTGCAAATGACAGGTTATTAGAAAAATTTTTTCTCATTTTTTTCTCCATTTTAAATTCTAAATTTATTCTATGAATTTTAGAATAACTGTACACCTAAAATTCACACCTAAAACTCCCATTAATTGTGTCCCTTAAAAGATACGTCTCAAAACTGGCTGGTTTTCTTCTTTCAACGGGTTTTGCTACAGTTGTTAAGATAATTTGCGTTTTTACAGGTTTTAGTAGTCTTACAGATTCCTTATCTTGTCAAGTCTAGTATGTTCCTAACCAATCAAATTTAGATTAATATTTCATGTTGACCCTTTAAAAAAAGGCAACACCTAAACATCTTGCTTAAATGAGCTAGGTTTCATTAAGGACTACAGGTCATGCTGGCTACTATAATGATGTATTTTCATTATGGCAGATCAACCAGATTAAGTAACATCTCATGTGTTTTGATCTAATGTGCACGTATATCAAGCGTATGTGTTACTCAAGAATATTTAACATTTATTTCTGCACACTATTGTTAGAAAACAAGAGAAGGTCCACCTAGAGACACCATTACTTTGAAATAAAATTTTGCCTACTGAAATTAGTCGCTGATCTTACCTCAGATGCCACAGATAATGTTTTTACCTCCTGTGAACATGAATTATCAGTAATTCCTCTACCTTTATTTCTCTAGTCCTTAAAATCTTTGAATGATCTTAAAGTAAGTGCTTTATGAGGATTTTGAATACGTGGGGTTTGGAATATATTTTGTTAAATCCACTGGGCAACAAGTTGCTGTGAATTCACACATTTACTTGTGTGTAATATTGCTTCATCTACTGACATTTTTCAGAGGATTAGAAGAAGTAGGCAACTACTTAAGTAAATATAGTAAATCTATTAGCAAAAGACTCTACATTTAAGTACAAGTTTTTTCTGAGTATGATATATCAGGATATTAAGAGCTTTGCGATTGCTAGCAATAGAACACTACAAGAGACAAATCACAAAATTTCTGTACTCTAGGTGAATCTGATCTTTATTTTCAAGGCATAAAACCTAAGAAACTTAGTTTGAAGAAAAAGGGAAAACTAAGATAATCAAACCTTTAGCAATGTCATGAAGACCAGTTAGACATGTTCTACAAAGAAGCCTGAGTCAGCGGATGCCACCTGACGGAAAGTAACTTGAGAAGGAAAAGGACAAATTCAATATGGCTAAAGAGCATGGTAAGGAAGATACAATAAGCACAATAAGGCTGTTTGAAATTTTGTTGTGTAGATAGTATGAAGAGTCCAAACTGGTAAAATCTCTTCCTTCAAGTGCCTCAGGAGCAAAAAGCCCATCAGGGATGTCCACAGAGCCAACTCTTAAACTGTAAAACAAACATTCAGAAGAGACAAGGCCCTTGGAAACACTAAAGTTATTTTCTGTTCATTGCAAAAGAAATTTGGAAGATTCCCATGCCAGTAACCTCTCCCATGGGAACTCAGAGAATGTATTTGAACGTAAGGTAAGTGCAGAAGAAGCTACCTAACAAAGAGAAAAAACGGCAATAATAAGTTGGCAGGATGAGACAGCATTCATGAAAGAGTTTTGAAAGAATTCAAGGACTAAATATGAATATTTACTACTTATTTGCTATATTATGGTACTCAAGAACTAGAAGATAGTATACCTACATGGTGCCTACATTTCTTGGTTTTTTTTTTCAGGTTTGCAAAGAGATCTAATCTTTAGGTCTATAAGCCTGATATTTGTTTGGGGAAAACTAGGAGAAAGAGCAGTAAGGAGGAAAACCAAGATGTGCATTATTAATGTGAAGGGTGTTAACCCATTTACTCAGCAAATAAATAGAAACTGTGTCTGCACGTGCTTAAAGCTGTCAGTAAAAACTTTTCAAGGAAACAAGCATATTCAGATAAGGGTGTACTTCCTCAGAAATGCTTATTCTGTAGTACAACTGTGATACCAGTTCTAATGGACACGTTCAGGAAAGACTGAAATATGTTCGAAAGAAATTGCCCTGGAAGGTTACTAAGTGCACAAGCATCAACTGCCTCAAGAGATGCTCTGAAATGAAAGTAGCTGGGCACTAGGAAAAACAGAAGAAAGGAAGTAAATGCGTGCTCTCAGCCTCTCTTTACAGAAACCATCAGCATCAATGGTCCTTTACTCTCACTCTATTGCAACTATTCTGACACACGATACTTCTGAAATTACGGAAACACTGTAGGGCACTAAAAAGTATTAGAACAAATCCTAGAGGACTAGGTTTAAAATAATTGGAAAAAAATCAGTTTTAACACTTAGTATAAGAAAAAGTTCAAACATTGTTAGTGCCCTGGACATTAAAAATTTAGGAAACTCAGATAAAAGCCACAGTTTTGATCTTTTAACTCACTTCTCATTACTTGGGCATTCCAGAACAGGCCTGGATCTCTCTGAGTCAGTAAAAACTCATGCCTTTCTATACACAGCCCTACTAGGCTATTGTGTTCACTAGGCCAAAACCAGTATTTAATCCTGTTTTAATTCATAAAGTTGGTGTCAAGAGAACACACCATTCTCCCTGTCCTGAGAGACTGTGGTTGTGTCTCTTCTTCATTTACTTCAATAATTAGCAACAGACTCATCATCTTCTCTTTTAGTGTACAAGTGGCAATCTTTATCAGTTATATTCTGTGTTGCTAGATCTAAACATCTGTTGTAGATTATTAGAACATCCTTTCTTTTTTACAGTGTTACAATGAGCACTAGCTCACAATCTCCTCCACTGAATAGTGTTTTCTGTTGTCTTAGCTCTGCAACTCAGTTCTCTTAGAGCTTCAAAAAAATCATTAGAAACCTTGTCTTTCCTATGTTTTAGCTGACTCACCAACGAGTCTTAAAGACCAAGAGAAGTTTAGAGTTAACACTGTCTTTTGCACTATGAATCTTATAGCATTACTTCTCCAGTAGCCAGGTAATTACCAGCACCTCAGTAGAACTGCGTATGTCTTTTTTTATCAGAAGAAAATAAGCCAAGAGTTCTTTTACTATGTCCTGAACTTCTCCCATTCTATTTCTTCTGATCAGACACAAGATTTCTGCATACAGCTCACATTCCAAACTTGCTATCTGACGTATCATGTAGGTTTCGGAGCACCAATGTCACCTAATTGCCACATCCATAATAGGCTTATTCTAATCCCCATCTGAGACATGTTCATAATATTAGACCAGGAAGTATTTAAAATATAAGCCCCCCTTCTCAAAAGATTGTCCTAACTTCTATTGCCTCTCCAAATAGAAAGGCTGTAGAAGGCCCACAAAGGACTCCACATGAAAAAAAACTTCAAAACAGAGTCTTTGAGTTTCCTGGAGTAAAGTCAATTATAATCAAAAGATAAGTTTTAAAAAACCTCAGTTTTGGATAGGTGGAACTCAGAATTTGCAGCCATTCTCCTAAAACCTTAAAACACAGACTCATATGGAAAAACAAAATCACAAACACGCAAAAATAAATATAAGACATTTTCTGTTTGGAAGCTAAGATATTATACAATGATAAAGAATTTTTAAATAGAACTTCCCATTTCTCTTTAATGTGGTCTTGTTTCCACTACCAGACTTCAAGGTAAATGGTTACCCATTTACTAAACCTGTTGTTGTTGATTTCATGGATTACATTTTTAAAGAAAAAGAACATAAAGGGGAAGAGAGGAGGAAACTGTCTAATTAATTCGTAAGAGTTTTAATGCATTTTTTATATAACCTGGGATCCACTCCAACAACTACCTAAGCCAAAGAAAGACTTTTAAATAGAACTCTTGACACTACTTTAATTGTGAACCTTCTCTGGCACCTCTGTATGAAATAATGCTTCTGCAAAGCAGTTTTGTCAAGAAAAACACTATCTCCTTGTGATATAAAATAGCAAGTGACAATTAACATAATTACTCCCGATTCTCATTAAATAATTATGCAATTTATTGTACAAATAATTAACCTATTTCAATTTATTAGATTGAAGATGTAAAGCATCAATTTGTATTCATAACTACACTAGATTTTTATTGTCATTTTAGCTAGCTAAATTTTACTACAAATTGCTGTATGTTTCATTATTCCCACAGACTTTATTCACAAGACTGTCAAGTGTCTCAAATGTTATTTACTGTGAGAAATCAGGAGACTGTTTTGGAGAACCTCATGCCTAGCAACCATTCTATATTTTCCCCCAATCCAGTCTGAAATTTGTGTATAAATTTATACAGAATTCCAAAACCTGCTGTTACATTGAAGCAGTTTCCAGACACAAGATATTTGTGCTGCATCTCCATGTTTTGTGTAATTTATGGATTTAAATTTAAGTATTCTGTAGTGTTTTTCCTTGTCTAGGAAAATTTATTTTTCAGTTCATCTGGCTGGCCTTCATCTGGCTGCAACATCACTCATAAGATACTAACCTTAATGGTGGTAGTGTGAAACAATTTTATCTTGCCTGGTTTTATTTATCTGGTCAATATGACCATCTTTTATCAATTTTATGATAGCACATTCTTCCATATACTGATGGGTAGTTCAGTTGCACAATTAGTTTAACAGGTTCTTGTGAAGTTTGACTCATGAAATTACAGATTCATGTGAATTTTTCTTTGCTGTGTCATGGAAGGGATTAGCTAATCGTTCATCTTGAGTGAGGACATAGTCAATCTTTAGTTCCCTTATTGAGTACTCTTTCCCTAACGCAAGCTGACATCAACTGAAATCATTCAATAAATTTGCAAAATTTATAAGCATTCTAGACAATGCAGTTTACAATTTAAACAACAAAATTATTTTCTGGCAATGTCAAAATTACTGCAGTGGTTGGGTCAGTAGTCTATTTGTTTATTGACATTTCAGCTGCAGTATACATTATCAGATCTATTAGGAAAAAATATAAGATCCCTCTGTATTCATTTACTCTTTCTACAACTAAAGATCATCTGTAAATCAGCCATATTTGTCATCACTGAACATTTCACCAATCTCTATGCGTCATTCTCAGATATAGTAATTTTGTACTTACTTAGAACAACTTGATGAAAAAGATCTTGGAACTAATCTCAGCAAAAACACATAAAGTAAAAACAAATTTGATTATTTCTTGAGATCTGTGGTAGAAATAGAGAAAAAGAACTGCAATCTTTAAGTGATGAAAGAAAAAAAGCTTTCTTGATGTCTTCTAGACTGGTCTATAAGAAATTTTGTACTATTTCAGTATAGATACACGTTAGTCGTAAGACATTAGTTTCTCTTTTTTCCTCCCAGCTAGTGAATTCACAGTTATATATGGTGACAGAAAACGTATAGGCTAATATATTACAAAATATAATTTTAGATTGATTTATATTTTAGGTCAAATTGGAAAACTGTATGGATTGATATAAACAGACAGGTATTGATTTTCTAGCTATGTATGCTGTAAAAAACATACAACCACTATGTCACATCCTCATATTTATATTCTAAGTGTGTCATTCACAATCAGGACTATTCATCTGTTTTCAATATAAATGAAAATGTTTCACGTCATTCCATTTATTTTTCAACTTAACTGTAATGCTGAAGTCCTTCAGATTTCCCCCTTACTGTTATCATAGCAATGAAGTGTTTCAACACAGGATTGACTGACTTAAATCTATAGTTGTTTCTCTAGTCATTGATTCCATATTGTTAATATCAACTGGTGAAATAGAAATGAAATAGAAAGCTAATTTGGAAATAAATCTTTTAAAAGGGACAATCAGTGCCCATAAGTCTAAGGTTTTAGTTGAAAATTATGCTACTGTAATATATAAACAGATCTCTTGTTTTGGTTTTGTAATTCAGTTTAACTTATGGAAATGACATTAAGACATCTTAGCATGGATTACTTTACTTACCACCTTATTATCCAGATTCCTGTTTATCTGAATGATTTTAATATATGTTATATATATAATAATACGTTCATCAAAATTTAACCATGATTATTTGGTATTGTATGATTTTATAAAGTCAAACTTAATTACTCAGATTCAGCTTCTCTAAAGTCCAGTGATTAAACAATTTTTAGCATAATTAAGGCAAAGTCTGTTAACATTGCAATTCTGAATGCAGTTGAAAGGGTAGAGAACTATGCATATGCAGGAATGGAAAGAAAGTTCCTTAGATTTGCATCTCATGAATCATCACAGCAGACTCCCAAATCTTCAAATTTAGCAAAAGTGGAGAGCTAAAGAGGACAACCTACCAGAGAAACTATTTATGAAGAAGTAATCAGAGCACAGTGCTGTGAATCAGAGCTCAGAGATGAGCTCTGAGAGAGCCTTGTAGAAATATGTCCAGAATATGTATTTATGTCTTATTAAAGAACGGGTTTTGTGAAACTAAGCAAGCTAATAATTACATATGTAGGCAGCAAGCAGTTATTACCTTTGCTGCATAGATAAAACAGATGATCTCATTTGTGGTAACGATTACATTAGCTATTGCTAATTCAGAGAAACGGTCTAGGATTGCAGAGCCTTAGATGCTTCGCCCCTGTAAACCGGTATGTGAGTGGCTGGAAAACAGCAACTGATGAACAAAAACAAAGAACACTTTAGACACAGCTAGGGCTATAACGATCACTTTCCATCCCAGTGCCATTGTTAACAAAAAAATATTGACCTTCAAGAACAATAGACTCCATTGTAGCACATTACTTTCATGTTATTCCTTGAAATGTCAGCAGTGAAGTAACTCCTTGAGAAAACTGAAACTAAATGCAAAATGATTTTGAAAACACAATTCAACTTTATAACTTAGATGTCCAGATTTGTATTATGAAAATACTCAAATATAAAATTCTGCAAACTTTGCGCATACCCTGTATGTATTATATATTTTAAATACAATTAGCACGTAAGATTTATTTTAATACATAAGTCAGTACCATAGTTATCCTGGATTTCCTGCCTTCTCCAAAATATTGCCTCAAGTTTTTACTCCCTTTTTTCCCCTCCCTGCTGTAATGCACTTTTATTTAGACATGGCATTTTAAGATATCAAAGTGGTAAAAATGTACAATGAAACTAATCTTATTACAGAAAGAATTATGGATAGAAAAATAACACATCTAGAGGAACCTATAAAAATAAGCCAGAACACTTTTAGTTTAAAATCTAAAACTGCAAACATGAACAAATATACTGGTCAAAAACTTCTGAACACTGCAATATTTAGGACTATCAGACTATCACAATTACGATAGGCACATTAAACTTGAATAAGATAAGATTTGTAAGTTAATAATTTTCTTCATAGTGATGTTTAAATATTATCTTAATATATTTTTTATTAATTCTTCTTTTAATGATTGAGATAAGGTAACATGCTCTCCTTTCGCCATCCTTCTTGTCTATTTTACTTGTCATTCTTACAGCAGGACTTCTGCAGTTCAGTTTAAGAAAATTTCTCTAATTATTGTTTTTTAATTAAATGACCAAAATGAAGAGAGCTCTTTACCCCATCATCATTTTGTATGGGAAGTGCATTGCTGTAGTTGAAGTCAGTTCATTTTTACAACAGTGCTGAAAGATGCACCAACCTCTCCTTAAATTTGATGTTCTCCAAGTCATAGGCATAAAATTTTGATCTCAGGAACATTTATATAATATTTATTCTGATGTAGAAAAAGACTGAGAGGTAGACCTCAGCTGATATGTCTTCAGTTTATCTCGTTCTCTTACCGTAATTCTCCCATCTCCACCAGCATTTTCCACCCACTGATTCTAACTGAAGTTGTATATTAGCGCAGTTTAAAACATAAAAGAAAGAGGATGATGGAATAACTCTTGTTCACCTATCCAAAACGTGGAAATCACCCGTGAGCTTTGCTAGACTAAGAATTAGAGTAGCCTCGTATACTGTTCAAGCCTAACTATTTTTGACCTAAGCCGTGATAATAGCTGAAGCAATGCTTTGATCAACATTAAGTCTTAGTAATGATGTCAAAGCACTCTGAACTCCTGATATTTGCGTGAGAGAGAAGCAGCAACAATGATTTTGTGACACCCAACTTCTAAGTACTCAGGGTCATATTTCTCAATATTGAGTTATTAAATTAATAAACTTTTGATCATTGACAATATACACAACTTAGAGCATAATACCTGGTTTTTAACTTGCTTTTGGTGAACTACTACAATATTATTATTATTATTATTATGACACAGGAAGACTGAAAAAAGAAAACTTAGAGTATTTTTTTTCAAAATGGACTAAAAACTTGCTAAGAATTTTTTAGAAAGGTTGGAAAAACATTGGGTTTTTTTTTCAACATTGGTATTGTGGGTTCAGACATTATTTTTGGAAAAAAAACTATTGAGTCCTTTTCTGTAGATGTCCAAATGGCATTTATTTGATGTAAAAATCTACTCCCACTTCCTTTTAGCTAAATCAAATATAAAAATGCTCCCTACTTGTGTTTAGAAGTGACATGTATTAACGTCAGGAAGTCAATTGCAGTCTGGCATAAAACTAGTGTAAAATCTCTACTATACACATTTAAGAAAAATTCATACCAGACCTCAAAAAATATTTTACTTATTTTTTAGTTTGTTTCCCTTCAAGCTTAGTATTTTTCAGTGAAGAAGAATTTTACAGCACTAGATCTGATTTATTATTTACTCTTTGAAAAATGTGAGAATATTGAAGGCTTTTTTCTTCTATCAAGGCTTCTGTTTGTCACTGAAGGCAAACATTTCCATGTTTCTTTGAACTATGCACAAACACAAGTATTAAAACATTCTCTCCATTTTGGGAATGGTATCAGATTATGCTCTTAATCTCTGAGTTGTGAAGTTAAACGGACTACTGGTTTATTTTCTAACCCTTCCACTATAAATTTTTAGCATGACTTATTTAACACAGCAGTTCAGCTCCTTTAAGAACACAGAGTAGAAAACATTTATAGATGAAAATTTACGCTGAGTTATAGAAAACAAACAGAAGATAATCTGCCAGAATGTAATAATGATTTAATGAGGCATACTACTTTGAAAGATTAGGAAAACCTTACTTTTCGTTAGTGAAATCAGCCCCCATTTACAAGTCTTTCTTGAGGAACAGAAATTTGGAATTATACTCTTTTGAGTACTTGCGGAAGAATGCAATGTAGAATCATTAGAATGTCCTGAGTTCATTTGTTCTCTCTCAGGCACAGCTGTTATTACCCTCAGAATGACTACTCAGAATCACTGCTGATGGCAAGGCTATACAAAAGAAGATCATTATCTGAAGCTTGTTTCTCCCTAGGCATTCAGAGATTATCATCTGTGATCATGATCACCAGAGAACCTCAAGCACTGAGCAGAGCTCAAGGCTATGATGCATCTAGCACTGCAATAACCTTACCATGCAATGCTATCCCTGTATAGACATCATATATAAGAGAAGACAGAGTTCTTTCAGGTCTGATAACGTAGGGTTGGAAGCACTGAGTCCAGGATATTCAGATCACTTCTGCAACCAATAGTAAGGAAATCCATTTCTAGTTGATTCCTAAAAACTATGTATTTTTACCAGCTCTCAGAAACTGTTATTTTTTTTTCCATGCCCAGAAGAAAAAAAATAACAAAGAATGTGTCTGCCCAGAACAGTTTCTTTAGTGTGAGAAAAAAATAGTGTTCTTTCTAGAAAGTCCATTACTCTGCTTATATTACTCTGCTAACTACGACAAGTGAAACTTCCTTCTTTTATCGTGCCAGCCCAAGATAAGGTTCAAAACCACAATTTAGGACAGGTGTTTTATGACTTCCATCTCTTTTACAATTTATTTTTTTTAACTGATATAGTAGGGATTGTTTCTTCTTCAGTTCTTTCCACCTACTCTTTAGTAACAGGCTGTATCTAATGCATCCAATTTTTTTAGCTAGGCTTTTATGGACGTGATGGATGTGACAGAGTTTTTACTAATTAAAAAAAGAATTACAGATAAATAGATACTTTATAAAATTTGAAGCTAGAGAGATGCCAAGTCATGGAATCTATCAAAGACAGGGAAGCACAGGATCAGCTGAATCACATTGAGAAAGAGGGAGGAGTTCTGGTCGAACTCAATTTTCATCTGGACTTGACAGGAAGTTGGATGGAGAGAAAGTTTAGGCCTATTAATGGACTTCTTTTAGGTCTAGAAAAAGCACATAACCTTTGCATATTAAGAAAATCTTGCAAAAGTCACTGTTTTTATTTTGTTTTACAGCTTGTACAGTAAGTTACAGTACCTTGTATGACTAAATTTCTTCTACCGAGTATTAGCTTTGTGAAATTGTGCAAGCACATAAAATCTGTTATTTCTGAACCTTAGGATCAAATTATTGGGAGTTTTCAGGCATACAAAATATTATTAATCAAATAAATAGTTAATAGTGTTACTCTAAATGGTTAGGAAATTAACAACGATAGCGTTGCATTAGTTGGAAATTATTCTGTTTATCTAGGCTAAGTAGGTTTTACTTTACATCCAGACAGGCCTGACAGCTGTAAGTCTTGCCAGAGGAGGCTAGTATGGGTGATATTGCAGTGGGTGTCTGCTACAGGCCACTTGGTCAGGAAGAACAGATGGATGAGACCTTCTACAGACAGTGTGAACTAGCCTTGTGTTTGCAGATCCTGATCATGTTGGGAAATTCAGTAATGCTGAAGAAACAACACAACAGGACAGAAGAAATAACAGACATTCCTAAAGAGTATCAGTAACATGTTCCTGACAAAAGTGACAGAGGAGAGAAAGGGAAGAGATGCTCTAACAGGCTTCCCATTCACTGACAAGGAGGCGCTTGTTGTAGATTTTAAATTTCAAAGACAGCCTTGGGCTGCATTGACTGTGACATGGTAGATTTCAGGATCCTGGGAGAACAGAGAAGGGCAAAAATGAGATCACAGCTCTTGCTTTTAGAAGAGCAGACTTTGAAAGAATCCCACGGGATCAGGTCCTAGAAGAAAGAGGAGCCAAATAAAGTTTGTTGATATTCAAAAATCACCTCATTCAGGATCAAGAGCAGATCATCCCAGTGAGTAGGAAACTCGAAAAAAAAGTCAGAAATCCTACATGAATCAAGAATGCCCTCACAAGAATCAAAAATAGAAAAGAAGCGTGCAGAAGATGGAAGCACAGGCAGACAACATGGATGAAATATAAAGACACTAACTGAACATGCAGAGGAATGAATGGATAGGAAAATTAAAATCTACCTTGGACTGAATCAGGAAAGGGAAGTCAAAGGCAACAAGAAGGGCTTCTCTAAATCCATAAGTGGTAAAGATACGAGTAGAAAAAATGTGGGCCCATTGGTGAATGAGGCATGAGATCTGGTGACCCAAGACACAGAAAAAGCTGAGATACCAAATGCAGGCTTTGCCTTGGTCTTTACGAACAAGACAGGCTATGGGAAATATCAGGTGTCAGAGACCAAGGGGGAAGTCTGGATCAAGGAAGAAGTACCCTTGGAGAAAAAATATTAGCTCAGAGAATGCTTCAGAAAACCAGGCATACAGAAGTCCATGAGCCTTGAGGGGATGCACCTATGGTTCTGAGGGAACTGCTTGATGTCGATATGAGGCCACACCCAATAATTTTAAAACTACCATGGTAATTGGGAAAGATGCCTGAAGACTAGAGGAAAGTAAATATCCTTCTCATCTTTCAAAAGGGCAGGAAGGAAGATCTAGGGAAATACAGGCGTGTCGGACTTCCCTGGATCCCTGAGAAGGTGCTCAAACCACTTATCCTGAATACTAGTGCTGGGTATATTTCAAACCTGCTGAGTTCAGCAAAAGGCCACAAAGATGATGAGAGCACAGAGGGCATCTGGCTTCCCAGCTTGGTGGCTGTCAGGTGGCAGCCCTCAAAACCCCTGTAATGACACCGGGGAAAGGCTATAACAGTCCCTGACCCTGGTTCTTTTCAGAAGCTGTAGCCTCTGTCCCTCCTACCTTTTGCCCAGGGGTCTTGCAGGTGCACCAAGTGTGTATCTCCATGCAGGACCTTTGTCTTCCTCTACTACCTTTGACATGGGGGAGAATGGCCAGTCTGGGAGCTTTGCAAAGGCAACACCTTTGACTGCTCCTCTCTGCTTTGCCAGGCCATGGGTACAAGCAGGGAGCCAGAGATGTGGACAGAAATGAAGAGTCTCATAGAGTTCCTCTGCCTTCCTTGGCAGTCTCCTGCAGATTTTCTGTGATTACCTGGTGGAGTCTAGGGGAAAGCACAGGGGCTTGAGGGTATTGGTTCTGTCAGCATTTTTGCCATGGCCTTTGAACAGCTTGCCAGAGACCACCCCAGCCATCTCATGCAATCCAACATGAGTAGTGGGGAGGTGCAGAGGAGACCAGGGTTTCCACTCCTGCTCTACACCCCTCAATCCGTCCTTGCAGCCCAGCTCCAAGAGGATACAGAGATAGGGGCACAGCCCAGACAGCCCCACATCTCTCTTCCCTGTACATCTCCTGCTAAGCCCGAGTTGGATCCTCACACACCTAAAGCCACATTCTCTCCCTTGCCCACAGTCCTTTTCCCAGGTCTACATTCCCTAGTTCCTGGACAGAAGGCTTTCCTGACACTTCTCTGTCCACTGCTAGCAGCCTGCCTGGGGGTTCTGTCTTGGGAAAACAGGGGTGCCGGGCAGCCATTCAGGATGGCTGGCAAGCTGACCCAAAGGTTGGTAGCTGCAGCTTTCCAGCTGTCAAGAAGATTACCTAGGATGTCATTGCCTCATCTTTACCACAGCCTTCTGGGGCTTGCTTTTGTTTTCCACTCTGGTGGAGACAAGCTGCAGCACTTTGCATGGTCCATTGGGCATTGGGCACAGACAAATCCATGAAGGAGACCATATCTGGTGCCAGGGATGGTACCACAGACAGGGCTGAGGGAGGTAGCAACAGACTCCAAGTGCCCCACCTGCCTGGAGACTTGGAAAAGACAGCCTACATGGCCTTCTGCATGCACTGCTTCTTTGCATGCATCTAGTGGTGGGGCAGGAGGAGACATGTCCGCCCAGTCTTCAGGCAGTCTTTGGAGAAGCTTCTGCGCTCAGTGCAAAGTGATGGTGACTATAAAGAGTATGTGCTCAATTCGCATGCCCACCTGTGCAGGAGGGTGGCAATGGAGAGGGACTGGAGACAGTCCTTGCAGTAGCATTACGGTCTGTGTAGGAGGCCCACTAACAACCACCCGTCAGCTGGTAGAAGGTGGCCTGCGAGAACCAACCCTGCACACTAGTCTTTTTCTGTACTCATTGCTCAGCTCTCCAATAGTAGAGAAAGATGACGCTACTAGAACAAGTTCAGTCAAAGGCTGCTCAGGCAGTAATGGGCCTTAAGCATCTCACATATGAATAAATTTTAATAGAACTGGGGGCTGTTTATCCTAGAGAAGAGAAGGCTCATCACAGATATAATCCGTGCATATAAATATGAAAAGAGATAGTGCAAATTAGATGGAGCCAGACTCATTGAAGTGGAAATCAGTAAAGATCGCCACCCTTGGAGATAAAAGCTGTCTGAAAAGCTGCTCTGTGTGACCCTGTTTGAGGAAAGGCGTTGGACAATATGACCTCTTCAACAGAGGTCACTGCCAACATCAATCACTCCATGAATATGTTTCAGTCTTTTTCAAAAACTGATTATTGTCGTAGCACATTCCAAGTATCTTCCAGATTTTTAAATTAACTAAACTAAAAATAAATTAAATTACCTAATCCAAGGATAATTTTTTGGAATCTTTCATGCACATATTGGAGAGGTGCAGATTACTCATATAAAAGAAGTAACAGCAAGAAAATGGGAATAGAATTTGATATTACTGCAGAATCTGAAAGGAAAATCATGCTATGTTATCATGCTAAATGTGCAGTAGTCATTCCAGAGAAAGGGACAAAAATAATGTCATTAAATCAGATGTGCATAACTCCCAATGGATTTTAGGGTTCTTACAGAAACTATTTCCTCTTTAAATGCACTAGAGAGGACGTAGAGCGTTGGATATTTGTGTGTGCAATGGAACCCAAATGTACTCATCTCAGATCTCAGAACGATCTATTTTAAAATTTAGAAGGATCTATTTAGAATGATCTATCCCTTGAATTTGGCATTTATTTCCTTCCATCAGGAAACATCCTTTTGAGTCACTGTGATATACATTCATTTTTACTAATGCGTATGAAAAAGATGAAATATGCTGGGTTTTGCGTCATTTTTACATATTCGTCACATTTTGTGCACACTAGGAATGAAAGAGTTATCCAAAACACTGAAAAGATAGTAAGATTATAAAACCCTTTGGTCACTGAGGCATGTGAAGTGCTCAAATACTTTTTGATCTAACAATAAGGGTAGTTTCTCTTTACTGGTGTGAATGACATCTAGAAGGAACCCTAATGAGTGTTGTATAGATGGAAATAGTTACCAGTAGCATCACAGTTTCAGGGAATTCAATAATTACACAGTTCAGTTTTTCCCACAAAGGGAAGTAAGTTTATATTTTCAAAATCCATTGTCATTGGACATTGACTAATGGCTAGAAGGTACATATGAAGTTTCATTGAAATATTGTACAAGCCCAACTAGTGGATATAAATGTCACCTCAGTTGAAGCTATATGATATTATTTGTTGATCAATGAAATTTAAATTATTCATCCATTTCAGTCCTTAGCGAAATAAGTTCTTGCTACTAACCCTGTGTAAGATCACTCAGTAAATTACATATTTTACCTGAAAATGCCCAGTGAAAAACTTCATGTGACAAATAAAGCCCTATTTTACACAGCACTATCTGGGATTTTGTTCATTGCAGTGCTTTTTATGTGTTAAGTATTCAACATTAATAAAAAGTATGCTATAAGTAAATCCAATTTGTTAAAGAAATTATGTAGCAAAATTGATGTTGATAGCTGAGATTGCTTTTCTGTATCTTATGCTATGATAATCCTAATGATGTCAGCTATATGGCTGACTAATTTATAGTTCTGGGTGACTGCTACGTACTACATTTTGTAATAGAAATAAAGATGAATAGTAGAAACACAATTTATAATGTATTTGGTTATGATTCCATATAAAAGCATTGTTTTATAGTGCAGTGATCTATTGATCATACCTTTTCTAGCACTTTCACTAGAAGCAACTAGTAACAGAAACTTTGTTAAATGTAGAAACAATACAGATATGTACACTTAAACTCTTGGAATTAACTTTTATGAGATCTGATGGCTTACTTGTAATATATCATTCTGTCATGTAGAAAGACAATAAATTGGTTCCTTCTAATGACTATGACCTTGTAGAATCAAATACTGTACTCCTTGTTTGGGATGTTGTTAATATCATGGAATTGCAGGTATTTGCAGACTGCATTTGCATCTCCATTTTAATACTAAGTGTATTGAAAAAAATCTTGGTAAAGCAAGGTTCATGTTAACTTGGGTTACAAATCTCTCTGCAGTTCAGTACATCTTTCAAAATGGCACATTACATTTAATGTAGTGCTGCTGTAAAATTTTAAAAAATCAAGAAGAATTCTTAACAACTACAGTACTAAATATAAAGTAGTTCTCAAATACAGGTATAGCTGGTATAAGTTAGTAAAAAGACTTGTTTGCACTGCAAGAAGCTGTCAGTAAAAAAAAATTCTCACAAAGAACACTAAAAGTGTTGGAAAATATCTAGGCACAAAATGAGATATTCAAATATAACAAAGACATGTCTTTCCTGCTTTACATCAGTTACCAAACCCGTAATGAGAAGAACTACTGTGAAGAGAACATTTAAACATTGCTTTATATAGTCACATAGGTTTTCTTCATGAAGAGTTTTCTCCAGGTAGTATGGAATTGGTCTGATTGCTAGTAGGAGAAAGAATTAATGGGATCTCAAATGTAATTGAGTGTTGGGAACAACAGTCGATCACTATTTTTTTGATTTCCTCAAATAGATTGCTGGCAAGAAAAATTCAGTCACAATGGAGGCATATGGTTGCTAACATGCGGTTGGTGTGAGGTGTTTCATATTTTTAATAAGGATTTTGACAGTCTGAAACCATGATGCAGACTGAATGGAAAGAATTTTCGAATTTCCTAATCTTAACATCTTAGATAGTGCCACAGTGGAAAGATTTGCGATTGACATATATACCCTACAGAGGATGAGAGATATTGCAGCCAATGAAATCACATGACTGCAAATGTGTAGATGCAATTTCTTCTCACACAATTTCCATCAGAAACTTCTCATGAAAATTCTTTGAAGGCTTTGAGTTTCAAATATAGACCAAAACCCAAAGTTTTAAACACATGACTTAAGTAATTGAAAGTTTGGCTTATCTGTAACTACCAACACAACTTCCAATTATCCCTGTTTATACATTTATTAATACCAGCACTGTGCAATTAACGCAGGTATATTCTAAGCCTAGTAACTATACTGCACTGAAAGATTATTTGTTCATTTCAACAGTTTCTTTGTCAAGGTTAGAAAGATGTATATATTGAATAAAAGGCAATATGAGATTTAATGGATTCTCTGCACAGAAAATAAGAACAGTGAAGGTTATATGGTGCCAGTTTTATTTTGGATTTGCATAGTGGTATCCAAGCAATCTAAAATTCAGTAAGTAACAGAAGGGAAAGGCATCTTTCCCCATTTCTCAATAAGTATAGTACCTTTGTGTCCTTGTCATCCAGTAATATAATAAGATTTGAGAACAGAGTAGGTCAGGTGAAGTCTTGGTCACCTTGGTACCATATCAGTAGTCTGAAAAACAATTTTAAAATAGTTAAAAATGTAAACAGCATCCAAAGATGCCATACAAAAAATATAAATAACCATTGTGTATATGACTGTGTTTTGCAAACAACCAGTTCCTTTCAAGTTAAGGCTGTTTTGTGGTAGGTTACTCTTGTCTCGCATCAGCTAAAGTATTCTGGAATATACCAGGTGTGTGATTGCATCACAGTTATACAATTCATCATATTTCTTATTTGCAGACTGTATCCACAAATTGCTCTTTCCAGGTAGTTGCTTATAGAAGCTTTAAACAAGTTATGAATTTTGATGAGTACACAATGGTAGATGAGTTAGCATTGTAAAGAGCAGAGATCCTGTTTCATCTTACTTAATCCAAGCTATAAACATTATAGCTAATTACCCTCTAAAAGTCTGATGGATTCTGTGGTCATGAAGTTTGATTTGTTAT
Source organism: Tapera naevia (assembly GCA_033556795.1). Classification (NCBI taxonomy): domain Eukaryota; kingdom Metazoa; phylum Chordata; class Aves; order Cuculiformes; family Neomorphidae; genus Tapera; species Tapera naevia. Next base: position 2,541,951 of record JAUMJJ010000236.1, on the reverse strand, counting down.
TTTTTTTAAAAAAAAACCCTCCTTGCTTTATAGGCTTGGAACCAGACTTTTCCTTTGAGACTGGAACTTCGGGATGATCACTTTGATTACAAAAGGTAAGGACAACTGGGGCACATGTAAAGGGTGAGTAGTGGATCTAGCAGCAATTTTGCAAGAAGTTTTGCTTAGCCTGCACTCTTCTGTGCCATCATACTCTAGCTTTACTGTGCACTGATTCACTACCAGCTTACGTACAAACCAAAAGCTTCTGGCAAGTTCACAGAGGGAAGGAGAGAATGAACTTCATTTAAATTAGACATGGAAGAGTACTTCAGCAAAATAATATGTGTATATTTAACTACTATCCACAGCTCTTCATAAACTATATATCTTTTTTGTGTATGGTATTGATGGTCACGACAGCAGAAATGACCATAAAACCGTAAGACCTTTTGAACATTTCAAATTGGAAATTCCCAGGAATACTTGTATTACTGTATTTAGAAATGTTTTAGAACTACTTCTCTAAAACTGGTACATAGGGTTATACCTCTTGGACTTTCTTCTTGCAGTATTGGAGTTCAAGCGTTTACTTAATGCTATTATTGTATACCAGAATCCTCCAAGATAAGCAACAGTTGCCTGGAAGTTACTTGATTTTTCAGGTCTTTGTGATGATATGTCTCTGGCTTGCAATCAACTGGAAACACACTCTATTGCTGAAGGTCCTGATTTTTAAAATCATCAAATCATTGAATGACAAGATCTGTAATCTGATTACATTAAATTATACATAATCCCAGTTTAAGAGAAGTGTCAAATACCAAACTTCTATCTGTAACATTCAAATCATACAGCATAGTTCAAAATATTTTAAAAAGTCTTAAGCAAAGGAACAAAACAAGACCCACAGCTTAAATGAAGCAGGAACAGAATTGCCTCTTCCCTTCTTGAAAAAATTGCCTCTGTGTGGGCATCTTGCTTTGTGGAAGTTGGAACTAATGTCCACTACAGACCTTTCAGAGGGTTTACACTGCTAATCATTCGCCACATAAACCCTCCCCCATCTCCCCATCCCCCACTCCATTTATCTGCCAGTTACACATATGCTGTATTGTGTTGTCACTTAAATTTAAACCCCTAAAAAGCAATCTCCTTCCCTTTCATAACTACTTAGCATGTGAGTGCAATTTATGTTTCACAAGATCTTATACTCAGTATCCTTTTGCAGATTAGAACAACAGGTGTTATTACGTTAAACTGAGAAAATGTCTTTTTGGTTCTTTCCTTCACTCATTATCAAGAGATAACAAATAAAAGTTATTCATGAGTAAATTAAAATTTTATTAGGGCTTGTGTCTCTCAACTAGAACGTTTTAGTACAGCTAGCCTTACCAATAGATGGAGGTCAAATAAATATCTATCGTTACACTTAAAATTCAAAAGTTAAATGATTTTGAGGTCTTTTGCTCTAAATAACTTTAAAAAGTAATTATAACCAATACTTACCTTCCTAAGTAGTTACTATTGTAACAGAAAAATATAGGTTTTCAATGTAAAATAGCATGTAAAAAAGCAACCTGAAAATTAGAAATATTAATTAGCTATCACATTTACTTAAAAACAATATATTTAAACTGAATATTCAAACCTTGCCTGAAATGTGCAGAAACTTTCTGATTGAATTTAAAATTATTATTGTTCATGCCTGAAATTTCTGCACTGCCTTAATTTTTAGTCAGATGCTCCTGCTTCTATGAATGGGGATCTGCAACAGCCTCGTAAAAGCCAGCTCTTGATAAATGCCGAGACTGTTTTTCGCCCTTTTTGTGAAACAAACAGTTTTGAGTAATATGAAATGGGAACAAAATAAACACTCAGTCCCTCTTCAGCTTCTAAGAGCAATAATTATTTTTGTAACTGGTGAAGCAAAACTTCAGGACAATGTTCTCCAGTCCACTCATTCCTCCATCAGCCCTGTCAAGCTTGTCCTCAGCATTAATGTGCTGATCCTGTAGTCTCTCTGTTCAAATACTGCATGGTGTAAATTTTGGGGGGGGTAAAATAGAGAATTGTAATTAATTGTTCAAAAGAGGACAGATATTGAACACCCAATGAGGATTGAAATATGAATGGAAATCTGATGCATATTTCATTGTGAGCTTGCTTCAAAAATTCCTTTTATTTATAGTTACACACATATCATTTAATTATGTTACCTGAACTTAAATGTATGCAAGTATTCATAGCTTCTTTATGGGTTATAATTTTGGCCATACTAAGCGCATTTAGTCAAATTCTATTAGTTTAAAATTATAAAAGCTGAGGAAACCTGTGTGTTCCTGGAAGGAGCCCAGGGAAACAACAGAGCTTTTTCCATACAACCATTCATTAAGAAGGTCTTTCAACAATTACCCTTGGCCAAAACGTATACATTTTGACAGCGCTGAAAGAGGACACAGAGCTTATGTCTACTTTCATATACAATAGCATAACTTAAAAAAAAAATTGGAAAATTTTCCACTACATGCTATCCTAAGTAAAATGGAGAGTCAGGCTCTACCTATACACGTAGCTAATCTGCAAACAGCACGTCCACCTGGCTTAGAGTTATGTGATCTGGGAAGGACTAGTCTCATTTTAAGCAAATGTTCCAAAACGGATATTAACCTCCTAAATGCTATTTTTCCAATTTTACTCTCTTTGTTCACTACAAAATATTTTGATGGAGTGACAACTTTGTGAGGTACAGTTATGTGTGTGCATTATTCCTTATGCCACATAGTTGAATTTATCGTTCCTAATTTGAGGATACCACAAAGGAGTGAAAACCAAGAGGGGGTCACACTGAAAGAACTTTCTTTATTGCTTAAGAACAGAGAGCTATGATGTTTTGTGGATGTAGAAGCACAACAGCTGTGACAAATTCCACTACGGGATTATAATTAAGCTCCCTAGAAACAGAGAAACTTACTGTCAACACATTCTTTACTTCATAGCAATATTTAAGTAAAAAACACACACAAAATGGACTGCTGCCTTGTAACATGCTTGGAATGTTTTACAGGGCACGCATTAAATCTCATACTAACAGGCTCTCATTTATTTACTGCAGATAGGGTTTTTACAGCAATTTATATGAGGCACCTTACTGCTATTTGTTCTGAATGCTTCTCTTTCCTTTTGGCTCACGTAAGCCTCACTTTTATCAGGTTATTGAAGTTGGACCCTGCATATTTTTTGAGTGGGTGGGAGAATAGAAAAAGGAACTAAGCCTAGAAAGTCTTTACATTCCCTTATATAAACTTACATAGTAGTGCAATCCACTACTAAGCAGGACAGACTAATTTACCACACACTTTGTTGTATGTTATTTCATTAAATTTGTATCATTTAACACTTCATCCAAACAGCAGTTCTGTTTTAAAAGAAATAAATATAAATGCAAAAAAGTCCCACAGTAATCACAATCTACACATTGCCCAGTGGACACTTTCTTGTGTTTTCTTGAGGAGACATGTTTAAGATTGAAATGGAGAGCACATATACAAATGGATCTGCAATTCTCCTCATCAAATGAATAAATGCAAATGAATAAAAGATAGAAGATGGACATTTCATTAGACAAACAGTTCGAAATGAAAGCCCTTTTCCAACTTCTTGAAGCTTTCAAGAGTGAAAGCATTCAAAGACTATGTTTATGCCTTATTTGCTCTAAAGGTATTCCGGAGTCATTTTGGGATCGATGTTAATAGAGGCAACTGATACGAGCAAAGTACTTTATTACACCCTACCCATCATTAATAGCAGCTTGAGTATATTTATTAAAGTATACTCAGGACCCGTATAAAGCTCAGATCAAATGCAACTGAAAGCCAGATATTACCACAGTTACTCAGCAAAGTGGTTGAGCAGAAGCAAAGCAGACTGTAATTAGAGAGACTGTCAAGTAGTTATTTCTGGAGGAAAAGTTCCAAGTTGATTTTTGAAAAGAAGTTTTCAGATTGTCCTTGCTGAGAAGTTTTTCCCCATCAGCTAAGGCATATTAGTAAATCAAACAATGTCAAAGTGTGAGCCTTGGAGCTGATGCTCGGCTACTACCCATACTGAGTGTCAACATATTTATTGGCAAAGTTTCAGCCAGTTGCCACCTATTATCAATCTGCCACTCAATGCACAGAAAAGTCTGAGGATTAGCCTAGATCGATGAATATTTGCAGTAGACAGTATAGATAATGTCATACGTATTTGACAATCCTTCAATGTTCAATTGTGCGGAATGATCGAGACGCGCAAAATGTCATAGCTAAGTGATTCACTCTTTCTTGTGTAAAGTCAAATAGAAGACATCCAAGGTTCGAGTCTTAGTGGATTCTCATACAGAACAGGTCAAAAGTTAAAGAGGTTTGGCATAGGCTAAGAGTATTTCACTATCAATATCAAATAAGAAGCCTAGAGGGAGGCAATATGGCTATTAACAGTCCTACCACAGTGCTGGAACTAGCTATAAGGAGGTATGCAGCCTGATCCACTGCTCTAGTGCTGCTCAGTAATGCTATCTACTTTAACAAGACTACATTGAGAAGGGAAGGCATAAGTCTTTGACGGACTGTCTCCACTTCAGACTGCCAAAAATTCTGGGCTCTCTTTCAGATTAATCATACGATTCTGGCATCTCAGATGTCTGTTCACAAGATCTCAAGTGAGGAAGAGTTGAATATGGGAGTGGGATCAGATGTGAAGTCATACTTGAGTGAATGAAAACTTCTCTGTTCCTGCAAAGATGTGAGGGTGAAGGGAATGATGCACATGTCTTGGGGTTAGAAGTCTGCTGACCATTCACAGACTCAGGGAGAGATGTTGACATGAATCTCCCACTGCAACAGAAGGACATTCTCCTACAGCAACTGCAGTGGATAGATGAGCATGTCAAATATTACACATGCATAGCAACCTGCTATGTCACCTAGTAGGGTGCCATGTCTTGTGCATAAGTATTGATATAGTGGATTAAAAGTATATAAGGCATGATGGGAAGGGGCATGGAAGTTTGAAGAGCTGCATCCTATTGAGATTCTTCAGACTGCTCCATGAGGTGATAAGCATAATGAACCACACTTGGAGTGTTTCTGTATGAATGCATGCAGCATGAGGAACAAGCAAGAGAAGCTAGAAGTCTTGGCTCAGTCCCAGATATATGACATTATTGCCTTAAGTGAAATCTAGTGAGATAAGTCCTGTGGCTAGAGTGCCATGATGGATGGTATAGACAGAGTAGGTGGAGGAGGGATAGGAGGAGAGGGGTCATGAGGTTGTATCGTATGTAGTGAAAAGTCTGGAATGCATGGAACTTACAGGTGGTCATGACATAGTTGATAGCCTCTGAGTGAGGATTAAGGGACAGACAATTGAAAAGGATGTTTTCATGAGCCAATCAGGATGACAACAACAGTGAGTCATTCTTTAAGGAACTGAGGGAGGCCTCCAAACCATCTGCACTTGTCCACATGTGGAATTCAATTTGCCAGATATCAACTGGGAGTAACATATTGCTGGTAAAACACAGGACCAGAAGATTCCTAAACTATTTGGACCATAAATTCATGGTACAAGTGCTGAGGGAACTGACCAAGAAAGATGCCTTCCTCGATTTGTTGCTTGTTAACAGAGAGTTTCTCGTTGAAAAAGTAGTGATTGATGGCTACTTTTGTCACAACAACCATGAAGGAGCCAAGTTTAGTGATAGGAGGAAAACCGAGAGCAAAATTTCCACTTTGGATACAAGGAAAACAGACCAGGTTTCTCAGGAAATTGCTTGGTAAGGTTATTTAGAAAAAGCTTATGAAGGTGCTGGGGTCCATCTCTGTGGTCACTTTTTAAGTGCCATCTTCTAAGAGCACAGGACCAGGAAACTCTGAAATGCTGGAAGTCAAGCAGGTGAGGTAGAAGTCCCGACTGGCTACAGTGTGGGTTAAGCCTGTCTGTATAAACTGCAAATGCTCTGAAGAGTGGGCAGACTGAATAAGCACAGAAAACCTGATTTAAAACAAATGAGCACTTATGTTCACATAACTAAATGGTGATTATTTGTTCCACATTTTTTTCTGTAGAAATATATGGGGATCTTCCCCCTAATTGTTCTTTATAGGCTGGGTCTTCCCTTAAGCCTTTTATTAAGGTCAGCATTTTCTTAATAGAAAGATATGATCTGCTTGACTCAAATTGTTTCTTAGTATCATAGAGAATTATAGAATTAGAGAATCACAGAACGGTTTGAGTTGGAAGGGACCTTACAGCCCACCTAGCTCCAATCCCCTTGACGTAGGCAGGAACACCTCCCACTAGAACAGGCTGCTTAAGACCCCATCCAACCTGGTCTTGAACATTTCCAGAGAAGAGAGTTTCTGCCATGGAATAGGAAAACCAAATCAAAAAAAAAGCAACCAAAAAAAAACCAAAAGAAACAAAGAAAACCTGGGAGTACATTCACAGCAACCTTTTCAGCATGCTGGTTTTGTCTCTTATTCCATTTAAGCTTTATATTATCCCTGCTTACCCTGAATTTTTTCATTTTATATCTTAATTTATTTCTTTGCATGCTATCACAGTACTGTGGCTGATTGTTACGTATACAAGCATATACACATATTTATAAGTAATCCTTAGAGGCACCTGATGGATCTGGTCCACAAAATCCACTGTGACACTCTGGTAAATCTGTGCAACTGACTACATTAATTCATCTTTTTGTTAATGTTCAATCTAAGATAATTTTTTTGTTAAAGATCCAAGTAGCATATTTTCCAATTTCCAATTTCCTTGTAAATTTTTCATTCTCAAAATTCAGTATTTAGAATTTCATCTTGGTATTTAAAATATTACCTCATAACAGTAAATATAAGTACTTCTAAATTTTTAAGCTAATATTTTTAAAGCAACAGAACCATCTACATTTTGTAAGTTACCAAAAGCTTTGTCAAAGAAGTGTGGTAAATCTATTGAAGAAAGACTTTCCTTTATAAAGAAGAAAAGACAACTAAACTTGCTTTATCCTTAGGCCTTTTAAAATGTATTAGGGAAGATACAATCCTTCCTTTGAGCAATGAAGACCCAGAGGTTAGAAATATTATGTCGGTGTTTGCATTTTACTTCATTATGCTGTTCAGCCATATACTGCACATGGATTTAAACCTAAGTATCTCACTGTCTTTCAGGCGAAGGAAACAGATTCTGTGTTTATAATCCTTATCATACCTGTATCTTAATCTATAAAAGACTGTGGAATGAGGACTTAAGATTTCTGAGAACTTCAGTATGTAGAACGACATCAAATACTGTAATAAATACAATTATCTACTGTCAAACGAATGCAGAAAGAGGATTTTATCAGATACATATCATAAAATCTGCAGTCAAAAAGAAAGGCTAATACAAAGTAGATTATAAACCTACAAGATAGTACTCTAAATGAAATGCTAACAAAACACCTTTAAAACTAAAATTTGTCAGCAAAAATCTGTTTCATGGGAAATGAAATATATGTGGCTTTCCAGGTAGTTTTAAAGCAGAAAAAGTACAATCACAAAAAATGGAAATTTCATTTAATCCTCTTTCTTTCATCATTAATTCTCAACAGTTGTCAACAGATACTTACAGTAACTCCTAGATAGTCCTCTATCCTTATAAAATAGTATATATTAATATTCAAAAAATAATAAAGTAGTATAAGATTTAAAGAACAATTTCTTAATACCCAATTCAGACTCATCTTGTAGTAGAATAAATGAAGTAAAAAAAAATAGTGTCTTAACAGCTAATGGGATTTTATTTGCATTAAAAATTACACATTTACCTTCACTTGTTAGGAGAGACTTCTACAAAAAGGTTTTGCAAATGCTATCCTATGAACAATGATGAAGAATTTCCATAGATTAATAGATGGGCCATATTACTAGAGAGGTATTTTAAAGTACACAGATAACTCCTTCATTTCAGAAAGTCTCAAGGCTACAGATCAGTGAAAAAGACTTCATTAAGAAAAGTGCTACTACTTACTTTCCCTGCTCCTAGCTCTTCTATAAACATCTGAGATACTTACTGCTGGACATCGCTGGAAAGAGCTAGATAAGGAATTTTGGTCAAAGCCAGCAGACCCATTCTTGCATAAGACACCCCTACATACTGGTCAACCATATTCATTAAGATCTGTCTCACTTTATTTTTCTTCAAAATTAAAGGTACAGAATCTTAGAAATGTTAGTTCTAAAAGACTTCCAGGGATATTTAAGCCCAATATAAAGCAGAGCTATCCCCGGTATTAGGTCACGTCAGATAGGGTTTTCCTGATCAAATCTTGATGATGTTCTGGTGTGGATTTTAAATAACTTTGCGACTTATGTGAGTCCTTCACAGATACCATGGTGAAGGATTTCTTTTTAACAGCTAAACTAGTTCTCCCAAGTTACAAGTTGTGGAACTGCATATTTTCTTGCACATGTATCATTATTATATAGTTTCTCATTAAAAGTGCAAAAAGAACACATTGAACTGTCAGGAGAGACTGCTACTGTCTAATTAGAATAATAAATATTCAACATTTTTTTTTAAATAAGAGGAGAATCTTAAAGTTATATGAATGTTGCCATCACACAGTCATACCAGTCCTTTTCATCCATGTGGGGAGAACGACAGGTGTTATGCCTGGTATAACTCAGGCAATTGTTTTATAATATCTTCTTTAAAAATAGAAATAGAGTGCAATTTACCTTACTAGCTTAGCATGACTCACAAAATGCAAGAATGTTTATTGTCAAAGTAGCGCATATGGTGAAACTAAATTGGATTCCTTTCAATCACATTCACTGGCAGGAGTTTCTTAATCATCCATATGCAAAATAAAATAAATTCATTATGAATTTAAACTAAACTTACTTACTTTTTATTGAACATGCCTGAAGAAAACCCACACAGTTAGTTTCTCTTAGACAACTGAGCAGCCAGTAGATGGACAAGTGATTCCTAAAAGAAACAAGCAGAAACCGCTTAAAAATCTCTCTGAGTCTGTTGGAGTCTATCTGTGTACAATATGTACTTATGGATTTGAGATTAAATGTTTTTTCCACAGAAAATAAGGTTCTCTGATACAGAATGAAGAAACATACTGCACGTGAGTTTTTAGTTCAGATCTAATAAGTCAGTGCTTGGAAACCCTGCCATAACATCTAGTTTTAACAATCACCTCACCTGTGCAAAATGAGTGGATTTGATTTGAGTACGATCCCAGTATAAATATAACTAAACTACAAAGACTATAGTCACAATGTCAATGACCTGCCGTGCACCCCTAGAGGCCAGACTGAGTGTCCGCGTTGTTTTTAGTTTGATGTTGGAGATGTTTATTCCAAGTTTGCCACATGCCATAGAAAACACTGTTATTTTTGATTCATAGAGAAGTAGATAACCCCAGTCTTTGGTTGTGTTGGACTAACACCTTATACAAATTATCGATTAATTTAGAACGAGAAACAAAACCTGATGATATTTTGCTTCACTCAATTAGAGGAACTTTAAACTCTCTAACTTTATAAAGTTTTGTATATATTTGATTCAGGGAAGAGTAGAAATGTAGAATACCTACTGATGTTGATTTTGCCATCTTTTGCACCTCTTCCTTTCACTACTTGTTTTTCCTTCTCTCTTGAATGTTCAGTCTGAATCATATACTTATTGTATCTTAGTGAGACAAAAATACAAAGATCATAAAGGAGAAGAACCTGCCTCCTCTCACTTTGGAACCTTTAAAATATTTTTTCCTCACATTATACTGTGATAATCATTATATGGTAATTAACTCAAAATCAAGTGCCTTGTCTTTTATTTTTGCAGATAACCTCTTCTACACAAACTTTATTTTCCAGCTGTAAGGTTTTCCTTTAATCCTTTACATTTTTTCTAAGAGTATAAAACTTCAGAATCATGACAATAAAAACATACAGTAATTTTTTGGGATTATAAAATAAAACAGGAACAAGTACCTAATAACTCCCTCCCCTTACATCCTCCATTATTGATTTGACCAGTTGTCTAACAGGGTAACGTAGAAATCAGACATGGTATGGCCTTCCCTGAAGTCACAGATTTATTTATACTCTTTGGAGTCAACTTTTTCTACCCACTCATGGTCTGGTTTCATTCTGCCATTTGTAACTGATGAGCCTAAAATTTCCAGGAAGGTCACACCAGAAGAGCACATATCCCAATCCTCCTTAGCATACTAAGCATGCAGAAAATAGTGATTAAACACGGCATTCAAAAAGTAGAAAATTAGGCAGAATATATTTTCTCACCATTTCCTCTAAATTTGCTTAATATCTTAACATGGTGTCAAGGGATTTATAAAAATTATCACCTGTAAAACCCATCATGTATTTTTCGTTAGAAACTCCAACATTTGCCAGTTAGTAAGTTAGCTTCTGCATCTAATTCCTTAGTTTTTGACATTTCAGTTGTCACACAGTGAAGAATAAGAAACAATATTCAAGTGTGATCTATGGAAATAATCCAGACTATTGTTATGTACTTGCTAAGATTTCCCACTTTACAATATATCTGCTATGTTGTGCCGGGTTTGGCTGGGATAATTTTCTACTTAGTAGCCAGTATGAGACTATGTTTTGGATTTGTGCTAAAAACAGTGTTAATAATACAGGGATGTTTTCTCTATGGCTGAGCAGTGCTTACAAAGAACCAAACCCTTTTCTGCTTCTCATACAGTCCTACCAACAAGGATGCTGGGGGTGCATAAGAAGCTGGGAAGGGACCACAACTGGCACAGCTGACCCCAACTGACCAAAGGGATATTCCACACCACATGACATCATGCTCAGCATGTAAATCTGGGGGAAGAAGAAGGAAGGAGGGAACATTCGAAGTGATGGTGTTTGTCTTCTCAAGTAAACGTTACGCATGATGAATCCCTGCATTCCTGGAGAGGAAAAGCGCCCTAAACATCTGCCTGCTGATGGGCGGTAATGAATGATTCCCTTGCTTTCACTTTGCTTACATGTGCGGTTTTTGCTTTACTTATTAAACTGAGATTTTACCTTTCAGATTCTCTCCCACACCGCATCAGGGGTCAATAAGCATGTGGCTATGTGTTGCGAGCTTGCCAGCTGGATTTAAAAAATGACAGCTGTACATATTCTAAAAGAACCTACTCAAACCTTCACAGTTTACTTGTCTATCCCTACCTCAATGTCTCTTCTATCTTCTAAGGTCCCAGTTGGTCTATTAGTCTTATTTAAAATCACTGATGATTTGGCTGTCACGCCCCTTTCTCACTTGCTCGAAGTAGTTAGAAAACAAAGGGAAGTCATCTGGGAGTTGAGGTGTTGTTTTTAAGAAAATCAAGGATACAAATTGGCTTAGGTTTCACAGTCTTCTCACAATTTAATTCTACCATCTGAGACACAGAGGAAACTAATATGCAAGATTCACATGCCTACTTACACATAATGACTGAATTTGCAGAATTACATTTAAATCCTCCATCTCTTCCTCTTCCATCTGTTCTCCTCTTATCCTCCTGCGCATTGGTGACAGTGAGATTTTCTCCCTTGAGGCCAAGATTTCAGAAGGCTAAAGTAGAAAAATTTAGAAAAAAAAATATGCTCAGAATCCGAAACAGTGAAAATATATTGTGAAAACCAAGGGAAAATTTTACTAAAGTGTGCAGTAATCTAGACTCATTCTCACTTAAGTGTATTTTCTTGGCACTTTCCCCAACTGCTTCATACGTGAGATACATTAAACCCCTTTTGCAATTTATGTTGATGTGGATTTCACAAGTCCTTTACTGCACCAGCCATCATACTACACAAACAAAAACTTCAAAATTCTGCTTTTAATATTATACTTCTAAATAAAAATCTGTTGGCTAAATATGTAGCCAAATTACTTTCCCTTAGAATTACTCGGGAAGTGTAACAACAGATTCCTTGCACAGGATTTTGGTCAAAACTCAGGATGAAGAATTTTTATCATTTTGGTTCTAAATTAGGAATAGTTAGAAGACCTTTAAGTCTGTGTGTAATCCAATTTAGGTCTCTTTGTTTCTTCCTATGTTTTACCCAGGGAACAATTTGTTCTAATCTATGCATAAAATCCTCTCAGTTCTATTCTGGTTTTGGTTTTGTGGGTTTTTTTTTGTGGTGGTTGAGTTTGTTTGGATTTTTTTTTAGTAATCAAAATTGACAAGGTTTTGTGATAACAGTTTTTTTTCACATAAAAATTTTCTGTTACAAATCGTATGTCTTACATGCTATTATTTCCATATGAAATCACACTGGCATCAAAAAAATAAATGTAGAACTTCAAATGGCATAACTTAACATGGTTTGCATAACTTTTTCAAAAGCTGCAGTCAGGTCACCCACAAGAGTCACCTCATAACCTCACACTGAGTGTCAACCAATGTCATTGGGAAGCCAAGACACTACAGGGTGAAAGCACAGGGAGAAGAGGTACTGAACCCCAGACCAAGCAAGACTGAATGTTCCTGGCAGTTCATCAAATGTAAGCAAAATCTCTTCTGAAATTCTGTCATAATTTTATTATACTTTAGTCAAAACAGATATTTCAAATGAAATCTCTAGGCTTTGGCAAGCCACATTTCAAAATGACAGCTGATTTCAAGATAAAATTCTGAGCTTGATCTATGAACAGTGCAATCTATTTTGTACTGCCCTTGAGCCTAGTGTCCTCATAACACCGTAAATGTCCAAACATAAGATACCTTATCCAGTATAATGAGTTCATACTTAGAGTAGTTTTAAATGAACATACTGCTCAACAGGATCATGAAATTGCTTAGTAGATAAAGAGATTAACTAAAGGTGTACACTGACTAGCATTCCCAAGGTTGAAATCATCTATCACTGGGAAGGTTGCTGGAGATAAGGGTATTTTAGGTCCTCTATAACAAGATTCCTTCTTAGGAGATACTTTTACAATGTTGAAAATATCAAAAGAAAGTGAAATAATACAAATGTCTGTGTAACACTTGATAAGGATTACTTGAGAGGCAATGGTAAATTAGGAGATTATAGAAGTTTCAAATATTGATTTAACAGTCTCGCACATATAGTGCAATAAAGAAGTTATATCACTAACGCATTTGTTATCTTATGATACAGCTTTTCAAAGATAACACACTTGAGTTTTTTGAATATTCAAATTCTATCCAAACTCCTTTCCTACTTAGTAATAAGGGTCAAAGGTGATATAAAGATGAAAAGAAGAATCCTATGAATCACCCTTTGAGAAGTCTTCATTAATATGACTATTTTAATGAATAAACATATCACCTGTTAAACTTCTTATCAGATACAAAAACTAATAATCAATGTCAAAGCGAAGATTATATGAATTTTTACTTCAAATTAATGTTTACACAAGTCACTGATTTATATTCTGTGCTTAGATGCCTTTCCCTGCCAACCTGCTGTTTCATTGTCTACACTGTCATAGACTGAAGCTCTCAAGTTTACAGGACAACGCACTCAGTCAATTAAACTTAACTTTATGAACTCATCAGGGAAGTAAACAAACATGACAAAAAAGGGCTCAATCTCCTTCATACGAACTAGTTTAACACATGAATTAATAATTCATCACTTAATTCATGAGACTTCTAGCTCACGAAGTCACCATTTCTCCTGACTTGCACTTTTTGACTTACGATTTTAACTAACACACCTACCTGCAAAGTTGTTACGTGACTGAGGATGAGAGTACTCATCCTTCACTCTTTGTCAGAGTGCAGGTACCCCGTGTATAACACACAGAAACATCAGCAGTCCTGTTAAGCCTATTTCAGAAGCTTTTTGGCAAAGCTGATGTATTAATACTCTTACACCTTGGAAGTTATATCTATGCTGCATCCATACATTAGTGAATTCTAAAGAAAATGCCAGACAATCAATGTAAGGGATAAGAGCCGCAGGTGACAACAAGCTGCAGATGACAATGGCTTCATGATGACATTTAGCCCTTCCTGTTCTTCGTGTCCTACCTACATGTAGCTCTAGTGTGGACCTAGTGCTGCTGGTCCTAGCGTACACCAGGCCTTAGCACAGGAATATTCACATAGAATCATAGAATGGAAGAATTATTTCGTTTGAAAAGACCTTTGAGATCATCAAGTCCAACCATACTTGTCCACTACAAAACTGTATCTCTGAACACCTCATCTCCACTTCTTTAAAACACCTCCAGGGATGATGACCCAACCACCTCCTTGGGTAGCCTGTTCCAGTGCATGATAACTTTTTCAGTGAGGAAATTTTTCCTGATATCCGATCTGAATCTTCATCCTGTCCAGATCCCTCTGCAGAGCCTCACCACTCTCAAAAGTTCGACATTACAACCCAGTTTAGTGTCACTCACAAACTTGTGCACTCAATCCCTTTGTCCAGATCACTGATAAAGATATTGAACAGGACTGGAGCTAGCACTGAACCCTGGGGAACACCACTCATGACGAGTCTCCAACTTTATTTAACTTCATTTATTACCATGCTTTGGGCCCACTCATCCAGCCATTTTTTTTAACCAGTAGAGGGTGTGCCTGTCCAGGCCAATGGTAGCCAGTTTCTCAAACAGGATACTGTGAGAAACAGTGTCAAAGGCCTTGCTAAAGTCCAGGTACACCACATGCACAGCTTTTCCCTCATCCATTAAACAGGTAAACTTGTCATAAAAGGAGATAAGATTGATCTGGCAGGACATGTCTTTCATAAACCCACGTTAACTGGGCCTGATCACCCAATTGTCTTGCACATGCTGTATGATAGCACTCAGGATGATCGGCTCTATGATCTTCCCCAGTACTGAGGTCACACTGGCCAGCCTATAGTGCCCCAGATCCTCTCTCTGACGTTTCTTATAAATGGGTGTAACATTTACCAACCTCCAGCCATTGAATCATAGAATCTTCTGGTTGGAAAAGACCTTGGAGATCTACTTCAACCACACCTATCATCTGGCTACACCAATCAAATGGCACTTACGCAGTCAGCCAGCACTGCTTATAGATGAGGTAAAGGGGTTTGGAGAGGACGTCATCCAGCTCTCTTAACTACCCTTGGGATTCCATAGACTTATCCTTAAGGATCCCATCTGGCCCCATGGACCTGTGTATGTCTAGTTGGCAGGTCTCTAACCAAATCCTCCTGCATCGTTGGAGCTTCATTCTCACTGTCTTCTGGCTCAGGGCGCCGAGTATCCCAATGACACTGCACCTTACTATTGAAGCCTGGGGCAAAGATGACATTAAGTACCTCTACTTTGTCTTCATCCCTCGTCACTAGTGCCCCTCCTTCATCAAGTAAAGGAGGGAGATTCTACTTGGTCTTCCTGTTATTGTTAATGTATTTGAAAAATCATTTCTTATTATCGTTCACCAAGCTGGCCAGTTGCAGTTCCAGTTGGGCTTTAGCTCTTCTAATTTTCTCTCCACATGATCTAACCTCATCCTTGTAGTCCTCCTGGGACATTTGCCCCCTTTTCCAAAGCTCATAAACTTTCCTTTTCTTCCTGAGATTGATACAAAGCTCTCTACTAAGCCAAGATGGTTTTCTTCCCTGCTGACTCATCTTAAGGCACATGGGGATGGCGTGTTCTTGTGCCATCAGGATTTTCTTCTTGAGAAGCATTCAGCCCTCCTTGTCTCCTGTGTCTTTTAGAACTGCCTCCCAAAGAACTTTATCAAGCAGCCTTCTAAACAGTTCAAAGTCTGCCCTCTGGAAGTTCAAGACGCCAGTATTGCTGATCCCCCTCTCTGAGAATTCTATCATCTCATGAGCACTGTGCCATAGGTGTCCTCCAACAGTCACATCTCCCACAAGGCCTTCTTTGTTCACAAAGAGCAGATCCAGTGGAGCACCTTCTCTAGTTGGTTCACTCACCCTTTGTGTTAGGAAGTTGTCTTCCATACACTCAATGAACCTCCTAGATTGCTTCCCTTCTGTTATACTTCCAGCAGACATCTGAAAGGTTGAAATCCCCCACAAAACTACAGCTAACGATCGGGAGACTTCTCCCAGTTGCTTGTAGAACAGCTTGTCAGTCTCTTCATCCTGGCTGGGCGTTCGATAACAGACTCCCACCACTACATCTGGCTTAGTACCCGTTCCGTCATTTTAACCCACAAGTACTCAACTATTATTACTATTATTGAATTCTATGCAATCAAAACATCTTCTAATATAGAGTAACACCATCACCTCTCTTTCCCATACTATGCCGCCTGAAGAGTTTGTAGACACCCATGGAAGCACTCTAGTTGTGTGAACCATCCCACCATGTTTCTGTAACGGCAATTATATCATAGTTTTCTTGCCTTGCCACACTTTTTAGCTCCCCCTGTTTGTTGCCCATGCTGTGTGCATTAGTGTCAATGCATTTCAGTTGGGCTGTTGTTTCCACGTTTTCCCTAAGGGGAATAGCCATAGTTCCTAAGTGTTTTCTAGTTGTGATTTGCGGCTCATGAATACTCTTTGAATTCTGGCTGCCACCTGGAGTGCTATCCCTCACTTCCACTGAGGTGACAAACCAGGCGCCCTCATTAGTACTTCATACCTCAGAACCTGAGGTGTCATTTCCATGTTCTATACTATCAAGCCCAGTGTTGTTCCTCTCCTCCTTCCAAACTTCTTTAATTATCTCTCAATTAGCCCTACCACCTTCTTGGAAAGCCCTTTGGGGACAGGTATACCCCATCGTTTACCAGCAGGCCTGGTGTGTAGGTCAGCCCATTGTCAAAGAACCCAAAGTTCTGTTCTTCGCACCAGGTTCAGAGACAGGTATTTAATTCCTGGCTCTTCCCACTCCTTCTCTCACTATTCCATATGACAGAAGAGAAAACTACCTGTGCACTCGAACACTTCACCATCTGTCCTAAAGCCTTAATGTCCTTTTTAATTGCCCTAAGCTTTCTAGCTGGCTTTTCATTATTTCCAAACTGAAAGATGAACAGTGGGTAGTAATCTGCAGATTTAATTTGGGAGTTTCCTTGCCAAGTCTCTGACAGGGGCCTCAGGTAGGCAACAGCCTTCCCTGTTTAATGGGTCTGGTCTGCATATTGGATCTTTGGTTCCTTTTAGGAGGGAGTCTCCAATAACTACGGCCCTGCTCTTCGTCTTTACAGAAACCAGTTTAGTTGACGGCTTTGGGTTTCTTAACCTGGTGAACGTCTCCAGGCTGTGAGAACTGTCAACAATGGCTGTCAGCTCCACTTGCAGACCATTATATCTATTCTACAAGGAAACCTACAGGCCCAAGTTTAAAACAGGGAAATCACACTGGCTGTGAAGAGCAAGAAGCCACTGCCATTTTCCTCCATCTCCTAAATCACTCTCCTTGGCTGAGCAGATAGAAGATGGAGTGTCCTCTGTCACACAAGGCATGTCTGCTTGTTGAGGCTGAGACAGGGAGCAGAGAGTGTTGTCCCAGAAGTCAATGTCTCTTCCACACTTTCTGATAGTCCTTCATCTAGTCATCTCCTCCCTGAGTTCTGTCACCAGGAGGGGAACTTTCTTTACCCGAGCACAGCCCCCACAGGTGACTTTGGCACTGGCATCCGATATTGTGCAGGAGGGGGGCATATTCTGCAGCTTGGTATCTGTGTGGCTGCATGCACCCATGGGACTTGGTTTGTGAGGCTGTATCGGTTGTGTCTGGAGCAAGTCTAGGAGATAAGGTCACAACCTGCCAGACAGAGCATTGTTCCTAGATTCCCCAGGTTTTTGTGAAATAGTATCATGAGGTGAAACCTGTTTGAAAGCATGATTCAGACAAAATGAGGCCTTGGATGTATCTGCCCAACTCTGATCCATTATACATGAAGTCCCTCCACCTATAATTGTTCAGATATGCATGGGAAAAGTAAAAAACTTAGAGATGAACCACTGACATACACTTTACACCCTTGTAACATACTTGAGATGGGAAACCAGAGGGCAATAATGCCTTAGGTAATAATTATCAGTTAGCTTTAGATATGGATAAATTCAAAGAGATCAGCATCAAGCTTCACAAACAGCAAGGCCACTAGTGGCTTTTGCCAACATCCTATATTAGAAAGTTTTAAATGGTAATGAACAACAACCTCTCAGTGGAACAACATCCATGGCTACCTAATACATCCAACACTGTCCAGAATATTGAGCCTGAAGTAGAGTCCCTACATGGGGAAACTAGACATTAGACATGACTCAAAAGCATTGGTTGGTTGAAATCCCCACTTCCCCAAGACTGTGGTGACAGTTATAACAGGAGTGGAGGAGCAGGGACCTTGGTCTGTGACATGATGTCTTTATCAAGCATGTGCCTCTGTATGTGTTAACAGATTACCATCTCCTTCTGCACCACTGCTGCTTAGAAAAAACTTCCACATTTTATATCAAGGAGCAGTATGGTTCTGTTCTTGTAGATTCCTCGCGGTGAGATCACCGCAGAAAAAACGGAAATTCTTGTTGCCCTAGTAGAATACTGAAAAGAGTCAAAGTGAGACACATACACTTATCCATTTTACCTACAACCAATATTTCTGTGAAGTAACTCAGTGTTTCAATGGCTGGTCAGAAAGCTGCTAAATCCACATGAAAAGAAGAAGTAAACATCCAGTTGGCGGTCGGTCACCAGTGGTGTTCCCCAGGGTTCGGTATTGGGTCCCGTCTTGTTTAATATCTTTATTGATGATCTGGATGAGGGAATTGAGTCCATCATCAGCAAGTTTGCGGATGATACCAAGCTGGGAGGAAGCGTTGATCTGTTAGAGGGTAGGATGGCCCTACAGAGGGACCTGGACAGATTGGAGAGATGGGCTGATTCTAATGGGATGATGTTTAATAAGTCCAAATGTTGGGTACTTCATTTTGGACACAACAATCCCAAGCATAGCTATAGACTGGGGACAGAGTGGCTGGAGAGTAGTCAGGCAGAAAAAGACCTGGGAGTGCTGGTTGACAGGAAGCTCAACATGAGCCAGCAGTGTGCCCAGGTGGCTAATAAAGCCAATGGCAGTGAGCAGGACCAGAGAAGTTATCATCCCCCTGTACTCAGCACTGGTCCGGCCTCATCTTGAATACTCTGTACAGTTCTGGGCCCCCCAGTTTGGGAAAGATATTAGTATGCTGGAGTGTGTCCAGAGGAGGGCAAAGAAGATGGTGAAGGGGCTGGAGCACAAGCCCTACAAGGAGCGACTGAGGGAGTTGAGGCTGTTTAGTCTGAAGAAGAGGAGGCCCAGGGGAGACCTCATTGCTCTCTATAACTACCTAAAAGGAGGTTGTAGTCGGACAGGAGTTGGTCTCTTCTCTCGGGTGACCAGTGACAGAACTAGAGGGCATGGACTCAAGCTTTGTCAGGGAAAGTTTAGGCTTGATATGAGGAAAAAGTTCTTCACTGAAAGGGTGATTGGCCATTGGAATGCGCTGCCCAGGGAGGTGGTGTAGTCGCAGACCCTGGAAGTGTTTAAGGGGAGACTGTATGAGGCACTGAGTGTCACGGTTTAGATGGTGATATTAGTGTTGGTGTTGGTGTTAGTGTTGGGTTATATGTTGGACTCGATGATCTTGGAGGTCCTTTCCAACCTTATAATATTGTGATACTGTGGTACTGTGAAGCATAGAGTGGCTGAACTCCTGATCTTGAGCTTCCCATTGCACACATCTCAGATGAGGAGTCAGAACACGTGAATACAATAGCTAAGAGAAAGAAGACTTTCCCTACACCCACCCACTTTGTTTCACAGTAGCGTAATGATTCTTAGAACTGACAAGGATGTCAGTTCTACCTGGACAGATTTGCTTTTCTCAAGAGAATATCTTAAACTCTAGGCAAATTGGGCAAGTTTAGCCACTGGGTAGTCATAACTACAAGACTCACAGGTTCATACGGAAAATTAACAATACCATAATTCTCTACAGTAAGGAAGGAGCCTTGGAGGAAGTATTCTTGACAATGTTTGATCTTTGTTTTAATGATGTTAACTAAATATGCAGAAAGAGCCTCAAAGCATGACTGAATAAACATCACTGAGAACAAGGATACATTTTTGCCTCTACTTTTCTTACCAAATATTTATTCCCTGAATATAGAATGCAATCACCAATTCATTTGAGGTGTTCAAAGAGATCGGATTGTGATTGAGACTATTTAAACATTTTTTCTCGAAGATTTAAGGACTCATTTCTTCCTGACATATTCTGTTGTCAATGAGTGAACTTTATACTTCCCATTTTGTAACTCAACTGTGAGTTATTTGCATTTGAATATTTCTTGGATCTTTTCAATTATTATGCTCTAAAGAAATGTTATTCTTCCAGGAAGATTTATAGAAGAGGTTGGTTGCTTTTATCTCTCCTTCTGCAAAAATATGCAGGAAAGGTGTGAAGTATCAAAAGACGATCGGTTCAAGGTTATATCAAGAGATACTCTTGTACGTAGTAAACTCTTGTATCAAGATTATATTAGCTGGATAAGCATTAAAACTGGAGTTGCTTTTTTAGTGATTTGCATAAACATCTCGCTTCTTATTGGGGTCTGACATCAAGAGATCAGCATTGAGAAAGATGTCCCAGGGTTGACTCCATTTTTGGAGAACTGAATGACTCTAGCTGCAGAATGATACTCTTAAGTTGTATACTAATATCAGTAAGCCAGGGTGACATTTTATGAATCAAATCTGAAAACTTACTTCAGTCACAGCTCTGCTAAGTGAAGTACAAATGATTTGTAAATAATATCTGCATAAATTTTATTTGAGAAAAGATCAGTAAGTGTCTGTATTAATTTGCTATTGGAATTAAATTATTTTTCTTGAAAAAGGACACCTAGGTTTAACTTCATTATCCACAACATAACTATAACATAATCCTGACAGTTTAGTAACATATATAAAACCAGCACTCTTTGCTGCTAGAGACCTTGAATATATATAAATACAGAAAGCATGAGATTAAAAAAAGGTATTGAGCTTACATGTGTTGTACTAAGTCTCTATTTAATCAGCCGTCATGTTATTAGCCACTGCAGTACAAGCATAATAATGCCTAAAAAATTTCCTCATTTTTCTATTTCCACTTACATGTGAATTACTATGACAGACTTCAAATCATTTCCTCTGTTTTTTAGTAACTAAAAATTGAATGACTCCCACCCTTAACAGGAAGTTTGTCCCTAGTGATCTATGGTGCATCATCGTGGTTTTAGAGATGAGGGCAATCTGTCTCTAGTAACAGATAGCAGATACCAAGTTTTAATTTCCTTCTTTTTGAATAGGATAAAAAAACTTTATTTACATAAAATAATTATTAATAAATACACACTTATGCATAAAATGAAAGCTATAATTAATAAATACAAAAATGTTTTCAACTAGTATGAGCAATATCAGTAATTAATACAATTTTTTGTCTTTGTAAGAAATAACAGAAACTCAGAAATTATTTTTTATTAAGATATTTGCAATCCTCTAAAGGGAAGAGTTCATTAGGACACAATCTCCTGCTCTTTCAAAAGAAAATTATTCTTGCTTGTTAGCTAGTTTTTTTTAAACTAAACATATTGTGAAAGTACTATGAGAAATAAATTTTTATTTGTTACACAGTAGTCACAAAGGTAACAAAAAAGGCACTTAATTAGAATTTTAAAACTAAGTTAATAATAATGATACTGTGGTAGATCTCCTCTCCATATGACTTGAACACAAAATGAACAACAATTTAGTTGAAATATAGATAATTCTGATACAATCTATAAGTTTGTAACTGTCATGCAAACTGTCACTATGGGGGGAAAAATTATACCTTATGAAAGATAGAATATATTTTCTGTGAGGCAGAGGTGATCTAGCAAGAATACAAACCAGCTTTTTGTCTGCATTGATTTTATTCGTCGATTAGCAGAACCATTTGCAAAGTGATTGTGAAAGAGCTGCATAATTTAACAGATCTGTTAGTGAGCTTTTACTGTTATAAGAAAACGACAAGGCTGCAGGGTCACAAAATGAAAGCTGTCTATTACATTATGTTACCAGTTGCAAAAAAAAAAAAATCACATTTCATTACTTGCAGATCATGCTTATTGTGAGAGAACTCTGCAATCCTTTGAGGTATGTTTTTATGGTACACTCCCTAAGAGAACTCTTGAAGAACTCCAAGAATACAGCTTGTAGTCATTGACAGCACTGCACTGAGTCTGCACTGCGTAGTAAGTTATTCTGTTTGTACCTGGTTACAATGACACCAGGTAACCCCTGTATCAGATGAAGATACTCTAATCTTTCTGGTTGAGTTTGTTGGACTATAAGCATGAGTACCTGAAAGCCTAAAGTACATGTAAAATTTTGCCCATTTTATTTTTTTACTTTATGTGATGCTTCCTTAAATGGCAAAATTATTTATATCTTTCTTCTTTTGTATCACTGAAAAGGGGGAGAAAAAGCCATAACTTCTCCTGCAAATTCTCCCTTGACATTATCTGAGAAGAAAACTTATTTCTATACTCTTATAGGCTTCTTTATTAACTGCTGATTCCTTAAGGCATCTGTTTTATGCTTCGTCTTTAACTTTTCACTTGAATGTTGACTTAAAAGGTGATATGGGTGATTTGAAATTCCTAGTAAGAATTGATGAATCTCAGAAGCATTCAGACCTGATTTTTCCCTCAATTTCATTTATATAATTTTGTGTAGTCCTTTCTACAGTGTTTTCAAATTACTTCAGGTAATAGCCATAACCTGTGGACCTGTTTTCTGTGTTTAAGAACTAAAAAAAATTTGTACAACATAAGTTCCCAATATTTTTGTCTTTCTTGTTAAGTAAATGGAGTTATTTCAATGGAGTTATTTGAAGTTAGTTAAATTTTCACTTAGTTGGCTTATCAGTTCACATTGAAGTCATGCATATGAACTAGTTTATGAGCTAGTCATTAGTACCTATCTGAAATATTAATATCCTAGAGCATAAAGGGAACTCAAATGTAATTTTATTAAATCTGAAGACTCAGGAAAGAACTTCCTGGTGGGTATATATTGAAGGGAAGGACTCTACTGTTTTTCTGAGGATTAGTTAGCTTTGTTTTTATTTACAAATATGAGGCAACTCTTAACTTACATCTATTGACAGTACTGAAAACTTATATGAAAAACGATGTCCTGTAGGAGTTGATCTCCATGTTGCACTAAAACAATTTTGTAGAGGAATTGAGATTGCTTACAAATGAGAGAGATTATCATGAATATCAGCAACACAGAGATCAGCTGACGCTTAATGTTTGTGAAATTATTTGCTAAATTCACTGACGATAAAACAGTGGGAAGGACTACTTAGAGTCAGTGTCACATTCATTTGTTTTCATGCTACAGTATCTTCTCTGACATCAGAAAAAAGATATCAGTGTAAAACTAGAGTAACAAAGCAACATGTCAAGTTCAAACTGGTATTCCAGTGTACTTCTTTTTTTCTAAAATATGTACTGCAAAACCAAGGGAAATCTATATTTTTATAGAAAACAGAAGGAATTGTTGCTAATGTGTTTCATCTAAGTCAGTGGAAGTGATGAAATAAGTCACATTACAGGAGATAAGTAACGTAGTACATGATTTGTCAGTATATAAAACCAAATATTAACGTATAGACACATATTTTTACTTTCGTCTTTACTATTGTCTCAAATTGTTGCTTTGTGAAACTATGTAAAAAAATGAATGATCTATAGAAGAGGACAAGAGGCACACTGACTTCAAGAAAAAGACACAGAGGCAGGAACCCAGAAGGTAGAATAGACATACTGTTTCTTTTCAACACGGAGTTTATCCGTGTTAACTGGACATTAACTGGATTAGCGGACACATCATTACCTATAGCACCGCTAAGAAAACAACAAGGAAAAGAATGTAGGAATTATTTTCTATTCACCAAATTTGTTTCAACCATATTTTGTGTATGGGTACATCACCTTTAGTTAGTAATGAGAGGAATTTTGTTTATAAAGAGTGCATCTCAGGGCAACAAACTTGGAAAATCATATGATCATGGAATATTTTATGTAGGAAGGGACCTTAAAAATCATCTAGCTCCAATGCTCCTGTCATGGATAGAGACAACTTCCACTAGAATAAGTTGCTCAAAGAGTGAGCCAGCCTGGCCGTGAATACCTCCAGAAACTGGGCTTCCACAACGCCTCTGGGTAACCTCTTCCAGTGATTCAACAAATTCACAGTAAAAAAAAAATCTTAGTAATCTCTAATCTAACTTTACCATCTTTCAGCTTGAAAACGTTACTCCTCATCCTATGACTAAACACCCTTGATAAAGAGCCCCTCCCCAGCTTTTCTGTAGGCTCTCTTTAAGTACTGGAAGGCTACTGTTAGGTCTCCCTAGAGCCTTCTCTTCTCCAGGCTGAACAACCTCAACTCTCTCAGCCTGTCCATCTATGGGAGGTGCTTAAGCCCCCTGATTATCTTTGTGGCTCTCCTCTGGATCTGTTCTAACAAATCCATTTCCTTCTTGTGTTGAGGATTCCAGAACTGAACTCAGTAGTCAAGGTGAAGTCTCATGAGAACAGAGTAGAAGGGGAGAATTACTTCCTTTGACCTGCTGGTCACACTTCTTCTGGTACAGTCTAGGACACAGTTGGCTTTCTGGGCTGCAAGTGCACATTGCTGACTCAGCTGAGCTTCCAATCCACCACCACCCCCAAGCCCTTCTCTTCAGGGCTACTCTCAATACACTCTCCGCCTAGCTTGTGTTTGTGCTTAGGACCTTGCACTTGAGCTTGTATAAATTCATGAGGTTTGCACAGGTCCATCTGTCAAGCCTGTAAGGGTCCCTCTAGATGGCGTCCCTTCCCTCCAGCATGGAGGCGTTCCTTCCCTCCACATCACACAGCTTGGTATCATCAACAGACTTATTGAGGTTGTCCTCAATTCCACTGTCCACGTCCACGACAATGATGTTAAACAGTACTGGTCCCAATATCAACCCTTGCAAACCAGCTCCCATCACTGGTCTTCACTTGGACATTGGTCAATTGACAATAACTCTTTGAGTGTGACCATCCAGACAATTCCTTATACACCTAGTCATCCACCCATCAAATTATGTCTTTCAAATTTAGAGACAAGGATGTTGTGCAGTAAAATGTTGAACGCTTTGCTAAAGTCCAGGTAGAAGATGTCTGTTAGCCTTCCTTTATCCGCTAATGCTGTAGTCCTGTTGTAGAAGTTCACCACTTCAGGCAATCAAATCTGAGTTGTGATTATATGATCAAATATAAAATTGTTGTGAAACACAGGATACCACCCTTTTGTTTACTTTGATTACAGATGAACAGAGTCTGAACCAAATAATTTACAATAAAATATTTATTAACTGCTCACCAGCTACTGCAAACTGGCATTAAAACAACTGCATTTGCAGTTAACTACTTATGTTAAGTAAGTTGTCCCATGGCTCAGTTTCTATTTTTTACCAGATTCTGGCCAAATAATTTAAAATTTTAACAGTCTACGCCCCTATGCTCTAAAGAATTGCTTTAAAGACATTTTTTTTATTTAGTTGGTTTGGTTTGGTGGGTTTTTATTTTGGTGGGAATATAACATGGTTTCATTGAAACAACAGACAGCCAGAGGCTGGAGATGAAAAAGCCAGGCAAGTTAGAATTCAGCTTTTCCTATTATCATAATAGCTCCTCTTTGAGTTCTTTGTCACCATTGTAAGCTATTAATGTTTTATAACCTTTTAGATTAGGTTTTAGTCTCTTGAAAGTAAAAAAGGAATATATCTTCTCACTTTACAAAGACAATCTTACTCGATTAAAATTGACTTTCCTTGAACAAAAGATGGATCACAGAATAATCAGCTGTTGTTGTATTGAGTTACATTGTTTTGCTTAGTTTAGTCAATAGAGTTGAATTGCCGGTTGTTGAAGGATCTAATTTTTACTACACTTATGACATATTTAAGAGGAACTTCCTTAGTGGCATTTAACTCATAAGAGCAAACACGCACACTGAAAGGTCTTTTTAGGGTTTTGTGTGTGTGTTTGTTAGGATTTTGCATAGCTTAGTTGTCAATTTTCAGAATAGTTATCTGTGGACTGTTACATATTTTCAATATTTTATTAAACGAATAGTTCAAAATCACAAAGGCATGAATGATTTTAGGTTCATAAAACTCCACTTTGTGTTATTAGAATTAAATATGTTGATGAATGGTGATATTTCAGTGTATTGGTGTACATAGCAAAAAAATTTAATTCAGACCCTCAGAAATCCATCCAACTTCCGCAGACCCTAATGGTCTTTTGTGCTTCTCATAAGCTGTCTTTCAGTAATTGTGAAACATGTATCTCTTAATCTCTTAGTTTTTTGATACTAAATTATATATAACACACCTTAAAAACTTTAATTTTTTAAAAAAGCCTACAAATATTATAGGTAATCTCTTCATGCAAATTATGCTAAGGCACGCGGACATGAAATATAACAGCAGGTATTTATAACATGACATAATGGAAGAACTGAGTCAGTAGTTTATCAAATCAGTCTAACCACAATTGACAAAAGAGATGTGCTTCTTTGTCTTAAGATAGAGCAATTTTTGCTCATGAAAGTGGAACCAAAGAGGAACCCCAATCCTGGTTCTGAATTTACTCTGCTGTAAATATTTTCACCTGGTAGATTCTCTAAGAATTTCATTAAATGGCTACATGATATCACCAGTATTAGGCAATCTTTAGTGTATTATTTTTATCAAATAATTCATAAGAACTACTTATATCCATTTATTATCTTACTATGTTTTACTGACTTTGACATTCTTTTTTCATTATTAGATGTAATTGTAATTAAATTTTTATTTCAACTAATGTTTTGAAATCCTTTTTTTCTCTGCTTTAGGATCCTTGGATTGCCTGAGGTCTACATGTCCCGTTGAGAAACTTCATTTCAACTCAAATCAAATTCACAGGGAAACGGTTTAAGATTAAAACTAAAACCATAATTTTTTTCTTCAAACTTTAATAATTTCTTTAGAGGGAGAGGAAGTGTGTATTTTTATACTGGAATAGGACTAGAATTTACAAAGTCCAGGAAGAGTAAGGAGAAAATTTTGATGTTTTTAATATATAATTCAGCTGAATAATTAGTTAGGCATTTATTCCCACTTAAAAAGAGATCTGAAACAAAGACCTATGGAAAGAAAATTCTGCAAGAACATAACCTCAAACCCAGGGGAATGTGGTACCAAAGTGAAGCTGGTGTTTTCTCATTGGCACAGACCTACTCTACCATAGAAAATGCAAGCAGGCATATCTTCTTCTGGATGCTTAATCAGTGACCTACAGCGTATCAGAAGAATTCTACACCTATTCTTCCCCAGCTCGAAGTCTGAGAGTGGAGCCTATAGTAATCCTCCAAATCTGTGTATGCTTCAGAAGTAGCCGAAATTAGACTATTCATTATTTCTAAGTTTTTCCCTTTTTTTTCTTAATTAAACCATATACAACATCTAGCACAAATTCCAAGGGTAATTTTTACTGTCTGCAGAGCTTCCTTGTTATACAGTTAATCATTTTACAAAATCTCCAAAAATTGAATGTTCTCTGACATGAACCAACTGCAAACCCACAGATAGGAAATATACTCAGCAAAGATTACAACATCAGTATCATATGTAGACATAAATGCCAAGACAGATGTTGTTAAAACAATCAGCAGCACAGTGCAGAACAGAATTTACTAAATCTTTTCCAAAACAAGTTGTAGGGAGTTCTATGTGAAAGGAGGAGTCAGAACAGGCAGTGCAGAAGATTGTCCTTAAGATGTGTGGTAAAGTTAAGGAATTCTTTGCAGTAGGAAGATGCAGATACTAAAATTTTATAACAGCATGTGGAATACTAGGCAATATGATAAAAATAAGAAGAGGATAGGTTCTCTATATGTAACCATAATGACTGGACACTATTGATAGTATTGAGGAAAAGAATCATGAGTGTTCATCTTGTTTCCCT
The DNA here is from genome assembly GCA_033556795.1 of Tapera naevia. NCBI lineage: Eukaryota > Metazoa > Chordata > Aves > Cuculiformes > Neomorphidae > Tapera > Tapera naevia. Next base: position 2,513,898 of record JAUMJJ010000236.1, on the reverse strand, counting down.
ACACTGTGTTAGGGTCACTTTTACTTGCTATCAGAAACAGGTTAAGTGAACCATTGCAGTGATGCAGTATGTTCACCACTATGTTTTTAACACGTTCCTGAATCCAGAGCATCAACATGTGGGAGAACTCTCAGATATTTAAATACTAAACCTAATGGTCCACTGTGAAAAACTGTAGGCTTAACTCCATCCAAAGTGCTTGTCAACTTAGAGAAGTTTTACTACAACATATGAATCAATCGATAAACTTAATTTTGCTTAGATCTGCTGTCAAAAAAAAATCATAGGAAAAACCATAAGGAGGAAAAAAGCTTTCCTACTAATCATCAGCTCTGAAAAATGCACAGTTAACTTCTAGAAAGCGTAAGTTTACGTCTTCTCCAGACTCATTTTTCCCACAGCTGGATCAGATTTTTTAAAATCATCATAAATGATTTGAAGAATATAATCATTATTAATAAAGTCTGAAGATGGCATGAAATGCCCCTCCCTCAGTTCTCAAACCAAATTATTCTATAATCTGATGCTCTCCCTCTCCTTTTCTCCCTGCTCTCAAATCAAATCAAGCAATACTGTAAGTTCACACTGCAGTCAGATATTTAAAATTTTTGTTGTTAATCATCTACATCCATGTAAGCACTGTCACCACAAACTGTAATTTACAAAAATTGTAAACTGTAATTGGTGTAATTGTCACCACCAAACTGTAATTGGTGGTGAACCCCAAATTTAAAATAAATGTGTATTCGATTTATTTATAATAAAAAGGATTCATTCTATAATAGTAAGAAATCTCAACTATAAAAAGAATAAAATATTTTCACTCTTTTCGGTGTTAAAATTTATGTATATATACATATATTTCAGAGTAAAGATGATTCTTGAACATTTATGTTGAGAGTCCATATGTGCTACGCTTTAAACACAATCTATACAATTAAGTGCACTTATGTATTTCTCTTAATAGTGGCTGCTAGCCACGTATTTCCTTTCTAGGCTTGCATGTTGTTTTCTTGTCTTTCAGTCTGCTAACATGCATACTAAAAAGACATGGCATATTTTTCATTACACTATGAAAACTATTGATACTGACTTTCAGTAAATATTTTCTGAATGCAGACACCTCATGCAATGAAAAACTTATAATTCTAGGTCTTTGGAAATAAAGGTACTCTGGTATTTCTGTCTTTAAATTGACAGTCAAATGGGGTTTCCTACTCTCTTGAGACCTAATTAGACTTACAGTGTTTTATGTAGCATTTCTAAGGGCATGGGTACTTCACGGCGTCTTCTGTTTATGCTACTGGTGCTGCTGCTCTTCTATTTCAGAAACAATTTTGGTGTAAACAGGATTACCATTCCCTCTATAAAAGAAATTTTTGTTACTTCTATGTTGTTTATATGAGCTGCTGAAGCTATGTTTTCTATTGCACAGTGTTCTGATGGTTTGCTACACCTGCGTATATTGAAAATACACCAGAGAAAAGTACATATAAGGAAAACATCATTTTTTAAAACTTATCTCAAGATAGTAAAAAAAGAAGTCCACTTACTAGTAAGGAATTAGGTTAAGAGTTGTAAAGAATATTTTAAGACACAAATTCCATTTGTTTTCTGAATATTTGTTTATTTCTCTTCTGTTTATGTTGAGAGTTTTGAATGAGTTTTTATAATAATTGGTCATCATAGTTGGATTTCTCCCAAACACAAAATATATGCAAGGGACAAGAGAGCACTTGCTTTTCGACACATAGGCATATCGCGCTCAGCAGAAATAAAAAATTAAGAATCAGAAAATAGTGTGTCATCAACCAGTAACTAGTAGAGAGGAAGAAATGTATGGGCTTTTAAGGGAAAGACTGAGGAACATGATTTCTACTGAAAAAAATCAATTTAATAACAAGAACAGATGAGTTATCTCCAGCAAGATGTTTTGTAATAGACTGTTAGCTATATTAAAAAGGGAAAAGAAGCATTTTTTCTTTATTTTTGTGGTTATTATTTTACTTACATGGCAGGTATGGATACTTTGAGTGCTACATAGTGAAAACAGGTGGACAAACAAAAAATTTGCTTTGTTATTCTATAGACAGCATCTGAGCATGATTAAAGATTGTGTACTTTCAAAATCAAGACGACTCCTATGTCGACATAATTCCATGATTAATTAAGGAAGAGTGAAAACCACTAAGTATCCTATTCTTTTTTTTTCCCACAAAGAATGTAATATTGGCAATGTATTTACAGTGCATAAAGGACACCTTTTTGAACAAAAAGGAGTTTGCGTATCCTTTAATAACTTCTACAGAGGCCTTATTTAGCATCCTTCTAGATGGATTTCATAAGCAAGAGCTGAGCCCTGGTATAGAGACTGATACTTTTTATAAACTTCATAAAACATGTTTTATAGGTTACTGAAGCACCTTCAAAAAAAAGGTCAAGGACATCTTACTTGCATCAGACAGTAGTCCGGCGTAACTAATAAATGATCTCGTGTTTCTGATCTTACTACTTCTTCCTAATACAAGCCTCATCAAATCAAAATACAATATTCAGAACCATACGAAGGACAATGAGCATTTGGAGCTAAGCTTTCTCTATACCTGTACTGTCTCAGATGGAAACCTTATACATCTTTTGTAAATGTCTTTCTGACTCTAAGCTGAGAATCTAAGCTGCATCCGATTGGGATTTCTGTCAACTCAGAATTTACAGGTACACTAATAAAAATGTGCCTGCCTGTACAATGAGCAACAGCAAAAGTCCATCCTGGCAAGGAGAGAATACCTAAACAGCAGAAACTCAGCAGACTGGAAACCTGAGACAACTTGTTTCCCTAGGAGGTGCACAAAACCACACATTTTAAAAGGTTTCTGTGAAAATCCTCAAGCTCAAAGACACAATGAATACACTTTATATGACTGTAACTGAATACCTTTAAAGTTTAGAAGACTCCAATTTCTTTCCCTTTCTTTTTTTTTCCTCAGAAGTAAGGCTCAGCATAAGAAAGTGGGAAAAAAAAATCACATAAACATTTCCCCTAAAGCAAACATCAGACTTTTTATGATAAAAAGAGTGCAAAAATTAGAGAGATGGATTTTAAACCACATGAACATAACTGACCATTGGGCTGCAAACACATAATTTTTAAAAAACTGCTTTTTATTTCTCTAAAGCAAAATATAATATTATATTTTTTTGCTAAAGTAGAAGAGGTTGGTATGTTTTCTGTTGTTTCTTTTTTACTTACTTATCTGTATGTCATTCTCTTCTTCATATATGATCTAATCATAGATGCTGAGATTATCAACAGCATTCTGCTACAATTTTGTGGTGTATCAATCTCTAAAAAAATTATCTGTAGTCCTTCAGGATGTTTTTCATGTCTTTTGAAACCATGAACAACCAAAGGCCTATGTTGAAACTTATTAGGACTTAAACCTACTTGATAAGTGTTTTGGGTTATTTATTTGTAGCCTGAATTAATGTGAAAACATTGAGAAGTACATTGACACAATATTATGAAATATCATGAAAAAATCTAAATTCTCATAGTTTTTATCATTCCTATTCTAATACATTAAGAGCTGCAGGCAGCTTGAAACTATTGAGACAAACAAGATTTTTTTATATTTATGGAGGACAATCCCAAATTCCAATCCAATATTTAGACTACCTGATTGATCTGGCAGTTCAGGACACTGACATCACTGCTCGGTAATCAATGGAGAAGACAGCATTTTCATTTTTTTGTCATAAATCTCAATAAAATTTCTTTAAAACTGGTTAATCTCAACCAAATATATAAGCTTTAATAAAAAGAAAATTTTTGTGTAAATGTTTTTTCTCACTGAATGAAATTCTTCTTTAAATTCCTCATTTGAATACAACTACAACAAAATATTCTCTTAACCCACCTATTTCTTATCTTTTTTTTGCTGAATGAAAAAATTCTGTAAGTGTAAATTTTGATTGGATTGTGACAACACCGAGGATTCATAACCCAAGATGTGAGAAATTCTCTAAAGACAGAAAGCAAGATGACAGATCAGGAAGCCAAAGTCATTTAAAACCTCAAACATAGCAAAGATGACGTACTGGGTAGAAAAAATTAATCAGACTTTTATGATTTAAGATGCAGGAGTGCTGGATCATGGCATCATTTTCTCACATATTCCACTCTCTGTGCAGTTATGCATTGGATAAATCATTGTGAGAAAAGTATGGATCTTTTTCTATAGCATGTAAGTGAAAATAACAATATTAAGATAAACATACTGTGGGTCAGTAGATGCAGTGACATCTAGTCAAGTTTGATTCAGCTCCTGTGTTGACTAATAAGTACCTGCCTACAGTTATTCACTCTGAGCACAAGGATTCTTGTTGCTGCTACTGCTGCCCTCACTCTGAAATACTTCAAACAGGGAAATATTTGTTTTCTGTATGGCAACTTATCCAATTATTTATGATTCCTAGAAAATGTCACAGAAATAATTTTCCCTATATCTTTCTCTTATTCTTCCACTCTCTCTCTCACTGCTAACGAATAACTGGGGAGGAGGCCACTGCCAAAACTTCTGAAATAGGGTAGTAGACTTATTTTTATGTGAACTTACAGGGATTTTTGTTGCAGGCAAGTAAAATCACAACTGGGAAGAAAATGGTCACTTAAAACAATATTTCCTATTTCATGCAACAGTGTTTACTTAAAAAAGATGTTCACTAATCAATAAGACAGAATAAGAGTGGAGGATTTGATTCTATTTTTATACTCTGCACAAATGCATTTTTCTCATAGCATATTTTACTGCTATTGATATCTAAGGCATACTACAATTCATTTCAGTCAAAATAGAGCTGGAATAATTTTTTTGATAATAAAAATTGTGAAACTGCCCCCAAAAAAGGAAATTAATATAAAATCTGTCAGGTGGAACTAGAATTTTGGTACCCTGATGCATTTTATATCAACTTTAAAAAGAAAAATCATCTGCTGTAAACTATAGTGCATTAAAGGCACTCCTAGAACAATGTATTTTGTTTAATAAGTCCACATACTTGGAGAACAACCTAAGATGCAGAGTCTTTAGTGGAAACAACAGTAAGATTTGCCTGGAAACTCCAACCTTGTCCCAAGTAAAATATTAAAGAAGGCAAATAATTTTAAATAGCCTGCAATTATAACACCAAGGTTTTGCTGGTTTTAGAAAGCTACATTATTGACTTGAGAAAGAGCTCAGTCATTTACTGTGTAGAAACTATGAAGGTTTGCCCATTCCAAGCTATTAAATGGGATGAATTTTGTAGGAATTACCTCATTATATTAAAAGGTAATATGTATTTCATCATTCACATGTATTTCAGTGCCAGCAAAATAAAGTTAAACCAAATATCACATTGGATCTGTTGTGTTGGAATTTGATCTAAGACATATGCATTGTCTGCTTAAGAGCAGAGTTAAAACTGGGCCACCCACTTGGAAAAAAGGATTGAAATTAGAATAATCGCTATAACAGAAAGGAATAAGGCAGAAATGACAGAAAAAGTTCTTTAAAAACTTAACCTCAATTATGCTCACCTTCACTGCTGTCACGGAAACTACCTTTAAATGAAGATACAGAGGAGGGAAAAAAAATTACTTGTCACTAAACTGCGCCTTAAGAAAATTACGAAACTGAGTCAGAAAGTCTACAATATCCTGGGACAAGAACTACAGTCCCACGTCCCACAGAAGAATCATAGCAGCCCATGCACTTTTATATCCACATACTGTGCCTGACTACGTGCACATTCTAAGGTCATGTTCTTACTCAGAATATAATTATTGACTATAACAGAGTTCAGATAGTTAGATCACCAAGTATTATTTTTGAAGTGCATTATTTTTTAATAAACACACATTAAGACACAGAATTTAAGAGAAGCTTTTGAGTTTTCGTATGTAAAAAATTTATAATACAAGATATGTCCATGGTTTAAGAAAATTCGTGTAATATACTATCAGAAGAATATTATTTCAAATAACAACAGATCCTTCTTGCAGATTTATTAACAAGAACTTGCTCTTCTAATCAATTATTTTTCAACCTAATGAGCAGTTAAATAATTAATAGACCAAACTTCAGTGCAATTTAAAGCACAGGTGTTTTATCATCACTATTGGTATATATAAATAGCATTTCTTTTTAATAAAATGAAGATGAGGACAACAACACCAGCCAGAAGATAAAAGAAAAATATATACCAAGCTGGGAGGAAGGGTTGATCTGTTAGAGCGTAGGAAGGCCCTACAGAGGGACCTGGACAGCCTGGAGAGATGGGCTGATTCTAATGGGATGATGTTTAATAAGTCCAAATGTCGGGTGCTTCATTTTGGACACAACAATCCCATGCAGAGCTACAGACTGGGGACAGAGTGGCTGGAGAGTAGTCAGGCAGAAAAGGACCTGGGAGTGCTGGTTGACAGGAAGCTAAACATGAGCCAGCAATGTGCCCAGGTGGCCAAGAAGGCCAATGGCATTCTGGCCTGCATCAGGAATAGTGCAGTGAGCAGGACCAGAGACGTTATTGTCCCCCTGTACTCGGCACTGGTCAGGCCTCATCTTGAATATTTTGTCCAATTCTGGGCCCCCGAGTTTGGGAAAGATGTTAGGATACTGGAATGTGTTCAGAGGAGGGCAACGAAGATGGTGAGGGGGCTGGAGCACAAGCCCTATGAGGAACAACTGAGGGAGTTGGGGCTGTTTAGTCTGAAGAAGAGGAGGCCCAGGGGAGACCTCATTGCTCTCTACAACTACCTAAAAGGAGGTTGTAGTCGGACAGGAGTTGGTCTCTTCTCTCAGGTGGCCAGTGGCAGAATTAGAGGGCATGGATTTAAGCTTCGTCAGGGAAAGTTTAGGCTTGATGTGAGGAAAAAGATCTTCACTGAAAGGGTGATCGGCCATTGGAATGCGCTGCCCAGGGAGGTGGTGGAGTCGCCGACCCTGGAGGTGTTTAAGGGGAGACTGGATGAGGCACTGAGTGCCATGGTTTAGATGATGGGTTGGTGTTAGTGTTGGTGTCAGTGTTGGTGTTAGTGTAGGGTTATAGGTTGGACTTAATAATCTCAGAGGTCCTTTCCAACCTTGTAGTACTGTGATACTGTGATACTGTGATATCTTATTATTTTTTAAGCAAAATCGAAATCATCGCATTTAACTGACTGATAGTAAAAACTGGACTGGCTATTTATTTCAAGTTTAACTTCGCCTGGAATTAACTTAATACATTAACTACTGTTGGAAAAGTCCACGAGTAAAATCAGAATAGCTTAATGGCAACATTGCTTCCCTGCAAATTGCAAATACTAAATGACTTGTTGTCTATATTAAAACCGAAAAATCTACAGTTGAGTTAATAGCTCATTAAATAACCCCCATGGCCTTTTTCAATGTTGTGTAACAACTACCTACCTTATTGTTCTAAAAGTATCACTGTGTGCGAATAACTTCAGTGTTACGACTCAAATCCCAATGATGTCTATTATTTAATATCATTGAAAATTATATATGTCTTGAAATGGCTATACAGCCACTAGACTTGAATAAATTTGAAATATCTCAAATCCACTGTGCTATAAAACAATAAACAAGGAATAGCCCGTTAATCATAACTTGGGCAATGGTTTCAAAGATATGTCAGACGAATTGTGCATAGCAACCAGATGCATCAAGTAACTTTAGTATTTGTCATCTGCAATGCCTTAAATTTAGAAGATATTCGTGTTATGTTTTAAAGAAAATGATATACACAGTTAAAAGTTATTTTAAAAATTCTTTATCTATGGTAAAGTTTCATCTTGTGAAAGAATGCGAAGTTCTTGGGTAATGATTGGGTAGGTAGAAATATTGTATATTTGATTTTCTTTATGGAATTCAGCAGTTCAGCTTCTTCAGCCAAAGGCAAAAAAGTGATGTGCACCAGAACTCTACTAACAATAGCTACAATTCTCTGACCCATGCTGCAGTCAAAGTGATGGTAACTCCAGTCAACACTAGGTATCTTCTGCTTTCAAGACACAAAGAAAGCAAGCCCTTAACTTTTGCTCTTACAAGACCTGTTTTTCAAAACTTGGCTTATCAAAAGCCTCAATTCCATCAATGGAACTTCCATGCATACAACTACTCACCTTGAATATTGTGTCCAGTTCTGGGTCCCCCAGTTTGGGAAAGATGTTAGGATACTGGAATGTGTTCAGAGGAGGGCAACTAAGATGGTGAGGGGGCTGGAGCACAAGCCCTATGAGGAGCGACTGAGGGAATTGGGGCTGTTTAGCCTGGAGAAGAGGAGGCTCAGGGGAGACCTCATTGCTCTCTACAACTACCTAAAAGGAGGTTGTAGTTGGACAGGGGTTGGTCTCTTCTCTCAGGTGACCAGTGGCAGAACCAGAGGGCATGGACTTAAGCTTTGTCAGGGAAAGTTTAGACTTGATATGAGGAAAAAATTCTTCACTGAAAGGGTGATTGGCCATTGGAATGGGCTGCCCAGGGAGGTGGTGGAGTCACTGACCCTGGAGGTGTTTAAAGGGAGACTGGATGAGGCACTGAGTGCCATGGTTTAGATGATGGTTGGTGTTAGTGTTGGTATTAGTGTTAGGTTATAGGTTGGACTTTATGATCTCAGAGGTCCTTTCCAACCTTGTGATACTGTGATACTGTGATACTGTGATACTCAATATTAAACTTGAACAAACCTCAGCCTCTCTGAATCAATAACAAGCTTGCCTACACAAAAGTCTCATTTCCTATGCTGTAAGAGATAATCTCATTCATCTGTTATTCTAGAAACTTCCCTTTCATTTAAACACAGAACAAGTTCAATTACTCTTCCAAAATTTAACTCTTTTGTTTCAGCTTTGATTTCTAAAGTCATCTATTTACTATCCTCCTTGTTCTACCTCTCTAATATGTTTATTTAAGACACAAAAAATGGGTGGTATACTTTTTAAGAGGATCCATCAAGTCTATAATTTCATAACTTAATTATGTATTGCTTTTTCAGAATTGAGTACCAATCTATGGGTTTAACATAAAAAGAAACAACAATGAAAGTTAAAAATCAGGAATTGTCTGGAAGTAGATTTAAAATTAATTATCTGCAGCAGAAGTAAAGGTGCAAACAGATGCATATGCTCTTAATCAGGAATAGAAAAATTAGTCTAGATTTTTCTTAGTTTTTTTAATATAAATTTCATAAATTCCGAAAGCATGGGGAAAATTTTACTGGTCTTTATTGTAGCTCGTTATATCATGTTTGGTTTTATTTTTTTTCTTTTTTTCATAAAGTCACTATATAAGTAACCTCAATTTTATGTTTTCTTTTCTGGCGTACCTTACAGTGAATATTCTCACTATTTTTCCGGTAAATGTATTTTCGAAATAGAGTACATAGATGAGGGCAACGATAATATACATTCAAAGAATCAGATTCTTTAAAGTTTTATTTATTACAATACTTTACTATCTTTAAGTAGCCCACAGAAGTACACCAGTGAGTAAAGGCTTGATCTTAACTATGCAGTAATTAGACTATGATAAGAATGTGTTTATTTTCTAACAGTAAATATAATGGCCTTTCAGTGAGATTTTGTTAGATGGATATACAGACAAAAGTAAAATTTTCGAAACTACATCTAGAAACACAGACAAATTGCTCGGTGCAGTATCAGCTAAGTTAAAAGAAATACTGGATTGAAACAGGGACTTATTTATTATCATGCTGTTCAATTACTGTGCCTTATTGAAGAGAAATGCAAAATATATTTTTTTTAATAAATGGAATGAGCCTTCTTCTTATCCTGATAGTAATTATTTGGGAAATTTATGTGCTTCTGTCACAAGATACCATTTCCAGAAAATTAATAGACCATCTACTTCTAACTGGTTTGTATATAACTGTTAGGAACAGGCATTCCTTCCGCAAACAAGCAGCACTGCATTGTCTTTGACAGGTGTGGAAAATTAACTAAAGGATTCAAAGAGGTCCTCAATATAGTATGCAATATGACTCTTATTTGTCTTTTACAATTTTTTCTATCATTTTCTTGAAGATATGGAAGTGAAATGTATTTACTGGCACATTACTAACTCAAATTTTTCATTAAGCAAGAATATCTATTTCCTCACCTCTCTGAGTTTTGTCACAAGGTTATTTTCTGTCATATGCCACATTTTCTTCATCTTTTATACTATGTGTTTCCATTATAAACACATCCTAAATATTACTCTATAACCATTTTCAAAGTAGTTGATTTTTTTTTCATGGTGACAAATATATAAAGAATTACATTTGAATTTCTTCTTTGTAATCTTTTCTATACAGGAACATGAATTGGACATTTTATTTTTATGAAATATCACGCTGGAATAACAGAGGGGTAACCTCCAGAGTAGATACGTGCTTTCCAGTAGTAAGAATACGTAAAGTCAATTCCTATTTCACAGGTAACCCTCTCATTGGTTCATGAAGTCATCTGCTGGAAATTTATAATACTTTTACAAAAAGCATCTAAGAAAAGTTACACAATTTTGACTGACCCTGCTATGTTGTGATACTTTTTGTAATTTTATGGGTGTTGTCATCAAGAAATTTGACTGTTCTTGACTTAACAAATCATCAATAACCTACAAAGCAGTATAAAACTTGAATATCTAATTAAATTTTATAAATAAATCACTCCATGGAACATGTGTCTTCTACTTACTGCCTAGTCATATGATATGGTTTATTATATTGGGTTTTTTCTTTTCTATATCACTGAAGTTATATATACAAAGAAAAGATGTATTGTTAGCTTAATATTATTTTCATACTCACTTTTAAGAATTATATATGCAGTTGAATAGGAACACATTTTGTGTTTATTGCCAATAGCTTCCTCAGATTAGGTAATTGATTTCTGAGAATCTCAGAGCACTGAACAAAGTCAACACTTTGCAATAACTTTCTTGTATAGGAAAAACATGGTTAGCTATTCTTTTTATAATTGAATGATCAAATTAATATTCACGTAGCTGTGACAGGCTAAGTAATTGGAAAAAATACGTTTTACTGGAATAATTTAGTATAATTGGAAAAAAATTGGATAACATTTTTCTTCCTCCTAAGTCTTTTTCAGATTTGAAATAGATTCTGCAGACTTAAAAGATCAAGAACAGTTAAGGTCAAGAGTGCAAGAGCTAAGTTAGAAATGGACCAAAATTACGTCGGTTGGTAGTTATTAGAATTAATTTTGGGAAAAAGAGAGCAACAATTTAAAGATTATGTTAGTGGTTGTCTTAGAGGCAATGGACACAAACACATAGTACAGAACACTTGGAATAAAAAGTGTGTGTGGAGAAAAAATGAGGGAAAATAAAACGAGATAAAAGCAAATATGGAGAGACTATTGTGTTATAAAAGAGCATTATCATACCATAAAACCAAAAATCTTTACTGAATAAACACATTAAACTTTTAAAATAAGTGATAAAGACACGTCTGCTAAATAAAAGCTATTGGAAGAGTGAACTTGAGCCCTGTGTTAAAGCAGTGAATTTCTTTGGTTGCTCTCAAACTCTCAACTGCTTTTCTCTCCATACCTAGCCATGGTTTAGGTTGCAATTCATTTCAGGGATTACTCTCATAGGGAAGGTGAGTGAAATTGCACTGTCTTGATTTTGTCTGTTGAACACAGCCTCAAAATGTTACTGCATCAAGCTTTGTATACCGTGGCCCTATATGCCTTCTTAGTAGAAATACTTAGTAGAAAGTAGATAGCTTTGTGCTATCAGAATGTTACTCCACTGAACTGCAATGTAGCAGTCAAGCACTGTCTTACTGTGCTATTTCTAACAGCTGAAAACTGCTTGAGCTTAAGGCACCACAAAGTTTTAAGTGCAGCAGCAGTAAAACAAGAGGTCACCTAATGAGGTGAACACACCAGCACAAACACACTTTTCTTTCATATCCACTACAAAACATAATTTGTACACCATGTAGGTAAGAATCTAGTCCCAGAATGTCTATCTCATAAACCTGAGATTATTTATCACAGCAATTCAGCAAACTCTTTTATTTTTCCATGTTTTGGCACTGAAGTAGTTGAAAAAAAGTGGAATGTAATGTTGATTTCATATCTATTTTAGATTCAGTTAATGCTTCAAGAAGAAAAACACGTTTTTGTATGTTAGTTTTAATAATGGGTTATGAACTCTAAAGACATTGTATGTTTTGATGTGATCAGCAAAACCACGCAATTGGGAAATAAGAGCAATGAAAATACTTAGTATCTTTGTTTTCTACTGATTTTGTACACATTTCAATGTTTTACATTTAGAAATAGATAGACTCATATCTGTTAAAAAATACCTCATCATTAAAACCTAACAAAAGAAATACAGTACCTGCCTAGTATGAAGTTGCAAGCATATTGTACTCTCAGTCACCCATTTTTCGTTCTTGTTCAACTGTATCAGAAATGTTCTCAAAAATGGCTTTTTTGCAGATGTCAGCATATGTAGTCACTATATATATTACAAGCAAAAATTGGAGATTTTTCTGCTAGTAACTGAAATTAAAGCAACTGTGGTGAGAAGTAGCTTTGTGCCAGACAGGGTTACTCATAATTATATCATGAAGCTACAGGGATATTCCTGAATAAGAAAATAGGACAGCTGATAGGACTACTGCAACTACAAGGAGCACTAATGGAAGAAAAGGACAATTCTGATCTTAGGATGATACTGAAATATTATGTGTTCTAATTCTACTTAACATTTAAAATGAAATTTAACAGTAGTTTGTACAATACAATGAATAGTTAAAGGGAAACTGTAGCATCCAGAATTTCTTTCTTCCTCTATCCAGCTTTCCAAAACAGTGTAATGTTCTTTATTAAACAAAGGAATGAGATTTTAAGTTTTACTACATAATAACTTAAAAAAGGAAGAAAATATAAGACGAAGGGAGCAATCTGTATCAGATGTCATACAAAAAGCTATATGGTAGTTTTGAGAAATATTTACTGCAGAAAATATAACTTTTTTTAGGTACTTTCCACACGTAAAGGAGAAAATTATCACAAAAGATGTAAATATTTTGCATCAACGAGTAATATAAAGCGGTTACTTAGAAATTATAGAACAACTGCATATGTGCTAGTGTATATAAACCTGCTGAGATATCAAATTCCATAATTAGATTTCTATCCATAAACATAGATGCTTGAATAAGACTGTTGATTAAAACGCAAAGAGAATTTAAATAATAAGATAAAAACGTTAGGTCTTCAAAGAGATAAAGACATTAGGTCTTCAAATAGACAGAGACATTAGGTCAGTAGTTACAGCTACTAGGAGTCAATTAGTTGAACCACCCAAATGGAAATTCTGCTTGATAAACTCTGTTGAATGCCTTGGAAAGACAGTGTGAGACACCAGGAAACCTTGCTGAGGAGCTCTGAAGAAGAAAATCACTAATGGGCTAACGTATCCTTTAACAACATTAGGTTCTCTTAAACAAACATCTATCATCAGAGAATTCATGAGCTAGAAGAATAACACTAGAACTGAGCCTCAGAGAGATCTTTTTTTTCTGAACATTAACAAGTAAACTGTTGCAAAACAAGTGAACCTACAGATTGAAGTAGTTTGTGGCATAGAACTACATTCTGTAAGGTTCAGCACCTTCACTTCAAATTACATTTAGGTTCATCATATACAGCCATTTTTGTGTTCCAGAGCTGTTCAGGCATCACTCTGGTTCAGACTATAACCTCTGCATTTTAGGCTGAATATAATTTATGAAGCGTCAGATTTACAATTTCATTTTTAATTTCTCATAGAGTACTTTATGTCAGAAGGACTAAAATCACTTTGTATGAGAAACATACAATGAAGATGGAACTACATTAAACCATATTAAAAAAAGAAAAGGCATATAGGCTCACATAGTACTTATTTTTTATTTGTCAATTAAGAGTAAAACTTAGCTGAAGAAATAGATTAGAACAAATCCAATACATTTACTTTGTTGTTTAGGACACCGTTCAAAAGTGCAGATGAAGTGGACTAAGTCAGCTGCCTACAGACAGGTATATGTAGTGTGACTGGTAATTGCAGGGAGTGGTCTCTAATTCTTAGAGTAAGACTGAAGAAAAAATGTTGTAGTTCCTCCAAAGATAAAGGCAAAACACCGGCCATACAAATGGACGCATCAGAGTAGCCAGAACACACAAATTAACATGAAAGCCACATTTACTATAATAATACATGATTTGGTATGCTGAATGAAACTTGTGAAATTCCCATTTAAGTTTTACATGGCACACTAGCATAGCATAATAGCTTAAAAAAAAATAAAAACAGTAATTCACTCAAGAGACCATGCTTGTTCTACAAATAACAGAAGAACACTACTTGCGCAGATTTTATAAACTGTAGCTAGGCTCTAGATGTGAACTCAGCTGTGTAGTACAAGGATGAATGAATAGTATGTATTAAAGAAGGAAAAGGAAAGTCAGTCAGATGCACAGAGCTCCTATTATCACACACTCTCAAAATATTCTTTTTCAGAAAACCATGACTGTAAATCCCCACTGACTACTCTTCATTGCTCATGTATTATTTCGCTCTTGCTTTTCCTGTATATAAATCAGTCCGCAACATTTCTCATCATGTCTTCATCACACATACTCTAAATATTATCCAGTTCTGGTCCTACCTCCTTTCTTTCTGCCACTTGCCATATTCATCTCCAGGTCATGACTTTTTCTATGCCGTTAAGCTGGGCTTAACAGTTGTCCTATTTATCACTCAAGCTTTTTGTACATCTCTCTGACTAATGCACAAGGAAAAGCTTACATCTCATTTTGTTCACCAAACTGATTTAGTTAGGTAAATACAATTTTTGTTTTATTTCAAAAGTATACCTCCTGATATACGCAGTGCAAATATTTTACATCTCCATCTAGGAAGCTTATGATCTGTGGTAACAGTACAGCTGCCTTGTGCATGGTAGCAATTAAGTCAGTACTAGAACTTCAACTGAATTATGAAATCCACTCCCTAAACATGCAATGGAGAGAGGGAAGAAGAAGAGCCTAATGAATTTAAGCTAAGAATACCAGTACCAAACCCAATTTGGGAAAAAAATGCTTTTCAGCAGTTTATAAAAAAATAAAAATATTATGTGTAGCAAGTTAAATAAAAAAGCCAAAATCTAATTTTCAACATAAATATTTCCACTGTAAAGGATAAGGAATGAATAGAGAAAAAAGATTCAATATCACTTGGTGCCTCACATTCTTACAGCAGTATTTTAAATGTAAGTTTGTTCCTCAATTCACCTAGCAATGTTTAAAATGTTTTACTACATTTTTATTCTGAGATTTTTATTGGTTGTTTTTCAATGACATCTGGTCTGCTAAAATTATATTCTACTAAGAGTAAATAAATGAGAGATGAGAAGCAGATATTTCAAAATACACTTCCAAATTAAGTGTGTAAGTAGAAGACTTACAGTAGATTTTCTGCATTTTGGATCCTTTCAGAGCCATAATAATCATAAAGGTTAAAAAGATATTATTTATCCAAAAAGATATTATGTTTCCAGGACCAGTTTTTCAGTGTCAGTTGATGTTATTTTGCCCATGCCTTATTCTTGAACACACTACTGACTCAGTAATTAATTAATTAATTAATTACATTAATTGATTGATTAATTAATTAATTACATTAATTACATTAATTAATTAATTAATTAATTAATTAATTAATTAATTAATTAATTAATTACATTAATTACATTAATTACATCAATGGCACAGCACCACAAACTGAATCAGAAAAGTCTTAAGTAGAATCATAGAGTCACTTGGTTGGAAAAGATATTTGAGATCATCAATGCCAACCGTACCTGTCCACTACTAAACTACCTCCCTGAGAAACTCACCTAACAGTCTTTTAAACTCCTCCAGGGCTATGCTGGCTATTAGATTATCAATTCATTATTTTTTCCAGGTTGGCACAGTTCCATTTGCAATCAATGAACTTCTTTATTAACTCAGGATTCAATGCATATTAGTGGTTGTGTGCTTTGTCTTATTTTTCATTCCCGTGTGACAGATAGCTGATAAAGGTAGTGAAGCATGACTCTCAGTTTTTAATCTAGGAGGGTTTTATGGTTTTACACAGAAGATTACCTTTTATATTCATATTTAATAATGTTCTTTCATAACCTCTTTAATTTCCTGTTCATTTTCATGCAATAAGCCATTATAATATTTTGTTTTGTTAAAGCAGCTTAAAGTAAAATTATGAAGAACCGATTAGACAACAGCATATCTCTTAGCATAGCAAAATTTCCACATTAAAATAAAGCTCACCCAAGATTCAGTGGCCATTTATAAGTTTTCATTGAAGTAATTTGAATTTCTACCAGTTCTTACAAGGAAGTTATGATATCCTCTGAATGTAAACTATGACTTTCTTGACTATGTAAAATCCTGTTGAATATTAGTCTAGAAAATTTTGCTTATATATATATAATGGTTGTTTATATTCAGATGAATAAACATATTGAAAAGTGAAAACATTATTCATCTCCTACTGATTAAAACATAGAAATTTGTTCAAGTTTGGACTGTTTGCAGTTTTTGAAGAAAGTGGAAGAGGATGTGTAATGTTCTGAGAAAAAGTAAGTATTTCAAAAATTCATCCCTTGGAAGATGAAATATAATATTCTTAAACTTTTAAAACATATGTCTTGGGTCACAAGGATATTACTATTAATATGAACTATTCTGTCTTCCTTGGATGGATCTTTGCCAATAGAAATAAAATATCCTCTCTGTCACTAGATAACTTTTAGACATAAGAGTTGAGATCTTGCATTTCTTCACTAAGGAAAATGAAGTTCTTCCTTCCTGCTCTTTTTCCACTGAGATCCCATTATTACCTTGCTAATCATATAAATTTCTTAGAACTTCCTTTTGAAATCCACATGAAGATGAATTTCTTGCAAGTACCTGTCTCAAACTAGTTTATCTACAGAATAAAGGGATGCATAAATTTGTATGAGGTTGATCAACCATAACAGACATACATTAAACTAAATGAGTGTTCTAGAGGCTAAGGGAAGTTCTCCTTACAAAACAGAAATTTTAGTTTTCATGGTTTACTCTTTAACAAAATAGCAGGAAAGAAACAATGATCAAGACAGAAGCAGAGATACTAATTTTCAAAACACTACTAGGTGAGATTTCAAACTATGAACAAGACTGTATCTTATATACACAGGAAGCTGAAAAGCATCTATGTTGCAGGGTAACAGCCTCAGAAGATCAAGTGTTTCTGGAGTGATATACTCAAGTCTTTGCCATTCTCAGGAAGGAATGTTTTTATTCATACAGCTATGAAAAACACTGAACAAACAAAATTAAACATTGACTATGTCTGAATACATGATAATAGTAATGTTACTGTACTAGATATCCAACGAGAAAGCTAATAAACTTACATTAGAAGAGCAAGTGTTTACCAATAATATGACACATAGAAAAAAATCTAGTTTTCCTCAAACCTAGAACAAGCAACAACCACAAACTCAGTTTGAAAGTCTGGACCAATTTCAGTGTAAATTTCAAATGTTTGTTTCACATGCTTAGTTTCACTGTAGGCATTAGCAGCCATTGATTACCTATACTCTTAAAACATTAATTAAGAGAAGCAAAATGAAGGTGTTCACTTTAATGACACCTGTCCCTGCCCTCAAGTTAATTCTGGCACATAAACTCTCTCTCAGTCATCTCCTCATGCATTCTCAGAGTTCCATGCAGTTCAGCTGGTCACTGACATAAAGGATGACATCCCCTCCTTGTCTCCTTATCCTTCCAAAAGAGCCTGCACCCTTCCATTCCAGCATTTCAGTCATAGGAACCACCCCACAATGTCTCTGCGATGCTGGTAAGATCATAGCCCTGCAGCCATGCACACATCCCTAACTCCCCTTTTTTATTGCCCATGTTACTTATGTTTGCAGAGATGTTTCAGTCTGGTCCCTGATGAAGCTGACTTACTGGATAGGAATGCTTTTTGTTTCTCTTCAGGTACTCTCCTGCTGACCTGTGATCTTTCTTCAGGCTCTGGGCATCTGTTGCTGGCACTGCCACCAAACTGGTAGGACTGGGATGGATTGAGATTCCTCTGCTCTTGAAACTTCCCATTTAAAGCCCTTTTCAAGCCCATGACCAAAGATGCTCTTCCCCTTCTCTGACAGGTGGACTTCATGAGTTCTCAGGTTTCTCAAAGAGAGTCCCATGGACTTATTAACTGAACCCCTGGTTGTGACACCAGTTCTGTAACCATCTGTTGATTCACTAGATTTGGCTGGCCCTTTCAAATCCTATCCACTTAACTGAGAGGATTGATGAAGAATACTCGCATTCCAGAATCGTTTACTGCCACTCCCAGTGCGCTGTAATGTTTCTTGATAGTACTCAGACTGCCCCTGGCTGTATCACTATATCACAACAGCAGCAGATAATAGTCAGTGGATTGCACAAGACTTGGTAGCTTCCTGGTGATGCCATGAGATGAGACCCTAATAGGCAGCACATGCCTCTGGAGAATGGGTGGGGTCACAAGTGGGTGTCTCCAAACCTCAGGATATATATATATATAAGATGTAGGGGGCGTGGGGTGGTGGGAGCCTGGTATCTGTCCTTTTATTTTTTGTCTGTTTAACATCAGCAAAGAAACTCACAAAACTTATTCCATTCCAAATCACTGGATTGCAGAATAAGAGAAGAGATGGGTTTTCAAAGAACAAAATGCACCTTGCACATGACTCTCTTTCCTAAAGAGTTAAAAAATGTACGCACCCATTTTTTAAAAATGTTAAAGAGAAAACTTACAAGAAAGTTACTTTGAGACTCCGCACTGTAACCTGTGAGATATTGGTATGACTGCAGATCATAAAAAAATGTAGCTCTGAGGCACCTATATTTTCTCTTTTCTACACAGAATTTAATCTGAAAATGTTTAAATGGAATTAAAGTCTTTTTTGAAAATGTTCTTTTATCTCAATAAAGCAGGCAAGAATAACATACAGTTAGTCTGTAACTATATCAACCATAAGAAATTTTCCTCATTTTGTTTAACATTACCAGAATTTTCTTTGAAAATGTGGGAAAAGAATCCCATGTTTTATGTGCTGATGAAAAATGATAACAAGGTGGGGAAAACACCTTTTTAAAAAGGCTTTTGATAAATTCCCTCATGTTTGCCTTGCTTTCTATTCATTATTATCTTTCACTAGTATTAATGTATACAAAAAGCAGCTACAGTTTTCTCTAAAACTTTTAAGTAACTGAAGAAAACTATATTTCTGCTTTAATTTCTCCCCCAAATAGTGTTTGCTGGGTAAAAAATAGTTGTCTCTATTGATCTTTAAACATCTACCATAAAGAGCATGAAGGTAAGATTCACTGAAGACACAATTAAAATGATTTGATGTCTGTCTGTTCTCTAATTGAGGTGTTGGAGTGTGTCCAGAGAAGGGCGATGAGGCTGGTGAAGGGGCTCGAAAAAAAGTCCTATGAGGAACGGCTGAGGGAACTGAAGTTGTTTAGTTTGGAGAAGAGGAGATTGAGGGGAGACATCATTGCTGTCTACAGCTGCCTGAAAGGGGGTTGTTGATCTCTTCTCACAAGTGACAGGTGATAGGACAAGGGGAAATGGCCATAAGATGCACCAGGGGAGGTTCAGACTGGATATTGGGAAAAATTTCTTTACCAAAAGGGTGGTCAGGCACTGGAACAGGTTGCCCGGGAGGTAGTTGAGTCACCATGCCTGGAAGTATTTAAAAGAAGGATAGATGAGTTCTTAAAGGGACATGGTTTAGTTGACAATGGGTGCGGTTGGACTCAATGATCTCCAAGGTCTTTTCCAACCGGAAGATTCTATGATTCTATGATTCTAAGATTTCTTACCAGTATTTCCTTCTCTTAAGGTGACTGTGTAGAGATTAAAGATCTCCACACAAACAAAAAGAGGCCTACCCCAGTCACTTAATACTATTTTAATATCAGATAGTTTTGATGGCTGTCCACTTGTATATTTCTGTAATTTAGAATGCTAGCAAACCGATTTAACTTGCCTGAAGTGTAAATGGAAAAAGGATTAATGTAATCATATCTTGAAAAAAATTCTTCTAATAAATATTTATTTTCTAGTCCAGTCTACCATTTGTTAGGAATGGGATTCTCAACACAGACAGCAAAGATGAAAGGCAAAATGAGTTACTGTTCAGTGGGCTGGTTGGGTGTTTGATTTCTAGTCATCAGCTTTTCAATTTTTTCTTTCTATACAGTGATCCCAATATCTACAGACTTTGAAAGCTCTTTCTACAATATATCCAAAACAATCTTGACTGAACTTTTATTCTGTTTAATATTTTCTACACTGATACAAGCCAATTTAAGATAAGCAATTATATCACGTGATGTGTCCAGACGAGTTATGCAATTTATACATCTGTGTCCTGAAGATGATGACGTCAACATCTACAGGGTTTAGGTTAGGCAGGCATAGCTAAAATTGTGTAAGAGAGATGCCCTGCAGTGTCAAAAAAAACCCCAAACAACCAAACAATCAAAAAAAACACAAATGAAACATCCAGAACATCAGAATTTCTTTCGGCATGTAATTATTATAAATATTGAAATATTAACTGGAAATATAAAGATATTATAGATAAGAATTAAGACAGAATGATTACTAATGAGTCCATTTAACTCAGAGACAAAGCATAATAGAAAAGTCTTGATTCATATTTCACTAAGTCTACTGAACAGCTTTGTTGTTCTGAAAGCTCAAGTTAAGTAATGGCTCAAGAATTTCCAAGCGGCTACAGTAGGAAATATTTAGCCAGTATCTGCTAAGACTGATGAATTTTTGCAGTAGGAAAGGAAATAATACTGTCAATGTATGAAAGATAACAGGTTCGACAGAAGAGTGCTATTTAGATAAAGCAAATGCTCCATATTTTTAAATAAGGTATAAATATATTTTAAGACTATTTTCATATGAGGTAGATCTACACAACTATATTTAAATGTTTTTACATGTTGTGAAAATAACTAAAAATACTATTAGATATTGATTCCTCTGTAATTAATTGTTAAAGTACAGTACTGGAAAGTAATTTGGGTTATTTACAACAAAATGTGAAAGTACTACACATACCACTGCAAGAAGCATTGCCTTTGAGATACATCTTGGAGAGGCATTGTATTGCATTGGATCACAGGATCTTCATTTAGTGGATTAGGAGCTGGCTATCAGAGGCTTAAAAGTCTATTCAAACAAGATATTGATTAACTAGAGAAAAGACAAGGCATGAAAAAACTAATCTGTAAGTATTTAAAATTTGATATGTGACTATTGAATTGTTGTTCATTTAACTGTTAACAGTCATCTGAATCTTCAAAAGGTGTTTATAGACTGTAAAGACTTGGAAAGGAAAATAATCTCTTTTCATTACAGGAATTTTCACTTTGGAGATAATGCAGACATGCAATTAATAATTTCTGTAAAACTTCCTAACTGAGAGAAGGAAGTGTTACAACTTATACCAAAATTATTTTTCTAAAATTTAATCAATGAGCTTTATAATTTTGATTTTGGAGAAATCACATAGAATCTTCTCTGACCATTGCACAGAACTTTCCAGTACAAGAGAGCTAAACTTACTGTAGAGATTCCAATGAAGGGACGCAATGATGGTGAAGGGTCTGGTGCATTGCTCATACAAGGAAAAGTTGAGAGCTGTTGGGCCTGTTTAGCTGGGAGAAGAAGTTCCATAAGGATTTTATCCATGTATTTGCATGACTGATGGGAGAGTATAGACAAGTTAGAACCAGACAATTCTCAGAGTTATCCTGTGACAGAAGAAAAGGCAATGGGAACAAACTGAAATACAATCAAATCCAATTAAGACTATAAAAGGCCTCTTTACTTTGAGGTGGTAAAATACTGGCGTGTCTTTCCCAGAGAGCTTTTGGGGTTTCCATCCTTGGAGATATTAAAAATCCAACTGAATATATCCTTGAGCAACTTGTCATATCTTATGTGGCATTAAGGTGGGAGACTGGACTAGAAGATTGGTAGATTTTTCTGTCGGCATCATCGGTTCTGTGATTCTATATTACTTGCAACAGAATACCTGTGCTTTAGACAGCAAGACCATATAGAACTAACATACACTCTGAGCATGTTGACAAAGGTCGACACTACAGAATTGTCCATAATTTTTGTTCATATGCAGGATAATGAATGACAAGTATATCACATGGCTGTTCAAAGACACTGAAAAAAATCTTAATCTTAACTTTTTGTCAAACTGCCTCTGAATACAGCATTGTAAAATGTTACATTATATTGAAGTGGAAACCAGCAACAACAGCTACTATATTCTACCCTTTTACATTTGTGAGGATTGCAAATAAGAGTCTGTTTTCCTGTGAGCACTGATTTTTAGAAT
Source organism: Tapera naevia (assembly GCA_033556795.1). Classification (NCBI taxonomy): domain Eukaryota; kingdom Metazoa; phylum Chordata; class Aves; order Cuculiformes; family Neomorphidae; genus Tapera; species Tapera naevia. The sequence goes on along the minus strand of JAUMJJ010000236.1, from coordinate 2,491,338 downwards.
TACAATCACTGGTGTGCTGAAACATAATTATTTATAAGAAAAAGGCAGGAATCATCTTATTGGTGATGTATCTCCTTTATGACCTACTCTGTCTTACATAGCATGATTTCATACACCAAACATTGAATACAATGACCTGGAAAGATTGTTTACAGTCTATCAATACCAGTAATTTATCACTACAATATGTTTTCATTGTCCTAATAACCAAAATGACAAGCATAATTAGTTATGAATACAGTGCATGATGTCATATTTTGTGCACTGTCAGTGATTTGCAAAGTCCACAATTCCCCAAGTATGCCATTTGCTTTAGGTAAGGATGTGCTCAAGTGTGCAACTGCTTTTAAGCATTAAGTCTCTGCAGCACCTCCAGTGCAGCACCAGGCGTAGTACCCCAAGGATGTCCTCTACTAGCTGAAATGCCTGCATGCTACCAGTCACAGGATAAACCCATAGAGAAGAAACTGAAATAATTATGACTGTACACAGTTTCTGGTTCTGTATACTGTTCTATGGGAACTGTAGCTTGGTTATCTCTATCCATCCTACAGAAAACATAAGGGGAACAAGAGTGCTGAGATCCTCTAGACCTATGTGAGGCACAAGAGGTGAAAACAGGTTTGTTGATAAGATCCTTCAGTCAGCATAAATTAGTTTTATTGATAAATAAATAAATATTTAAGAAAATAGTGACCATATATGAACAGATGATGAAAAGGCTAAGTTTCTTAACATATTTTTGCTTCATCCTTCACTAACAACTGTTCTTCTCACTCTTCCTGGTTCAATGGGCAGCAAGATTGGGACTAGGAAGGTAAAGCCCCTCCTACCGTGGGGGAAGGTTGTGTTCCTGACCACCTAAGGAACCTGAACATATATAAGTCTATGTGACTTGATGAGATGCATCCCAGAGTCCTGAGGGAATCAGCTAATATGGTTGCCAAGGCACTCTCAATGATATTTTGAAAAGTCATGGCAGACAGGTAAATTCCTTGACAACTTGAAGAAGGGAAATATTGTGCCCGTTTTAAAAAGGCTGGAAAGGCTGACCCTTAGAACTACCAACCTGGCAGCCTCACCTCTTTGCCTGGGAAAACCATGGAACAGATTCTCCTAAAAGCTGTCCTAAAGAACTTGGAGGAAAGGAAGTGATTTGAGAGTGTCAATATGGATTATCCAATGGCAAGTCCTGCCTCATCAACCTGGTGGATTTCTATGATGGGGTGACCATATCAGTGGACACGGAAAAAAAAATGGATCTGGACTTCTGCAAAGACTTTGACATGGTCCCCCACAACAACTTTCTCTCTAAATTGGAGAGATAAGGGTATGATGAGGAGACGGTTCGGTGGATAAAGAATTTGTTGGATGGTTGCGTTCGGAGAGTAGTGGCCAATGGCTCAATGTCCAGGTGGAGATCCGATCCATGACAAGGTATGTCCCTCAGGGGGACCAGTGTTATTTCATATTTTCATTAATGATATAGACAATGGGATCAAGTGCACACTCAGACTCAGTCTGTGGATGACACCAAGCTGACTGGTGCAGTTGTTATGGCAGAAGGACGGGTTGTCATCATCCAGAGGGATCTGGATAAGCTGGAAAAGTGGGCCTGTGTGAACCTCATGAGATTCAACAAGGTCCAGCACACAGACCTACACCTGGGTCAGGGCAATCTGCAGTTTCATTACAGTCTGAGGGACAATATGATTGAGAGCCATCCTACAGAGAAGGGCTTGGGGGTTCTGACTGACTGGAAGCTCAACATAAACTGACAACGAGTACTCACAACTCAGAAGGTGAACCATATCCTGGGCTGCATCAAAAGAAGTGTGGCAAGCAGTTCAAGGGAGGTGATTTGCCCCCTCCTCTATGCTCTTGTGAGGCCTCACCTGGAGTATTGTGTCCAGTTCTGGAATCCCCAACATAAGAAGGATATGGAACTGTTGGAACAGGTCCATAAGAGGGCCATGAAGATGATCGAAGGGCCAGAGCACCTCTGCTATGAGGACAGACTGAGAGTGCTGGAGTTATTCAGCCTGGAGAAGAGAAGGCTCTGGGGATATTTTATAGTGTACTTCCAGCACGTGAAGAGGCTTCAAGAAAGCTGGGGATGGACTTTTAACAAGGGCAGATAGTGGTAGGACAAACTGGAATGGCCTTAAATTGGAAGGGGGAAGATCTAGCTGAGACATTAGGAAGAAATTCTTCACGATGAGTGTAGTGAGAAGGAGCAACTGGAAGGTGTTGCTCAGGGAAGTTGTGGCTGCCCCATCCCTGGCAGTGTTCAAGGCCTAGGGTTACATGGGATGTCAAGCAGTCTGGTCTAATGGGAGGTGCTCCTGCCCATGGCAGGGGGGTTGAAACTAGGGGATCTTTAATGTTCTTTCCAACCCCAACCATTCTATGATTCTAAGAGAGAAAGTGGAAGAAGATTCACATTCAGTTAATGCTAAAACTGCCATTTCTGTTTGGGAATAACCCAGCTAGTTCTTTCCCACGCTGGAGGCTTTGTGGGAAAAGAGTGGTCCAGGAATCATTACCAGAAGAACAAGCCCCTGTCAAAACTCATTTCCTCATCCTTGAGTTCTATATAGTCACTCAAGAGTATACCAGCTTTGACATAAACAATATTTCACTGAGGTGTTTAAATTATATTTACTTTCATGTAAAGTAAAAATATTAATTTATTAAAAGGCAGAAATATGGAAGAATGTATTTTCTCCCAGTTTTGTGGAGAAATACACAGAGAAAGTGCAGAAAATATCCTAAAAATTTAGTTCTCCTCTTACCTCATCTACTTTAGCCTTATTTTCCATCTGAAATAATTATCAAGCATCTACAAAAGTACATTTATTGGATCCCACTACCTTTTAGCTACAACAGAAAAGTCTTGGCTCTTTTTTTTTTCATTCCATGGAAATTCTCATGCAAAACTTGGATTAACTTGTTGAAAGGTTGTCGTAATACTCCATCCTGATTTGACTGCACCAACTGAGAGTTTCACCCTATTGGATAAAAAAGATATATTGGATACTTATGAATCCTACCATATCTAAACATATTTTACTATTTTAAAGAAAGATTTTTTGTTATTTTTTCCCCTTTGATATTTTGATAAAAAGATTTCTCTTTTAAATGTTAGCAGCTCATAAGCTGAATTAGAAGAAAAAGAAACATCTAGAGAAAAAAAATCAAATTTTCGACAGATATGCAAGCCATTCGCTTTATTAGTGTCATTCCTTTGTCGCTTCTAGCTTGAGAAGATGTTGGCTCTACATGGGAGCACAGTAAAAGAAAATGAAAGAACCTTGAATGAAAAAATTTCTTCACACTCCAACTATGGATATAAGGTAACCAAAATCTGTGGATCTTAATCTTCTTTTTATTACTTGAAGTATTATCTGTTGCTGAAACTGCAACAGAACTGAAAATGGTACCAATGTTTTTTGCTTTTCTGGCTCTAAGTAAAAATATTCCATTTTTTCCTGCAGAGCCAGTTGTATTAACATAATGAGGCTCTGTTTTGCGTACAGAATTGTCAACCCTTATTAGATAGTAAATTATTTAAAATAAAACAGGCCTTTTTATGCATATTCTGTGGCTTACTTGTTTATTTACCTGCATGTACATTTACTCAACTTCACAAAAAGCCATTCAATTCCTATTTAATAAGAGCACAGGGAAGACAACCTGGAAAAAAAAAAGAAGAGCAAATTATGCCAGACCCATAAATTAAGAGAAAATAAAACTGAAGATATGACTGTGGTGAAGATCAAGGCTGTTTGTTGGTCTTCCAAACCTAATATGGACATCAACCAAGAAGAACCTTGATCACAGCACATGGTTGCCTAAAGTATCTACCTGGATTCCGGTTTGTGATATCTTAGATATCTGCATTCAAAGAAGATTTATCTGCAGATTATCAGATACTAACTGTATATAATTATCTTTACTGTCAATAAAAGACAATTAGGTCATGTATTATTACCAGAATATACCCTCACCTATTTTGATAATGAGAAATTAAAAAGTAATATGAAAACAATCCTTGATTGTTCCACTATAAAGGCATAATATGTTAAGGACTCCAGAGGATTTTAGCTCCAGCCAGAATAACTGAATGTCAAGTATCTGCCAAGCAATCAAATTTGTTAGAAAGCCTCTTAAATAGCCCAGAAACAGAAGAAGGTAAAATAACAGTGTAATATAAAGTGGACTCTCAGAGAAGGGAAAAGGAATAGAAAGGCAACACTCAATTTTGGTTTGATTAATTTTTTTTCAATTTACATATAATATAAAGGTTATAATTCTTTTTTCTTTCATATTTCATGGCAGTCTTCATAGAATATTCTAAAACTGGATAGATGTCACTCGTTAATTACTGAGTGCCAACCAAAATCACTCTGTCATGGAAAAACTTTACGTAACAAACACATATAAATTATATAAATCTCATACAGTCTTTAATGACAATGTTCACGATTTAATTTTCTCTATATATAATTAATGAGTGACAAAAAAAAAAAATCCCAAATTTTGTTTTGTTAGTAACATGGGAGCATTTTTGGAAACTGCATCTCCATTCAGGGTATTTGAAAAAATACTTCAATAAAAATAATTGAAACAGATTTCTTAAAAATGAAACAATTCAAAAAGTCTCATGCTTTCATTTAGAGTTCTCTTTTCTAAGGTGTTTCTCACTGGAAATGAAAAGTGCGTATCATTGTAAATAATTTTGGCATGCAAAGATTTCTCTCCTTTTTTATCTTTAATTGGACCAGTTTTGATCTGAATATTCTAATCCCTAAATTTCAGAGTTATTCTTAGTATCAGGTACAAACATGTACATCCTGAACACGACATTCTTAAAGTGAAATGCTCCAAACTTACCACCCATGTGAGCAGCAGATCTCTTATGACACAGGATGACAGCGCTTCAACTGAAGATCCTTTCACTTCACTTGCTGTAAGTGGTCAAAGCAAGCATCTTGTAGAACAAAGTCTTTTAGTCTCTCACAATTACCTATGAACACAATCTACAATGTTTTCAGCTGCTCATGTTCTTCCTTCACGTAAAACAGAACTGACTGTGTATGGGGACAATGCACGTCAATGAGAGATGTCTAGCCTATAACACCTTTTAAGGTGGGGTTTTGGTAAAATAAGAACTGAATGTATGGGGCACAGAGATTTCTTATGATCTTTTAAAACAGAAATTAACTTCCCTTTTGGTGAAAATTGTATGGTAACTTTCCGCCAGCACTTATTCTCAGTACAGAAACTGGTTAGTAACATGCTTTTATCATTTTTGATCTGCTGCTACACAGTCTTTTCACAGAACACAGCCTGTTTTCAAGAAAGCAACCAATCTGTTATTCGTCAAAGTACCTCAAAACTGAAAATGAAAATATAAAACTAACAACCAGCAACATATCATTATTCTTTGAAATATTAGAATATCAGGTCAGCATTGTACAAACAACTCAATTATAGTTCTTACCTTTGAAGTCAAGCATTGATTAAATGAAAGGAGAAAAACAATCTCCTAAAAATTTACCCAATCTCTTAACTAAAGGCCTTTTTAATGGTGAGTTAGTACAGAGTATTCTGCACTTTGAAACTTTGTGTTTAGGACAGAACTTTCTGTTTGTCCAGACCAAAATCATCTTCACTGAGTTAGGTGAACACTGAAGAAATAAATTTTCTAAAAAAAATGCAGACCAGAGAAGATAAAGACAATTTAACCAGAGTGGGGCAAGCAAGCACTTCTAAGGCTGGAAATAACTGGTCATTGAACTGACAAACAAAAGTATTCTCCAATCAACATTCACTGAAAATCAAAGATTTTCATATCTTATCTGTTAACATCATCTAGGAAGATGATATACATAAAATGTAACAAGCACCTAAGAAAATGGAACAAAATTTAGCATTTCATTTTATTAATTATGATTCCACCACAGGAAAAAAAAAGATAGCTCCTTTAGCAACTAGAACCAAAACAGAAGAGCTTCATGGTATAACATTTATTTGAATTTCAGTGCATCAAGTAATTAAAACACAAAGGTTTACAAGATGGTATACCTGTATCTTACTCATTGTCTTTAATCAGAACAAGTCTGCAGAAAAAGGCTTACTGAGCAGATATATGAAATCAGTAAAATGAGCCCCTGAAACATAACATCCTCTGAGATGTTCCTTGCTTTTATCATAAGGGTTGAAATAAACCACGTTTGTGGACACTATGTTGCATCAGGCCTCTATGGCTTTATTTGTTCCTGGTCTCTGAAGGAAGAGAGAATTGGAAAAATTCTGTCAGCAAGGGCCAAATTGTTGACAGAGTCAACCAGTAAGAAAACACAGTTCAGGCTGCTGTCATACCTATCAGAATGCAGTTTCCTTTACATACACATAAATACTGTAATGTTTTCTGAAAGACCATATCCAGCATTGTCATAAACTTCCACTAGAGTTCATAGCAAAGTGGAGGAGCCGTCAGTGCAAGGACACGTTACATCTGATGCACATGCTGAACAGATCAGAAACTGCCACAGCCAAAGTGATGGCAACACACACCACTGTGTTAAAGAGCACAGCAGCGGTCACCTTCCAGTGATCTGATACAGAAGACAAAGTCAGCAACACAGAGTGGTTCCATGATGGCAAGTAAGGAATGGATACTAATTAAAATTTTGTTCTGTTTAGAAAGAGAAATCCATTTGAGTGAAGCAAACTAAAATTCGCTTTCACCTCTTTTCTTTTTTCACAGTGATGCAGCAGTTAACATTGAAAAAAAAAGCCTAAAAAAATTCCAATTTCAGTTTTAAACATAAAAATAAAACATATTACTTGGCAGCTCTAAAAGTGCAGAAAATCAAAATGCTTTCTTCTCCTTATTTGAGGATTAGGGACTTTACTTACTCAGTAGTAACTTATGGTATAAATCTACACCATCCTCATGCAAATTTTAAAGTTCATCCTGTGAATATGAGCTTTTGTGAAACTAAGAGTAGGAGTAAACTGTAGACATATCAGTGAAAAATGCTTTGTTTGCTGCTTATATATATATCTGCCATAGCCATAATGCACTGAAATATCTTGCACAAAATATTATTTACAACTACAAAGCATGTAGTCCAGAAATCCCCAAAAGAGGAAGTCAGCATCTTGGCTGTACAGCTGAACAAAAACTCCTGGAGAGCTAGGCTGTTGATGACCTCATCAGAAAATTACTGCAGCAGTGAGAAACTCATGCAACAGTGAAAAACTCATGCAGCAGTATGAAATCTGGAATCTGATGACTTCCTCTATTGTCCTTACCTCTTCTTATCAAACAACCACGAAGGTCATTGAGACCACTCACAATAGCAATGCTTTAATAAAACTAAAGAAAGCCAGACCCAGAAAGATAGATTGACTGTTCACCAGCCTCTAAAATATCTAGTATCTTCACAGAATACAACCCATGCAATGGAGCTGCAAAAGGCACAATATGGGATATATATATATATATATATGTATATAATATGTAGTACCCATTTAATCAGGTCATCCATGTTTGAGAACAAGAAGAAAAATATCATATAAAAGAAAGTTTAAATTGATTCGTGGTCTGTTTTCTGCCATAGGTGCATAACCTATATTGTGTATCGAGTCATATCACTTCCAATTTATATGTATTAATGCTCGAAAATCCTCTTTTTTCTTGTATTCTTTATTTGGCAATATAAGATTTTATTCTAATTTGTTGGGAAGTAAAGGACACTTTTTGAGATCTGAGCTTTGACAGCTATAGTGTACAAATTAGTATTGTCTCAGACTGTCTATTCTGTCATTTATCATCAAGGAAATTAATCTTTTTAGGAAAAGATTTGAATGAAAAATAAAGCTCGCAAACGTTCTTTCCTATCCTTCTTTCTATACCAGGGAAAGGAGGAGGAGCAGGCACTGATCTCACTAGTGAGGGATCTCACTAGTGTGTCAGGGAGGGTTTTGGTTAGGTATTAGGAAGAGGTTCTTCACCCAGAGGATGTTGGAGCACTGGAGCATCTCCCCAGGGAATCAGTTATGGTGCCAAGGCTGACAATATTCAGGAAGCATTTGGAAAATAACCTCAGAGTATTCATTTTCATAAAGACTGGAAAATTCCATATTCTTCTTACCCCAGTGTTTGAACTTCCCCTTGCTCAAACTTTATTTTTTGAGTTATTTTTTTGTTTCCTCTGACTTTCTGTACAATTTGTTTCCCTACACCATTTCTTATACTGCTGTTTTCTACTATTTCTATAGACTTATCCGTACAATAATAACAACCTTAATAGTAATTTATCTTCTTGAAGACCTCAGCATTTCTTTCTAGCTATCTCATCTTCTTGCTCTCTAATCAATTAAAAAATCACTTACAGAAAATTCTAATATTCCTGTTGTTCACAAAAGAATAAACAATGTAAATTTGACGGGCTGTCTCATTTAAGAAAATGTTGTGTAGAAAAGTCATACAAACCAGATGTTGACAACATAACAAATACAAATTACTTTTACTGTACTATGTAGAGTTGTTGAAGGTTGTAATATAGTAAGAGCTACAAAACTCCGTTTTTCAGCCTTCCCAGGATACAAAGAGCCCTAGAGCTGGTAATGTTATATGCAACATAGATTTGCTAAATATGATATGGCATATTGAGATGCCAGGTGGATTCAAACACTTTGTTTCCTTTAAAATACAATCCCTTGACTTTTTGTGCTGCCTTTTAAGACTTGCACACCATTCAAATTTAGACCATGCAATGCATTTTTTATAAACTTGAGAGTAAGCAATGGTAACAGCTATTTTGAAGTGAAAGAGTTTGACATACTCCTTAGTAATAAGAAGACCTTTTTCAAATTACCCAGCAAGATATCCAAATTCCTTATCTCTTTTGCTAGCCATCCTTTCAAAATATACCTTACTCTACATTTTGTTATTTTAAACAAAACCCTGGGTTCTCAATAATCAACTAACAAACAGCTCCATTTTAATCTAATGGAAAAAAACTCAAATAACTTTAATGATGTTTTCTGGAACTTCTGCTTGAAGTATAAAGCACGTTGCAATAAAACCAAGTTTTAGATCTTTACAGATCTAGGCTGCACAAACTTGTGATGGTATTCCTAAAAAATACACTTATAAAGGGTTTGGTATAAATAGGCTTAAGTATTTTAGTTTACTGGATGCTTTAAAATAATCACTTAAGATGTTAGATTGTTCCTTGCTACAAAAAAATCCCGCATGTATCATTGAACACAACTTGCAGTAGTATATGATCCAGAGTCTTGCCATAACAAAAAAAATGTAAGAAACTTTTTGTATTCTATACTGCCATAAATCACAATAAGGTTCATCACAGAAAAACTTATGCCAAAACACACACTTAAGTGAAAAGGATCAAAGACAAGAGCAAGTAGTAATCAGTTTGCTACTTCCACTTAACACAGGAGGAGAAGACATGCCTTAAAAGAGAATTTTTTTTAAAAAAACATGCCTAGAAAGCAAGAACAGAGAGGTTAGGGAAAGAAATGTTGATGAAACCTTAAGCTGTGGAAATGAGAAAAATGGGGAAAGTGATAACATCATTAACTTTGGTAGGTTAATTACAAAAAAATGTAAACCAATGTTTGGCTTGCTGCATTGCAAAGGTCTTTAAAGCTAATAATCCTGATTAAAGTATGTTATCAGCAGGAATACTGTTTTCAACTTAGGAGTCTGAAAGATAACTGCAATTTGAACAATAAAAAGATGAAGTAATACAAAATAAAAGATCTCTTTAATTTGTTTTTCCATTTGAGGTGTTTAGGAAGTAAAACTGTTTTTTAAGAAGGACATATGATCAGTTTCAGATTTAAGTTTAAGTAGAAGTTGACATATGCATGAAAAATGAGTGATGTGAACAGAAATAATCTACAATGAAAATGTGTGTTTCTTCCATAAATTCAAAAAAAAAAGAATAACAACATTGCCTCCGCTGCAGGCAAGTTCTTGCTCAAAATTATTCCCACATCAATAGAAACAAGTTGGTGATTATTGTGTTAGCTTCTGAAAACATTTTGAGGAGAACTGAAAAACACAGATACCAGTCATATATCCATTGCGTCCAAAGCAGAAAAAAATATTTGAAATCACAGAACCTGTTAAGCTCAGAGTCAAACATGGTATATATTATAGGAGAATTAACACAGCTCTTGGCAAAGTAAACGTGCCTGAAAAATGCTCTGAATTACAGGGAAGAAACATGCAAGCATGTGGAAATGACATACCAAACCAACAATTTCATTTGAACTAAGAACTACATTGTTGGAGGCTAAGAGGTAACTAACTGGTTAAATAAAACAGGAAACAAAGGTCAGGGCAGTTTTCAAAAAGGTCAAAATAATCTGAGAGCTGTTCTGAAACCCAGACTCTACATTTCCGTAAATGATCTGGAAAATATGCTAACCAGTGAAAGAGGAGAGATTGCTGATTGTATTAAACTATTGAGAGTAATAAAGATGAAAGGTTATTATGAAGAAATGTAGATAACTGTACGAGACAGTGGCTGAGAGAGAAAATGGCAGAAGAAATTAGACTTAAATAAATGTCAAGTGATGAATTTGGAGTAAATCCTAAACTTCATATGCATATTAATAGATATTCTCATGCTCACAAAGAAAGCTAATGGAGTTATAATATACAGATCTATGAAACAGCTGGTGTAGCGTCCTGTCATGATCAAGTGAAATACCTGTAGGAAATTGTAAGAAAACTATGTGAGGTAAGATAGAAAACAACACTATGCCTTTCTGTTAATTAACAGAAAACAAGAATTTTGAATATGCATGGAAGTGTGTAAGAACTGCTTTGTCCTTCAATCCAAATAGAATAGAGCTGGTAAATGCAGATCAATCACTGCAAAATTCATGAGAAACAGTGACATAGTTGAATATCTGTAATTATTTGTCTGTAATCTAATGAATGTATTTTTACATCAAGGTGATATTGTACTAAAATTATGTTCAACTTCTTGAAAGGTAGAGGATGTCAAGGGCATTATCTTAAGGTACCTGGCAGACATTTAATACGACAAAATCTGGTAATTTCTGAAAGTTTTCCTAAACAAATGAGCAAATAAAGGTAAATTAAGTTTTACAGCTGTCTGCAGGACCTGAAATAACCTGTAAATATTTTGAACTCAAGTCAGATTCACATGTTTTATTATTCAGATTAAAGAAAGAAAAGCATCATCCTCAGAGAGGTTGCATTATGGCTGTTCATAATTTTAGTAGTTACCAAAGGATATTTACAAACATTTAAACTATTAATATATATAATGATGAAATAAGTTATTCCTACAGGAGCCAAGTATCCAAATAATTACAGTATTTTTTTCTGCAATTCACACTGTAGCTGTGGTAACCCACTTTGACTTATTGAATTAATGACTTCCTTCCAAATCCCTTCAAACTCTTCCCTATGCTTCCTACCCTTTAGATACAAATCTTTCGTAAAAAATATTTTAACAAGCATTGACAGAAATGTTACTGGAAACTAAATGTAAATACAAATACAGAACTAGAAAGTTCATACTCTGTTAGAATATCTCTAATCAATAAAACAGGATTTAATTTGTACTTAGTATAGAAAACCAGGTATTTAGCACAAGCAAATTGGAAGATGCTTTGTATAAAAAGATCTAGAACTTAGAGTTATGTTGATTTTAGTCCTTGGAAGTAAGTAGACACCTGTAGTTGGGAATAACACCCATTTTCTCTCAATTAGAAAATATTTGTTTTAACCCCGTTATAACCATTTATTATAACAATGTCAGAAGGCAGAGATAACAGGGGTATAAAAAGTGGACATAAGACTTTACTATATTTTGTAATGATTCCGCTTTTTTTGTCAATATAAGAAGATATTGACTCAGTCACTAAAATAACAATTTTAAAAATTTACATTTTTCAAATCCACTAAAAAGAAAATCAAATTGAAAAAGCTTAAAATGTGTGAGGGAATTTTATTTCCTCTTTTCCTTGCAGAGAGACATTTTTAGACAGCACATTTCTGTATCTGCTCTCTAATGCAAAGAATGTAGAGAAGGAACTTGACAGCAAATGGGAATCAGACTGTAAATATCGTCACACAAAAGAGAAAGACGCTTTTTAAGAGTTTCAAACTTGTATTTCTGTGGCGTATATGAATATTATATGATTTTAGTTTGGATAAGAGTAAGCAATGGCACTCAATCTGTTCAGCCACTGTATTAAAGGGGCAAATTTCCCTGTTTCCCACTGTGTTAATGAGTCACACCCCGCCCCTCGATGACTGTGTGGAGCGGACATGGGGGAATGGGTCCACAGCTAGGAGGAAGTTGAACTCAGGAACAGGATTCAGGGATGCACACATCTAGGATCAGAAGTAATCAGACAAACAAGGTCCTCACTGGACTTTGGCCATTACAGAAGAGAGTGAGACCCTTGTGATCTCTCAATTTTTTACCAAGTATAATGCATATGGGATAGAATACTCTTATAGTTCACCATTTTGGGGTCACCAGTCCTGTCTGCTCCTCCCTGCAGGTGCAGCCGTTTCTTTGGTAGTTTGAGAATGGCCTTGGTTACCAGAGGAATAAGTGTGAATATTGACCTCTCTGCATACCAGTGTTCCATGTTATTACTGCTAGAGAGAAACAGTCTGAAATACATGCAGTTAGCTTTCAGAAAATGCAATTACTTTAGACTAAGGCCAAGACAGAATCAGAATAACCCAAATTAACTCAAAGCATAACAGCTAGTGACACTGACCGGTTGTCAGGTCATAGGGTAACAGTCTGGCCATGTTCCTAATATGTTTCCAAGCTCAGAAATAAATATCACTCAGACAAGAGTTCCTGGGTGATTCTTCCCAGAGCTTCAGAAGGCTATGTATCCTGTTGACTAAAGTTATATCTGACTAGAGCTGCATATAGATACAAGTTAAAGTTAGGATATTTAAAGCAGAGCTAACCTGAACACTTCCCAATTATTATGAGAGAGAACACAGTGGGGTGGGGCAGAGGAGGGACTAAGTGAAACAATGAAAGAAGTATAGCTTGACACAACTTCTGTTTAGTTATCCAATGTTATATTCTTACCCTGAGCTAGTCCAGTCTCCCCTTGATCTTACAGAAACTCTCAGTCCTTGAAGAATAGACTTGTCTGTTACTTCTTGTTGACATCTTATTCAATTTGCAATTCTTTACTATACCCTTCACAATTTGTTCTGTAGAGCTACTACCTACACTATAGCTCCTGTTATTTACTTATACATACTAGCATAATACCTGTCCTTACTAAATCCCGTTCTTTCCTTCTGATCAGTCCTCCTATTTATCAAAATCGTTTTAAAATCTAATGTCATTCTCTAGCAGTCTTGTATCCTTTTCTGTATTAGTAACTTTTGAAACGCTCATAGACATAACTCTGTTTCATATTCTCTCTCATAAACAGGTAACGATGAGTATTCTGGACTTTTGAGCCATCAAGTTTGGATTCACCTTAAAAGTTCTTTCTTCTAGACCCAGGTTCTATAGCTTACTTATAAGAATGCCATCTACTCCTTTTCTTCTTTCTATGTGGCAACCTCCCATTCTTATCTCCAAGGATGCTGCTTTGGAAGAAGTTTAAGCTGGTTTGATAGATTTTGCTCATGGCATATCTACACCAGCTTTTTAATACTCATCTCTGTGTTGTTGTCTAAGACCCTATAATTAGCTTGATTATTTTTTCAGTCATACCTTTGCCCTCTCCTAGCTTCAGTGATGAAAGAGGTAAGGTATGAACTCTGAAAAGATATTAGGATTTGGCATTGAAATGACCGTGTTGACAAGTTACCTTGCACATTAGGAAAAAAAATCACAGCTCTCTCAAAATAAACATGATGCAATATTCAAAAAAAATCATCACAAACTATAAATATAGGAGCAATCTTCTGTTACAAAGGCTAATGTTCTTACTTTTCCACACATTCAGTGTAATGCCAAAAATATTTTAAAAAAAGAATCCAATTTAGCCATCGATAATTACTGTACAGAATAGCATTCTTTGCTCATTAACCAGTGAGGAAACCTAGGCAATTTTAGCTTCTGAAAGTGGAAGCTCACTTAATTGTATTTACTCCTTTTGCATCAGTGAAGCAGTAAGCATTTCAGTTAAGTGGAAATTAAATTAAAACCATAGAAATATCTGTTTTGCCTCATTATTTCGTATTCCTTCCGCACTAACAGGAGTATCAGCGGGTAGTACATCTGAGACCTGTCTTTATTCACTATTCCTTCATGAAATAGAAAACATCACAGAATAAGATTGATTTAGGGATCTATGAAGTGGGACCGCATTGCCTAAATACACAATTCTAAACTGTTATGTAGGGTACATCATTTCCTGGTAAGTTTTGAAATTAAAAGAATCTGATTTCAGATGATTTTGATGTAATATTTTTTTTCAAATTCTTCTTTACTAAGACTTGGACTTGCCTCAGCTAACAATATCCTCTGCACCAGCTACTTTAAAGAAGGACTTACTTCAATTTGATAAATCTCACTGTGTTCTAAAACCTTGGCCACTTTTAATAATTTCATTCAGAAATTATGAGAAGTAATTTAAATTAGATTCATCTTTAAAATGTTGGAAACAAGACACAAAGCTGGCTTCAATTCAGAAAGTGGTGACAATTTCTTTGTTTTATAAGTGACCAAAGTTTCCAGGAGACTGCTAATTAAAAAAAATATAAATAAAATAAAAAGAAACAATATGAGGGGCCTCAGTATATGCTCAGAATGCCCAGGAATCTAAAAAATATCCATAGTACAATGACTAACAGGTACACTTTTAACAGACATGCAACTATTTAAAATCAAGGAAAAGAGGAAAAGGAAACACCGCTGGCTGTAATTGTGCTGCAAATGGATTGGAACACAAAGTTCAGCTCTTTCTAGTCATAAATCAATAGTTTTTAAAATTTAAGTACAAAAGACATTTAAGAATAGAAGGACTGGAAAATACTGAACAGTGAAAACTAGCAGAGAAAATAGTCTAAGCATCAATGCAATAAAGTTCAGGAAATAAGTTAAGGAAAACATGAATATCATAGCAAATATATCTGTAATAAGGTCACCTATTCTGCTTCCATTTTGATTCTACAACACACAAAGTATTGCATTAATGTTTTATTCACCATAAATAAAAAAAAATTAGTTCACAGGAGAATAGCTCACCTTTAATTCTGAGGCACTCTTCTTAACAGGTTTTAGCTGCTAAAGGGTTGGTAGAAAAAATGTTATTTCTCATTAAAATTTGCCTTACATTATTTATTTACTGTAGAACAAAATTACCCCTACAAATAGTGAAACATGAAAGCTCAGGCATGTTTTTCAGAATAATTGAAGAGAAAAAACAGAGTACACACTCCCCTCTTCTAGCCTCCAGAACAGAGCTTAAAGTCCTGCTGATCGATACAGCTCTATTTGGGTTTACCTTCGTTGTATTACTAAACTAATAAAAATTAATCCTAAATTAAAAAAACCTAAACTATAAAACTAAGTTGTTTTAATATTTGAACAATTTGTATCAGTGATGCATAATATTTTTCATTTTCTAAAACATACTTTTCGACACATTTATTCTCCTTCTAGTAATTTCTTGTGAAATTGACATTAATACTGTTTAGAATTGTATTGTTTTGTATTTTTTCCAATATGGCCTTATTACTAAAAAAAATAATTATTCACACACTGTCAAAAATACAAATGGAACCTTTTCAAGGTAATTGTAGACTAGAAGAAGCTCAAATATATTTGGATAACAGATTTATTTTCTTCTTATTCTAAAATTTTTTGTGGCTAAGCAGATAGAAATAATTTTTCTGAAAATACAATAACAGTTAATGAAAAGTAACATAAAATAGTTTACTTTTCTCATTTGAGAATTTATATGAAAATACAGACAAAAATTGGTAGTTAAAACAAACTTTTAAGTAAGTTAAAGCATTGGAGGCATAGTTATCAGGGTAGAATCAAGAACTGGAAAAAATGCCCATATGAAAATTATTTTTATGGTTACTGTAAAAGCTTAATACATACTCTAGTTATTTTTCTGAACTTAAAATGTAACCAAAAAAAAGAGGAAAAGAAAGGGAAAAGTAAAGCGCAATCAAAATACATTTCTAAATCTTTTAGTGTTGACAATGACAAAGTGAAATTGACATTATGACATCTCATGATAAATAGAAAGAATGAATCGAGTGGGGTATTTTGGATAAAGAACATGAAAGATTCTTTATACATTCATAAATGGCTTAAGCTGACAGAAGTCTGATTTTTGTTTTCTGTGGAAAATAAAATTAAACAGCAAATTAAAACACTCCATCTTGACTTGTGATTGAGATTTCTTATAACACTTATTTAAATAGTTTTGCATCTATATGTGAATGTTTGGTATGTGAATGATCTAGTTATAGATATACATATGCTACATATATTACAATTCTAATGTATTGCTATTTGAGCATCTGTTGCTCTTCACTGTGTCTGTGCTAATGTCCTCCCATTTGTGGGATGTTAAGGAAGTGATTAATAGCACATTAACAAAACACTTCAAGAATATCAAGGATCAATGACAAATGATTGTAAAGCTATTACCTCCAAGCCAATATTTGCAAACTAATTAAGGAGAAATATTTTTTCTTTCCAATTAAAATCAGAGTTAAATAAAATATTAGATATTTAAAGGAAAACCAAGAAATTATTACATTCTAACTATTTTATATATATTCATTTAAGGACTAACTTAAGGACAAACTAGACTGAACTGGATTTGCTGAAAATTAAGACACCTCTCAAAGACTAGGCAAAAGGAAATGTGCACAGGGTCATCTTTTTACTTTCTTGTTTGTTTGTTTCATCCATTATGAACCCTTGGGATGAATAAATAATACTTTATTTGAAGAAATTATGTTTGAAATCGCTTTAAACAGTCTCTGTCACAGGCTCCCATAGGAAGAAATGTCTCAGGTTCACCGAGTAAACAGGAGATTAGAGCCCTAAAATTCAGTCTGAGGGGAAAAAACCCTGTGATTTCTCTGTAATGAGAAGCTAAGAAAGCTTATCCATAGTAAAAGTTAATGTAAGGAGTACAACAAGGTACCTAAAGGTGAAGAAGTCAGAAACAAGGAAAAGAAAGATGAAATAGCCACAATGAGCTAAAATCCATTATTCTATAGGCAGTTGTATTTACTGGCAAAATAAACTAATATTTCTCACAGTACATGTGAACAATAAACCAGACCCAAAGTTCATTCATTGCGGATTTAAGTAATGATGACTATTATTTGGGACAACAGACACATTGCTAATTACCTAATTTCAGAAACAGCAGTGTATTTGAGAATACTACAATTTTTTTTTTTCAAAGCATTAAGGAGGAACAAAACAATTTTCGGTCCAGTAATACATAAAAGACCACATATTAAATAGATTCAGGTTTCACTACATTAAAAACAAACAAACAGCAACAACAAAAACCAAACATACAGACAACGAAAAAAAAAACAACCAAAAGAAATCAATTATCTGAATGCCTGAATTCATACTGGATTGGGCCAATGCATTCCTGTAAAGAATTCTGTCATCTGTCCTTATTTTTATAGATGAAGTTAAAATTCTTTACTATCAGATGTTCATCAGGAAAATCACTTTTTGTCTCATCTGCAGACACAGACATCTCACATGATTCTTCTTTGGACAACCCAGGACTGTATTAATGTGGTGAATATAATAATCTAGTTTAGACTAGACTAGACTGGGCTAGACTGAAATATTTCAGTTGGTAGGGACATACAACAATCATCTAGTCCTGCTGCCTGACCACTTTAGAGCTGACAAAAAGTTAAAGCAAGTCATTAAGGGCATTGTTCAAATGCCTCTTAAACATTGACAGTCATGAGGCATCGACCACCTCTCTAGGAAGCCTGTTAAGCATTTACCACCCTATCAGTGTAGAAACACCCCCTGATTCAGCTTTGAAACATTCCCATGACTCTTGTCACCGGATGCCATGAAGAAGAGATCAGCACCTGCCCCTCCACTTCTCAGGAGCCTGCAGAAAGGGATGAGGTCACCCCCTACATTCCTTTTCTCTAAACCAGACAAATCCGGAGTCCTCAGCTGCTCCTCACAGGACATACCTTCCAGCCCTTCCACCAGCTTTGTTGACATCCTCTGGACGAATTCCAATGCCTCACAATCTTCTTAAATAGTTGAGCTGAGAACTGCACACAGTACTCAAGGTGAGGCTGCACCAACTTGAATACAGCAGAATGATCACCTCCTTTAAACTGCTTGTTAACAGCAACAATATGTGGAAGAAGAATCACCGTTTGCATAGACACCTTGGCCTCTGCAAAGTTTTTAGCTTACTTAAGTTAAACAGAAGTATAATTTGAGATGTGACACAGCAGCTTCTGGAGTCCACTCCAACAATCTGTCCTGTGCTTTAGGACACAAGTGGAAAGAACCCCAAAGATAAACGCTCTAAATAATAAAGCAAAGTAGCTCATGATTTTTTCACACTGTGAATCACTGCATTTGGATTATCTAACTTGTCAGGTGTAGAAGACAGGGGAGCTGCAAAAAAATCAGACAACATTTCAAAAACCATCGATTTCCATAAAGCAAATAATGACAAAAATGTGTATTTTTCAGAACTACCTCACAAGACACTGCGGAAGTTGTTAGAAATTAAATGAGGCCATTTTAATGATACTGATAAACAAGAATGAGGAAGAAATGCATATCATAGAGTACCATCCTCTCTGTAAGCTCCAGGAAAACTATCAACTACCAAAGATCTGCTGAGGACTGTGATGGGTTAACCTTGACTGGTCATCAGATACCCACCAAGCTGCTCAATCACTCTGACTCCTCAACTGGGCAAGTGAAAAGAAACATGACAAAAAGCTCATAGGCCAAGGCAAAGACAAGAAGATCACTCAGCAATTAACGTCCCAGGCAAAACAGACTCAGTTTGGGGAGAATGATTTATTACAATCCAAATCAGGGTAGGATAATGAGAAATAAGAACAGACTTTAAAACAACTTTCCCCACCCCTACCTGATTACCAGATTCAACTTCATTACCAACTGTCTACCTATCCTGCAACTGGCACAAGAAGATGGAGAAAAAGGATTGTGGTCAGCTCACAATGCATCATCACTGTTGCTCCTTCCTCCTCATTCTCTTACTGTTCTTCCACCCATTTCTTTCACCATGAAAGGGTGATTGGCCATTGGAATGGGCTGCCCAGAGAGGTGGTGGAGTCACCGACCCTGGAGGTGTTTAAGGGGAGACTGGATGAGGCACTGAGTGCCATGGTTTAGATGATGGTTGGTGTTAGTGTTGGTGTTAGTGTTAGGGTATAGGTTGGACTTGATGATCTCAGAGGTCCTTTCCAACCTTGTGATACTGTGATACTGCGATTTGGTTCCACCTACTAGTCTTTCATGAAATTCTCCAGCACAGGTCTTTCTAATGGGTGACACTTCTCCATGGACTGCTCCAGCATGGATCCTTTCCTTGAGGTGTAGTCCTTCAGAAACCATCTGCTCATGTTGGGTCCACTGTAGCACCACAGGTCCTGTCAGGAATCTGCTGCAACTCAGGCTCTCCATGGGGCCACAGACTCCTTCAAGGTCCATACATCTACTCTGGTATGGGTCCTCTACAGGCTGCAAGTGGATATCTGCTCCTCCATGGGACCCTCATGGGTCACAGGGGGACAACCTGAGTCATCACAGTCTTCACCACAGGCTGTGGGGACAGCTGCTCTGGCACCTAGAGTATCTCCACCACTCCTTCCTCACTAATTGCAGTGTCTGCATTGATGTTTCTCAAATACACTCTTTCTTGTCTCTCCAAGCTGCCATTGCATAGTGAGTTTCTTACCCTTTCTTAAACATGTTGTCACAGAGGCTCCACCACAGCTGCTGATGGTCCATCTTAGAGCCTTCTGGAAGTGGCTTTGTCAGATATGGGGTTATTTTCTGGGATCTTCTGTCATAGGCCATACCTTTAACCCACACGCCATCAAAATTTTGCCACATAAACCTGATACAAGAACTACAAACTGTATACTGGGTACAAGCTCAATTCTGGAAAATAGGATGGAAGGATAAGACAAGAGAGTGTTATCCTTTCTCAGACAGTCCCCATAAAATCCTCCCCAGGTCTAATATTTTTTAAAAGCATTAAGTCATTAAACGACAAATTTAATTTTTCCTACAAAGATAAGAATATCTCTATAGCAAATATTATGCTTAGTGAAAATAAGCTTAATTCTTTTTCTTGCTTTTCCTGAGCTTGTTCAAAGTGTGTCAAAGAAATTCCAGCTCCTACAAAACGTATCTTGAAAACACTTAGATGCAGAAAGACATCTTTCCAGAAGGCAATCTCCAAGACTGATATAAAATAAATTTTGAACCAAGTGCTATCTTAACAAGAGTAAATACACGATTAAAACAATTGATTTTATATTTCCTTATAAAATAAGGAAAGATTGAAATAATTCACTGTGGAACTGAGGGCATTTAGGGTTAAAACACCATTTGGCTTGAAGTCAAGAAACCCATGTAGCTTCTTCAGAAAGCAAACAGATAAAGGATGGAAGAGAAAGAACTGTTATGGTTTCCAAATCAAAGCAAAAACACGAGTAGTTAAATTATTTTTCTACCACTTATGAAATATTAAGAGCTTAAAACCTTCAGTAAAACACTGAGGCACTTTCAATCACTTTCCCTTCAGGCCAAAAATCCTACTGCCCTTCAGATTTAGTCTTTCATACCTCTTTTACCTGAGAAAGAGATCTCCAGGGTACAGCTGTTACCTGAGGTTGACACAAAAGTCTGCAAAAGCCAAGCATCATCAGAACAGAGCAGATTATTAAGAAATAATATTTATGTTGTAACAAATCCAAACCAAGAATTTAGAGAATTAACGGTTAATTCTCCTTGTGCTAGTTATTACTCCCTACTCAGTAAGTACTTGCATTTGATGTGACGTAGTGACAGCTTTATAACTATCTCCTCTCCTAGTTAAAACAGGAATGCATTTGTAGTCCTGGAATACATACTCATTTATTTGGGAGAAGGTGTAATTCTGAAACTAATTTCTTTTTCTTTTAGGCTTTCTTTTAGGCCACTTAAAAGCCTTCTGCTTCAGCATCTAGTCCTAACTAAATTCAAAGTGGACTTTGCTGTTAATAAAGTTAAATACACATTAATGCTTAGCCAGTCAAAAAGTTTTAAATATGATTTATTTCTATAAAATATATATTTGAACATGGCTTGCGCCCAGGCAATGTCTTCCAATGCTTGATTATCCTTACAGGGATATTTTTCCCCTTACACCTAGTTGGAAACTCTCCTGTTTCTATTTATGACTAAATGTTTTCATCCTCCCATTCTAAATCTCAGTAAAAGACTAACCTCCAGTTTCTGAGCAACCTCATCCTAGGTACAAGAAGAGAGCTGTTAAGTGCCTATAAGCCTTACTTTCTGGGAGATAAAAAAGCCTGGTTCCCTCAGTTTCTCTTCAGAGAGCATACACCTTAGACAATCCTTGCTGGCCTCGACTGGATTAGCTCCAATCCACCAACATACTTCTTGTATGTGGGGTGGGGAAAGAGGAACTGCACAGGGTACTCTGTGTAAGAGTAATGAGTGTTGAGCAGAGAGAATTAATCTTGTCCTTCAGGTCCATCAGGTCATTTTCAGCAGAGCTGCTTCATAGCCAGCCAGTCTCCAGCCTATGCGTTTGCATGGGATTAGTCTGTCCCCTAGAAAATGTTTTGCATCTTCCATTGAATTTCATGAGGTTCTGACCTGTGTTGGCCTCTCAGTGACATCCCTGACTTTTAGCAAATCTATTGAATCTCTCTTGGCGTTACTTGCAGACTTAAAAATGGTTTTATCCACCTCTTCATTCAGGTTAATCATAAACATACAATAATGACAGGCCCTCTAGACAATCCTCTGAGTTTGTCCAGTTGTAATCAGCTTCCAGATACAGTGCAATCACTTAACAGCTACACTTTAAGCCTTATAATTCATCAGGTTTTTCATTTATCTAGTAGACTATTCCATTGGGGGTGATGTACTTTTTGAATACAAAGATACTGTGAGAGACAGTATGGAAAGCCATACTAAAGTCAAGACGAATTTCCAAATGAGTTCTACACTTGCATTATCTATTGTGTATATGTAGCTAATGTGTGAGCTACATTAGAATGATATCAGATCCCACTCCCCTAAACATGTATCATCTGGTCCTATTAACTTGAGTTTTCTCAAGAGATCCCTGGCTCAATCCTTTTTGACTAGTGGTATTTTCATTTCTCCCTCTACCCTGTGCACAGGAATCAGACGTCACTTTGTTCATGCACAATGTAATTTATTTATTCTTAAATAAAAGGATTTGGGGTTTTTTGATCTTGTTGGGTTTGTTGTTTTTTTTCATTAAATAAATTATTATCAAGGATTTTGTTTCGGTTTGTTCATTTGAACTATAGTATTTTTAATCAACTTCTGATGTTACTGGAGAAATTATTGACATTGTTGAACAGATAGTAATGGCATATAAACTAGACCATGTTTTCCTGTCCATGGTAACAGTAAACAGGCAGGGCTACCTATTAGAATAAAACATACTTTTTAGTACTTAATTTGCAATGAAACATCTTTAGAAAAATAACTTGCATTATTTCCTTACATGTTGTTGTAATGTTTTATTTTGAAATTCCGAGAGCCAATGTTTATACAGTTTTTCGATTCACCATTGAAGAAAACCTAAACTTTCTGTCTGTAAGGAACTTCAACATTCCTTTTGCCTGACTATATTCATCCTATGATATGATGTTTCTCAGATCTTAAACCTATGGAAGCTGCACAGAATAGAGCATAGCTTAGTCTCACTTTCCTACCCTTTCCATCAGCCAGTCAAACTTGACAGACTAGATATTATGCTTCACAAACCTAGTTCAAAAAAGAAATTGGAGTCCAAAGTAAATTAATTTTGATATTTGGATCTTAAAAACAATTTCTCATTTCATCATTAAGGACCTCAAACTTATAGTGCTGAGAGTTAAGAGGAAATGTTCTCTCAAATATTAATCAGAGGTCAAAAGATATACAGCAGAAACCAAGTATGGCCACCAGAAGAGGGTGGAAGCAAGGAGAGGTAACCTGGGAAGAATACAGAGAAACTGTATGAGCAGCCAGGGATAAACTTAGGAAAGCTAAAGTCCTGAAAGAATTAAATCTGGTCAGTGATGTCAAGGACAACAAAAAAACTTCAATAGGTACATTAGTGATGAAAGGAAGACTAGGAAAAATGTGAGCCTTCTCTGGAAGGAAACCGGAGACCTTGCTACTAGAGGTATGGAGAAGGCTGAGGTACTCAATGACCTTTTTGTCTTCACCTGCAGGGGCTCAAGACACATAACACAAGTTGCATAAGGCAAAGGCAGGACTGGGAGAATGAAGAACCTGCCACTATAGGAGAGGATCATGTTTGAGATCACTTAAGGAACCTGAAGGAGTACATGTTCATGGGACTTGAAGAGATGCATCTGAGGCTTCTGAGGAATCTGACAGATAAACTTGCTAAGTCACTATTTATCATATTTGAGAAGCTGTGGTTGTCCAGTGAAGTTACAACAAACTGGAAAAGGGCAACCATAACCTCATTTTTGAAAAAGGGAAAAAAAGAAGACACAGAGTGTAACAGTCTCAGCTCTCTGCCTGACAAGATCACGGAGCAGATCCTTCTGGAAACTAAGATAAGACACATGAAAAATAGGGAGGTGATTGATGACAGTGAATATGGCTGTAAATTGTAAATCGTGCCAAAGGTAAGGAGTAAATTATGGCCAACAAATTTGGTGGCCTTCTACCACAGGGCTACAGCATTGTTGGGTGAAGGAAGAGTAACTTACACCATCTCCCTAGACTTGTGCAAAGCATTTGTTAAGGTCCCACTCCCAAGATTAGGGCCCCCCAACAGTCAGAGAGGGAGGGTATTTTGGTGTCTGTGCAGCAAATTGGAGACTGACAAATTCCCCAGGGTAAATTCAAAACAGTGTTTATTTTGGACGCAGAAAAAATAGCAAAACATGTACTTTGGTGCACTCTGAGTTGCAACTTCCCGAAGCTGCAAAAACAGATCTCAATCTGTTCAGATCACAATCTGACAACCTCAAGTCAGCTATACAAAACAACACAACTCAGATTTGATCTGATACACTGTAGCATCATGGAAAAGACATAAAGTAAGAAGTGTGAGAGAGAAATAAGAATAGTGGAGGAGGTGGGGAGAGAAAAGTAGTCACCGCTCCATGGTCCTCTCAAAAACGTAGTTCTTCTGCAACACATCTTCAGGTGGAGTCCATGGGGTGGTGGACACACACTGTGAAAGTTCTCAAATTTATGCATGCACAGAAGCTCCTTTGGGAAGATTCTGGAATTGGAGCTGAGTGCTCCAGGGTCACTGGCAGTTCAGCAAACCCTTGTCAGAATAACCTCTGCCTGAAGCCTTTGGGTCAGCATGAGCAGTCAGGAGTGAAGGGGCAGCACCTGCTGCTACACCTCCTCCCTCTCCTCTGCAGCAGCACAGTCAGCCCAGCAGGGGCCACGGCACTCAAGTTGATGTTTAAGACAACAATGCAAGTAGAATCAGTCTTTATATCATTCAACACTGTCAAACACATATCCTTGTCTCTAAATTGTAGAGAAACGGATTTGACTTGGAACCTGCCAATGTGTGGTTTGAACCCAGAAAGCCAACTGTATCCTAGGCTGCATCAAAAGAAGCATGGCCAGCAGGTTGAGGATGGTGATTCCTCTTTTCTACTCTGCTCTCATGAGACCCCAGCTGGAGTACTGTATTCTGCTCTTGGGCCTCCAGCACAAGAAGGTCTTGGACCTGTTACAGGGAGTCCAAGGGGAGAGCCACGAAGATGATCAGAGGACTAGATCATCTCTCCTATGTAGATAGGCTATGAAGAAGTTCCATTACCTAAAGGTTGCATACAAGAAAGCTGGAGAGGGACTTTTTACAAGGATTTTTAGTAACAGAACAAGAGGTGATGGCTTCGAACTGAAAGAGGGTAGATTTAGAGTTAGTACAATGAAGAAATTCTTTACATTGAGGATGCCGAGGCACTGTAATATGTTGCCCAGAGGAGATGTGGTTGTTGCCTCCCTGGAAGTGTTCAAGGTCAGGTTGTATGGACCTTTAAGGAAATTGGTGTAGTGCAAGTTGTCACTGAGTATGGTAGAGTGATTACAACTACATGATCTTTTAGATCCCTTCCAATCCAAACCATTCTATAACTGTATGGTTCTACTATTCCTTCTTATTTAAGAACAGATAGGTCTGCTGTGCTTCTTTATGGGTATTATGTGATATAAATTAACATCCCCAAACCATTACTGGAACTTAAATCATTGTAAAGGAGAAATCTCCACAGAGGACATAACCCATAAGGCCAGTACATGATCCTTGAGCTAGTAGCATGCTTATAAAGACAACTTCCTTCTATAAATATGTTTTTCAGCAAGACAATACACTGCTAACATTGATCTTTGGATTTTTTTTTTTTTAAAAAAAATCGAATACTTACTCATGATACAAAATCTCCATTTAAAGGTAGAGGTATCTATACACTATGGGTGGGAAACAAAGGCCTGCAGGCTGGATCTGGTTTTCCACCTCATTTTATCCAGCCCGGCACCTTGTTTCTACCTGGCAGTAGCACCGAGCTCCTTGCCCCTACACTCTTACCAGTGCACCAGTCACGTAGACAGCATATGCGGTGCATGTTACACTGCAGGAGCAGGCTGATGTGGCCCCTGGTGAAAATGAGTTTGACACACCTGCTATATACTGAATGACAATTAAACTAATACTATGTACCTGAACTCTGCTCCACAGAGCAGTTTTATGCTTTTTCTGAGACTGTACTTAACTGTGTAAAAGACACAGAGATCTCTTTTTCAGAGAATCTGGAAAGATTTCTTCATTCCTCTTAGCTCTCCAGGAGCACAAACTAAGATTGTGGTTTGCTGCTAACACAAAAAGGCCTATCTTTTCTTTCAGATTCTCTCATAAAACATTGATAAAGGCATTAGAGATGTGATTAAAGGGCAGAAAGTTTTACAAAGTTATCTTGCCCTAGGTGATAATTCTCGCAGCTGCTTTGTTCTTGAATACTCAAGACCAGAATATTAAAAAACAGAAAATCATCAAGAAGAAGGGATTGTTCTTGTAAAGCAAGACTGAGCAAAAGTAAGAACAGTTCCCCATCACTAGTGTTTATGATCAGAATATGATAAACATTTTTCTTGATATTAAACAGATTGAATTTTAATAGATTGTGCTGCTTTTGTGAATAATTTATTTGAGAGCTTGTCGGACTGCTTAGCAAAAATGGTTTTCTCTTTATAAATTCAGTGCTAAGAAGGAAACATTTTCAGATAATGTCTTTTCTATAGTAAGTCTTGAGACTGCTACAGTCATAGTAAGAAAAATAGATTGTTGATAAAGAAGATGTCTACTAAAAAATGGCAAAGATCATATTACGACATTATGCTTTGATGTAAGATTCACAAATAAAAAATATCTATAGGTAACAGTTATGATTAAAAAGGAATGAAATGTTACACAATTGTTGCCCTAAAGGCTGTCTCTGATGATGACCTTTCCTGCTCTATAGCAGCAGTAGAAAAACTGAACAAAAGTGACTGTATGCCTAAACTAGGTACAGGTTGCAAGGAGTAAAGTATGGAGAAAAGAAAACTGTATTTTTTTTCTTCCATAAAGCAGCTATGGTATTTCACTACTGTGTATTCCTCAGTGTATTTTAATTTCATCAACTACTAAAAGCTTTATGTATAACTTTCAGCGACAGAAAGATTAGGAAAGCTGTGCATGCTCCCTGTGTGGTGTTAGTTTTTCAACTACATATTCCCACTGGGGTTTCAGCTTTTCAAATTGTGATTACTATAGAAATTGGTAAGTTAATTCCTGATTAGTTATAGCCTTCACATTCTTTTCTCTATAGCAAGTAAAATAATTTTTGGGCACCACTTCCGTTGCAATGATGCCTTTATCCACAGAATATAGACTGAGCCACAGCAGAAAACTACAAACCTCCTTTCAGTTTCCAGCAGCTTCCCTGCACTCCCTTTTCTTCATCTAGTGACTTTTAGAGACAAATCTATATAACATACACTAAAAGTTTTGAATCTTCCAAGCTAGCTACAGAAGTACAGAACTCTTAAACTCCTAAGGTTCTCAAAAAGAAGGCCCACAGCCTTTTGATTAGTATTTTCACTCCATCCAAACACCTTCTTTTTAGTTGTAGTATCTAACTTAGCTGTGTTACATACCTTTACTCAGCAGCAAAGACATTTTAGAACTTTAAATCAAGCCATCCATTTCCAACACTGTAATGCATTTTCCTTTAGTTTTATCTATTTGTCTCTTTGGGGCTGACTTGCAAAACATTTCACTCATGCAAGCAAAGTAACAACCACTCATGGGAGAAGAAGTGAGATATTTAGTGGTTTGCTGCTCCTGGAGAGTGGATGCTCTTATGCTGTCCTCTCTCCTCCAGGCTGTGTTCTCAGATGAATTCCCATAACTAGCACCTCTGCTTGTCTGACTAGCAGAATGCTTTCATTGATCTGGCAGAAGTCTAATCCAGGTAATGGAAAATAAAAAATGAAAGAGTAATTTTTTGGCAGCTTAAAAATTAACAAAATGATTCAGCTACATGATACACTGGAAGAAAAATATAAGTAGGAGTTTCAACGATGTCACTGACCTTCTTTGCAGCAATGAACCACTGAATTATCTCAGCCATTTGGTTGAACTGGGGGAAAAATAAAAAAGAATAATAAAAAAATTAAGAAAAGGTAAAAGGGGCACAAAGAATTAGAAAAAATAATATTGACAGGTGTCTTTAAAACTGCCTTCTAGGTATGCAGAAAGTGCCCGTAAGATCTCTAAACCAGCTATTTAACAGCATTAGCACTTAGATGTATTAATTTAGGTACACAACTCTGCATTTTAGCCATATCTAGTGTAGCAAGAACAAATATTTCTTCCTTCTGCACCCAGGCCTTTCACTTTGGTTTTGGGACCCACTTACCAAGCCCTATATGTCAAGGATAAGATATTAGGCGGATATCCCCAAACCAGTGCTCTCCCAAACAGTCTGTTGCACACACAGTTCAGCTAGTCCTAATCACCTTCTAGGAGATAAAATACTATGGATACAAAAAAGGAAATTTTAGGGTGATAGGGCTTATTTTATCCAATCTGTTTATATGCTTGGAAATAAAGCTTGCTTACTGGTCACATGTACCTTTCTTCAGTTAACCAAGACATTTCAAAGATAACAAATGAACAGGGTTCAAATACCCACAGGCAGTTCATGCGCCACCTGTCAGACATCAGAACATGCCTCGGTCTCATCTGTACTAAAAACATTCTTTATTTCTCTGAAAGCTTTTTTTGTGTGTTTTTTTTCACCTTTTTGTTGTAGTTATTCTAAGTGATTGGGAATAAAAGTTGTAATTCAGTGGAAACTCATTTCATATTGGCAAAGTGGCCTCACCTTGTTTGCATTGGTTAGGAAGCCAGCCTGCCATAAAAGGGCTGTTTAAAGTGAATGGTCAGGTTTCAATAACAAAAAAACACCTGGATAATCAGTAGAAGCTCATAGTTAGTCTGAGGCAGTGCTCTCTTGTTTTCCTTGTGTAATGTTTTTTGCTCTTAATGTTAGTTAAAAAGTTAAACATAGTTCATTATATTTCAATTCAGATTCGGAAGACATCCAGCTGTTCGTAATAATTGAAGGATACTGACTTATCTATATTGTCACAAGTGAATCATCTAGGATAATACCTATACGATGTGTTTACAGGTGTATCAGAACAATATTTTGAGCCTGAATCCCTCATTTGAACAGATATTATTCTGTACAAGTAAAAAATATCAAAGTATCACAGTACAACAGTGTCATAAGGTTGGAAAGGACTTCTGATATCATCAAGTCCAACCTATAACCCAACACTAACACCAACACCCACACTAATACCAACCATCATCCAAACCATGGCACTCAGTGCCTCATCCAGTCTCCCCTTAAACACCTCCAGGGTTGGTGACTCCACCACCTCCCTGGGCAGCCCATTCCAATGGCCAATCACCCTTTCAGTGAAGAATTTCTTCCTCACATCAAGCCTAAACTTTCCCTGACGAAGCTTAAGTCCATGCCCTCTAGTTCTGTCACTGGTCACCCGAGAGAAGAGACCAACCCCTGTCCGACTACAACCTCCTTTTAGGTAGTTGTAGAGAGCAATGAGGTCTCCCCTGAGCCTCCTCTTCTCCAGACTAAACAGCCCCAACTCCCTCAGTCGCTCCTTGTAGGGCTTGTGCTCCAGCCCCTTCACCATTTTCTTTGCCCTCCTCTGAACACATTCCAGTATCCTAACATCTTTCCCAAACTCGGGGGCCCAGAACTGTACATAGTATTCAAGATGAGGCCTGACCAGTGCTGAGTACAGGGGGACGATAACTTCTCTGGTCCTGCTCGCCACACTATTCCTGATGCAGGCCAGAATGCCATTGGCCTTCTTGGCCACCTGGGCACACTGTTGGCTCGTGTTGAGCTTCCTGTCAACCAGCACTCCCAGGTCCTTTTCTGCCTGATTACTCTTCAGCCACTCTGTCCCCAGTCTGTAGCTCTGCATGGAATTGTTGTGTCCAAAATGAAGTACCGAACATTTGGACTTATTAAACATCATCCCATTAGAATCAGCCCATCTCTCCAGTCTGTCCAGGTTCCTCTGCAGGGCCATCCTACCCTCTAGCAGATCAACCCTTTTTCCCAGCTTGGTATCATCTGCAAACTTGCTGATGATGGACTCAATCCCCTCATCCAGATCATCAATAAAGATATTAAACAGGACTGGACCCAACACCGATCCCTGGGGAACACCACTGGTGACCGGCCGCCAACTGCATGAGACACCATTGATCACCACTCTCTGGGTTTGGCCATCCAGCCAATTCCTAACCCAACACAGAGTGCTTCCATCTAAGCCACGGGCTGCCAGCTTCCCTAGGAGTCTACTGTGGGAGACAGTGTCAAAGGCCTTGCTAAAGTCGAGGTATACCACAGCCACAGCCTTCCTCTCATCCACCAGGTGAGTCACATGGTCATAAAAGGAGATCAGGTTGGTCAGGCAGGACCTAGCTCTCCTAAACCCATGCTGGCTGGGCCTGATCTCTTGGCTGTTCTGCAGGTGCCACATGATTTCACCCAGGATTATCTGCTCCTGGGACCGAGGTCAGGCTGACAGGTCTGTAATTACCTGGATCATCCACACGGCCCTTCTTGTGGATGGGCATCACATTGGCCAACTTCCAGTCTTCCGGGACCTCTCCAGTGAGCCAGGACTGCTGAAAGATGATGGAGAGCGGCTTAGCAAGCTCATCCGCCAGCTCTCTCAGCACCCTAGGACGGATCCCATCCATCCCCATAGACTTTTGAGGATCCAAGCTGCTCAGCAGGTCTCTAACTTCCTCCTCATGGATTGCAGGAGGGCCATATTTCACCCTGCCCCCATCAACCACTTCAGAGGGCCAACTGTCAAGCAAGCTGACATCCTTACTGTTGAAAACTGAGGCAAAGAAGGCATTAAATACCTCAGCCTTCTCTGCATCTTTGGTTACTGTATTTCCCTCCACATCCAACAAGGAGTGGAGGTCGCTGCTACCCTTCTTTCTATCATTGATATATTTATAAAACCTCTTATTATTATTCTTAACAGAAGTGGCCAATTTGAGCTCCAGCTGGGCTTTTGCTTCCCTGATTTTCCTCCTACACGACTTAACAACATCTTTGAACATGACGTGACTTACATCCCCTTCTTTCCAACAATGATACATCCTCTTTTTCTTACTTAGTTCCTTCAGAAACTCCCTACTAATCCGTCTGCCCCTACGACTCTTCTTACAACACATGGGGAAAACCCGCTCCTGCGCCTTCAAGATTTCGTTCTTGAAGTGCATCCCGCCTTCCTGGACCCCCTTGCCACTAAGAACTATTTCCCAGGGTACTTTCCTGACCAGTTCCTTAAATAACCCAAAATCTGCCCGCCGAAATTCCAGCATCAATGTTCTCTTCCTGGCTTTTCTTGTTACATTGTTTAGAGAGAACTCAATTATCTCATGATCACTACACCCCACACAGCCTCCAACAACAACATCACCTACAAGCCCTTCTTTGTTAGTAAACAGTGGTCAAGAAGAGCCTCACCCCTGGTGGGCTCACTCACCAGCTGTGACAGAAAGCAGTCCTCAAAACACTCTAGGAACCTCCTGGACTGCCTCCTCTCAGCAGTGTTAAGTTCCCAGCAGATATCTGGAAGGTTAAAGTCTCCTAAGATGAACAAGGGCAGCCAGTCTAGAGACAGCCTCCAGCTGTTTAAGCAATAGAAGATCCAAATCGTCCTCCTGGTCGGGCAGTCTGTAACATACTCCAACCAGCAGGTCATAGCTGACTGCCCCTCTGACCCTTACCCATAGGCACTCAACCTGGTCATCACCGATCTCTACTTCAACAGCATCCAGGGTTTCCCCTGGGTAGTTAAAGATTAAGGTACAACACAGTTCAAGGCATCATTCAGCTCTTTCATCCTTCTTAAAAACGGATGAGAAGGATCAGCTGAGACCCAGGGAAATGCTACCAAAATGTCAGACAGAAGGCTGAAGTTTATCTAATAAAAATCAATGCATCTTAAAACTTTCCCAAAGGATCAACAGTAAAGAAAAAAAAAAAAACAGAAAAATGGCAAAAAAAACCCAAAGCCAAGATTAAAGAACATGTGAGTATGTTTACAATCGGTACAATCTGCCTGTGCCTATGTTACTTACATGAACCCTGCTATGAAACTCTTGAGTTTATTGATCAATTTTTGTTTTCCTGTTGGGAGCTCAATCTTTGAAATAGATACACACAAGTGTAACCAACTCATTACAAGAATCAATTATCTTGAATTATTTTAAATTGTTTGTAGATGTGTGAACAAATAGAGCTCACAAAATAGAAGAAATACTGATGCTAAAATCTGGTCTATAATATTTCACTTGTTTCTCAAGTGTTCACCCAAACTTGAATCTTTTTTATAATATACACTGCACTGTGATATTTATATTATCATTGTTATGACCTAGAAAACACCTTATATTAAAAATTGTGGCCTTGTCAGAAAACTCGTCTACATTTTAACTGTTTTAAACAAGCAAAAAAGGCAAGAAGTTTTCAAAAGATCCTTCTGAAATGAATATCACAAATAAAGAATATGTATCAGTGGGTGAAAAAAAGATCACAGAATCACAGAACTTCTTGGTTGGAAAAGACCTTTGAGATCATCGAGTCCAACCGTACCAGTCCACTACTAAACCACATCCCTAAGTGCTTCATTTACCCGTTTTTTCAGCACGTCCAGGGAGGGCTGTTTCAGTGCCTGAGGACGCTTTCAGGCGGTGATGAGGAAAGGAGGAGTAAATAATTTATGTCCACCAGTGTTTTCTTAGATATTAATTAAAACCATGACAAATACTTCAGATATAATTATGAAAAAGCAAATATTTCAATACTGCAAAAATTATCCCATAAATAATCTACACTTAATGTTAGTTGCTTAAGTATTGATTGGAATGTACGAGGCAATAAATTATTTTAGAGTGTTATTACCCTACGTGAATAGTGAAGTTTATTCAGTTTATATACAGTATGGAAATTAGTGATTTCCATTTACTTAAATATGATTTGTGTCTAATGTGTTGATCAGTAAACCCCACATGTTGGAAAACCAGGAGTTCAAATCAGCATATAGAGTTTACGTAACAATTTGATAATTCATTTGCCTTTTTAATAGTCAAGATGATGGAAGCACCATAAGGACTATAGTTAATACACATTTTTCACTTAGTGAAGACTCACAGCTGCAAGGAAGTGCATGGAGAAATTTTAACCCATTATACCACAGCGTTCCAAGGAATGGTTTACGCTACTAGGTATATAAGAACACAGTGAGTTTTGTGTTTCAAAAGAGATTGCAGTTGTCCAAAAAGGTAGTGTATGTTGTATGCAAAGACCTTGGAAGAGAGTTGTTCTCTAATTGATGAACTTGGTGGGTAGGGTCCAAAGCTGTAAAATCTATGTACTGATCATCAACAGGGTAGGCGAGCACACCTGCCAGAGTAATGAAGAGTGCTTCTCAATCTTTACCAAAGGCAAGAATAGTATGTTCATCCACCTCAGGTGCATGTATACCAATGAACATAGTCTGGGCAACAGAGAAGAAGAACTGGAACTTCATACCCAGAGGAATATCACAGGATCACAGCAACTTGGTGGCAAGATTCATGCGTATGGAATGACTACAAACACTTTCAGTGAAACAGGAAGAGAATAAGGGGATGTGGATTTGCACTTGATGTAGAAGATGAATTTCAGAACATGGTGGGGAACTATGGAGACAACAAAAGTTCTATCACATACCTTTTGATGAAGGTCAGAGGAATCTTTAGCCAAGGGGGCTGTGATGTTAACTATCTGTTGTCAAGTTCCCAGTGAGGATGTTGAGGCTTACCAAAACATTATTTTGGCTGCTCAAGGTAGTCTCAGGCCAACAGAACCTGGTTGTCATGGGTGACTTCAATCACTTTGCTATTTGTTGGGAAAAAGAATAAAGTGTTGCACAAGCCATCCCTCAAGATCCTAGAATGAATTGAAGATTGCTTCCAGCTACAGGTGCTGAACATGCCAACTAGGAGCAGCACACTGCTAGATTTACTTGCTAACAAACCAAGACAAGTTACGTGACAACATAACTACCAATGATAGCCTTGGATACAGTGCACGCAACACTGTTGTTCAAGATCCTACTAAGCACACTGAAGACCAATAGTAGGACAAAGGAGCTTGTGAGTTCCAGGAGTTATTAAACACCAGCCTCCTGGAAGCACAAGAACATTCCATCCCCTAAAATATGAAAAGAATAAGGCCGAGCAACACAGGAGATTTTTGAGCGTGCTTAAAAGCAAAAAGAAAGACTATCAGCTACGGCAAGGTGGCCAAATAGCCATTGAGGGTTACTAGAACCTTGTTAGTACTTGCAGAGATGTAGGTAGGAAGGCTAAGGCTTAGCTAGCACTGAAACTGGCCGGAGATGCCAAGAAAGTGTCCTTCAGATGCATGAGCAGAAAGAAGAAGCACTGGGAAGACACACGCCTATTACTAAACAGAGCAGGGAGATGGGTTGTAATAATGCTGACAAGACGGAAGTTCTCAGTATCTTCCTTGCTTCTGTTGTTACCATTGCTGTTGGACTGTAGATCACAGAATCAGTATGTGTGACAATGCACGCATTGAGCCACTGGTGGTGGAAGAAGGGTTGGGCTGTGGCCTCTTGCTAGGGCTCAGCCCACATAAATCTGTGGGGACAGACAGAATCCGCCACAAGGAGTTAAAAGAAGCGGATGACACTGTTGCAAGAACACTGTCTGTAATATTTGGAAAGCTGTGGAGAACAGGGGATGTCCCTGATGACTTACCAGAGGGGAAGTTCTGTGATTCTGTGGTTCTGTGGCATTGTCCTGTTTCAGTTTCATTGGAAAGATGCACTAATTATTCTACAGGTCAATCACCTACTCCAATCTCCTAGCAAAAAAAAAAGAAAAAGAAAAGAAAACAAACACAAAAAGCACCAAACCTACAGTGAGGAGCTGTATTAAGATATAAAAATCTCTGAAGTAATCTACTTAACTAGCTTATTTTTGACGCAAGACAATACATCTTTAATATGGATCTACTGCTGTAAACATGACATAGGTGCGGGCTCAGAGAGTTGGATTTCGCTGTAGACATGCCGCTGACATTCATAAATCACTAAGGAAAACGAATTGTTTCTATTTGCTGGTCAGAGCTATTGTAATTCACGATACTATGAATACTCTTCTGTATACACACCAAATAAAAAAAATATGAACACAAGGAGAAAAGTAAGGGAAGTCTTTTTCAGACTGATACATCAAAATAAGGATGATAAAATAGGTATATGGTTTCAAGGTAGAGATACTGTTTTTCATGGGTAAGACAGATCTGGTGCACCAACAGACAGCATCCAGGTTTTCGTTGTTTGTCCTTGAAGCCTTACATAGAAGAGGAGTAGTTATTAATGAGGGAAGCATCAATTTTCAGAAATAATTCTGATTCTACTAGTTTAATAATCAAAATGTTATTTAGATCCTGTGATAACTTCCTATGTAGATCGGGCAAGTTGGTGTGATTCAGAAACAGCTTCCAGATAAAGCTCCCCAGAAGGACGTTGAGGCCAAGAGAGACCAAATCATTTCCAACAGAGAACTTGTTAATGGAAATTTTAATGGTGTGTGCAGAGATGTGAGAATCTCCAACAACAGGCAGCAACTCAGCAGGATTTTAGCACTAAATAATTTGGAATTTGTGCACCACACATGGAACAGTGAAATGTCTGCGTTCCATCTTAGCTTCAAAGAAGAGATTTTCCTTTTTATTTTCTTATTCTGGAGTAGTCACATGTGAGCTAGTTATGCATTTACATTGACTAGTTTCTTCCGTACCGTAAAATTGCTGCACATACCATGATATTAAAAGGACTCTGATTCAATCTAGGAGTACTGTAGACAGCTTGAAAATTTGTCAAGGTCCTTCTTCTGCAACTCCATATATGCCCAGTAAATAACTATTCTAGCCACTTTATCTGCTTAATTATAGAATCTCATAATCAAACTAATGAAACAAATCTGTGTTTCTTTATACGCATTCCAAAAACGTTACAATTCTAGTTCTGCATAGTAAGAAGAATAAAACTTTCTCATTTCAGAAGGACCCTCTTCAAGTTTAGACCAATTTTAGTAAGTGGGGCAAATCAGCTCTCAGGTAGTTCACCACATAATCACCACTCAAATTTAACAGATTGTTAAAGAAATAAGAAGATAGATATTTTACATTTTCAAAATAAAACTGCAACAGTGAAATATCTGTGCAGACAGATTAAGCCATTCTTAAGCATTTTTCTGTTTAACTAAACAAATCTTGATGTTGGCATTTAAGTCTTTCATATTCCATGATTTTGTCATGACTTAGATGGGATAGATGTGATCATTGAATTGCTATGCTAATTAAATACAGTTTAGTTACTGGTGCATATATATATAGTGTTTACTGTGGTTTTGAAAGAGTTTCATTAGTATTTTTGATTCAGAAAAAGTATTTTAGCATTTCAGCCTATGCAAAGGCTACAAATGACAGATACAATGATGTTTATGCTGTGTGTTTTGTTTATGTTTGTGTATTCAGGGCTCACTGTAACGAGGTTTCAAAACAACAACATTAAAATACCTAAACCCACAGAATCTTGTTTTATTATGAGAAATAACATTGAAATGAAATAATTTGGATTGGTTTTCCTTCTAGAAGATTTTACCAGACATATTTCAAGGTCAAGACAAGTGGAAAAGAGGAAAAAAAAAAGAATATGGAATCTATTTCCAAATACATGATGGTACAGATCTATAAGGAAAGTACATTAACCTAAGAGTCCCTTGTCATCTGTATTCCTTTCCAGTCTTGCTAGCAGATATTCCAAGAAAACAGTGCTGTGAGAGATTTTCACAAATGACCCCATCCTTTTGTATTTATGTGGTCATTGGAGGATGCATGCACATACATGAACAGATGTGAACCTAATTTTATTCTGAGAGTACACATTGCATGGGATGATTCCACTAAGATATTAATCCTGTCATAATTAAACTTTAGGCTGTATCCAGAAGACTGGTACTTAGAGCACAGAGTGATTACATTCACAAACGTTTTTATTCTTCATCTCCAATTGAGGTTCATGAGTTTCAAAGGATTTCAAACATATACTTAAAAAAAGAAATGATTTGTTGAAGCTAGAGACTGTCCAGCTTATTATCCATCAGCTCAGAGGAACTGTATAGTAAAGTAGACTTTGCAACAACCAAGAAAGTGACATCTGTATAAAATGTATTTCAAGTTATTATGATCTAATCATCTGCTGCAAATATAAAAAATACAGGCCTAAACAGCATGCTTGTAATGCCCCTATGTCTTTGTCTGTCTCATTTCATTGTAATTTCATATATAATTAAAATGAAATAGACTTTAAAATTGCATATGAAGCTGATGCAGATATTCAATGAGCTTTTGTTAACACCAATAATTATCTTTTACATGTTAAATTTTTTTTTAATTATTCATTAATGAATACTTAATGGACAAAGTGGAATTGACGGTGAGTTTTCCAGTCCCACAGCCTAAGCAACAACAATTAGATAACTACTATATAAAACAGATCGACGGCTCAACAATATGGTGGATATGACAACGAGTCAGCTAGAGACTACAGGGACTAGCAATGATAACCCTGAAGATAAAAACTGCTACCTCATCTCCTCTTCACTCTTTCTTCAAAAGAGCATCAGTAGATTGTAATAAATGTGTTTTTAAGACAATATCAAAGATTGGAAAAGACCTTTGATATTCCAACATTTGCTAAGATGATGGCATTAACATTATGACCAACTGCCTGGCTTTACAGTAGTAGGAGACAAAACCTACCTTTTCTTCTCTGTCAGCCAGAGCCCCTTTTTCTATTATTATTATTATTATTATTATTATTATTATTATCTCCATCATCATAATCAAGACAATTTTTTCAGAGTAGAAAATACACACAATCATACTGTGAGTGAATAATGGGCAAGGAATTTTCTCCAAAAATTGCTGAAAACTTGGTATGTTTTATCCTCCTCCTACAATGCACAGTTTTGCGCATGGGGCTGTAGCAGTATAATGATTATGAGAGTTTGTTTGAACACGCAGAACTGTCATAGACATGCTCTGACCTTCTATCTTCCACTTTTGCAGGCTAATGTTGAGTGCCTGCAGGTCGCTACTGGGCTTGGCTAGATTAATGATGCAAGTGAATGTCACATCTTCACATTTCCAGGCAAGACCAGATATAGTCCAATGACTCTTCATAAATCTCCATCATTCACAGTTTCATACTAGCAATTAGTGACTGCAAACTGTATCAGTAAAACTTAAGGGATAGTCTTTACCACTGTGTCAGATTTCTTCATTTCATTAATGAAGACCAGTCCTATCAACATCAGATCTCAAGATATGAGATGTATATACTTACAGCAAGATAGGAAGTTCACATCAGTCTAAACACAGAAGGAAGATATTGAGAGAGAAGGTAGATACAATAAAAACAAATATAAGGACCAATGGAAAAGGAATGCAGAAGTCCTATTTTTTTAAAAGCACTAGTGATAACCCAGGTGAACACCTCAGAATTGTAATCTTTCTCGTTTCGTTTTTTTCAAGATTTAAAAGTCACACTTAATCCTTAAAAATTCATAGAGAATTATTCAATAATGAAATAACAGTGTCGGCAATACGTTAATACAAAACAGGACACTGGATTTGCAGGGAAATACTCGTAAATCTTAGTCAAAATGTTCAGATACGCTAAACATTTTTTCTTTAGTGTTAAAAAAAGGGAATGGGGAACAGGAAGAGGGAACATGGAAAAACAGAAAAAAAAGGAATGCTGTTAGTTTTACTGCCAGACTAGTTCTGCAGTTTAACTGCTATTTAAATGCCTGAAACAAACACAATCCATGACCAAAACTTAGGGAAGTCTTCAGTAGAAGGCAGGTACTGCGGATTTTTATACAAAATCTTTCCAAATCAAGCCTCAGCTTGTAACATGGGAATCACGGCCATAGCCAGCTCACAGTCTTAATGATGATCCAGAATTTGCACTACAAAAGGAAAAAAATATTTTTTGTTCCAGGAGTCTGAGAGAGCTTCAAAGGCAGAAGGTTGCCTTTAATACTGCCTGAAACTATTTCAAGAAATGGGACATGTACTATGCCACATATTCAGAGTCTGAGATACTAAAGGTAATTCAATACTGCCTCAAAACCAAGAGGATATTCAAACATGCAGAGACTTTGTCACAGAAGGAACAGAGATAAAGTAGTCTCAGAACAGTGAATCAACATTTTAGCTGTTTGCCAAAGTTATTAATTAATGTTTGCATAGACTTAGACTGTTTGTTTAAAAAGCCATTAGTTGAAAGGAAATTGATCCTGGTGGACAGTATGTTTGGTCACACTGTTGACAGAAGTCAAAAGGGTTCCAGCACAACTCGT
This sequence comes from Tapera naevia, assembly GCA_033556795.1. NCBI lineage: Eukaryota > Metazoa > Chordata > Aves > Cuculiformes > Neomorphidae > Tapera > Tapera naevia. Next base: position 2,451,918 of record JAUMJJ010000236.1, on the reverse strand, counting down.
TTTTAAATTTAAACATTTTGGTAAATCATCTCTTAGTGCTTGCTTAAAAAAAGCATCTCCACCCTTCAGAGTACCAAAACCACAAAGTAACAAAGCTGAACACAAGAGATCCTGCCTTTCCTTGGATTACAGTAGGGCTTTGCCATCTATCTGCCTCCTGGGAATGACAGGGGAACAGCAAAATGTCTGAAATATATTGATTTATTCTCTCCATGCCAAACCAAAACAGTTTAAACAAAACACGTAAGAAGAACTGACACTAAAACTAACAGCTGACCGTGTGCTTTCCTTGAGAAGGGATAGAAAGAGAAGGAAAATAAGGTCTGGAAGAACATTTCATTTTGTGACCTTAAACTTTACTGCTGGTCATAACCTGCGTATACTGTGGAAGTGGAGGTTTTACACAGCTTACATGAAATCTCTGATCAAAGCTATAGCTAAGTTACTTGTAAGCTGTCTCAGAAGCAATATGCAGAGTTCAGTATGTAGGCTACAAATTTAATCCTGCAGAGTGAATATAGCTTTTAGAAAGATGACTGGCCAATACCATCCAAAAAAAATTAAAAATTGTGTGGTTCTCCAGCAGTGCATCTGAGCAGATACCTGGTTTCATTGCAAAATTAATACAACTTTTACGGTGGTCGTGCAGGAGTTTCTCATTTATAAACTATTTCTGTCATGCAGAAGCCTCTGCAAGAAAGGAAATAATTTCTTATTAAAGCTCTTCTTATCAAACTAGTGAAGGGACAACAAGCACGTCTTCACCACTCAAAATGAAAGTAATAACTTGTCCATTCCATCTTACTCAGGTTCTACTGCAAAGGCTTTTCTCTCTTTTCTCTTTTTTCCATAAATATATATACAAATGACCATGAGAAGCCATGTACAATTCTCATAGAAGTCCTGACAAAACTGACCTGAAGTATGTAATTAATTAATAAGTTAACTAATATTTCCATTGTAGGATGCTATGTTTTTCTTCTTTCTTTTAGAGTTGAAAATATTCTACTGACTTCAAAAATATCTTCTTCCATAGTAGTAGATGTGCCAATAGGTCTTAAATATTTTAACCATTTTAGAATGTCTCTTCAATTCAAGAATGGAAAAGTGAAAGAGAGGGATGCATATTTGGTGCTGTCTGGAATCTCTTCTAGGGTTTAGCAATACAGTTTGCTTTTTTTTTTCCCTCTCAAAGCAATTTCTTTCATATATCCCAAAATATGAAGGATCTTCCTAGACTCACGTAGTGAACACAGCCAATGAATCATGAGTGGATCAAAAAAGAGGAATTTATCAGGATTAAATTTGTAGTTCAAACAATGGGTGTGATACATTCAAAGTAAAGAAAAGTTGCAACAGATTATACGTAAATATTTTAGCAAGAGATCTATTTCACTGGCATTCTTCAAAAATACTCTAAAGAATTTGCATACCTTTTTACATCTTCTTTAAAAATTAATTTAAGTATCACATCATTCTTGAACTATTATATGAACTAAATAATTCCTGCAACTTATTGTCTTAAAGTTACTTCTTAAATTTATAGAAAACTTCTGCTTCACAACTGTTTCTGTTTTATGCTGGATACTCATTCAACTCCAGTACAGTAAATCCCAAATATCTTATGTTTTTCACTGTAAACAATGATGTATAACATACACTAGCTTCAGGCTAATATTCTGTGTGTCCAACACTGCTTTTATACTCCAGGCACAGAATCACCTAAAACCAACCCAGTCACTCTAAGCTTATTTCTATTGATTTAATTTTGAACTAAAAAGTAGAGACCTGATTTTGAAAAACTTAGAAGCCAGAAAATAGGAGGCTGCTTGTCCTTTGTTTAATTATCAAGTAACGCACATGAAATCAACATCAGAAATATGTATTACTGAGATTCATATTAATAGACCTATAACAACTTCTAATGTGTATAGCTAGTAATATAAAATCTTTTCTTTCAGTAGGTATCTTTGAAAAAATTCTTTCTACACATTTTTCTTTATCGTGAATCTGTTAGAACATTAACCTTGCATTTCTTCCTTTTTTCACAAAAATGATTGTACTGACTTGTCCCTGCGGTAATGGAAGTTAACATCATTCTTGTTTTATTGTAAAGAGGAAAAAAAATGAAATTTTTCTCTCATTCTAGATTTTCAGAGCACCATGAAGGGCCAGGAGAAGAGAAATAACTCAAAGCATTTCACTGGTCTTTTATGAGAAGAAAAAAGACAGTGGCTTTAAAGACTACATTTTTGACATATCAATTTAACAGGTCAGCTGTGGTTTCTTTCTTTAGTAGAAATAAATTGGGTCAGAAAAGACATAAATCCTATAAATAAATAATTATATATGGGTATATTAATTTTCTTTATATTGCATAATACTAAACATAATTTAAATATAAATAGAGAAATACATTTGCAGGACACTCACGCATCTTGTCCCAGACAGTAGTATGTTATTCTACAGAGAATTTGACAGAGAAAGTGCCAAGAGCATGAAAATTAGATGTATGTTTTTAATGGCAAAAATGCATACTCTTGTATGAAACACTTGTATACTTTCTATCAGGCCGTGGAGTACAGTTTTAATGATAAGTGTGTAATCTGCTACCTGAGGTTCAAAGTGCTTCTGCAATCTGAAATTTTAAATTATGCTATACAGTCATTAATACCCAGGCAATCAGTACTGGTTTTACACAAACAGTTCTTTACCAGAGGTATAGGTGGAGACAACTACACATTGTGTATGGAAGTCTGACTGAAAATCACAGTCACCTTTACTTCAGAATCTGGTATGTAGGAATCAGTGCGGTATTCTGTGTATCTAAGTATTATTTTATTATTGTAGTGGGGACTGCTACTAATTAGCAGGGACTACCACTAATGACCTTCCTTTGAGGTTCAGTTGTAACCTGGATGCAAAGACTTAAGTATCACTATTCACACATTATTAATGCAGTAGTCCTTTTAGATTTATCCTCTTTCAATGTATTTTTTTTTGTGATGTTGAGCATAGTGTTATATAATATTAATTGAAACATTAAAAGAGGATAAAACATTTTCAAAACAAGGCAATCCATTGTGAGCATCTTAAATTTGAATTTCGACTAACTATGCTTTGTCTTATATTTCAGGATGAAAATGCCTGTCATCTACTTTGCATTCTAAAAAGGTATTTGTCTAATTTGTCCACTACTATACATCTTCAATAGTTTTTAAAGATCCATTTAAGATTTGGAAAATTAATACTCCTGACATGCATTAACTTCCATTCATATTCAGATTTGAATCTTAATTTCAAACATCAGTCCTTACATTCAGATACAGTGGATATCAAACAGCACACAGCTACCAAATTACCAGCACTACCTAACTTACTTGACATAGTTTTGCCTGAGACATATAATGATGAAAAGTCTCCCTCATATTTTAAGTGGACCCTTTAAGAAAACCTTTTTAAAATTTCAACCTATGTTTTCCTTTTTGACAAGCATCTTTTAGAATTAAATGGACAACATAAGAACAGTTTTCTTGAAGATCACTTTCAGAGTTGAAGAAGTTTTGAGAAGATTGTCTATAATTGACAATGCAGTTACCCATTTCAATTATAACAGCTTAGAACTGAAGTGGTGAATTACGCTCTCTGAAAATTACAGAACATACTGAAAAATATTTCAGTTCCTATGTCGTATGAAGTTATTTTCTTATCTCTGTTTTCCCCTATATTTAAATGACTGAACCTTTCGAGTGACCTCAACTTTCATATCTGTCACTGAGAGGTTCAGGACCTAAAACAAGAGAAATAAACAAATACATTCTGTTTTTAAAGTGACAGTCTTATGGTGATGAAATCTACAGCTTCATTATATTCTCCATTTCCCTCAAGGACCCCTCAAAATCTGCATGTAACTAATAAAAAATTATTTGAAAGTTTTGGTGTTGTTTTGGTTTTTTTTTTCCCTTAAGAACTATTCCTGCCAATAATCTCTAGCTAAATACTGTCAAAACTATCTAGTGTTATGGATATTGGTACCGCATGAATTGGTACTGCAACTGTTGCCAGGCTATTTTATCATTAGTTACAAGTACCAATGCAATCTGATCCTATACAGACATGCCTCATTTTCTCATTCACAGCACGAATCTCTGTAACTTACTTACCAGTGATAAATGTAAGCATGAAAAGCTTGTGTTCATCCTGAAAATGCCCTAAAGCACTACTAGTTAAGCGCAGACATTTCACATAAAAGGAATCTGAACTACGTGTGACAATTAATTACCTGGAAACAAGGGCCATGAATACTTCAGACGAAGAAATAATTGCTTATTTAAATTAGATTCAGAAAAAAAAGGATTTGTTGCACATGCCCATCTTGAATAACTTGAGAAATAAAGTCTTGCAAAAGTAACAGTATGTATCATTAAAGTTTACTTTTATTTCTCAGTGTGTTTTTCTCTTTGTGTTAGTCATCACAATGGAAGACAAATACATTATCAATGTCATTGTAAAAAAAAAAACCAAATACCAAATAAAAAATTTGGCAAATGACAGCAAATTTTCATCTTTATTTCACTTCCTTCAGAAAAGTATAGAAAGTTACTAACAGAAATTCAAGATGTGGTGAAGAAAAAGAAAAAAAGGGGAATTCCTTGACACCTGCAGAAATAACTCCTTTTGCTCACTTTCAGAGAGTATTGTGGTTGGTATTTAAATAAAGAATGCAAATATATTAACAATCTATAGAAATAAGTAAAATATATTACAACTTCCTGTTTAATATTTTTGTTCCACATTTTGTTTATATGAAATAAGCATGCTTATAAACAAGAATATATACCTCACAGACAATTACTAGCAGTATATGATGTGGTATTTTTAACCCTTCAGAAAGGTAATCTACGATTTACCAAAAAGTCAATTTTCACTTAGTCTGCCATCACAGAATACATCTCAGGATCTGTCTCAAGTGACATCTTCACTGGAAAATGGAACTGTGTGTTTCTACCAACTTGTCTACTAAATCTGGGGTACTTGGGGTAGAGGACGCACATACAAGAAACAACTCTGTTTTAGTGTCAAAGGTACCATTGCTTCCTGCTTCAATTTATAAAAATGTATCTTCTATCAAGTAGCAGAACAAATCTTTCAGTGTCCAAAATATGTCATTAAGGACTTTCACTAGTAAGAGGCAACAAGGATTAATGCAGGTTTTGGCTTCAGAGCACTGGGCCACAAAGTACCATCAAGACTCCTACACGCATGCATGTCCCACTTTCATCTCTCCTTCTTCAGAGCCTGAGGCTTAGAATAAACCTTGTTGTTCCGTGTACTGGGCTTGTGAGGGGCATGCAGCTATGACAAAGGCGTTGCTAGTACCATGTCTGCAATCCACAGACAAGTTGGTGAATGTCTGATGATAACAAATTACTTGATTTTTCCACAAGAAATCCCATCAGAACCCTTCTCGTCCAATAAACCTTAAAGCAGAAAAAAACAGAGAAATCAAATTCTGATCACTGGTGTTTTTAATATTGCAAGGGAAATTGCTAAACAGTTTTTATTATCTTCTACCGGCACATTAGCCAAGATAGCACCTCTACTACTGCTATTCTACGGAAAATAGAAGTCATTATGAGATATGAAGTCACATTCCTCACAAAACCTTGTCTCATATTTCTCTTTCATTGTTCTATATAGAAGCGTAAAATTGACCTAAGTAAATAGTTGAGGCAAGGCCCAGGTGGATTGCAACTTTCTGCTTTTGCCTTATGCAAGGCTTCCCACACATTTTGCCTGCCCAGTCTTGATTATGTTGGCATGCAGTCTCTTCAGATGTTCTGTGCAAAGTGTCGAGTGAAGATTATATATCCACACCTGCATTAGGTCCCACAATGTGTTCATAAACAACTTCAGCTCACATCACACATTCAGTAACGATATTGGGCTTGGGCCCCCTCAGAGCCTTGAGCTGGAGGATTATGACTGGGCAAATAATCTCCCAATCAACCATGAGCTTGTGCGGCATCTGTCACTCTAGCTGTATCCCTGCAAGTCGATGGGGCCTGATGGGGTTCATCCAAGTATACTTAAAGAGCTGGCTGATGTCATAGCAAAACCTCTCTTTTCAGCACTACTGGGAATTTGGAGAGGTACCAGCTGACTGGAAGCTGGCAAATGTTGTCCTAGTCTTCAAGAAGGGCAGCAGGGATGACCCCAGTAACTACAGGCCTGTCAGTCTCACTTCAGTCCCTGGTAGGATTATGGAGATTTTTCTGGGAGCTACTGAAAAACATCTGAAAGACAACGCAGTCATTGGTCCCAGCCAGCATGGCTTTATAAAGGCAAGGTCCTGTCTTATAAACTTAATATCCTTCTATGACAAGGTCAACCACCTGGTCAGCCAGGGAAAATCAGTCAGTGTCATTTTTCTGGATTTCAGCAAGGCCAGATACTGTCTCTCACAGTGTTCTTATAAGCAAAATGTACAGAATACAGCTGGATAAACACCTAATACAATGGGTGCACTGTTGGCTGATGAGTCAGGCTCAAAGAGTCATGGTGAGTGTAGTTACATCAGGCTGGCACCCAGCAACTAATGGGGTCCCATAAGGATCCATCCTGGGGCCAGCGCTCTACAAGATCTTCATAAATGACATGGAGGAAGAACTTGAAGGTTCATTGACAAAGTTTGCTGATGACACAAAACTGGGGGGAGCCGTCAACACTCTTGGGGTAAAGACACCCCGTTGAAGGTATCTTGGCAGGTTGGAGAGCTGAACAATCACCAACAGCATGAAATTTAACAAGGGCAAGTGCTGGATTCTACACCTGGGACATGGCAACCCTGGATGCGTGTACAGGCTGGGTTCTGAGAGGCTGGAGAGCAGCCCTGCAGAGAGGGATCTTGGGGTTCTGGTTGATAGCAAGTTGAACAAGAGCCAACAGTGTGCTCTGGCAGCCAAGAGGGCCAACCGTGTTGTGGGGTGAATCCAATACGACATCGCCAGCCTGTTGAGGGAGGTGATTGTCCTCCTGTACTCTGCACTGGTACGGTTCCACCTTGAGTACGGGGTGCAGTTCTGGGCACCACAGTATGAAAGGGAGATTAAACTACTGGAGAGTGTCCAGAGGTGGCCACAAGGCTGGTGAAGGGTTTGGAGGGGATATTGAATGAGGAACAGCTGAAGTCGCTTGGTCTGTTCAGCCTGGAGAAGAGAAGACAGAGAGGGGATCTCTTAGCTGTTCACCGCCTTCTCACAAGGGAGGGAGTTGAAACAGGCGCTGATGTCTTCTCTCTTGCAACTTATGATAGGACTAAATGTAATGGCAGAAAGATGTTCCAGGGGAGGTTTAGACTGGATATTAGGAAGCCAATCTTCACCCAGCAGGTGGTGGAGCACTGGAAAAGGCTCCCCAGTGAAGTAGTCATGGCACCAACTCTGCCAGCATTCAAGAAGCATTTGTACAATGCCCTCAGGCACATGGTGTGAATGTTGGGAGTGTCTCGTGTAAATGTAAGAGTTGGGCTTCAAGAACCTTTCGGGTTCCTTTCAATTTGCGTAGCTCTATGATTCTATGATTCACGGCAAGTGAAAGACCTAGTTGTATACATTACGCATTCACCCATAACTGTGTAATAATTACAGCCAATCCAGAAAAAAAATAATTTACTGCTCAAAGACAAAACATTTGTAAAAGTGAAAGAACAAAAATTTTGTGCTTTTCAAATTTTTTAGGGCCTTTCTACATATTCTTTAAGAAAGGCTATGCATGCAGACTGAAAAGGCCCAAGGTGTTTTTAGACTACCAGAGCCCCTGCTGCTGCTGCTTGGCCCCTAGAATGTGAAATCTTGGACAAAATCCAATGTTTTAAAAGAAATTATGTCTGAATGAAACAGAGTTACAGTAAGCCACTGATTGATGAAAAGGACAAAAGGTAAATCTCAAAAAAAAAAACCAACTTCTCGAGTTCTATTTTCAGAGTTCAAAACCCCACATTTTTATTAAATCTGAGAGTCAGTCAAACCAAATAAATAAAGGCTTTGCATTTCTGTGATATCCATCAGCTCCTTTTAACACATGATGAAATTGACAGACAAAGGCTGACATTTTAGATGAATCTTAGTTCTGGCTATCTTCATTGTTAAGTATTCATATTCAATAAATGCTATTGATGAAAAATCTGTCTCTCACAGAAAATTTTAGGTTACATAAGAAGTTTGAGGTAGAGCTCGAAATAAATCTTTGTCTCCCATGCCAATTCTTAACTACAAGTTTTTCCTCTTGGGAAGCTTAAAACTTTATTATAATGACAGTTTCTCTTTTCCTGTTCACAATTCTGTAGCTGTTCTTGGTGACATCAGTCTGAAATGAGCTAAACGTAAACATTTTATTAAGTACCAACTTCCTAAACATCCTTTGAGAAGTTAGTGTGCAGTTCTCTTTTACTTTTGTTTCACTTATGAATTTCTCTCTTGCTATTCTGCCTGACTTTTCATAAAGAGATTGTTTAGAGCTATTTTTCAACCTGTAAGCGTTATCAAAGTAAGTGAAAAAGTATGTCTTCAACAACTTTCTTCACTGAAAATGTACAGAGTGAAGTCTAAATATCTTGTTATATCCACATGCAGACAACTTCTGCTACCCTCAATATTGGTATTTCTTATTAAGACTCTTACTATTGTAATTTAAATCAAGTATAAAAGCCCTGCATGTCATATGACTAATTTATTCAAAAATCATTTACTACCGGGCTTTCAAAAACTTGCATAGGATTCATGCAAAAGTAAGAATTACTTTTGGTACCTTTGATTTCAGAAACCAAGAAGAATAGTTTAATATATGATAAAATAAATATATTTTTTGAAGTACATAAAATACTTTTATATTTTACTCTATATAAAATATGGACTATTTATTTTGTTATATATCAAAACATAGTGCATACAGTATATGGCAAAATACAGAAGTCGGCAAAACATTTAAGTATATTTAAAAATCTTTCAGTATATCATTTTTCTATATAATTTTTCTCTATAATTTTTCTCTATAAAGAATGGTATCTCATGGTTCCTGTTCTTTCGTCACCTGAACAGAATAACTTTTGAGCTTTTCCGTTCATTTTTTTTCTGCAGTGTTAGCTGAAAAATAATAGTAAAATCCCACTCTTCCTGAACCTTCAGTCTAATAATTTTATTATAAACTACATGGACTAGAATTTCTGGCAACTGATCATGGCACATAATCTTCACATATGGTGTAACATGAAGTCATACTTAGCATCTTAACATACATACACTTGAATTAAAAAAAAAATTGAAATATTTTGAGTAATCTATGCCCTCAGAGAAGTCCTGCCAAAAGACTGACTATGCCCACAGCCTTGGCCAGGCACTCATCAGGCCCAAGTTACAGCAGAACAAGAAGAAAAGGGTATAACAATGAAATTTGCAGCAGGGTGCTGGGGGTGTAGACAAGATTACATTTATAGTTTTTCAGCCAAGGGTCAGTTAGGTTGAGAGCTCAGTTTCTGACCAAAAGCTGTCAGACAGAGCTGAGGAGGGCAGGGATTGCTAGTAAGCACTGAAGCAAAAGGATCTTTCAAAATTGCTAAAGTGAATCTTTATCATCAGCATCTAAGAACATTCATGTTAATTGTTTTATCCACAGTTGTGAGGTCTGACTCAGATAGTACAGGATTATGCAGGGTAAATATCTGTAGAGACTCAACAACATGAATATCCACCACAAGTTGTTGAAGGAAAGCTGGTCACCTACATTGACATTTAAAAAAACACTTGGAAAACCAGTTTTGTTTCAGGCAATGTTAGCAGTTCTGTAAGTATGCAGCATCTTTGAAATGGACACCCTAACATCCGAGTGAATCACTTGATAACACTTTCTGTACACAGCTTTAAAGTACTCACAGCATTATTCTGGTATGTATTTACCTGCACAGTATGTATTAATAGTAAGTTTATTTAATGTCTTTTAGTTGTTACAGACATTCCAGTAATATGGAGCTCATCTAGGAGATAAAGCAAGCTATGTAATAGTTCTGTTTTCACTTGTCAATGAAATTCTCACACTTGTTTCACCCTTATCTTTAGTGCTAGAAAGCAAAACCAACCAAACATAAAACAAAGTAGTTACATATTTCTCAGGAGCTTAGCTCCTGCTAGAAAATTTTCCACACCAAAAGATACAGATGGATGTCAGCTATTAGATTTCTTCCTGAAAAATCAATGCACAAATCCAGCTCAAGCAGTGAGAGAAGTAAGCTACAGCACAATGCCATGTCAAGAAACCAGGCAGCTCTTGACTTCATTCAGGAGTCTGAGCAAGCCATAATTTAGCCAGAATTCCTAAATAATCTATATGTAAAATTGCCCTGAAAATAAATCAGTCAACCTGGAAGAATACTTCTGACTATTTAAATATACACGTATTAATTTCTCAGATGCCTTCACTTTCTCCTTTTATTCATCATATAAGAAGTTTAAGTAATGTCAGAATAATTTTACTAGGCTGCAACATAGTGACTCAATCACCGTTTTTTATCATTCTTAAGGCCTCTAGATTTTATTTGCTCAGGCAATTGCTTAATCAGCAAATCAATGAAGATCTTTTTAAAAAACACATTTCCATTCAATAGGTTCCCAAACATCAAGTAATCTATGAATATTTTGAGAAGACTAACACAGACACTAACATTAAAAACTGAGGTAATTCTGATAACTATAAGATTTAGACACCTAACAAAATACTTGGTGACTGATGATTTTACCAACTTCACAATAAGAAGCACAAGATAGAAATTATTGTCACTATCCTATAAGCATTTTATAACATGTACATATATAAATAAACATAGGCATACACGTATACTTTATTGCCTTATGACCTAAACAACAACAACCAACACAGGCTTGAATCCAGTATGGAGGTCAGGGGAAGATAGAGATGGCCAGCTTGTGGAATTATCAGAACTACTGATCAATTTAGTGTAAAGAAAAGCATGATCTTGGCTTAAAGTGACCACTGCGTAAAACTATTGAGACAATGAATTTTGAAAGATATGTGGACTTTCCTTCCTCCTAGGAAATCAGGAAATCACGTGCCAGAAAACAGCTTTAATTTAACTAACTAACACTGCAGAGATTGTTTCCATCTTCCAACGGTATTACTTTATTTAATTCATAACCATGCCATTTCCTTGATTTCAGGGCATTCTCAACTAGCATGATGTTGTGTAAAATATCTTGTGGATTTTAATAGTACAAGAGCCTGTGTTGATTTAAAGAACATATACACTCTTGTCAAAGCTGTGAAATACAACCGAAGTTCAAAGACAATTTGGAATTAAGACTATGTAATTTCATAACAATAGTTCATTAGCAAAAAAAATGCAGTGGTAACCCATATGTGCATTATCTCAGATCAAATCAAGTTTTCTAGAGAGGAAAAGGAAGAGGAGGACAGGTGCATGACAGCAAAGAGTAGTAAAGTGAAAATTTTGTGTCCTTTATTCAGTGACCTAGTAGCTACCTAAGTTATTTCCTAGAAGTCATTAGACAGGAGAATATGCGGAGTTCAAATCCAACAAAAAAAAGACAAATCTGTCATACTAGATGAAAATAATACATAAAATGATAAAGATCTTTCTGAAACTGCATTCCCTCAGTCGGATCTGCCTTCCTCTAATTAGTACATTCATCTAGACATTGAGGAGCTATGCAGATGAGCGTTTTACTTGCAGATCTGTAAATTCTTTCACAGGAAGTACACAGATAGTGTTGCCCCCAGTAAAAACTGAGAATGAACAGAACATGAAATTATGTAAGAAGGATGCAGTCAATGAATTACACAAAGGTATTATGTGGGAGCCTGGCATGGAAATGCTTTTAGCAACTAAGAAATCATAACAGGGAAGAAAGCAGAGATGAAGGGCATAACCTGAGGTGTAGGTATTTCCTGAAAACTCAGTCACAGGCCCCTTTACCAGCATAATTTCACATTTGTAGGTAAAAAGATTGTTAAGTAAACTACACCAGAACTACATTTTAGGAGTCATCCAATTAGCCGTTAACCTGCAGCCCAGGAGAAGAAATATTCCTGCCTCTCTGGTTGCATATCTTCTAAAATAAGAGATTGTCAGTTTTCCTCACAGAAAAGTTACACGGCAAAAGTTCCCTCTCGGTAATGTGAGAGTTGAATAGTCCTTCTATTTGTCTATGAATCTGGCATTTTGAAAAGATGTTTTGTATCTAGGACATTAAACCAATCTAATCAGTAGTTAGTAAGATATGGCTTTTCCTTGGCAACCTCTTAATTTGGCTTTGTACCTTCTGGCAGACTAATACATTGAGATGCAGAGAGTAATATTACCACCATATTTCACATATGTTTTATGTGATAAAACATTTACATTCTTGTTTACGGCACAGCAAGTGTCCGAAATTTGTCTAAGTATTGCCTGCCTTTGTAAGCTATAAAAAGCAATTGATCTCTTTCCGTCTGAGCAGCAATCAAAATATTTTCCTCTCCTCGTAAATCCTACACTCCATAACACTTATCCCTTAGTGTTAAGAAGATGGAATACTCTAAGGATTATGCAAAATATTTTTTTCAAAGATGTTTGGTTTAATTTGATCACATTAGGAGTTAAGTCCTTAAATACAACAAACTCTGATTTGACTTAAATCAGGAAGTCCAAAACAGAGCAGCACTGAGACTTCCACCTTTCTTGAAGGTGACAGCTTCCACTATACTGTTTTGAAGGGAAAGAAATTCAGACACAAAGTCAGCAATAATATGCAACTTTTTGTTTTAGCATTTCAGAAGTGATTTCTAAGAATACTGATCAAAAGAATTAATAACATTCACCAATTCATATTCCCACTGTTTAATAAACACACCCCCAGAATAATCACTTTTCCAAAAACTGTTTTCTACTAAACTCAAGAGACTTAGCAGCTCTTGCTGAGGAAAACCTGCTATGAGATCCTTGTGGTAAACAAATGACTTTGTTTTCTGTGGGGACAGTTACATGGAGTGTGCTTAGAAACACTTAAAGTTCTTAAAGCCTTCAGCATTACAAAAAAGTACTTTAAATTCTACTGAAGTTAGTCTGTCCTGATCTGATTATGCAAGAGGGACAGAAATAGAGATTAAAGCTGCTAGATGCAACCTTGTTAGTGTCTGTTTCTAGTATTACCTGCCATAGTGGGGGTGTATCTGAGTCCAACAAAGACTTACCAGACTGCCACTATGTAGACAACAGCTTTCTGAAAACCACCTAGATTCTTTTCTTCTTCTCTTTACCCAGTCCACGAAAAAGAGAAGCTCCTTCCCTTGTGTCCTAAATGGGAATCACAGGGAGGCACGCTATGCTAGTACAACAGCATTACAAACACTGCCAATCAAGCATCATCTTTGCAACACCTCAGTTGAGCAGTCTCTCACATTACATTAGGGATGGGCATATTTTTTTTCCAAATCCCAAGAACTCCCAAAAGCAAGTAGAATAAAAATGAGTTTTACTTTTTTTTTTGAAAAAAATAACCTTATTAAAAATCTTACATGTATTTTTTACCTTGCTACACCTGGGTCTCAATGGCAGCGGGCTTTGTCAGTTATGTCTTTGAAATTAGGTACAATTAAGAGCTTTTCACTCAACTCTAGAATTCCAGCCATAAAACTAAGAGCTGGTGTGATTATTCTTCTTCAGAGGTCTGACCACAACTCCAGAAATTTAAACCTATTAAGAGCAAAATATGACCACCTGTAAAAATTAATTATTTCTGACTTGCCTTGAAGGTTTCAACAACCACATGATAAGCAGAAAGGGAAATTATGTGAAGTCAGTGTCATTGACAGTCTACAGCTAAAATCAGTGACATCAAGATCAGAGGCAGCCTGGGCTGCAGTGAACATGCGTTGATAGACTTCAAGCTCCTGAAGCATATGGGACAGGTGAGGAGTATAGTCAGGACTCTAAATTTTAGGAAAGTAAACCTCCATCTCTTCAAGGAGTTAGTCAGTAGGACCCCCTGGGAAATGGTTCTTAGGTATGAGAGAGCAGAACAGAGCTGGCAAATATTTAAGGATGCTTTCCACAGAACACAAGCCCACTCAGTCCCCAGATGCAGGAAGTTAGACAGTGAAGGGAAGAGACCAACATGGTTGAGTCAAAACCTGCTGGACAAACTGAAAAGCAAGAAGCGACTGCATAGGCAGTGCAACTAGGGACAGGTAACGTGGGAAGAGTATAAGAATGCTGCTCAGTTGTGTAGAGATGGGATCAGGAAGGCCAAGGCACAGCTGGAGCTGAGCTTGGCAAGGGAAGTAAAGAATAAAGAGAAGGGTTTCTGCAGGCGGGTCTGCCAGAAAAGGAAGGTTAAAAAAGCTGTCACGGTTTAGCTCTGACCATCTAATTTTGGCAGCCAAAACCATGCAGCTGGGCTCTCAGTTCTCTTCCTCCCCCCACCTCGGAGAAAGAGGAGATGAAAAACAAGAGGAAAAAAGTGGGTAAAGTACTTGTGAGTTGTAAATTAAAAGTACAGATTTAATGAGAATAATAGCAGCAGCAACAACAACAATAATAATAATAGTAATGATAATAAAGTAATCAAATATATTCAAATATATGAGATTGTGTTCCTACTCCACTCCTCAACTACTCTATGTTACCACAAATACTGTGGAGTAGACACAAGGAAATGGGTCCATGGCTAGGAATAAGCTAAACTCAGGAACTATATTCAGGAATGCATGGATCCAAAATCAGGAGCAATCAAACGGGCAAGGTCGTCATTAGGTGTGGGCCTTCCAGAGAGAGCACCACTCTCATGATCTTTCACGGTAGTAAAGTCCCTCCCACTGTACAGGAAGACCACTTGAGGAACCTGAACATGCATAAGTCTATGGGACCTGATGAGATGCACCCCAGAGTCCTGAAGTAACTCACTTGTGTGATTGCCAAGCCACTCTCCATAATATATGAAAAGTCACGGCAGTCAAGTCCCTGGGTTGAAGAAGGGAAACATTGTGCCCATTTTTAAAAAGGGTAGAAAGGAGGACCCTGAGAACTACCGACCTGTCAGCCTCACCTCTATATCTGGGAAGATTCTCCCAAAACCTATGATAAAGTACATGGAGGACAGGGAGGTGATGCCAGACAGCCAGCATGGCTTCTCCAACCTACTGGCCTTCTGTGATGGGGTGACCACATCAGTGGACACAGGAAAAACAATGAATGTAATCTAACTGGACTTCCACAAAGCCTTTGACACAGTCCCTCAGAATATCCTTTTCTCTAAATTGGATTGATATGGATTTGATAGATGGACTTTTCAGTGGGTAAGGAATTAGTTGTCGGTTGCTTTCAGAGAGTAGTGGTCGATGGCTCGATATCCAGATGGAGATCTGTGACAAGCAGTATCCCTCAGGGGTCTGTACAGGGACCAGTGCTGTTTAATATTTCCGTTTATGATATGGGCAAAGGGATGAAGTGAACACTCAGAAAGTTTGTGGATGACACCAAGCTGACTAGTGCAGTTGTTCCAGTAAATGGACAGGGTGTCATTTAGATGTATCGGGACAAGCTGGAAAAGTGGGCCCATGTGAACCTCATGATGTTCAACAAGGCCCAATGCACGGTTCTGGATCACCTGGGTAAGGGCAATCTATGGTTTCTTATCAACCTGAGGGACAATGTGATTGAGAGCAGTCCTGCAGAGAAGGTCTTGGGGGTGCTGATTGATTGGAAGCTCAACAAAAACTGACAATGAGTGCTCACAGCCCAGGAGGCCAACCATATCCTGGGCTGCATCATAAGAAATGTTTCCAGCAGGTCACGGGAGGTGATCCTTCCCCTGCCCTCTACTCTTGTGAGGTCCCAATTAATTCTGGAATCCACAACATAAGAAGTATATGGAACTGTTGGAACAAATCCAGGGGAGGGCCATGAAGATGGTTGAAAGGCCAGAGCACCTCTGCTATGAGGACAGGCTGAGAGTGCCAGGGTTGTTCAGCCTCGAGAAGGCTCTGGGGATACCTTATAGTGTCCTTCCAGTACCAAAGGACTGAGGAAAGCTGAGGATGAGCATTTTAACAAGGGAAAGTAATGGTAGAACAAGGGGGAATGGCTTTAAATTGGAAGGGGGAAGATTTAGCTGAGACATTAGGAAGAAATTCTTCACAATGAGGGAACAGGTTGCCCAGGGAAGCTGTGGATGCCCCCTCCCTGGAAGTGTTCAAGACCAGGTAGGATGGGGTGTTGAGCAGCCTGATCTAATGGGAGATGTCCCTGCACATGGGAGGGGGTTGTAATTGGATGACCTTTAAGGTTCCTTCCAACTCAAACCATTCTATGATTCTACGATTCTATGAACGTGAGTTAAATTTATTAGATAAACAATAAAGATAAGGTAATCTGACATGATCTGTCAAAAACATAGTAGTATACTGATGGAAAATCTGTGTTCCACAGCATCACTGATTTAAATCAAGAAGATTTCTTTGGTATTTTCAGCCACCACAAATGCTCCTAGTATACAACATGGCAATTGCACAGTAAAAGTTGAAGTTAAAAATAAATAAAACCAAACCCAAACCCTCTGAATTTGTTGCCTTTCTTTCCAATGCCTCCTAGTGTCTGAGCATTTTGATGTCACTTTTTTCTCCTATTATGAAGATACATATTAACACGAGTTCAAAGATGAAATTGGATGCAAATTTGAGACTCTTCCTTTTCAGAAAAATATCTACTTAATCCTCAAAATTAATTCTCTACAGAAACGTATTTTGTGTACTGATGACATTCCACCGCACATTTTTTTTTGCAAGTAAGTTCTACAGTTCCATGAATGCTATGAAAATATCTTGATTTTAAGTGTATCATGTGAAATAATTTCTCAATGTAAATGAGCAAGATAAGCATTCAGATCCACCTTCCTGCTTTTTGAAGTAAGGGCAAGATGATACAGATTCCTGGGTTCCTTTAACAGAGACAACCACCAAAAAGCACTATTCAGTTTGCATTCAAGTAAATGCACATTGGATTAAAACAAACAAATGTTATTTTTCTTAATAATGCATCCTTACTTGTTCATCCTAAAAATTCATAGATAAGTTTTCCCATTAGATTTTGTTCTCATACTGGAATTTCATTTTCCTGTGTGTTCTAATCAACTTGCAGGGACAACCAGCAAACTTCTAAACACCATCATCTTCTTACTACATAAAACACCGACAGGCTTCACATTTCAGCAAGGAGTGTTTACTTCCCTATGTAAGCTTTGAAATAATAGACTGAAACTGAGATAACTGATCTTTTGCACAGATTAATGAGTAGATAACATGAAAAAATTTTAGATACTTATAATACATGTAAATGTAAAGATAATCCCCGGAGAGAGCTTACATCCTCCCCCTGGCAAAAAAAAAAAAATCACTGTTATGATGCAAGTCACACAAAAGAATGGTGTTTGAAAGGACTCTGCCTATATGCAAGGATTTCTACCTGTAGTGACAAGCTTCTTAAAAATTAATTACAGACAAGCAATACCAAGAAATATACATAAATAATCCAGAATGACAGATTGTGTGTAAGAGGGGAAAACTGACAAATGAAATAAAACTTAAAATGTGAGAAAATGTTAATCCAAATAATTGATGTCTGTATCACTGTAGATAGGGTCTTTTCATGGCGCAATATTACCTATGCAGAGAAGTGATATGCCTTCAGTTACTGTTCTTAAATTTAGAATCTGCAAATACAACAGTAACTTTTCTTTTCAACTTGCAAACAGAACAGCATTTTTTCAAGTTCAGCATGGTGTCTCTCATATCTGAAAGCTGCTAGGTAGGCTTCTGTAGATATCTCATTCAAATTTAGCTGTATATCAGTCTCTCATGTTCGTCTTACTCCCATCTGCCATAATCCTCTGCTAGGCAGTAAAAGCACTTTCACAACATTATAACAAGCAAGATTACAAAGCAGCAGGCCTGAAAAACATCATGTAACACCTATTTCCCATTTGTTTCCCCAGCCCCTCAATTATTTCTAGCTCAGATCAATTTATCAAGCCTAGCTTTTCACATGACCACAGAGAAACCTATGCTGGCACACACATAGGGGTGTTCGAGAATGAGCAACCAATGTCCCTAAGGAGCAGCAATGACCTTATTACCAATAATATCATCCATTCTTTTCAGAAAGAACTTGCTATGGTAGCTTTCATATTAATAAGAGTAAATTATTTTTTGATAGAAAATATTTCTATTTCTAAGTGACCTGTAAAAATTAATTAATCAGCTATAACAAAAATGGGATATTTATGGGTTTGTTCTTATAAAAGCATTTTCAAACATTCTGTGGGACCTGCACTATCCAAAGGAAAAACAGAAATCTAACAGCAAAAACAGCTGCTTAGAGGTGTAAGCTGTGGGTTGTTTTAAATTTGATGATTTTAATTCATGACTTACTGCTACAAATATTGTGCTTTCTGTTATTATAAACCTGAATGAGTGATTATTTTGAACTTAGAACTAGCCGGATAGGAACTCAGAACAAAATCAAGCAATTTTCAGCAAACATTCAGAATGTACTGGAGGAAGATTTTCCCAACTTGATCCACTAGCTGAAGACTGGATCCAAATTTTGATCTCATTTGTACTAAAGGTCTCTTGGGGCTCGCTTACAATAATATCTCAGTGAAAACTGGAAAACTCTGTCACTTGAAGAAATGGTTTTGTTTTGCTGCTAGAACCAAAACCATATTTCTCTATTTATGTAAAATACATTCTGTATCTGAAAGGGGTCTTCACAAATAGTCAAGTAAGAAATGCAAGCACTTGCAAATGGGGACAGAACACATGACACTTTTGATTAGGAACATGGGAGATATACTAGTATCCATGGTAACTCACTGCTTCAGAGATTGCAAGGGAGCTAAAAAACTAACAGTAAGAAACAATATACTGTATTTCACTTGCATAAAACAAGGAGATTAATGAGTGAAAATTTTATCTTTAGTTATTAAACAAGAGTGTAAAACAGAGTTCACTTTGTTTACTCAGTAGTGATATATCACTTAAGGTTCCTCCACATGATTTATCCTATTTCCTAGGTAATTGAGGATATCAGCAAGAACGTCAATATGTGTTGATATTCAGCAATTATAGTCCTATCTCATAACAGACGTAAAGCTGAAATTCTAAACATACTGAATGGGCTCGTACAGTTTCTTTTTTAGGTGTTTAAATCCAATGCTAATTTGCCAACTGAATATTGTCTGACATATGTACACTTATTGCATCAATAATGTGTGCTGGCCAGACAAATTTATACATGATTCAGAAAGGTAAAAGGATCCTAGAGAAATGGGATTATTAGAATGTAAGGCACTTGCTAATTTTGCTATTATGAGTTTGTACTTAAAGTACAGTTCGAAATTAGATTTTACATTTTTTTATTTTAGAGAAGGCTCAGTACCATCAACCCTAAAGATAATGTAAATTTCTCTGGGATTGCAAGTAGCCTTATTCTACAAGCACACAGAAAACATTACTGCCTCATCACCCTCCAGGAAATAAGATTGTCATAGATAGCAACACAGTTCTTCAGCCGTCCTCATGGTGAGACCTCCCATTGACTTCAGAGAAAGTTTTGCCCAATAAAGCATTATGCCTGTTCAAAGAATATGGGAGGGAAGATGAAGGGAACCCTGGGGAGTGGATATAACAAAATATAAGTAAATGCTTCAGATTTGGTTATAAGTACTTGTTCTTAGCTGTTAATAATACTGCTTATTTTGCTGAATTTTCTGCTATAATTAAAGGATTTTGTTATTTAGTTAAGTTCAGTTAGAGAGTGTTTTTGTCCTCATCAGGTTTTATATATATATTTAACTGAAAGAATAATTTAGGCAACAGACCACATGGGTAAATGCTGTCCAAATACATGATCCTATGATATTGTTTCTATACAAAAAAATAGAATTGCATACTTACAAATACATATATAAATGCTTATGTGTAATACTACACAAACATACCTTTTAACCAACACACTATTTTATCACAGCATGTTATAAATCTTACTTTCATACTGTCTCTAAGTATATTATTACATCCTCTGAAAACAATCTGGTTGGAAACAAAAACTATTGGCACACTGACACACAGGTATATCGCTTTTGATGATTATCAAAGATCTATGTTTCCAGTTTACAAATAGCTAAATACTGAGTAACTTTTGACACTGAAAAAGTGACAAACCAAACATATGTAGGTAAGTGAGTACACTTGTGGTGTGATGCATACTGCTTTACCAAAAATGTTAAATAGAAAGAGAAGGCATAGGTTTCACCCATGTTTCCTGTCTCAAAATTGATATTGTACACTGCTTCTACGGAGAGATACAAGCCCGTGATAGTTATTTGACTGATCTTTTATTACAAACCCTACTGTTAAAGAGCTGTGATCTACAAATTGAGCTGCAAGCTGAATGCAGCTTCTTGATTATGTGTAACTATTTATATTAAGTTAGATTATATATGCATTATATTAAACAATGCTCATTATAATTCAATTCCCTGAAGAAATTTCTTTCTCAAATAAATATTTAAATATGGATTTACTTTTGGTTCCGTTTTCACAGAAGATTTTTTTCAATAAGCGCTGGAATGAGAAGAGATGAAAACAAGCCATTAGAAAACATAAAAAGATAATAAAACAGAAACAGAAGGTGTTCTGTAGTATATAGTCATGAATTAACAAACTAACCCAGCAGTTGCTAACTCTACTGCACCTCACATTGTCAGTGTTGCCATTTCAGGGCTTTATAACTCGATTACTTTTAATACATTGAATTAATCCTTAGTCACCCCAGATATGATTATTTTTGTTGACAATCTCTGCATCAGTTAACTCAAGAACTCAATATATTTGTTGTTTGAACTACCTACCCTGTAACAAGTGATTTTTTGTGCAGGGTTCAGGGATGCAACGTGTTTTTTAAAGTCATGTACCATAGATATCAATGTAGCAAAAATGTTCTTTCACATCCTTCATAACGCAAAATAGAGCATACTTAGTGCATGATTAACCTTCCTAGGCCTAACAACTTAGTTTCCAGTTTCTGTAATATTTTAGTTTTTCTTAACATTCAGGGAACCAAATATTAGTATAACCTGGCTTTGTTCAGAACTGTAGACTATGACAAGTATTTCTCAGATAAATAGACAGATCTTTGTGTTGCTCATAATCAAGTTAAAATTCTTTGGATGAGAATTCTGGAGAAGTTCCAAATTAATTATTTTTGTAAGTCACATTGCTATGTATCCAAAGCACTTGCAAGGAGCACTGATTTAAAACTATTACGAGTCTCATATTTTGGTCAAGATCATCTGAAGGTGTTCAAGTATTTTGACATTTGCTTTGGCTCTAACTTAGAAAATGTGTTCTATCAGAGTTTTTTCTTGCTAGCTCTGTTCAAAATGTTATTGCATGATTTGGCCTTTTCAGAGTGCTGATCTTTCATTTCTTTATTTAAGGTGTAAATACATAAGCCAAAATGAGGTAAAACAGTCCAGGTTTCTCAGCGAAATTTTGAGCCCAATTAGCAAAAGCACAGTGTTGCTGCCCAATTCTCAGACTGAAATAAGAACAGACACTGGAGAAGACTTCAGATTACCAGTAGATTATTCTCTACAATAAATTGTTCTGCAGCACAAGGAAAGAAATAGATGACAAAAGCTTAAAACAGCAGATTGGTCCAAGGCTATGGTAATCCACTGTCAACTGTTCATGAAAAGGAATCTCGTAAGAAAACATGTGGAAAGGTAGGTTGCTGAACTGATTAAAGGAAACAAATGACAGAGATTGTTGAGGCAGACCTGTATTTGGAAGATATGCCTCAGGATTATGGAAGACGAACAAATTTGCAATTAGAAAAGTAAGAAATCTCAACCAATTTAACTTCACAGTTAATTTGTGGGATTGGCCTTACAATAATGCAAAATTGGCATTGTAAGAATGTAGCTGAAGAACTCAGAAAGAACATGGAAGTATTCAAAAATTGGACAAAAATACTTGAATCAAAAAAACATGAATCAAGGGACAGATACAGGAATACACTTTACATCTCTACACATATATTGTATGGCATACTTAGGCTTGTACATTTGCAACCTTCCAGAAAAAAACGAGGAATCAGACCATAGTGGACTTAACATTCTGGCCTATCTAGAGTAAGTTTTTAAAAACAGAAACACTCTGTTGCTGACATAATTTAGAAATTGTTATATTTGAAACACACTCCCTTGCTCCACCCCATAATCTGTAAAACTCCAAAGTAGAGCTTAGGAAGTATGTTTATAGGGACTGGTCATCAGTTGTTTCAAAGTCTTAGATTGGACTCTTTTTAAAACATATGTACTTGAGCACATCTAAGACAATTAAGATTCATGCCTCTGAGTTTGGCACAAGACAAGGAATTATGACTTTTATTAAAATAAACTAGGCAGCCTGAAAGACTGTTTGAGGATTTAAAAGACAGCAAGAAGATCCTGATTCACTGTCCTTTTCAAACAGTGCCTTGAACTCTTAACTCTCACTTTCCTGTACTTAGAAAACTGCCCATGTTTTTTTTTTTAAAGCTCTGTTACTGCTTCAAGAGGGAGATACTGAGATAGAAAGCAAGACGGATCTTGCCTTGTGAGTCTACAACAGTCTTAGAGGAATGCCTGTCAAAACAAAAAGTATTTATAGACTCAAGGGAACAATTTTTTTGGTATTTTTATGCTGATCTCGTTTTTATTAAAGAATAAAGAGAAATATAAACAGCAGCGAAGTCTGAAGACCTTTTCTCATCACCTCAAATCCTCAATGAAAAATATATATTATTTTGTTCTATAAATGTGCTACATATTAAACTACATTGGCACTGGCCTTTTTAAGGTTAAATCTTGATAAATGCATTCACTGGAATTATTAATGATAATTCAGAGAGGAAAGAAGAGATAATTTAGAATGCCAGGTCAGAATATTGCATTACTTGAAACTCACTGCAAATGATATTAAATTGTTGTTGATTTTCTTGAAGGATTGCTTCCGATATTGCCTTTAATTTTCATGCAATGGGGATAACTTTGTTGTTTCATTTTCCTCTTCATGATTAACTTTGATTGAGGTTATTTTATTTTTATTCGCAGCTAAATTCTTTTAAAGTAATCTGAATAAAATTTGATTGAGAATAGTAGGCTTTACTGCTACAAATATAATTTATACACTGAAGACCTCAACTCCTTCCAAATTTCCTCGTGGTTGATAAAGAATTTTCATATAGTCAATGACTACCCAGACCTTCAAAAAGCTCAGGCTGTGAAGAAAAATTTCTCCTGCTTCCCCAGGATTTTGAAGAGAATTTTGTCCTGCAAGATATCTGAGGACAAGCAGCTTCCAATCCCATCATACCAACAAAGTCTTGATTATACTTTTGCTGGAATTGAAAAGATCCAGACTTTTGTGTTGTTCACATCAGTGTGCATTGTATTACTGGAGCTAAAAGCCAAGTATCACTACTCACTACACTCCCCAGGAACCTCCTAATCATGGAGAGACAAGATGTAGGTGATGTGTTCACTATTCTTTTGTGCCCTTCATACTTGGACAAAGGGGAATTTGTGTTATATTCCTCAGTCCAATATGTAGTGTACCATTAGATATTGAAATCTAAATCTGAAATCCAAAAGAGCTTTGCACTCTTCATACGTAGGATCAAAACCGCAAAACCATCATATTTTCTTGAATTGAACTTCCTCAAATAAGTGAAGCTGAGCCTTTAGATATATCTGGAGCTTTCTTAAGTCTGAATAGCAGCTAAATCACATAGAAGCCAAGTGGGATCAAGTTCAGGAAAGTTTCAAGAAAAGAGCAACGTAACTGTTAAGTGTTTGTCTTGGTCATTGATGTAAGAAACATTTATATTTTCAAGTTTTTCTATTTCTTTTTACAAAGTTTTTCCCATCAAAGACATTGTAGAAGCATGTACTTCAAATTCCTGCCACTCAATGTATTGGATTTTTTTGCATTTACGATATGTTTCACATAGAGAAGCAAGTCTAATATGAAAATTATTGAAAAGGAAACTTCATATCGAATATTTTTGAACAGTTACATCCAGCGTGAGGGAGTAGAGTAAATAAAATTCATTGTAACATCAACATTGTATTTGTTGTGACAGATGTTTCTGTTGCTGCCACAAGATCTTAGTTTTGACTATAGCTAAGTAGAAGATCCTTATGAGAATGAAAAGAATATTGGTAAATTTATTATCTGTTTCTATGGGCAGCCTAAGTCTTCAATAGTTGAATTTTCTTTAGGATTGGTTACTTAGATCACAACATGAATGCCGAACTGATACTAAAAGTATATCTAATAAGTTTTTTAAATTAATTTTGAGTCTTCATTACCTAAGTCATTTACCTAAAGCTTTATGAAATTATTGACTCGTACTGTAGAAGACTATTTTATATGGTCTGCAGCTAGGATGTTACTTCCTTGAAGGTAGAGCAACAAGGTTTTTCAAACATGTACTTGAAGGTGAGTTTGTAATACTATAGATGGGAAGGAGGGCAGTTTGTCATTCTGTAACACAATTCATCTCTGCTCCTCTCTGCTCAAGACTGCTGAGCTCAACTTCTTCAGTTACAGAATTCAAAATATACTTTCTACAGCACAGCTTGAAAATGTTGCCCTCATTTTGATCAGATGAGCTACAGGGCAAGCAGAAAGAGAGATGGACCTATGATTGAGAGAGATTTTTATAAGGGTTTGGAGGACTTGGATTTATGTCTTAGCCTCTGGGATGATGGAAGTCACCTTTGTCAATGATCTGAATAACTTTGCACAGGAGGAAATGTTTACCTTGACCTCCACACTTCACAAAAGAGAGACAAAAGCCAACAGCATGGAGTAGTAAGGACTGCAGGGACCAAATATTAAAAAGTCCAATTTAAAGTAAAGCATGTTAATAATCCCAGCTCCTTAAATTACCTTGACTTCCCTCACTGAAAGAAATCATCATCTAGGTAAACAAATCTAGTTAGCAATGGAACTCAAAGCTCTTGCAAACCTACAAAGACACAATTACGTAGAGAAGAGCTGTTATTAGACTGTAGAAGAGATTTCTGGATGGAAGAATAGACATACTGTAGATTTGACCACATATTTTAGTATTTTTCCTCTGCGTAAACTAATTGCCTATATAAACAACTATCTCATTCCATTTATCCTTTCTTTTTATTCAAGTGTGACAAAGGTGGTATAGCAAGCACACTGGAGAAAAGAAAGTTTAGTACTGCTAATTTCCCCTAATTAATAAGGTTAGGACTCCAACGAATTAGTGATAGCTTTAATGACATTGTACAAGTGAAGGACTAAATTTACAAAGGTTGTACTTCAGACTTGTCTTTGAAGCAAACAGCATTTGACGCAGTATTAGCTTTCATCAGATAATGACAAAGCACTTCTAAGTAGTCAGGATACATAAGTCTGAAAAGCTTCAACTATGTATTAAAAGAAATATGTATAAATGAATAAAGATTTTGTATTTGTCTCTAGCATAAGAAGAAAAAGTAAGAATATAATGTAGGTAAACCTATGTCCTAATCAAGCAAAATGTCACCCAACAAGTGCAAAGCCAAATCCTTTCTGTGAAAAAACAAATCAGAGTGCCTTCTAAATGCCTTTTGAATGAATGATCCTTAGTATCCAATTTGCTTAATATTTGCTTAGTTGGATTAGCCATTCCTTTAAAAGAAGTTACAGTGTATTCACATCTTAAAGGATGATACAAATTAATATCATTATGGTATTACAAGATTCACTGTGAATTGTTAATACATACAGATCAATGGTTTTCATACTTCTGTGCAACAATGATGATCTCTCCTTGCCGCCTATGAAGGCTTCTTCTATCCTTAAGACCTCTGCGGTGAAGTTACATTAGGATTTTGGTGGTGGTAGCATATAAACCTAAATGAGCAAGAAAACAGAAAACAGGGAATGTGTATTGCTGTCTTTTCAGCATTATTCGTTGTTTAGAGGTTAATTGTTTTACCCTAACAATTAAAGCAAAAGCTAAACATCAAAATGAGGAAGGCAGAGAAGAAAGAGGTTTATTTCAGACACTCCCTTTAGGCAGCTTTTTAATCACAAAGAGCTGACATTTTAATTTAAACAAAATAATTACTAGCAAGAGGTGAATGTACTCTTTTGCATGTAGTACACAGTCGCAGTTTTCTTAGTTCTAAAGAAGAGAAATTTCAGCTATTTAAAATTAATTAGTCTAGTCCATAAATACAGTTATATTTCTTTTTCTTCTGGAAACCTGAGGAAGTTTCATTTTCACTAAGAACCCATTTTTCCTCTTGAAGGGATTTTCCCATTGCAATTAACGACAGAGGCAATTGTCCATATAGACAGGCATTCAAAACCTTGTTGGAATGTTATGCAAGTAAACTGTATCACCTGTGGTGATACATAGCAAGGTAGGAAATCTGCCTTTAGAAATGTGGTACCTGTTGAAGTATGCAGGTAGATGACTATGCTATGGACTGGGGTTTAGCTAACTGAATAGAACATAGGAAACTCTTGGATATGATACCAGAATTTAGAGGTTGTTAAAAAGGAGCAAGAAACTAACAAAAGCTATGAGAGTGCTAGAAGGAATGCCTTGAGTTCACATAATGTTAAGCTAGGGGAGAAACAAGCAGACTTCACAGATAAACAGGGAGAGTTTGAGGACCTTCTCAGGAGCAGAGGCTTGCTAGGCCAACAACATCCTAGGAACCTTGGATATAGATATAGATATATAGATATAGATATAGATGATATAGATATAGATATAGATAGATATAGATATAGATATAGATACAGTAAAAGTGGGGCCAATAGGGAAAACATTACTAGGGATAGGGTGTTTTATTGGAAAAGGAAAAGTCAGAGTGGATGGGGGAAATTTAAACACCGAAAAATGGAGATAAAGGCTCTTATAAGGTACCATTCACACATAACCAAGACGCTGGTCAGTACTCCTTGTCTTACTGATAACTATGCTAGACCAGTACAGCCTGTTGTAGCTCTTATTAGATTCACCTTCAAAGAATCATAGAATTCTTTAGATTGGAAAACACTCTTAAGATCATTGAGTCCAATCACTAACCTAGCACTGTCCACTAAATCATGTCCTAAAGCACCACATCTACACATCTTTTAAATACCTCCAAGGCTGACAAATCAGCCACTTCCCTGGGCAGCCTGTTCCAGTGCTTAAGAACCCTTTTGGTGAGGTATTTTTTCCTAATATGCAATTTTAGGAAATTGCACTGTCCCAGTGCAATTGGAGAGGTCATTTCCTGTCATCGTATCACTTGTTACCTGGGAGAAGAGACCAACACCGATCTTGTTACAACCTCCTTTCAAGTAGTTGTAGAAAGCCATAGGTCTCCCTCAGCCTCCTTTTCTCCAGACTAAATAACCCCAGTTCCCTCAGCTGCTCTTTAGAAGGCTTGTGCTCTAAAACCTTCAGCAGCTTCATTGCCCTTCTCTGCACAAGCTACAGCAACTCAAGGTCTTTCTTGTCATGAGAAGCCCAAAACTGAACAGAGTATTCGAGGTGCAGCTTCACCAACGCCAAAGACAGGGGGACACTTCTTCTCTACTCCTGTTGGTCAGGATCCTCTTGGCCATATTGACCACCAAGGCACACTGCAGGGTCATATTCAGCCGGCTCTTGACTGACACCTTTCTGCTTTTCTGCCACTCTTACCCAGGCCTACATCATCACAAAGTGTTTTTGACAACCAGGTACAGGAACTAATATTCAGCCTTTTTTTGAATCTCATGCAACTGGTTTCACACAATTTGTAATGATTTTCCTGATTATGTTCTCAATTCTGTGTGCAATACTACAAGATACTGATGAACTTCAAAGCAGCCTAGCCTGCAGACCAGCTGACAGGGAGACTCATGAGGATGAAGGTGAAAGATATAAGTAAACTTCAAGTCAGTGAGTACAAGAAGGCTGAGAATTGTGTAGCACAGACCTGCAGTTCAGAAGCTAGCTCTTGAGGAACACATAAGAGACTGTGAATACATTTCAGTACAGATTTACTAGCAAGATTAATAGTGTACAAAACAGAATCTGATCTCTTTTTTTCCTGTTTAAGTGCCATTCGTGTGTATGTGATGTTTGTAAAATCATTGGTCTGTCTTGATGTATTAGTAGTCAACCACATCTCTATACTGTGTATGTGCCTACTGTATAGTGTATAGTGTATATGAACCTAAGCTCACTGCTGGCTGGACTCAATTGTAGGCATCTGCAGCAGCTTTGCATCGACTGAACTGGTCCTACAGTACACCAACTTTATATCTAGTTGACTGGGGAGGAAAAATCCTCCTAGCTGCACTAAATTCACCTACCCTTAATGAGAACAAAATATAAAAAGATAGTAAAGTAATGATTCCATACAGAGCTGCTCTGTGGGTTCAAATCTGGTGTAAAACTTTTGAGAGTGGAACACCACTGATGTACTAGTAGCCACAGTTAGTCCTACCTCAGTAAGTACAGATTCTTCATCAAGTAAACTAGTTAATGTATTAAACACATATATTTGTTCTAATTTGTAATCCAGCAAGTTTGTTCTACTGAATATGCATGGTATTAAGAAATGTGAAATGTGGTTGCAATGAGTGGGAGATCAGAACAATGGCATTTTATATATAACGCAATTCCACAATAGGTTAGATTAACTGAAAAACAAAGCAGCGGGAAGAATTTTACTGTAATTTTACCATTGCTGAATGAGAAATCTCTGCATGTCACTAGACAACTTCATTAGAAAAAGTAGCCAACTCTTTCTGACAGCTGATCTGCTGCTACTGAGAAAGAACTTATCAACAACTGACTCCTACTTAGTCTTTGAATATCCATATATATTTTAAACTTCGGGGGGAGTTATTACAAATTATAATAAACATAATAAAATAGGAAAAAACATCAATTGAAAACTGTTACTATAGTAAGAAGGCATCTACCCATGTAGACAAAAATGAGTGAGATATTGCATCAAGTAATGCTGCTATTTGTAAACTTTTTTTTCACCTTATCCTGAAATGGCCTGCATTTCAGGTAATAGTTTACAAAAAAAAAAGGGCAATGTGTTCTCCTGTCAATAGACAGTCACCAACCAGCATTTGAACAGTTCATACTAGGACACTGTCAAATTATGATGTTATGCTATTCTTTCCAAATCTATCTTTCAATTGAAGTGTCACTGTTGTCTGATATGACTTCTCTCTGCTACTATCAAATACACCCCTGAGTAATAGCCTGAGAATAAAGTGAAAGTTTCTTGGCTGTTGCCAGGATACGATTAAGAAAGCATTGTATTTTCTGCTCATTGCACATTTTTGCTAAGGTACCTGGTTTGCCATCTACTAAGGCATAAAAAGGATCCAATAATAGATATCTTATTGTGAGTTGTAATGGGCTTTTTATTCCTTTTTTTTTCTGATCTAGATTTTTCATTTTTCCTCATTCTCATTCCTCAGTGACTGAGTATCTTCCTCAATGTAAAATAAGTTTTTCACCAGTCCTTGGCAGCCTTACTTCCAAAAGATGTGACACAGAATGAATAGCAAAAGATACCAGCTCAAGTAATTGACTACTACTTCAAATGCGTCAGTGAAGCTGCTACCATGCATTATCAGGTTGTGACTTGCCTGACAGCTCTAAGCCAAGAGGAAATCCTATTCTTCTCAAAGCTTATGCTGAGCTCAAGTCAGCATGAAGGTACAGAGAAGGCTATAACTGTCATCTTTTATCAGCAGATGGTTATTGCTATTTTCATACTGATATCCTGATGAATTTTCAACTGTTGTTATGCATATAATATTACAGTAAGAACTATAGTGTTTAGGGAAAAGGAAGGTGTGTGTATGTTTAGATAAGAAATTGTTTGTTCCTTTTAAAAAATGCTCTGCAAAACACTCCTTCTCTTCTTGTAGGTGGTCCTGACATTGCAAGCATCATTTTTTCAAAAAGTAAATCATATATAGCTTTGAAAGAGGACAGAGAGCATACAATTTTTAAAAGACACCTATGTCATTAATACAATGCAAAGGACTCGCTACTTTAACTCATTTATTTCAACACTTCAAAAATAATGAATGTCTTAGTGACAGACTCATTAGCTGCACAGCAGTAATAATATTTTTTTTAAATGAGGTTCCAGTCTAAATTTTATAACAACTTGATTGACACAGAAACACTAGCTCAGGTTTCCATTAGTGTTAAATATACCGACAGAAATCTTAGGCTTGCATTTGTAACAATTATCCCAAATTATTCAAAATCAGGAAATATTACAAAAATGAAGGGATGCAGATATTATGTCTGAACACCTTTAAGTTTCTCAATCAAAGAGACAAAGATTTAAACTTACTTTCACAGCAATACACTAGCTTCGTGTTATTATGGAAAAGGGACAAGACCCCTCATAAACTGTAGCTTAACTAAAATCAGAATCTTCGTAACTATATTTTGGTCAAAACAAAAAATTCAAAATTATGATAGTAATAAAGAATACTATTATTTGCAGTTTAATACATTAACATAAAATTGTAATAAAGTTATTAAATGCAAACAGAAAATAGACACCCCTGTTAATGAGAAAAATTGAACATGTGACAATTTAATGTGTTTTCACAAGATTACTTGACTAGTGTGCTTCAGTTCTTCTTCAGTATCACATTCTGGTTTTGTTTCTTAATACTCTATTCCAAAATAATGTTTTTTCTAAGATCATTAAATTAACACCAGCCTGTGTGCCTCTCTGTTTAATATGAATATGCTTGATTTAAAGCACATGCTCAAATCTTATGATCTGTCCATGAATACAGCTATTTCCTTTATCAGAACTGGAGTTGTGTGTATACGGATAACAACCAGAGCCCTTCAGTTTTTTTTTTTCTACATGATTTTATTTTTTAAAGACATCCACTTACATTTTAATTGCCCCAAATCGCTCTGTGAATCCTCGGTTGCCTTTCTCTTCCTTGCTATTTCTTTTTTCTCATTGAAGAGCTGAGCAAGGATTTATCAACTATTTTTATTTTATTCAGAATTTGAGCCGTGACTGATAAAATACTAACATTCAGATCATATTAAATTTCCTTCTCCAGTCTGAATTAATGTAATCTTGGAATTAGTTTCCAGTGGTCAAGTAGGAGTCTACATTTTTTTCTTCATATATGATTTTCAGTGGTCAGTTGCATCCAAGCTACCAGATACTCTTAGTCAACTGGTTCTCTGCTATTCCCCCATTATAAAAAAATTGATTTTCCATTCCTGTGTGTCCTATTTGTTCATAAGTGAGTGTTTCTAACATTCTGAGTGAATTTAACTACATTTAGACTTTTCGCCTGTCAAACATGAAACAAGCCATCCATTTTCCATTATTTTGTTGAGTAATTCATTTAAAAATACATTAAAATATAAAGTATAAAAGAACACTTTGTGCTATTTTACTTTCCTTCAGTTTTACAAATATGGTTATTGATTGTATCACTTCAGAAGCAAATACATACAAGTGAATTTATTTATCAAGAATGGTTATATGTGGCTCTGACCATATGGATAGTTCTATTGAAGGAAACAGAAAATAACTATGAAGTAATAAAGTAAGACTCTATTCATCTTTTGACTCTAACATCTTAGCCTATAAACACGTTAAGTCGTACCAGCAATCTTCAAAGTTAAACAGAAAGTTCAGAACTTTATGATAGAAATGCAGTATGTATTGTGCAAATAGTTTCAATAGAAACCACTTCAAATTTAAATCTCTATTACAATGATTTTGCTGTAATATGTTAAAAAAAAATAAAAAAAACCCAAGTTGAACTTGAATGGTTCTGTTTGAAATGTTAATGACTTACCTATATTATCAAACTACTCACTCTGTAGAATATTTAGATACCATTGAAAGGCTGGTGTTGGAAGGAGTGGTTTTAAATTTTTATATCATTAGGAGAGAAACTGAGAAACTGAAACATAAGTTGCAACTTTTTTTCAAACCATAAATGTTAGATACTTTCTGTTCTATTTTTTCAGGCAAAGACTTGTTTAGTGCACATACACATACACATACATATATGCAGACATGATTATTAAACCCAATGCAATAGCATTAAACAATTAAAACACAAAATATCAAAATAACTAGACACAAATCTGAGATAATAGTACCACAGAAACCCCAACAATTCTTTTGCTGTACATATCTATACCGACAGCATTTATTTCACATTGTTTAAGTCTTCCTTGCTCTGCATCACTCAGTTTTGTTTTCCTTTGCTATGGACTGCTCCAGGTCCCACCTTTCCCTGCCTGTCACTCAGCACAGCTGTGCTGGTGCAGTGCCTGCAGTCTGTGAGTGTCCTGAGCGGATGGCAGGGACAGGCACTGGTGCCACGCACAGGGTCTGAGGCTATAAAGCAGCAGGGAAGAGGGTCCCCTTTGCCTACTGCCCTACTGCTCCCACTTCATAAATCCCCAATGTAATCCACCTGAAAAAAATGAAAACCCAAATACTGCAAGAAACACAGCAATAAAAAAATAATGCCCTCCCACAACAGACACAAGGCACAGAGAAGCAGCATGTAGAGCAGGGAGAAATTCTTGCTTCTACCTACAATGTTGCACAAAACCAGAAATAATTTTACAAAGGAATTAACACCATATTACAAGCATCCAATACTGAGATGATATTGCCATGGGCATAGATGTCAAAGGGTTGGTATAGTTGTTAGGGTGTTGATACTGAGGTGCTGCAGGGTTGACCTCTGCAGAAGGAAGTCAGGGACATCCCTGTGCCAGTTCCATGTGGTTTCACAGGCAAAAAAGATCTATTGTGCACCAAAGTTGTCTCAGACAGAGGAGATTCTTAAGCCTCATAAAAAAACTCTATGGAAGATAACTTTTTGACACAGGTGTTAAGTGAACCTACCAGTGGAGGTGTTTCACTTGAACTACTGTTTACAAACAGAGAAGGACTGGTGCGACATGTGGTGTCTGGAGGCCATCTTGTGCTTAGCAATCATCAAATGACAAAGATTTCTGTTCTCAATGAAGTAAGGAGGGGTGTTAGTAAAACCAGTACCATGAGCTTCAGGAGGGCACTGGTTGAGACAGTCCCTTGGGAGGCAGTCCTGAAGGGCAAAGTAGTCCAGGATGGCTGGACACTCTTCAAGAAAGAAATCTGGAAGGTTCATAAGCAGGCTGTCCCCATGCTTCCACCATTGGGAAGATGTCCAGCATGGATGAAGAGGGAGCTTTTATTGTGACTCAAGTTTACCACTTTTGTAAGGATAAACATGCAACTCAAAAAGAATAGTGGGATCTGATTAGGTCATGCAGGGAGAAAATTAGAAAGCCAAAAACCCAGCTTGAACTCAATCTGGCCACTTTTTTAAGAGATAACAAAACATCTTTTAGTAAGCACAATAACAACACAAAGACCCAAGGAGAATATTACCCTTTACTGGATATGGAGGGGAGCATTGTTACTGTGGATGAGGAAAAGGCTAACGTGCTTAATGCTTTCTTTGCCTCAACCTTTAATAGTCAAACAAACTACCCCCAGTGTATTCAACCCTTTGATCTGGAAGACAGGGATGGAGATAAGGATAACCCCCTCATATTCAAGGAGAAACTAGTCAGTGACCTGCTATGCCACCTGGACGCTCACAAATCCATGGGGCCAGATGGAATCAACCCAACAGTATAGTGGGATCTGGCAGAGGATCTTGCCAAGTCATTCTCCATCATTCATTAGCAGTTCTGGTCAACAGGGGAGGTCCCAGATAACTGGAGGCTTGCCAGCACGATACCCATCTACAAGACAGGCTGGAAGGAGGATCTGGGGAACTAGAGGTCTGTCAGTCTGACCTTGGTATCAGGAAAGATTATGGAGCAGTTCATCCTGAGTGCACTCAGCAGGCATGTGCAGAACAATCAGGGGATCAGCCCCAGTCAGCACGGGCTCGTGAAGGGTAGGTCCTGTTTAACCAGCCTGATCTCCTTCTATGACCAAATGACCCACCCAGTGGATGAGGAAAAGGCAGTGAACGTAACCTACCTCAATTTCAATAAAGCCTTTGACACTGTCTCCCACAGAGATGCTGGAAACTCATGGCTTAGACAGGTGTACTATTCTCTGGGTAAAAAACTAGATGGATGGCCAAGTCCAGAGAGTTGTGATGAATGACACTAAATCCAAATTGCATCCAGGCACAAGCAATGTTCCCAGGGCTTGGTGTTGAGGCCATTCCAGTTTAATATCTTTATCAGTTATCTGGAAGAGGGGATTGAGTGCTCCCTCAGTAAGTTTGCAGACACTGAAGGGCTTCTTCACTGAAAGGGTGATCGGCCATTGGAATGCGCTGCCCAGGGAGGTGGTGGAGTCGCCGACCCTGGAGGGGAGACTGGATGAGGCACTGAGTGCCATGGTTTAGATGATGGGTTGGTGTTAGTGTAGGGTTATAGGTTGGACTTGATCTCAGAGGTCCTTTCCAGCCTTGTAATACTGTGATACTGTGATACTGTGATACACCAACCTAGGCAGAAGCATTAATCTGCTCAAAGGCAGGAAGGTTATACAGAGGGGTATGGACCCGAGGGGATTGATGGCCTGAGGCCAATTGTATTAGATATAACAAGGCCAAGTGCTGGGTTCTGCACTTCTGTCACAACAAATCCGTGAAAATCTACAGACTTGGGGCGGTGTGGCTGGAAAGCTGCCCAATAGAAAAGGACCTGAGGGAGTTGAACCAGCTGTGCACCCAGGTGGCCAACAGGATCTGTACTAGTATCAGCCAGGGTGTCACCAGCAGGAACAGAGAAGTGATCGTGCCCCTATATTTGGCTCTGGTGATGCCACACCTTGAATGCTGTGTTCAGTCTGGGGCCTTTCAGTACAAGAAAGATATTGAGGTGCTGGACAATGTCCAGAGGAGGGTAATTAGGCTGGTGAAGGGGCTGGAGAGCAAGTCTTATGAGGAGCACCTGAGGGAAATGGGAACATTTAGACTGGAAAAGAAGAGGCTGAGCGGAGACCTTATTACTCTCTATAACTACCTGAAAGGAGGTTGTAGCAAGGTGGGTGCTGGTCTCTTCAACCATGTAGTAAGTGATGAGAGGAAATGGCCTCCAGTTACACCAGGGGAAATTTAGGTTGGATACTAGGAAAAATTTCCCTACTGAAAGAGTGGTGAAGCATTGGAAAAAGCTGCTCAGAGAAGTAATGAAGTCACTATCCATGGGGATATTCAAGAAACTCGTAGATGTGGTGCTTCAGGACATGATTTAAGTAGGTATATTGGTGTAGTGTTGATACTTGGACTTAATGATCTTGGAGGGCTTTTCCATCTTTACCCATTCTATGATTCTATTTAACAAAGTACGACAAATGCAGAGATAAACAACACCAGTGAGAACAGCAGGACATACAGGAAACACAAGATAGACATCAGAACAGGAGGGACACTGAGGAACAGAGAAAGAAAGAGCCATAGTGCAAGAACAGGAGAGGTGCCTAAGTAGGAGCAACGAAGAAACGAGAAATAAGTCAGGAAAAGCAGAGCAAGGGAAATGCTGGAACAAAGCATGAAAAGCAGAGCTGGGCAAAAGCCTCCTGCAGGGAAGGATCAAATATTTGCCCAAGCAGGAACCAAAAGGCGACCAAGAAAGATATATGACTGTGGCCAATGGAGAAGATCACACTGGAGTCACTGAGTAGGAACCCCAATGCCTGAGCTCAACCTTTTTTTTTACCCAGTCCATCATCAAAAGGAGTAAGTGTAACCTGTGATGAGGGGAAGAGGAGACCAAGAAGGCATAGAGGAGGCATTTGGAGAGAAGCTGAAGTGTTTTCTCTAAGTGTGCACGTTTGTTTGCTTGTTTTCTAATAAAAGAATTAGCAATCAAAGTTCACTAATTTGCAATAAATCAAATTTGCAAGTGTTTTTCCTTCCCACAACAAATGAATACCTCTTCCTCAGGAAAAAAATCTCCAAAACTCCTTAAAATGGTATCAAAGATTTCAGTGCTTTCATCTATCTTTGATTAACACTCAAAAATGGTGATGGACGCTCAAAAATCCTGGCGAGTTTCTAAAGTTTCAGACACATCCTAGACTGCTAATATTAACATGCTACCAGACTGTGATTCATCAGAATCAGAATTAAAAACACAATCCATGCACAAAAAACCTGACTTAATTGAAAAGAAAGATCTCTGTATAAAAGGCTCAAAGACTGTCAGCTGAACAGTATACTCAAATAATATGTATTTTCCTGAGATAGAAATACGCATCTCAGGAAAAAAAAATTGCAGAATATATTACCCATATATTTTACACTACTGTACTGAAATTGCACTTCCAGTTCTAACATTGACAATGTAAAAGGTATTTTTTTAATGGAAGAAAACCAGAACAGTCACAAGTGAAAGTATTTTGGAGCACTGTGCTCAAGTAACTAAAGAAAACATGAGGTAATCAAAAAGAATTTAATAAACCAGAAATGAGACAGGGATAACCTTGGTTTTCTTCTAAACAGATTTATGTTTACAATGTTCCTAGAAAACCCTTTCCACAGGCATACTACAAGCATTATTTTTTCTTAAAGCTGTTACTAAAATATCTGTCAAGAAATAAAATCTGGGAAAACAAATCCTTAAAGCAAATATAAAAAAATATAGACAATTAACTACTTAACTAAATCCACCACAACTTTAGTAACTATCTAATTAAACCATGTACATTTTGGTAATAAGTACTTTAGGTGACATAACCCAAATACAAATTTCAACAGATAGTTTTACAAAAAGTCAAACTTTAATCACAATTATTCTAGCTTAGGAATCCATATGAAAATTAATTTAGATGCAAAGATGATTGAAGAATTATTTCAAAAATTTGAGGCAGAGAGCTCTAAAACCTGTCATGTTAACAAAACTTTGCAACTGTTCCATAGACATCCTAAGAAAAGTCAATAAAACTATGTAGCTATTTTAATAACTAGCTGTTCAGCCAGAAAAATAGAAGACTCTTTGAAGTCTTGGCAATACTTAAAAGTGATAGTCAAACAATTAATATACAAATACTAAAGAAACGAGTCATTATGATACTTTTACATTAATTTGAAAGCATGCAAACTATTTCTAGCAGAATTTACTGAAACCATGTAGAACACCAAATGTCTAAAAAGCCTACTGTCATTTATGGGGCATGGAATTAAAAAGAGCTTTAGAAGGTGAAGCAAGAAAGTCACACTTCAGAGTAATTCAAAGGATTATGTACAGTCACTTTACACAGGAATTTTTCACAACATTCTTAAAATCTATTGAATTAATATTTAAAGTGTGTTTTTGAAAATATCGTAATCGTCCTACACATTCTAATAGTAAAATAAGTCAAGCAGCGTAAATTATATGAGAAGAAAAAATGCACGTTAATTATCTTGTTAAGTTTTTCTACAAGTTACTCTTATCCGGGTAATTTTACTTGCCTAATAACAACAAGTAATAGGATAGCAGATATGTCATATGAAATCAAAGATGTTTGTATCCACGCAAACAGAGCTTACAACTTCTGAGGAGCAAATAAAAACACTGAAGGATTTTATTTTGATCAGTATATTGAATATATATATATTTTAATGTCTTGCTTTATATATGGCATGGACCCCAGGGCAGGGGGATGGACAAAGAAGTAGGAGAAAAAGAAGTCATTTTTTCCACTAAATCCCCTTTCATATTGTCCACTGTTTTCTCAGAATCTTTGTATTCTGCTTGAAAAGTAAAGACATGAGAGGTACTCTCAGGTTTCTAAATATCATATCTACCATTCTATGTCAATGGCCTTGAACCAGATAGTAATCAAGTGACTGCTGCAAACAGAGTTAGGCAGTTCAGCACGAGAAGTTTCTCCAGAATAAGCTCTATGGTATCAGTTAAACACTCTTTAATGTAAAGTCTCTCTCTTTATCCCCCTTTTAAAATATTTCCACTTGCTAAAATGAAATTGTTAGATTTTTGTCTTGGTGTCTGTAGTGAGAGAAAGGAGATACATTTGACATAACACTTATTCTATTACGCTACCTCT
This sequence comes from Tapera naevia, assembly GCA_033556795.1. Taxonomy (NCBI): domain Eukaryota; kingdom Metazoa; phylum Chordata; class Aves; order Cuculiformes; family Neomorphidae; genus Tapera; species Tapera naevia. The sequence goes on along the minus strand of JAUMJJ010000236.1, from coordinate 2,413,678 downwards.
AGAAATTACTTTAGTAGCTTAGACCCGAACCTCGAATCACAAAAAAAACTTTATCCACGCTGTGTTTAATGCAAAAGAGAGAATTTTGTTTTAAAGAACTGGACACATAAATTGAAACATATTCTTAAAAGGTATCAAATACAATAAGTTGTAGTGCAGCTTCTTTCGTCCTTCTATTTGTAGAATAAGAGGATTGTCAGAAGGAAACTGATATTTCATCCCATGTGTCAAAATGTTATTCATGTTACCCCCACATACATTTAACCATAACCATCTTACCTTACTAAAGTATGTAGTTGGATTAATGCCCATTAGTTCAGGATACTGAAGAGAAAAGAACTTAAAGCTCATAATCAGTTTATTTTATCTCACTTGAAGAGAGTACCTTTTACTTGGAAAAAAATTGTACTCACTTCCTTGCCTCAAACTCTGGTAGTCAGAAAATCCTAAGGCAGTTCTGAATCTAAATGCTGGTTTAAGGCCTTTTAAAGGTTCATTATTTGTTCTGCCTTAATTTTATATCATTAGTTGAACTAGCCTACTGGAACACTATTTTAGTATAAATCCAGCATTTTATTTCAACTCCAAAATTACAAAAGATAAAGAAGACTCTAAACCTCTTTAATATAAAGAAAGCAAGCTTTAAACTGTTCATTAAGAAGTAGCTCTTCTGGTTCTGAACAATGTGTGAACTATTTGGAAGTATTTAGCTTCCAAATCATCTCTATTTCATAAGCATAATGCAGAATCTGTATTTTCTTCTCTTAACTTTGAAGGTATTACAAGGTCTTTTTACATACAGAGGTCAAATTGGATTCTGGAAGTCAACTGACATGAATTTATTAAATTCACAATCAAAAGTACTAATATATATTAAAAAAAAAAGATCTGAATTTAAGAACCCTAGAAGAAGAGGTTTAGAAGAAACAGAAATTTTTACCAGATACAAAAAACAACAGATCATGTAGTAAGTCGTGATTCAAACTAAAATCAAAGCAAAAGTCCTAGTTTTAAAGAATTCATCAGTGTTCGTACAGAAGGCTTAGATAGTAAGCCAAAATATCTTATGTTGAAATGCTTACCTAGAAATGCTCCAGATTCTTTAGTTATGCACAGTAACTATATTGACATCTTACATCATCTTAAATTCCATTCCTAATGTATTGACTCCTGTCCTTTGCCAGCTTATCTTCATCTGGTGGAAACAAAAAATTTACTGAACATTTTAGGAATCATTAAGACAGATCACTCATGTTCAGAGTTTACACGTACTTGAAATTCAAAGGAAACCTCAGTACAATTCAGTATTGTAAATCAAAAATGCAGAGAAGTCTCTGAAAAGTGAAAATTTAAGTTATACTCAAATATGTGCTATTAAAGGAAGACCAACTAATTTTAAAAAGCAAAGTAAGATAGATAGAAATCATGTTCATGTATCTGTCTACTGGACCTGCATGATAAACAGGATTTCAAAAGTAGTTTTGTTTTTCAGTATGAAGCATAGAAGGACTGATAAAAATAATAATAATAAAAAAAGGAAACAACAATGAGAGAGGAGAGACAAAGAGACAATTACAGAACATGTTCTAGCATGTCATGGTAAGACAAGGCTCAGCTCACTCAGTACAAGTGCCCACATGTTCAAATATTATAGATTTTTTTTTACCATTTGTTAGAAAATGTCAGTGTGCAAAGAGTGAATAGCCAGTTAATACCAAGTTTTTTGTAAAACTGAAGAAATCTATAATGGACACTTTTTAACTATTCACTGAGCCTTACAGTGAAGATATCCCAAAGGTTAAGTCAGTGCTCTAAGGAACCTACTTCTTGTCAATAGACAATATGAAGGCAAAAATAATGGAGATTCTCAATACCCTTTTAGAAAATGATCTGCTGTGGAATTCCTTTGGACTTCAGTCACATCGTATAAAGCTGCGTGTCAAATCAGAAGAGAACTATTTTGAAGGTGATCATAGCTGTTTTTCGTAATTTGTTAAATAAAAATGGTTACAAACACAGTTTTGTGTTTTGTTGTTTGTGTTGGGCCTCGTACACAAAAACAGAACAAGGACAAAAAGTGAAGGATGGAAGAAACTTCTCCTCAACACTTTTGTATCCTGGCCTCAGGTGTCTGTAGACAGACAAAGGTAATGAAGGCAACTTACTTTATGTTATACCTAATATTTATAGATCAGTAGACAGCTGCAGTGCGGTCTTCAGTTTCAGTTTCACCAGGTGGAAGTCAGATAAACCAGTCAAGATCTAATATAGAGTCTCCATTGCTATTAGTGGATTTAGTAGCAAAAGTAACATTAGATAAAAGTGTTTCTGTTAAAGCGCTTCCTCAATATACAATGTACTTGAAAGTTTGAGGGCTAATTCCTAGTTCACTCAATTCATAGAATCATAGAATGTCCTAAGTTGGAAGGGACCCTCAAAGATCATTGAATCCATTTCCTGCTGTTGAATAGGGCAATTCCAACATTCATATCATGTATATCTGAGGGCATTGTTCAAAATCTTATTGAATATTCTGGCTTGGCATCATGACTGTTTCCCTGGGCAGCCTGTTCATGTACTCCAGCAATTAAGCAATCCAGCAATTACTCCAACTCTCAATTAAGAACTTTATCCTAATATCCAATCAAAGCTTCCTCTGGTGCATATGCCTGCCATTCCTTCAGGTCCTATCATTGGTCGCCAGAGAGAAGAGACCGGGGCCTGCTCGTCCTCCTGTCCTTGTGAGGAAGCTGTAAACTGCAATGAAATCTTACCTCAGTCTAAATTCCTCCTGGTTTAACTAATACATGTGACGCTGTCGCGTCTAATACTAGATTTTTAATGTGTGCTTCTCCCAGTACCTCTAACAATTGCTGATGTTTAGTTACATAATACTGACTGAAAAGCAACTTGTAGAGAGTTTTTTAAAGGCTATTTCTTCACTAGTTTACACTTCACTTTTCCACTGATTGCATGTCTAAATTCACATACTTTTGATTATTCTGTTCCCCTCTCAAAAAAAAGATAATCTGGAACAGAAATTAAAAAAACGCAGAGGATAAAATGAGATCATAAATATGGAGTAACTCTTGTAGAAATAGGCTTCTGTTTAATTCAAATAACTGGCCTGAGAAAGAACATAATGGGGAAAAGGGCAGACTGAGTGACAGGGCCATGTACAATCAAGGTACTGAACAACTGCCTTGATGGTCTCTTTTGGTAGGATTATAGCTCCTGTGAGTATTCTAAGTCATATCAGAGATTCACCTAGCCTGGCACCCACAACAGCCAGTTATCTTCAGAAAATTAAGTTGAAGGCAAGTGTAATATTTTCTGGGACGCTTATCTTACAGTGATTTGCAGTTTATACATTTAGGTCAGAAGTGCAGGTTTAACAGCTCTTCAATTTTTAACTGTCAATCTGTCCAGTTACTTCAGCTTAGCCAAGCTTCTTGTGTTCACTGAATTTTATGAAAAAGGTTCCCCAAGCTTTCTGATGTTTCCTGCAAAAAGTGGCTTTATTGTATAGGAGGTGAAAGGTAAACTGGGGGTGGATATTCAGGCACTTTCTGTAAGTACTAGTAGACAGTAATCTTCCAATCTTTTTACAGTCTATCCTCCACATCCAATGTCAGACACTGTTAAGCAAGGCAGAATGGTCTAGATACAAGTAACCTTTGCTATGTACATGAAGTACAGTTTCACATTTTCATATCTGTGTCTTATTATGGTATGCTAACTAACTGCTCTTTTTAACTAAGAGCTAGATTACATTACCCTCCGCAGAAGGAAAAGATGGTGTCTAAGTGTTTCTCAAGCAGACAAGACTACAGAGAAGAATTATAACACAAAATCCTTCACAATGTCCACCTAAAGCCTAGGGAATTTTAGCCCTGGAGGCGGTGGAAATAATTGTATAAGTGTTAGTGTGTGTGTGTGTGTGTAAGAAAAAGTGCACTTAGGTTCAAACTTTCTATAGTATGTATTCTGTGTCTCTAGGATTTGAGATTTCAGATTCATGCTATATTGCTTGTAGGAAAACGTTAGCAACTGAGACAGCAGTTGTCATTTGTGACACTTAGGAGCTGGACTAGCTGATCCTTGTGGGTACTTTCCAACTCAGGTCATCCTATTATTCTTTGATAAAAGAGATCCAATACACACAATGTGTACCAATTTGAGAAGTCATTAGAGATGTAGTTTACTTCAGTAACAAACCAAGCAATATGGTTCATCAACACTAACCAGATATTTTCATTTTCATTCTGAATATTCTTTACATATTACTGAAGACACATTCTGTGATGAACACAAAACATTTTTCTCCCTAATTTGGCAATTTGGCCAGACAACATGTACTGAAGTGTAAAAAAACTGTGCAAATTAGATAAACTCCTAAGATTAATAATAGTTATGCATCAGGATATTCATGCTGTCATCTTTTGCAGAATGCATGACACAGAATGAAATAAGAAATGGAAACCATGCCCTTAATTTCAAGCAATGAATATTACAAGGACATAAATGCTTTATGTAAAGGCAAAATTACTGTTGCTATGAGAGCACACACAAAAGAGAATAAATTGGTCTCCAGATACCTATCTCTAAATGCATGGAACATAACTTTGAATCATGAAAAGCAGATCGTCTGTGTCAGGTGTCCTGCTGAATGACTTAAGAAACAGGTGATCTGGAAAAAGAGAAAAAAACAAACATGATACAGGTATTTGCTTCACTGTCACAGAGGAACATGACAAGCTGACAATTACGACACTACAAAGCACCAACACCTACAACGGCAGCAAAATTAAATAATAGCAAGGCTAGCATTGTAGTTAAGAGTTTCCCCTACTCCTCCAGTCTCAGTGTAGCCATTAGAGAAAAGTCTTTTGACTTGAAATGGTTTAACACCTCTGTCAAATTCCTGTGTCCATTAGGAGAACTGTAGATTCCTAAGAAAGATTAAACAAAAAAAATCCAGTCAATTTAGATAATTCTTGTGTTTTTAATTTTTTCCATTATTAATGTATCAAAACCACATTTTTCCATTTCTAACACTTTGAGTGCAGGATTCTTTTCAGTAGTGTTATCATCTAACACTATATGAGCAGTTCAATGAACTAAACAGTTACCCCAAAGTTCATCTTCTGCTAGGAATGCCTTCCAAGCACTGTTCACATCCAATGTGAATAACTTTTGATACTCTTTTTAATGAAGCAAGCATACAACACCGAACATGAAAAAATACTCATGAATGAGGCAGTCTTTTGCAGTCAGCCTTAGCCACCATCTGTTCTTACAACAGCAGTGGAATGAAGTTTATATTATACTCTACTCCAAAAAATGTAAGTAGATATATATCATATTCTACTAATGTTGTTTCTATGAATGTTTCAAACTCTACACATAGCTGAAAAACACTGATGTATTTTTCTACTCTGAAAGGCTTTGGATCTGTATGTAGTACTACAAAGCAACCATTAATTTGAGCAAGTAAGGATAATTCCATTTGGAAGTTTAGATTATAAACAACATAACATGATTATTGAGAACTCATTTCTGCAAGTACCTCTTGTCAGTTTGATCTCAATACTAAAATATTTTCTCTGAAGCTCGTTGCTAGTATTAGTATTGCAAGGCTACCAGCAAATACATGGAAGAAGAACCGCAAGACTCACTGAAGTATTGGACACAAAATACTAAGCTTAATATTTATGAAAGCAAGTGAAATTAGAGCTTGTATTTCTTTAGAAGTAAAAATAAATGGCAGAACACAGTTTTTTCCACCTAGCTAGCTCAATCTGCATTGCAAATGTGTAGACTCCATTACTGCATAGTCAGTTATTGTGTAGCTGGCCATTTGCAGTCACCATATCAAAACTGAGACCTGTACTGTATTTACTCATTAGAATAACCTGTAAATACTACAGATCAGCTGAAGTATTTCTTGAAGAAATCCTCCAATTCTAAATGGAGTTCAGACTTTGTTTTCATCACAGCAGTGGGATACGATCCACCAAAAGTTAGGGTTATTTTGTTTTTTTAATAAAGTCACATTTTAACCTCCTCTACCAGAAAAATAAGCGTTACAGTAAGCTGCAGTACTTTGCAAAAGGCTAAAGAATTCACTAAACTAAGCAAAAAGGATGTTTATTAGAGCTGAATAAATTAATTTTAATTGCATTATTTTCATTAAGAGGAGAAAACTCTAAGAGGTACATACCTTGTGTGACCCAGTTGCATTCCTCTCTTGGAAGTTCTACCTCCAAGCCAGCATCCTTCTTTGTGTAGAGCTGCTAAAAGAACTTTCATTAAAGACAAACATTTTATTAAAGCTGCTATCGTTCGTTATCTAAAACATGTCCACAACAAGAGCACAAGCACAAAACAAGCAGAGAGGATCTTGTTCTCCTCTTTCACAATAAGAGAGACAGGGTGAGCTGGTTTGAGCTAGCTTTCCCAAGCTCTCCAACCACTCAGTCTGCCTCTCCCAAAACTTCCCCCCTTTTTAAAGGGAAAGAAAAACTATAGAAAAACTGAAATCACACTAAATATATATATTTCTATATTTTTCTAAATATAAAGAACTACACCGCAAGGCTATCACGCAAAACTCCCAAGAAAGGGAAAAGAGGAAAGGCAAAATGGGAAAAAAGAACAAAAAGGAACTATATAACACCCAGCATACAACTATTACACCCAGTAACTAACAAAGTAAAGAACTGGCAAAATCTCACCACTTCCCCTGAGGAAAGCAGAACAGCTAAATCCGACCCAGGACTCTCCCTCCATGCGTGGGCAGACAACAGCAGCCGCTGCAGGCCTCAGCTCCAGACAGGACCAGCAGCAACGGAGCTCCTGCTCTCCAGCTTGCTGGAAGAAGAGAGCATACTCTCTTATCTATACCCTATTTGTATACTGTGTTACATTAAAGGAAGATATGGAATATTTCCGTGGATCCTGACCTCCGTTGTTAAGGAAGACCTATAAAGGCCATTTTGGTTTTTTAAGGAAGATCTGAAAAATCCAAAAGTCAATCCACTACATTCTCCACCCCTTATTCCATATCATTTCTTTAACGCAACACCTGTACATTGTGTCAGTCTATATCCCGCGCACAGACACACATATGTAGTCCTTATTTTATTTCAATGTTGTCATCTTTTGTTGAAGATCAACAGCAACAGCAATTCAGTTTGGATCCTTGGCTCTTTAGTCACAGTCACAGTTCCGGTTTTGGGCTTAAGAGTTCAAACTCGGAAGACCTGTTGGTGGCTGTTTCTCAGGTAGTAATGAGAGTCTCATGTGATGCAGCACTGGACCGGTTCGACTGGGCTTAGCTCATCACTGGAGACTGGTATCCGCTCTGTTCAGGTCTTTTTCATCTGGTGACATTTCCTGTAAAACTCAATTCAAGACGCTGAATTAGTTTTTCCCTAAGGATAGATTTCCTTGAGGCACACACTGGGTCTCTCCATCCTTTCTCATTACTCACCAGGAATTTCCAGGCCCTTGAGTGAAAACAATCCCATCAATGGCTTTGTCTTGGCCTGAGGGAGGAATAATCCAAACAGCCTTAACCAACATACCCCTCAGATGGATCACTGGAACTTTGTCTCCATCTACAGTGTGGAGGGATTCTGCTTGGGCAGGCCCAGCTTGGCTGACAGAGTCCCTGGTGTTAACTAGCCAGGTGGCCTTGGCTAAGTGTTTATCCCAGTTTATAAAAATTCCTCCACCTAGTGCCTTTAGAGTTGTCTTTAACAGTCCATTACACCTTTCGACATTTCCAACAGCGGGTGCATGATGTGGAATGTGATATACTCATTCAATACCATGCTCCTGTGCCCAAGTAGCCACTAAATTGTTTTTAAAATGAGTCCCATTGTCTGACTCAACGCATTCTGGAGTACCATGTCTCCAAAGGATTTGCTTCTCAAGACCCAGAATAGTATTTCAGACCATTGCATGTGGTACTGAATATGTCTCTAACCAACTTGTGGTTGCTTCCACCATGGTAAGCACATAGCGTTTACCTTGGCAGGTCTGTGGCAATGTAATGCAATCAACCTGCCAGGCCTCCCCATATTTGTACTTATCCCAACGTCCACCATACCACAGGGGCTGCAACCTTTTTGCCTGTTTGATAGCGGCACAGGTTTCACAGTCAGGGATAACCTGAGAAATATTGTCCATGGTTAAACGCACTCCTCGGTCTCGTGCCCATCTATAGGTGGCATCTTGGCCTTGATGACCTGAAGCATCATGGGCCCATCAAGCTAGGAACAATTCTCCCTTCTACTGTCTACTTGTGATACCTTGACCTGTGCAGCTCAGTCTTCCTCTCTGTTAATAGCATGTTCCTCATTAGCTCGACCCTTGGGCACATGGCCATCTATATGGCAGACTCTCACATTCAGGTTCTTCACTCTGGCAGCGATGTCTTGCCACAGATCACCAATTCATCTTTTTCCACTGGTCTAGCCATCCCCATAGGGCATTGGCTATCCTTGGCTATCCATGAATCGGTGTGTAGGTAGAGCCTTGGCCATTCTTCTCTTTCTGCGATGTCTAGGGCCAATTAGACAGCTTTGAGTTCAGCAAAATGACTCAGTTTGCCTTCACCTTCAGTGGCGTTCGCCACTCGTCATGTGGGACTCCAAGCAGCTGCTTTCCACTTCCGGTTCTTCCCTACAATACGGCAGGAACCATCAGTGAAAAGGGTATAGCATGTCTCTTCATCTGGTAACTCATTATATGGCGGAGCTTCTTCATCTCGACTCACTGGCTCTTCTTCATCTGCCAGACTGAAGCTCCCACCTTCAGCCCAATTAGTTATAATTTCCAAAATTCCAGGGTGATTCAAGTTCACGATTCGAACACGTTGTATAATCAAAGCAATCCACTTGCTCCACGTGGCATTGATGGCATGATGCATAGAGGGCACCTTCCCTTTGAACATCCAGCTCAGCACTGGTAATCAGAGTGCTAGGAAGAAACTGTGCTTCGATACCAATTACCTCTGAAGCTGCCTTCATATGCCGCTAAGATTTCTTTTTCCATAGGGGCATAATTGGCCTCAGAACCTCTGTAGCTTCGGCTCCTGAAGCCCAGTGGTCGATCTCGTGTCTCGCCAGGCACCTTTTGCCAGAAGCTCCAGGAGGGACCTTTATCTCCAGCTGCAGAATAGAGTGCATTCTTTACATCAGGTCCCATTCTGACTGGTCCAAGAGCTATGGCATGTGCAATTTCTTGCTTGATCTGCCTGAAATGTTGTTGTTGTTCAGGACCCCATTGGAAATCATTCTTTTTACGGGTCACAAAGTAAAGGGGGCTCACAATCTGGCTGTACTCTGGGATGTGAATCCTCCAGAAACCTATGGCTCCCAGAAAAGCTTGGGTCTCTTTCTTATTTGTTGCTGGAGCCATTGCCACAATATTATTGTTGACGTCAGTTGGAATCTGGTGCCTTCCATCCTGCCATTTCACCCCTAGGAATTGGGTCTCTCTGGCAGGTCCCTTGACTTTGCTCTTCTTTATAGCAAAACCAGCCTCAAAGAGAATCTGGATAATCTTCTGTCCTTTGTCAAAGACCTCTCCTGCTGTGTTCCCCCATACAATGATGTCATCGATATACTGGATATGTTCTGGGGCCTTACCCTTCTCTAGTGTAGCCCGAATCAGTCCATGACAGATGGTTGGACTGGGGCAGTCGATTCTAGGTGTACTGAACACTCCTCTAGGTGAAAGCAAACTGTGGCCTGCACTCTACCACTAAGGGAATGGAGAAAAATGTGTTGGCAATGTCAATAGTGTAATTACCCCTTTGCTGTCTTGGACTCCAGCTCATACTGGAGCTCCAGCATATTTCAAAACAGCATCACTCAATATTGGCGTGACTTCATTTAAGCTACGAAAGTCCAAAGTCAGTCTCTATTCTCCATCAGACTTACGTACAGGGGCTACTGAAGTGTGAATAGGTCCTGCTGACCACCCCTTGGCTCTCCAACATCCAAATCAACTTATGCACGGAGACCACAGCATCTCGATTCATCCGATACTGTCACTGGTGTACGGTTGTCGTGGCTATTGGCACTTTTTAATCTTTAACTTGCAGTAATCCCACTGCAGAAGGGTCTTCTGAGAGGCCAGGAAGGGCAGACAATCTCTTGGACTCCTCTTCAATCACTGTGGCTACACCGAAAGCCCACCAGTACCCCTTCGGGTCCTTGAAGTATCCTTCTCTTAGGTAATCCATACCTAGAATGCAAGGCGCTTCTGGCCCCATCACAATGGAATGCTTTTCCCATTGGTCTCCTGTTAAGCTTATGTTGGCCTCTACCAATGACAACTCCTGAGAACCTCCTGTCACTCCAGAAACAGAAACAGTCTCTGTACTCTTGCGGTCTGATGGCATTAAAGTACACCGGGCATCAGTATCTATCAAATCTCAGTATCTCTGAGGATCCGATCTGCCAGGCCATCAAACTCACACAGCCCAGTAAACGCAATTGTCTTCTTGGTCCCTCTCCTTCTCCTGCCAGAAGGCAGGGCCCCTCTGTTGGTCTTGATCAGGGCAATTGTCATCGAATTTTGACTTTGGTTTCTTGGAGGCTTTTTTGTCATCAGGGAGGCGAATCTCCATCTTCTTGCCTTTCGACAATTGCAGGTTCTTGTCTAGAAATTCTGCGTCTGTCACATAGACAACTTTCTTGTCAGTGTCCTTATTTACATTTGGTTTAAAAAAAATGAAATATATTCCCAAATAAAACTGCATCACGTGCTTTTACAGCTATATAGTTCTAAAACATACTCCTATTAAATATGAAAAGTGATTTTTTCTTAGCAAGAAAAGCAGAATTTTGCAAAGAAAAACAGATCAATTTTTGCATACATAAATACCAAAGAAAATCTAACAATACTTTATGGTTACATAAATTAGACAAGGCTGAAAGTTTCTTCTAGAAGTTAGCAGAAAAAACCAAATTTGTCTGAATGATATCCCTTACTTGTTCCATTCTCTTTTTCTAGTAATGCATTGTCACTAGAAATGTAATGCAGGTACTATTGCGATTACAGCATTCAACAGGTCTAATTTAGGAGAACACATGCGGCTTTTGCACTGTGGGCTGCAAAAATGACAGATAGAATAACTTGAAAATTAACATAAGCATATACAGCAAATATACAGACAAAACCATGCACAGCAGAAATTTAATAAAATAAATGGGTTTGTCTACTGCATATCATTGCATTTCAAATGAATATAATTTGCCATATAATTTAAATAAATCCATTTACAAAGACAGATTGACAATTTTCTTGAGAAAATGAACTTATACAAAAAAAGTTCATAAGTTTGTGGACATTCCATGATTTATGTTGGCCAAAAATACAAGTTCATTTTCACTGCTTTGAATACAGGATACTATATTTGGTAAGTGATCTTTCATGACTAAGTCTCACAGACTGATCATATTTAAAAGTACCCGTTTAAAGTTCATACACACACACAGAGAGACACAAACATGTATAAGATATGCATATAGACACATAAATTGACAGTGTGTTAGTCACAGCTCAAAAAGAATTCCCTTGAACTAAAGGATCAGTTGGTCTGAGTTCTTTTCATAATCATCTTTACCTGGAGATCAGAATTTTAGTAGATAAGAAGGGCAGTGGTGGAGATCTGATGTGCTGTTATCTGATTTAACTACAAAACCAGTCATGTTGATTTTAACTTAGTTCACAGTAAAAAATATTATTTCTTGAGAATATTCTCCAGCAGGCAAGTTTCATTTCTGAAACAGTGTTTCTTTGCTTTTACCTAGGTTCTGCCAGGGCCTGCAGAAAAGCTGTCACTTACTAGGATCAGTTACTCTGCAAAGCAGAATATGATTTACATATTTATCTACAGATCACTCTGCTGTTGCTAACACAGCTGACAGTTTAACCTCAATGACAGGCTTGAAGAATTGTTTGGTAACAGAGTCTGGACTGTTAACCAGCTACAGCTTTGAGAAGATGGCAACAAAGAGTTCCAAGCAAATGCATTCTTATTTTTCATAAAGCTGAATGCAGTGTATTTCTTCTTATCAAACAGTACAGTCATGGTCCTCATGCCATTTTCACTCTCCTTTACCAAGTTTTGAGCAGCTTCAACTCAGTTTAACAATAGAATTTTGTTTAAATATAAATGAAGTACTAAGGATTTGGATGGACATTTTTACAACTTAAAGTGTACGGGGGGTACCGATTTCTATTATGATAATAATTATTACAGCCATCCATTTAACATACTGTGAGAGGGAAGTAAAATTTGGTAGCTTAAGTGTCTCCAAAATTTTACTTTTCCCCCTAAATTCATAGATTCTATACCCTTCAGAATTTTTTGAACCTGGTTTCAGAGGACAATCACATGACTTCTATGAATTATAAGAAAATTTCACAAAGAAAATGATATTTTCAAATTAGAGCAGATCACGTCTTACACCATGTCAGAACCCTGTCATACAGTTAAAAAGTCCTTCAGCACCGATTGAGATTCTAATTACCATAGTGAGATGATTTAAATTAGAAAATAAACAAAGACTTTAAAATAAACAGCAAGAAATATCATTTGACAAGTAACCAGACTTTACAGCCTGAAAGTCATGGATTTTTTTAGCAATAAACAGTGAACTCCTGCTACATAATCTGATGTTGTCTACAATTTATTTAGAAGAGAATGAGCAATTGTTTTTGTAATGGATTCAGTTTTTCAAAGATGATGGTCTCCATTATGTTCCATAATTGAGATGGTTACGTTAGTTTATATTGCAGTGTAACACTAGAACATGGTTTAATATCCCATTGAGATCTCAAGTATGTCATGAGAACTACTGAATCTGAATCCAGAAGAAAATAATTCTTTCTTTGTATTATTGTAAAGAATTCCATGGAATTCAGCAAACTTGCTCAGACTTTTTTATCAAGTGAATGATCATTCTGAATAAGATATCTGAATTTCTTAGTCTGATGATTTGGAAGACTGAAGAGTGTAAAAGTGAGAACTGTGATCTGATACATGCCAAAATATAAAAAGAATCTTCACTTCATCTTTTCATACACCTTCATACAACTGCAGAGCTGCAAGATGTATTTAGGGTTTCTTTTCTCCTGCAGTGAAAGCATGATCATGCTATTCAACAGCTTGCATAGATTTCCATGAGCTACTTTAAGAGTTCACAGTAGTTTTAAATCATGAGTTTATAATAAAGAATAAAATCAGTGTCATGCAATTGTGCATCTCAGTAATGATTCTTCTGTCTCTTTGCGTCATAATAGAACATTTCTCTCAGCCTACAGGTATCTCTCATCATGATAGAAAAGCAGCATAGCCTGTAATACATAATGAACTTTACAATGACAAGTACCTTGATAAATGAGAATACTAAGGAGTTCCTGTCAAAGTATTATCTCAAACTTACAGTTTACTACATTGTTACTGTGATTTTCATGAAATCTGTGGGATCCTTTTTAATAAAGGTAGGTAATTAACAGGACTTTAGAACTGAACAAAAGGTGAGATCATGGAGGCAGTGTCAGGTGGGTAAGAGCTATGATGGCATACAGAGCAGGGGGCTTTTCACTTCCTTACAGATTTATAAAAATACTTATATTTTCAAAATCACTAAAA